>CM062819.1:241590932-242190932 GCA_031772625.1 Pinus tabuliformis
CCAAGAACACTCGTGCCTTTGATTGAACCAATGAAGAATGAGTCTTTCAAGAAATCCATCCTTGAAGACCCTGAACCTAAAGCCAACCCAGCTTCCAATGACTATCCAAATCTGCAAATTGACCAACCTATTGTTATCCCCAGCCCAGTGATTAAAAAGGGTGAAGTTAGTTCCCCATCATCTTATGTTTCTCTATCTGTTCAAGAGACAAGCCCTCATAATTGCCCCCTAGGCACTGAGGCCAACCATAACTCAATGCCTAAGGCTGACCTGGATAATCTCAGTCTTGATATCATGAAGCCTGCCCAGTTGGCCTCCACACAGCTTGAAAGGGCAGTTTGCCATATCACAGAGGAAGAAGGTGTACAGTTTTGGGACACCTCCTTGGATGGAACTAGTTCTAAGAAAGCTACAGAAGCAGGTGAAGTCTTTGTGTCCCACACACAAGAATACATCGATTCACCATTTATATTAATTGTTCAGGCCACAAAGGACACAGCCGAGTACACAGCAGTCCTTGCTATTCAGCAGGTGTACAAAAGCTTCCACAAAGAACATCCAAGGATGAGAGCATACAAAGAAGGGGCAAACCATCTCTACCTAATAAGGTCAAATGCCCTAAACTTTTTGAGGTAGATGATCAAATCAACCCAATTTTGTAAATCTTTGATGAATTGGCTGACATGCATGTTGACCCAGAGAAGGAGACCTTTCATAGAAAGGAAAAGAGGGTCAATCCTCAGTATGATGACTGTTTTCTCCAATGGAATGCATCGAAGGAAAGGTAGGGAGGTCCTGGTAAAATAAATGCTCTATGGACCGGATCATTCATCATCGCCCTGGTCCAGGGAAACAATACCCTCATGCTGCAGAGTTTGGAAGGAGAAACAATTTTGATGGCCCAATGAATGGGCAGTTTTTGAAGATTTATGTTGTTTAATGCCTTCTAAGCCTTAATGATGTAAATATGTTATTTTCAACAGTTTTAGTATAGGCTTAATTAGACTCCATGCCCAATGGAATACTAGGCAATGTTTTTAATCTTGTTTTTGTGTGAAGGCAGTGGTCTACAGTTCTTGAGACCTCATAGGGAGGATCTCATCCCCAGAAGGAGCTAGTGTTAGCTCTGCTATACAACGATGATTTTCTAAGGTCAAAGATGAGCTTGGTATGCTCATTCATGCTCAAAAGGAGGCTCATAACAGTCATTTTCCCTTTTCCTTCCATCCCACTTTCCCTCTACCACCTCCATTCCTCTATTTTCTTCCTAAACCCAGCTAAATAACCCCTTTTAACTTTAGCCTGAGATCAAAGCCCAAACCCACCATAGAACCTCATCCTTATAACCCCGCACGCTCATAAACCCCTCTCTTAATCTCAACCGTTGATTTCCTCCCGCCGATCCAATGGCTTCCGTCGCACCCGATGAAGCAACCTGCGCAATCAAGTTCCCACCGTCAGATCATCTCCACCGAGATCTGACAGCATTCGCTCTCCCCGCGCCCATAACCCGACCGAAAGTTAGCGCGCGATGAGAGTGGTTTTTCTCTCTCATCTGCCGCTATGTGTCGATCGCTGAGTGGCATCGCACGCCCCCGTCCTTTTACCGATTTACGCGCAAAAGTGGTGTGATCAATACCAAAACCACCTGACCAATCCTCCCCTGCTCGCTAATGACTACGCAGATCCACCGTCCAATCACCGTTCGATCTGTCCGCCAAAGATCTGATAGCCCCGATTCACCCCGCTCCCACCTCGACCTGTAGCCTCCGACGAGCCATCTCCGCCGTCCATTTCCTTGATCCAACAGCCATCCTTCCTTCTCATCCTGATTGACCGTCTGCTTGTGCATTTCACGTCCTTCACCACTCTGTTTGCCCGAAGGAGGAAGGCAACCAGCTTGCTAGTACCAGTCACAGTAAATCCTCAACAACCATATTTAACAGAAGGCATGGCCAAGGAGAAAAAGGACAAGCACAACCCTATAGCTTCATTTATCAGTTATATAATTTCACTAGTACGAACACTCCAACTGCGTAAGAGGACAGCAGAGCACCTGAGCAGATCAGATTCTTCCATTGTAGCAAGAAAACACAGTCAGAGACTCCATCAGGCAATTAAATGCAGTTGGTGGTCAATTATGACCCATCCATACCTAGAATGGTCAAGTGCCTTTGTAATGAAATCTATAAATACCCAGAAGAAAGATGTAATCAAGGTTGATGGTTGATGTTTTGATGTAAGGTTCAACTTCTGGAGACTGTAGATATTTTGTCACTTGCAGCATCTCGTCTTCATTTCAACTAATACAAGCTTCTTTTGTTGTTAATTGCTCACTTTTCATTCTTCTTCTATTCCAAGCAGTTTCTGATATGTTGTATTCTTGAACTCTTGATATTTAGCATTAGAGTAGCTGTCATCCTATCTCTGTGTTAAAGTCTTGTATGTATCATTGAATAAGTTATTTAGGTTTCTCTTCCTCTGGTGCCAGAGAGCTATCATCCTGTCTATGCATTAGTGGATTAGATTTGCAGACTTCTTTACTGGTTGCAACCGGCCATCACATGGTCTTGTGCATCTGTTGGTGTGGTCAGTATTCTCCGTATTCATCCAATTCTTAAACTATGAGTAGTTGGTGGTCTAAAGCCTTGTAGTCTAGGGGTGTTCATGCATGTCTAGAGTGAGACAAACTAGAAGCAGTTATCTGGCTTGGACAAGCATCATTCCTTCCATTCATACATTTGCAACAATAAGTTGAATTTATATGCTACCAGGCATCTCCGAGCTACAACCTAGGAGAGTTTCTTGGAATCCTAACAAGGCCAAAAGCCATGACAAAAAAATCATAATGATCCTCATGAGTTCTAAATGTTGGTTTGAGAATGTCTTCAATCTTCATTCTAATTTGATGATATCTTGAACGAAGATCCAACTTGGTGAAGTAAATTGCTCCATGTAATTCATCCAACAATTCATCAATGACATGAATGAGAAATTTATCTTTAATAGTGAGCTTGTTGAAGCACCTATAATCCAATCACATGTGCCATGATCCACCCTTCTTATGCACCAATAATACTCGAGTAGAGAAATAACTTTAACTAGGTTGAATTATACGAGCCTCTAAAATTTCTACAACCATACCTTCAATTTCACTCTTCTGGACATCACGATATCTGTAAGGCCTGATGTTTGGAGGAACACTTCCTAGAATCAAATGAGTAGTATGATCTTGATCATGAATAGGTGGGAGCCTTTGGGAGTCTCAAATAACTTGGAATGATTTTCCAAGGATTTTTGGAGATCTCGAGAAATAGATGATTTCGATGTTTGAACCTCTAGTGAGCATAATTTTAAAATTACGCCCCCTTGTTTTTTCCTTAGAAGACTTATCATGCTATTAGAGATGATTATCTTTCCTTGTTTACCTATGATACCCCTTAATTTAACTTCCTTTCCTTCCTAAAAACATTTCAAGAAAATTTCTTGAAAATTAAAATCTATCCTACCCTAAGATTGTAACCATTGGACTCCTATTACAATATCAAAACCACCAATTGGAATGCATAGAATTTGACTATTCAATACATATTCCCCCATGTATAGCTTGATATCATGGTATTTTCAAGAGAAATTTATAGTTCCTCCATTTGCAACCATCACTTGACATCTGGTGCTGGATATATGAAGCAATTCAATTCCTTGGCTATCTTACAATGAATAAAATTATGGGTACTACCCAAATCAATCAACACTATTACCTTTTTCTTCTTGATATTTCCTTCTATCTTGAGAGTTTGAGGAGTGGTAATTCCTGCCAATGCATTACAAGATATGGTCGAATTCATTTCTTCTTTCTCTGGGGTTCTTTCTTGGTGTATATCCTCTTCTTTTGATGTTTCTTGTTCCTTTTCCTCCTCGTCTTCACAATCTATGTAAAATAATTTCTTCTTAGCACACTTATGACCTTTAGTGTATTTTCTATCACAACTATAAAAAATCCATTTTTCTCCTTTTTCTTCCAATTTTTTTGGTTTCAACATTATATGTTGTGGAAGGCTAGGAGAAACAACACTTGCATCTTTATAATTGTGAGTGGTAGACTTCCTTGTTGCCATAATTTTGCTTTCAACTTTTCTTGCCACCCTGAATGCCTTCTCCAATGAATTGGGTTCCCAAAGGTGAACCTCATGTTGGATGTTATCCTTTAAGGTCCCAATGAATACATCAATCCTATGCTCCTCTAGAATATCATTTACAATTTTATTCATTTTTTGGATGTGCTCAATACGCTCCTCCATTGAACCCTTTTGTTTGAGATTTATGAATCGGCTAAAGAAGGTGTTTCTCTTTGTATCCTCATAATGTGTCATTATTTCATCCTTAAAATTTGACCAAGCGGCAAGTGGTTTATTGGAACAAAGCCATCGATACCATACAAACTGATTTTTTTTCTAAACATAAAGATGCAATGCGTACCTTTTGTGTGTTATACACATCATGTAGATCAAAGAATTGCTCCATCTGTAGTATCTGTGTCACCAGATCCTTACCATCAAAATTCCTCATATTGATATTTGGAATCTGGTTAGTCTTCAACCCACTATGTGTCTCTAAAAACATAATTTTTATTCCTTTTATCCTCGTCATGATTTTCGTGGAGTACCTTGTCACCACTAGGAAGCATTTCTTGTAACAATTTTCTCAAACATTCCTTCAAACTTTCTAGGTCCCTTTTCAAGTATGTTTTTAAACCATCCTCCACACATTCCATATTGAAATTCATCATTTCTTCCATGTCATATTTCAAACCATCCATCCTAGCTTCCAGTTCATTTCTAGTTACTCTTTGTGAGAGTGAAATTTGTTTCACTTGATCTTCCAATTTTGATATATCATATTGCATTTCTTCTGCTTCTTCATGTGTCATAGATGATCTTTTTGGTTTCTTACTAGGTGTGTCCATTTTTTTTGTTTTGACACATTTTGAAATCAAACAATGATATCTATGCTTCACTATGTGTTGTGGGGAAAAGTATCCAACACGGAATGACCCTATCCCACTCTAAGGGTGATAGTTCCTTAGCAACAGCTGAAAGCAAAGCTATCTGAAGTTTCTTCTTTATGACATGCAAGAGATAAAAGGAAGAGATCCACTTACCGATGTCTTGTGCAAATGGTCGATCCAATCTCCTCTATTTTCCGCTTGCTCCCAGCTCCAAGTCTTTTCACGGGCCCAGCTACACGAGATCCTGCAAATAAGACAAGAAAAGGAAACTACAAGAAGCATGCATTCATAATCGATTCAAGGATTAGCATAAATCAAAGACACAAGTAAGACAATACACCATTGAAACACATGCGAATAGAAGAACCTCAAATGCTTTATTAATATATGGAAGTAAGGTTCAGGCGGTGATACAACCATGAGAGGTTCAATCCAGCATCACCTTCCCGACGGAGAGAAATCTCTTCTTCACCTCCCTCAAGCAATCACCCAATACTCTCAACTGTAAACCAACAGCAATTCTTTGCACTAAATTCCGGCCTCCAGATCCCATGGGATGAGATCCTTATATAGAGTTTTGGAGTGAAGATAAGTCAGCTTGATGTGTGACTTGTTGTCCTCTTCAACTCCAGTTGTTCTTCAGTCCTTCACTCGGAGTTTCTACCTTCCACTTGGAGTTCTAGAACCTCTTAACTCATCATTAGGCGAATCTTCTGATCCAAGTGTCATTTTAGAAGCTTCCTGGGCACTGGCACATTGAGAAAAGATTCCTCCACACGTCAAAGTACGCCCAGCGTAGGTAGCCTTTGTTCCACTTGCTATGAAACGCAGGTACACCATAGAGCTTTTGACATTCAGCGCAGATGCTTAGTGGAGCAGCTGCTTTGATCCAAAATTGACCTGTTTTTGAGTGTTTTTCAGTGGAGAACTGATCTGAAGTGCTGTGGTTTGCTGACCTTGTTCCTCTAGGGGTAGGAACAACATGTTTAGGGACTTTGGATCCCTCAGATTATTGACATTTCATGCTCCATGCTGTAAGGCACAAAAATGTCTATAACAATTGCCCCCTAAAGTATGAGGTCGTTTATCGGGTGAAATGCTTTATTAGGAGGATCTGAAGTTCATTCAATCGTCGGGAGGTGACCTGTAACAAAATACATTACAATACATTATCTTTTCATACTTTCTTTTCATGATCTAGCTGATGCGGGCATTTCCCATGCTCAGCTTTATAAATACATTTGCTGTACATAAACAGACGATCGTCTGATAACAGACTGATAATTCTCTGCTTTTAATTATCATCCTTTCAGTAGGATGATCATCTGCTGCACATGTCTATGTTTTTATCTCCTGAATATATATCGCAGCTCGGATGGATGAAACTAGATCCGGGGTCTTCAAACTTGTCCGATCTTCACTCTAGTACAAGTCGATCCATGCGAGAATTTCTTGAAGTCGAACATGGAAAGACATCGCTTGATTACCAGTCAATAATGTAAATTGTTAACAAGCGCGAGAGGAATCACCGATAATGATGATGACCCTCAAGGTACTGCAGCACAATTCACGTGGCGTGAATATAGGATCTGACGTCGAACACCACGCAAAGTCTCCTGGTCGAAGGTCATTAATGTATACCTATCGCCGGAAGTGAGAAACTTGCCATTGAGGCATGCAAGCTTCAAAGTACTGAGGGGGTGTTCCTAGATCAACTTCTTGGATAATGAGCTGATGTCGACAAGAAGCGATCCGTCAAAGGAGGGCCTTAATGAATCCCACATCAGTGACACGGAACGGAGCTAGTGATGATGGTGAAAACGATCTGTGAAATATGATTCAGGGTGGCGGTCATGGAAGGATGAAAGATGATGTATGGTAGTGGATGGGACCCGGTTGACACTTTCTGAATGACATCTCTTGAACATATAACGACACTGATGTGATGGATCGGTAGCATTACCCCATGTATGGATGGTATGGCGAGACCATGGTGAAGGGACCGGTGAATGATAATAACCCAACCCGATATTTACGGAGGCAAAAGTGTCATGTTCAAGAGCGACTTGCTACCATTAAGCTTTGAGGTTCTTCCCAATTTTTCCCCAGTCATTTCTGACCAGTACCTCTTTATTTTTGTCAAGCTTGAGGAGGATAACATATGCTTGTTCTATAACCTGCCCTTCGGGCAAGCCCATCGCTATGTTTTAACGAGCTTAACGATAGGGAAACTCGTTCTCGTCTAAAGACAAGTTTGTCGCTATCTAATATTTTTAACGAGCCCAGCGACAAAGACAACTCGGTCCTTTTCATTTTTAGAGAGTCTGAAAAGGGTACATAAAGTGGACTCCAGGGGTCCTTTTTCGTCATCTAATCCCTTAAGTCCGAAAAAGTATAAAACAATACAGAAGGGATGAATGTTCGATATCTTTATCGAGCCGAACTAGACAAGCGCTCGATCTTTTTGTGCAATAATCCCTCAGGTCCAAAAAGATTAAAATCTAGAGGAGGGATAGCTCTTCCGGTCCTTTTAACGAGCTGGAAGGCCAAAACTCGGCAAACTTTTCATATTTTACGAGTCAGTGAAAAGAGCTCAAAGAAGACTCGTCTTTTGAGGAACGAGTGATAAACAGGGATAGCAGCAGATTCCAGGTACAGGTTGGAATTTTCCAATCACGGCAGTATTACAAGGATGGCTAGGTGAAATCACTCTTCGCAGCTGTTCCTCAAAATAGGTAAACAATCAAGTGGATGTGAATGATCGGCCAAATGAAAAGTGGAGGTGACGGTGCACAAACACGACCAAGGCTTTTATGGCTGATGAATTTACGGTCTCAAATGGTTATTTACCGGTTCATTTTTCTTAATGAGCTTGAACTCTGGGGGAAGCTTGCTCACATATGTGTTTATTTTTTAACGAGCATGAACCCTTGCAAAAACTGCTCGGTTTTGCGTTTATTTTTTAACGAGCATGAACTTTGCCAAAACTGCTCATGTTTGCGTTTATTTTTTAACGAGCATGAACTTTGCCAAAACTGCTCATTTGATAAGATCAAATTCATATTTTACCATGACTAGCTTTTTCTTTTTCAGAGATAGTACTGTATCATCAATTGCTGCAACAAACTTTGTTAGAAACGGATAACATGAAGTAAAAATACTAATATTTCACTTTGAACTACGTAAAAAGCAATTAAAAGATGTTTTTACCTCTCATTTTACCATTTCATGTGCATTTGGTTTGTTGGAGCTTTGGAGGTGCCTCTTCCTCTTGATTTTTCACCAGCTGATTTCGGGAGATTCTGTGGACGATTTTCAGCGCCGTTTCCACCAGGTAGGAGCTAAACCCTAGCTCTATCTTTTCATGGTCTTATTTCTCAGTTTTATGCTTGTTTTCCTGCCCCCATGAGCCCCTGGGGTTTCTCTAGGGCGCTCTGCCATCAGCGCAGGTGCCCCATATCGAAACCTGCGTTGGGGGTTTTCATTTCAAAGGCAGTTTGCCTCCCAACGCAGGTGAGACCCTTCCCCACCTGCGTTGGGCGCAGAAAACTCTTTGGTTGCATACTTTTTCATGAGATTTTTGCCATTTTCTTTACCGAGTCAGGGATCTTACTCCTCCTCTTGTTTGTTTTGCAGAGTTTATTGGAGCAGAATGACTCTTACGTGGCGAGAACGAGAGCATGAAGAGGAGGACATGATTGCCCTCCATGATCCTGTTACCGTGAGCGCGTTGCGGAACTGTGGCTTGCTAAAATTCTTCCGCATATCTAGCATGAGGGCACAGATACGTTTACTGCAGTACCTGCTTGATGCTTGGGATCCTGTTAACCAAGTGTTCCAGATTAGGGGCAAGTCCATCCCTTTGACCATAGTGGACATTTACTTCTTGACTGGGTTGTCAAGGCGGGGTGCCCCCATTTCCTTGTCCGGTTCGGCCCGAGGGAGCGATTCCGTGAAAGATTATATCCGTCAGTATTGTAGGGAGGGATCCCAGCCGAGCAGAGACGGCAAGGTTTCTATCCGTGATATCACTGACAGGTCTCTCAGGTCTATTCTGTACACGATTTGTAGGATGGCCGGCAGCGCATCCCCTCATGTTGCCAACAGGTCTTATGTGCAGCACGCCCTGGAGTGTCTTCAGCCGAAAGTTTTTAACTGGTGTGATGCAGTACTGGTTCAGATGAAAAACCAGTTGACCAAAGTAAAGGACGGGAAACTGAAGAATTTTGGCTTCGGTTCAGTTTTGACTGCCTTCGCTTTGGAGAAGATACCCCTGATGCAACCTCAGTACATTATTCTCGACTTGCCATCTCCTACTGAGCCACGCATGCAGAGGTGGGTTGACCACATGTCTAGACATGCAGGTCAATCTCAGATTACTTTTACTGATGCCTTCTTTAGGTGGTTCGAGCGGCAGGATATGGCTTTTTCCGAGTATCCATATATTGGCATGGATTTCCGAGGTGATCCGGATTTGGTACTACCGGATGGCGAGCAGTGGGGTGATCTTGGTAAATATTTTGACCTTATCACTGTTTACTGTTTTTTATTTATAATGTCCTTGTGCTTTACTCTATCAAGACTCTAATCAAACTCATGTGTGCATGCAGATGTGGGCCCCGTCCGTCCAGCAGTTCGTCCGAGAGTTCCGGCCGCTGCCCCAGCAGGGGAGGCTCCTGGGAGAGCTATTCTCCGTGACCTTGACTTGGCCGAGACTCTTGCAGCTGTGCAGGAACAGGTCGAGGGTCTTACCCTTGGGATTCCGGATGTACGGATCGACGAGTTGCCTCTACGATTGCAGCGACATACTGCTGGTGTTCCTAGACGATGGTCTCGTCTTCTGCGCATGATTGCACAGGCCGTGGCATGTTATCATGAGCATCACTAGGCTAGGGTGCCCCCCAGCCATTTTTGAGTTTTGGGGTCATATGACCGATTTTGTCTTGGTTACAGAACATTATATGTAAACCGTAAACAGTTATATATATTTTTGATTTTCGGGGTTTATTCCAGTTTTTATGTGATCCATGTATGAAACATCGATGATGCTTCTCTTTTTATCAATTTTGCAAATGTCTATCTAACACATAGTTTGCTAATGAGTCGGTTAATGTGTTTAAGTTTCTGGAAATGTGTTGATATTGGATAAAATCAAACTGTCTTTCCAAGATTTTAACTCTTAGGAACTTGCGATAAATAGCTGGATTTCGGACAGAGTAGGTACCATTGAGCTGTAGTACCACGAGCTGTGAGTCTAGCCTGACGACTAGCCGGCGTATGCCATGGGTGATGGCATCAGAGAGGAGCTCTATCAACGCGCTATACTCAGCGATATTATTTGTTGATTGACCAATACATACCCCCCTGAAACTCACTAACTCGCCGCTTGGGTCAAAAATGGCCCATGCTGCAGAGGATAGGTTCCTCGAACTACGACTCGCTCCGTCAGCATATCCAACCCACGGTTCCAATGGATTTGACATCTGCAATAAGTGTAAAAAGCGGATTACTTAAACCGGAACAAACGCTTTAGCGAAAACAAAAATGTAACAAAAGCATACAGGTTACTATTAGGCATAGTAACGCTTAAGGTACAACCCGTTGCGGGGTTGCGCCAGTGGAATTCCGTCATAATCTACCAACTCGTAGGCACCTTTTGCTAACACACTTTTAACAATATAAGGGCCCATCCATAAGGACTTGAATTTCCCAGCTCCCAATTTATCGGATTCTTGGTCATAAAGCAAGACCAAATCACCTTCTGAGAAGACACGAGGTTTGACATTTTTGTCGAACTGCGCCTTGACTTGTTTCTTATGGGCTTCGTTAGCCAAAGCGGCATCACGACGGGTTTCATCCAACTGGATTAACTCCAAGAAACGAGCTTCTTCTTCTGAGGTTCCGGGGAGGAGATCAATTGCGAGTTTAAGGGACGAAATTTCACACTGGATTGGTAGGATCGCCTCCAGGCCATACACCAGTTGAAACGGTGTGAACCCAGTGGCATTCCTTACCGATGTTCGGTAGGCCCACAAAGCCGAGTACAGGATCAAATGCCATCTTCTTTTGTGAACCCCAACCATCCTTTGCAGCATGCGCTTCAGGACCTTGTTGATCGCTTCAACTTGTCCGTTAGCTTGCGGATAGTACGGAGTAGAGCTGTCGTGAGACAATCCTAGTTTGGCAGTTAATTCAACCATCATGTGATTGCGAAAATGCGATCCATGATCTGTTACTATGGCCTGTGGTACGCCGAATCTGGCGACTACATGATTAAAAAAGAATAGGGCTGTTGTTTCACCAGTGTTATCCAATGTAGGCATCGCCTCGGCCCATTTGGTAAAATAGTCAACTGCGACTATAATATACCCATGCCCCCCGGTCGAGGTGGGGTTACATTGCATGAAATCGATGCCCCACTTGGCGAAAGGCCCCACAGCTATTATTGGCTGTAAAGGAGCGGGGGTCTTCTGGTTTTGCTATCAAAAATCTGACATGCATGGCAACTTCTAACTGCGGTTATGCAATCTTTGAACATGGTTGGCCAGAAGTATCCTGCTCGTAAGATTCTTTGTGCTGTAGCATATCCAGATTGATGCCCCCCACAGGTGCCTGAATGACATTCATTCAGGGCTTTTTCGGCCTCCTCATGGGTTAGACACCTTCTCAGAACCGTATCGACACCACGACGGTAAAGCGTATCACCGACGATCATGTAGTCTTTTGCTTGGTATCGAATGCGTTTTTGTTCTGAGTGAGAGGTGTCTGGCCGAAATTTTTGGGTTTGGAGATAAACTATTATATCTCCATACCACTCATCACTTGCTGATATCAGAAACAAACTTTCGTCCACGATCGATTCTTTGGACGTTTCATCGTTGGACGATGATGGGAGATCGCATAATAATTCTGCGAAAACTAAAGCTTTCTTTGATTTGGATTTCACAAATTCCAGATCAAACTCTTGAAGGATAGCTATCCACTTTGAATATTTGCCCCCAAGCAACTGTCGCGACAGTATATAAGTCATGGGGTTGCAATCTGACAATACGGTGGTCTTCCTAAAGAGGACATAATGCCGAAATCTTTGTATCGCTTGAACAGCCATTAATGCTAGCTTTTCAACATGAGAATATCTACTTTCTGTATCATTTAAGTTTTTACTTAAATAATATATAGGGTGTTCAATTCCATCGACTTCTTGAACTAAAACCATTGCAATGGTCGTATCTGCTGCAGCCAGATACAGGTTAAAGTCCCTTAGATAGTCTGGGGCGTACATTAATGATGCTTTGACTAGCGCTTCTTTCAAAGCATCAAAGGAAGCTTGTGCAACCTGGTCCCAGACGAAAGGTACATCCTTTTTCAGGAGACGGGTATAACCTTTAGCAAGTTCTGCGTAATTTGGAATGAACCTCCTCAGAAAGTTTGCTTTCCCTTGGAGTTTCTGAATCTGAAGCAAGTTCGAAGGTGGAGGCAAATTAATGATTGCCTGCACCTTGCAAGGGTCGAGACGAATCCCATCCTTGGAGACTATAAAGCCAAGTAAACGACCAGAACCGACGCAAAACACACATTTGTGCGGATTGAGTCTTATCTTGTAGTGTCGGCAACGTAGAAATATTGCTCTTAAATGTTGCGGATGATCAGTCCGCTTTTGCGAATGAGCCGGAAGATCGTCGAGATAAGGTTGAACGATGTTCTTGATGTCATGGAAAGCATAATTCATTGCTCTCTGAAACGTCGCCCCTGCGTTCTTTAAACCAAAGGGTAATTTTCGATAAGCGAATGTGCCCCACGGACAAATAAATGCAGTCTTTGACTGGTCCTGTGGGCGGATATTAATTTGATTATACCCGGAAAATCCGTCCATAAACGAAAAGATTTCACATCCGGCGCATTCATCAATTATCTGGTCGATGAAGGGTGTAGGGTAGTTGTCCTTTGGACAGGCTTGATTTACATCCCTATAATCGACGCACACTCGTATTGTTCCTTGTTTTTTCATAACAGGGACAATATTCGATACCCAATCGGTTAGAGGAACCGGGTAGATGAAACCAGCATGGAGAAGTTTTTCAACTTCTGCCTTAATAGCAGCGGCTTTCTTGGGGTGCACCTGCCGAAGCCGTTGTCTTACTGGTTTGACATCAGGATACATCTTAATTTCATGTTCAACGATACTCGAGTCAATGCCTGGCATTTCATCATATGACCAAGCAAAGACATCTCTAAATTCGCGGAAAAGAGCTTTATATATTTCTTGTTCTGAAGGGGAACAACCTTTGCCGACATAAATATTCTCTACAATGTCTGTTTGTGTCGAGATATTTATGGCTATAGTCTCTTCTATATTGGATAGGTTTCTCTCGGAGTCCACCGTATTTACAGTATTTGTTAGGAATTCAAATACTGAAGGGTGATACAGGTCGCCTTGAGTATCTTCCTTAGGAAGGGAACGATGGTGGTTATCATCCCATGGTGCCCCCTCAATCAACATTGATTGCAGGATTCCTTCGTCACTTGCATGCACTCGTGACCAAGGATCCAAAGGGGTACCACATTCTCCTGACCTATCTACCCAAATGCTTGACGAGCATTGATTTGGGCTCGCCTCCCATGCCTGAAACATTGATTGCTACAATATTTCGATTGGGCTCGGGTGCAAGACCATTGCCCGATCCATGACGACTTTGTCTTTTGCGACCTTCGTGGAAGATATCATGTTGCAGGTAGCCACCAATGGTACATTTCCTATGTACATATGATTTGGTAGCGAGAAAGTCCCCATCATTGTGGGGTCTTTCAACAAGCCTACTCCTATATCTTGAATTGAATGGTCGCTTTCATGGATCATGGGAATGCTTCCCGTAACTTGTGAACCATTAAGGAGGAAGTTCTGTTGGTCGACGACCGTAATCCCTCCTTCAAACGGGAATGCGATCTTCCTAAAATAAGTCGACACGACAGCTGCCATGGCATAAATCCATGGTCTTCCCAGTAGGATGTTGTAATCCAGATTCCCATCTATGACTTCAACATCAATTTCTACTGTTTTTCCACCTAGTTCAACTTTCAAGTTACTTAGGATACCGTAAGGGGTATATGTCCTACCGTCGAAAGCCTTTAGTGTTGTCGAAGATCTCGACAAGGTTGGTGACCCTAGCGTTTTCCAGCAGCTCATCGACATAATACATGTCGATGCCCCTTCGTCAATAATTGTTCTGTGAACAGTTTTGTTGAGGGCCTTCACTTGAATAAGGAAAGCTAGTTGAGCTGGTAACTGAGGGTCATACCCTTTGTGATCAAAGGAAACAAGATTGGAATCCTTAGGATCAACCCCCCCTATTGCCGATAACAATGCCTGCCTTTGGGATGGACAATTTTGTAGTACTTCTAGAGTCGACATAGCGGATGGCGATTGAGCCAAATCTTCTACTATGTTATAATGCTGCGCCGCTCTGGCACGAGGATTAAAAGTCGACTTGTGTACTACACCCTTAGGTGGTTTTATTGTTAATTCTGGCATTATGGGTGGGACAACTTCTGTCGAAGTTGTTGTCGAACTACTAGGTTGATCTTTACCTTTTTCGTTTGACAATTGCGGATTTCCGTAATCTTTGTTCCTTGTCGAAATCAAAGCATCATTTTGCTGCTTGGAGATCGATAACATTAGCACTTGCGACGGGGAAGCATTTCCACTATCAACCATATTTTGACCTGGTTTGGGAAAAGGATCAGTCAATACAGCTGGGTTCTTTGGACTCTTAAAGAATCTCTTGAGCTCAGCTTTGTATGGACATTCTGTTGTCTTGTGATCTTCGTCACATATCGAACAGGACCATTTCTTTTTCCCTTTCTCAGGAGAGTTCGAAGAAGTTTTTTCAGGTGACGGATCATCCTGTTGCTTCTTCTTCCCTTTGTTTTGCTTCTTCTTGCTTCCTGGTTGATTGGTTTCTTTGCCTTTATCTGCTGATATGGCATTTACTTCCGAAGCAAGAATCTCTTCATGGGCATTTCGATCTGAAGTCTTACGGGCTTTCTGAGGTGAAGCCTTTTTCGACTTCGCGCTTGCAGTGCCAATCACGCCATCTCCAGCATGAGAGTCAATATTCGATTTAGGAGGGGGAGGAATTGAAAATTCAGGTCTAGGGGCGTCAGGTATTTTGTCGTAGAGCGTGCCAGACTGAGTATATACCAAGTCTAAATATTGAGCACGAGCGATTACTTGCTCCTCTGTTACGACTCCCCCTTTGGCCACATCTTCCGTTATAGCCGGAAGTAATGACTTTATAAACCATTCGGCTAATAGCTGATCAGGAACGTATGTTTTCACCATCCTTCGTCGACGACGCCACTCATGTATATGATCAGATATGTGAGTAGCTGTCGTCTGTTTGAAGTTGGTCAGTATTTCTGTTCCTGTTTCATACCTAATTAGTAATTGAAAATGGGTTAAGAAAGTCGTGGCTAGGGAGCTGAAATTGTCGAAAGAGGCTCTCGACAATTCTATATACCATTTAGCCGCCGGACCTGTCAATGTCCTCTAGAAGAGGCGAAGTCTTATCGAATCATCGTTCAGAGTGTTCGATGAACACCACAGATGAAAGGTCATGACGTGATTCGACGGGTCTTCACCTGGATTTCCATTGAATTTAGGAATGTCCGATGGAAGTTTGTGAGGAATCATGGGCCACCAAGGGGCGTAGGCGATAGGATCGTTTGTCAACCGATGTAGATCGGGTAACTCCAGAGTTGCCACGAATGGCAGCTGCTGACTCAAGTTAGGTGAAGCGTACCCAAGATACGATGGAATCGCCTGAGCAGTTGGTCTTTGCATACCAGCATAATGTAATTGATGCTGATATGATTGATACGGTTGATGGACTACCCCACTGTAAAGTGGTTGGTTTTGACCGTATTGTAGGTACGGTTGTCCATTGTTCGCAAAAATCTGCTGCTCGGTACCTTGGTACACTTGCTGGAACTGCGGTTGTTGATACTGCACCAACCATGGTTGTGATACCATTGGTTGTTGTGCGATGCTTACCACTGGGCCAAGATGAGGGGTAAAGGTACCCGTTCGTGCCTGTGTCGCCCCGTCAGTCGACGATTGTGGTTGGGTTGCAGTGTTAAAGGGTTGTTGCATTACAACCTGAGAAAACTGGGGTTGACATGCAACAGGTATTGTTTGAACTTGCGACACAGTCACAATTGCTGGTGTCGTCGGGATGTTCGTCACAGGCATCTGTTGTTGCATAGAATACACAACTCTTGGTTGCTGGGGTAGCATAGGTATCCAACCACTTGTAGTTATTCCAGTATAACCTGAATATGGTTGTGAACTCCCGTATGGGTAACCTCCCGGAGGGGGTAACGAAAAGGCATATTGCCCCCCATACGGTGGTGGTCCGGAACCGAGGGGATTTATTACACCTCGAGGACCGGATTGCCCAATTTGATTCCCGAAAGGATCAATTTGTTGAGTTCCAACATAGGAGTTACCGGGTATTATCCCAGGAGAACAAACAGGAACAGACCATACTGTCGTCATGGCCCCCGAAGGGACTCTCTCCAACTGTTGAGAGCTAGGGACAGATGGTATGCCGACGAACATTGTCGGAATGACTGCAGGGAGTTTTGCTGTCGCTGTGTCACTTGGCACAGTCCTAGATGTCGACGATTGTTCAGACATTTTTAGTCTATCCAGTAGATTGCCTAGTGATTCTTCAGGAACTTCTCTGGGTGATAGGCTAGCTTCTGATGCAGTAGGAAGTAGAGTGATCCCTGCTCCAAAATGTGTTGGGGTAGTTGCTTGCGGATCTTCTACAATTTCTTCTATTGCAATCAGACTGGGTGGAAGAGGAAGACCGTCACGTCCGTAGAATATTTCTGGTGCCGAAGAAGGGGTTGTTTCGACAGCGACAGTTGTTTGAGGAGCAAGACTCTCTGAACTGATCACTGATGGAACTGATTCAGTAACACAAGTATTTGCTCTCAGACTAGGATCAGTGTTATCGTCCTTCTGGGGCTATTGAACTTCTTTAATAGGGGCAGGGTTTCCAGAAATGTTTGGAGTAACCGGAACCTCGGATGTCGTTGGAACACTTGTTCTAACTTTGATAGGAGATTTGGAACCAGTTGAACGAGGTCGCTTTGCCCGGGTTGTTTTCGATTCCGAGGACAAAGACGTTCGTGTTCCTCCGCGAACGACGGTTCATCGATTGACTTTCTTCCACGATTGCGGATTACTTGATCAACCAACAATGCACAGGGTAAAATGTGTTTTCGAATTGAATTAATTTTAGACGCTTTTAAGACACAACTTGTTTTTTCATGTTTTAAGAGTCGAGAAAAAGCTAAAGATGACTCTAGTCTCCTTCAATGTATTAACGAGCCCGAAGTGACAAATGCTCGGATGGACTTTTTCAGTTATAGAGTTTGAAAAAGGCCAAAAGAAACTACTCTGGAGTTCTAGGCAGAGGGTGTGCCAAACCTTTCGCGAAACCACAGAATACGTTTTACGGTACGAGTGGTCGATCTTCGTGAATGCTGTGTTCACTGCATCGCGATCAGTAGGGCGGCTGACACGGCTTCCTATGGATAAAGGCTTTGTTCCTATAGGGGTCCCCCAATATACGCGACGGTACGCGGGGGCACAAATCCGTATTAGTGATATCGTCCCTCAGGAGGAATCACCCACCTTCGTAGAGATCGACAGTCACTATGTTTAACGACGCCGGTTCACGTCTCTACCTAGACCTCTACTGTGTTTCGTTATGTTTCAAAGCGTTGTTAGGTAAATTCAGTTCGTTTTAGGTTGATCTTGCTTAGCAGTTTGCCTTTATGGATCACCACGTGATGTATGATACAACTCCTAAATGCAGTCTAAGAATGATAAGCAAGCTTTTTTCAATTCTTTCAACTTCATGAAAATCCTAACTACTGAAGGAAAAGAAAGACATCATCTTTTCAAACAGATCATAGAGCACACACTGATGCACTTTCCTAAATCGACATGCAAACTGTCAAAAAGCACATGCACAATGCAAGTATTTCTTTTCTTCTTTCTTAATGTTGATGTATTACAAAAAGAAAGCTGTTGTATGATTTCGAATTCAATTTCAAGCGAAAGCAAACAAGTTTTTGTCCAATAATCAAAAGAACACCTTAAGATTCACTCGTTTCAACACAAGAAATACTGAAATCCGAACCATATAACGAAAGCAAATGCTCAAGCAGCTATGAACAGCAATAAACTAGCTCTTAGAATCACAACGATACTTTCTCACAGGTCTAGATCCAAGAGGTCACAGCAAGACTAGTTCACTTTCGCTACGGGAAACTGTGAATGAAAGCAAGAAATACAATAAGAACAATAACGGTTTCAACATACAACTGAGGCGGAATGAGGGAAAAGAAAGGTAGTTTTAGCTGGGTATACAGGTTGACAGCAGGCTGCAAAAACAATATTGAAAACTGGGCAACAGACAGTGGGGAACCCCAGTTGCACAAGGCAAAACTGGATCAGCGCAGATACTGCACTGTCAATCTGACATGCAGCGCAGGTAGCCCCTTCGGGACCTGCGTTGCAGCGCAGGTAGCCTTTGCTACAGCTGCACTGATGAGACAACTCTCGTCTCACTCAGATTCCGGGTCACAGTTTGCTCAAAAATCAACAGTTTTTGGCCAAATCAGAAGCTATCAGTCAAGTATACTCTAGAGGGTGATTAAGGAAGATGAACACTATCACAAAGAGCTTAAAAGATTCCTTGTGGATCAGCTCTTCAAATCATAAACATGCCCAGAACTGAGCTAGAGTAGCTGCCCTCTACTTTGCCTTCGAAGGATTCGAATGCAGTTCGATTCGGTACTCCCTTTGTTTAGGAAATGAATAGCAAGAAACACAAGCTACCAACAAGACACGGTCCCCAGCGGAGTCGCCAGTCTATTGTGGGGAAAAGTATCCAACACGGAATGACCCTATCCCACTCTAAGGGTGATAGTTCCTTAGCAACAGCTGAAAGCAAAGCTATCTGAAGTTTCTTCTTTATGACATGCAAGAGATAAAAGTAAGAGATCCACTTACCGATGTCTTGCGCAAATGGTCGATCCAATCTCCTCTGTTTGCCGCTTGCTCCCAGCTCCAAGTCTTTTCACGGGCCCAGCTACACGAGATCCTGCAAATAAGACAAGAAAAGGAAACTACAAGAAGCATGCATTCATAATCGATTCAAGGATTAGCATAAATCAAAGACGCAAGTAAGACAATACACCATTGAAACACATGCGAATAGAAGAACCTCAAATGATTTATTAATATATGGAAGTAAGGTTCAGGTGGTGATACAACCATGAGAGGTCCAATCCAGCATCACCTTCCCGACGGAGAGAAATCTCTTCTTCACCTCCCTCAAGCAATCACCCAATACTCTCAACTGTAAACCAACAACAATTCTTTGCACTAAATTCCGGCCTCCAGATCCCATGGGATGAGATCCTTATATAGAGTTTTTGAGTGAAGATAAGTCAGCTTGATGTGTGTCTTGTTGTCCTCTTCAACTCCAGTTGTTCTTCAGTCCTTCACTCGGAGTTTCTACCTTCCACTTGGAGTTCTAGAACCTCTTAACTCATCATTAGGCGAATCTTCTGATCCAAGTGTCATTTTAGAAGCTTCCTGGGCACTGGAACATTGAGAAAAGATTCCTCCACATGTCAAAGTACGCCCAGCGCAGGTAGCCTTTGTTCCACTTGCTATGCAACGCAGGTACACCATAGAGCTTTTGACATTCAGCGCAGATGCTTAGTGGAGCAGCTGCTTTGATCCAAAATTGACCTGTTTTTGAGTGTTTTTCAGTGGAGAACTGATCTGAAGTGCTGTGGTTTGCTGACCTTGTTCCTCTAGGGGTAGGAACAACATGTTTAGGGACTTTGGATCCCTCAGATTATTGACATTTCATGCTCCATGCTGTAAGGCACAAAAATGTCTATAACACTATGCCCTATGAACCACTTCAAACTGATTTTTCAAACAAAAGTTATTCAAAATTTAAAAAATACACACCTTTTTCTTTCTTTTAGGAGCTCAATATTGAAGTTGTTGTATCTCTTTAATTTCTAATCTCCAAGGTCTTAAATTCCACTATGTAGTATCCCTATCCATATTCTTTCCATCCCAATAGCTCATACCATGATTTGACTCTTCAAGAAAGAGTTATGCCCAATATCCCATGATGACCTAAGTATAGATGGTCTCAGTAGAGAGAAATTGTGTGGAGTGCCACATGTCACTATTTCAACCTTTGGACCTAAAAATGATACCTAAAAGTCTGTAGTCCGTCCTCTTTCAACAAATTTTTATGAAATTCAAATCCAATTCTGGGATAGAAGGTTATGACAAATTTACCGAGGTCACCTATTTGAGATGGAATTATGGAACCTGCAACAATCCTAACTTCCTCAGATCATATCTTCGAAAATATAGCTAAAAAATATATGATATTATTACATCAGGGCCACCCATATTTCAACTTCGTGTCGTTTCAATTTCATCTTCTGAAGCTTTGTACACAATTTTTTATAGTGAAAATTCAAAGATGACATGTTTGACAAAGCAAAACCCTAGAATCCAAAACTCTCATACCAAATGGTATGCAACCATCTCACAAAATAGAAGAAAATATAGATCAACGACTTAAAAATTATCCTCTTTGAGGGAGAAGCCTACTTTAAATTACACAAACAAATAATTATTGGATGATACAAAAGAAAAGACATCCTTTCTACATATAGGAGTCTAAGGGGTCACAATATATTCAGATCCTACATAACAATAATAATGTAAGGGCACAACAATAACAATAGTGGGATTCTATGGGGCACAATAGTAAAGATATGGAGACTACATGGGAACAACAATAGAAATAAGGAGGCTACACTAAAAATAACAATAAGGGGCTACACTAGTATTATTGGGACCTAACAAGTTAAAACCATTAATGATTTGTTGGAAATATGTTGTCATTGATGGCAAAAGCAAAGGTAAAGGAAATGGAAAAAATTAGCAAAGGCAAGCAATGAAAACTGAAAATGCATTGGTAAAGGAAAATATTGATGGTAAAGGTAATGAAAAGGTGGCAAAGAAAAAGCACAACAAAGGATCAATGATGACAATATCAACATGGTAGAAAAAGGTGCAGAGACTTTGGAGATATTTCCTGCACAGCACAAATCATCTCAGATTGAGGGGAAACCCACTCAGTTGAGCTCTTGGAAAAAATTTAAGCGGTATGAAATGTTTGAAAATAAACTTGTGGATTGAGAGATAGAGCCAATCAAAGTTGACTTGACTCAAGTCAAAGTTAGTTGAGTCAAAGAGGTGGTTGGAGACACTTTTCCAAGTTTGGAAAAGCAAGAAAATCCAACAACAGAGTTAGCGAAGCAGCCAAAATGTGGATCGGGTATACATGGCATTAACATTAAGGTAATGGGAAATTCATAGAGGAGCCTGGTTAATAGCCTAGCGTGACGGGTATGAGCCCGAAATATTGTTTGGGGAGCAAAAGGTTAAGCACCAAGAGATAGGCAGCAAGCACACATGGAATGATTCTAAGAGGCCTATAGACGTCAATCCTTTTAGGCCCCAAGGCATCAGGAGGTGGTTTCCCATACCGCTAATTGTGTAAATCAATGAGTGGAGATCCACCCCAGATCATCCCCTCCAAATACCACAAACCACAATGGAGTGGTTTTAAGGCAAGAGTTTTTGAATCTTGTGGTTTTTGATAAAAGATATTAACAAAGAAAATGGTCACAAAACAAAAATTCCAAGGACCTTTTCTCTCTCCTCTAATAGGACAGGTGGAAGATATATTTAATTGGTCAGAAGTAATGTTAGTGTAGGTTAATCAGCAGTTGACATGTAGGAGCCATATTTGGCATTTTCTGGCATCTAAAAGTCCCATTTCTGGGTGACATATGTCACCAATCAATTGTCGACACATGGTCCAAATGATGTCAGAGTGACATCATCCCATTGGTTGGATCCCAGTGGGGTGTTAACGGTGCACAAGTGAATGGACTTGGGAAGCAGGAGTCGGGACATGCCAACATTGACAGGTTAATAAAGAAATAACAAATGAGATTGAGGCCAGGTAGACCACACAGGACATGTCTTCCCATAGGGATGACCTAAGTGGCTTATAATAGGGTGCAAAAGAAATGCGTCGGGTGACAATTGTCAAGACATGAAGGACAATGACAACTAATTAGAGGGCAGGAAGGTGGACCCCATCAGACACGATGACCTGGTGGATACACCCCAATGAGTGTATAAATAGGCACAGAGTAAAATCATTGGGCTTGGGAGCTCTAGGCTTAACATCTAGGTATTAATATTGGTTATTTCACATAGAGATAGACCAAGGGAAAAAAGCAGAAAATAAAGGAATTTGGCCCTCGATAGGTAAAAATAAACTTAGCGCCCAAAGGGCTTAACTAGTAGTTGTAGAGACCTTGTCCTATGGTATGAAATAAGGAAGGTGCTAACGCGGAAGGAGCTAAGGAAAATTCGATGGAATACCAACTTGAGATGCTCTAGATGTTCCTGATTTGTCTTTCAAAAAACAATCATGTCATCTAAGTAAATGACGATGAATTTTTCCCTTTCATGAATGAATGTGATTTCCATTGATCTTTAGAAGGTTTCTCTCACATTAACTAATCCAAAGGGAATTTTGTCATACATGAATGTTTCCCATGATGTTGTGAATGTTATCTTCTCTTTATCTGATCCATGCATGGATATTAGATTATACCTTGAGAAACCATCCATCATCGATATTATTAAAATTCCTACAACTTTCTGTAATAAATGGTCCATCTTGGGCAATGGATAATTATAGCTCAACAAGCATTTGTTTAGATTTTTTAAATTAATGCATATCCTTATGTATCCATTCTTGTTTCTAACATAAACTAGATTGGCTATAAACTTAAAGTATCTCAGTGGCACGATGAGTTTCTCATCCAACCGTTTTTTAATTTCCTTCTCAATCATCAAGAGAAGAATGGGATTTAACCTCAGTTTCTAGAAAAAAAGGTTTAGATACCTCCTTGAAGGGGATTCTATGATATATGATAGAGGTATCATATATTCTCAAATCCTCATAACTCCATTTGAATCCTCATATATCATATATTCGTAAATCCTCATAACATCCTACTATGCTTGGTAGTGTATACACTCCTTATCTGCAATACCACAAATTCAGAATCTCCAAATGTTTCTATATTTTTATGCCTAATTTCCTTGTTGTTTGAAATCCTAAAATCAATGTATCATATTATACAACATTGTTGTTGGCATCAATATCTAGTTTGGATGACAACACTATACATTTTCCACGTCGAGGAAGAAGAACTACTTGTACCCTCATTCCTTCCTTGGAGTAAGAACCATTGAAGAATAGATTCCAAACTGCATGTGGGTCTCTCACTGGCTCTATCTAAAAGAGAATTTCACTTACTTAAGAAGTCATTTCTAGGCCCCTAAGTATGATGTCACATCCCATGGACTCCTTTACTACATAAACAAGCTAATTCTTTGACGTCTTGGCATTGCTAAGCACATATTGGAATTTTGACTCTCTATAGAATCTCCTTTCTTATCCCTCAAAGGTTGGTATGGTGGCATAAGATAATTCCCTTTGTAAGGTGCCTCCTAGTTTTCCCACTTAGGATATATATAATAGCATTCCATAATTGTCTTGGATATTAGTGGCCATAATTTCCATAATGATACTGTTTGCAAGGGTTTAAGTGAGGGATATGATGAGGTGTTTGATAAGGCCTAGATACTTAAACTCTAAGGAATTGAAAGAATAAAGGTCATGGTACGATTTAGTAATTTCAAGACCCAAAATTGTAACATGATTGATTTTCGCATAAGGTTATGAGATGCACTTGAGTCAAGCATAAAATTGTTGAATAGCTTACCATTTATGTTTAATGTGATGTAGAAAATGGAAATATTGTCTTCTCGTTCTTCCACATGTGGGACATAGATCATGGTTGGGAAATCTTCTTCCATAATGAGGGTGTCATTGTATGATGGTGGCTCAATGGAGTCAATGAAGTTTTTGATATGAGATTTGTAAATTGGGCTTTGGGCTAGCATGGATAGTGGGACAAGGAATTTTATTTCTTCCATTCTTGTTCAAGGTTGAACACTGGGGTTCAATTATTTTCATTTTCTTTGGGAAATTCTAGCTGTGAACTTTGCAACATGGGTGTTTGTGAATTCCAAACTACATTGTCAGGGTAGTTGGTTGCCTTTGGTATGATCATTCTTGCAGATTCATCATTCCATTGGAAGGTTGGGGATTGGATAGATGATATGGATCAAGATCCACCCGGGGTGATAATGTTTTGGTCTGACCCCCTCCTCTTGTTGGCTTGTTTGGTCTCAAATGTAAGTCATATTTCCTCCGTAGTTCTACCACTATCAAATCTATGATCTTCCATTATTCCACAACAAATTATCCCCATTTTTAATATCATAAGCCTCGTGTAATATTAAAAAATTTGTGTAATCAACTTCTATTAGATGAAAGGAGGTATTGTGGCCCTCAATGTTATGAAACCAGCTCACAAAAAGATAGAAAAGATAGATCAACGCCTTAGAAATAAGCCTCTTCAAGAGGCCACCCTCCTTTACATTACACAAATAAACAATTCGTAGATGATACAAATGACAAGACCTCCTTTCTATATATCGGAGTCTAAGGGGTCATAATATAATCAGAGCCGACATAACAATAATAATATAAGGGCACACTAATAACAATAGTGGGCTTCTATGGGGCACAATAATAACAATATGGGGACTACATGGGCACAACAATATAATAAGGTGGTTGTACTAATAACAATAAGGGGTTACACTAGTAGTATAGGGACCTAAAATGCCCCTCTCCTTCAAAAAGTGTTGTCCACAATGCTTGAGTAGTTCTTGATGCTTCTGTATAAAATTCTTTTCCTCCCATGTGGAATCTTCAGTGAGTAAGTTCTTCTAGTTGATGAGATACTCTGAAATTGATCGATTTCATAGTTTTTGGGTTCTTGTTTCTATGACTACTCCAGGTTCCAATATGACTTTTCCTTCCTCGTCAAGTTCTGGCAATATTGTTTGAACTGGAATCTTCTGCAACTTTTGAATGAGAGACAACACTTCTTCATCCTTCCTCCATTCATCCCTTGCTTAATTTATCCAATCTGGTTGGATAACTGAAATAGCACAAAACAATGCTTCCACGTCCTCATCCTTTCTTGAGAGTGCATCTGCAACAAAAAATTTCTTCCCTTTTCTGTAGATGATGTCAAAGTCATAACCCAACATATTTGTGACCCATTTTTTTTGTTCTTCTAAACATAATATTTGCTCTAAAAAGTATTTAAGACTATCATGATCCATTTTTACTTTGAAGTGTCTTCCCATTGGGTAAGCTCACCATTTCTTAAGTGCATGTAGTATTGCCAACATTTCCTTCTCATAAATAGCTTGCTTGAGATGTAGCCATAAAAATACCCAATCACCTACATCAAAACATTTTTCATTGCAATGTTGATCTATTGATTCTGCACCAAAGTGGTGTTATCCTTTAAAATTTGGAGAACTTGTTGTTGATGCTCGATGTGATCTTTCACTGCTTGAAGCTTTTTCTTCTTGATATGTCCTTCTATCTTGAGAGATTGAGGAGTGGTAATTTCTTCCAATGCTTTACAAGATATGGTTGGATTCATTTCTTGATGCTCAATGTGATCTTTCACTTCTTGAACATTTTTCTTCTTGCTTCTATCTTGATAGTTTGATGAGTGGTAATTCCGGCCAATGCATTACAAGATATGGTTGGGTTCATTTCTTCTTTCTTGATGTGATCTTTCACTTCTTGAACCTTTTTCTTCTTGATATGTCCTTCTATCTTGAGAGTTTGAGGAGTGGTAATTCTTGCCAATGCTTTACAAGATATGGTCAAATTCATTTCTTCTTTCTTTGGGGTTGGGTCCTGGCATATATCTTCTTCTTTTGATGTTTCTTGATCTTTTTCTTCCTCCTCTTCATACACTATGTAAAATAATTTCCTCTCAGCACACTTATGACCTTTACTGCATTTGCTATCATAATTGTAACAAAGCCCTTTTTCTATTTTTTCTTCCAATTGTTGTAGTGTAAACATTGTAGGTTGTGGAAGGCTAGGAGAAGAAACACTTCCATAATTATAGTCATGATTGGTGGGATTCCTTGTTTCCATAATTTCACTTACAAATTTTCTTGCCCACCTGAATGCCTTCTCCAATGAATCAGGTTCCCAAAGACGAACCTCATGTTGAATGCTATCCTTTAAAGTACCTATGAGGACATCAATCATTTGCTTCTCTAGAATATTATTTACCCTTATATTCAATTTTTGGAAGTCCTCAATGTGCTCTGCCATTGAACACTTTTGTTTGAGATTTATCAATTGACTAAAGAAGGTGTTTCTCTTTGTATCCTCATAATGTGCTATCATTTCCTCTATGAAAATTGACCACGTAACAAGTGGTTTATGAGAAAAAAGCCCTTTATACCATAAAAATTTATCCAGTTCTAAATATGAAGATGCAATACGTACATTTTGTAACAGTTGCACCTTATGTAGATCAAAATATTCCTCCATATGTAGTATCCAATTTACTGGATCCTTGCCATCAAACTTCCTCATATCGCCTTTTCTTGATTTGAGGAGTTCGATCTTGAAACGACTATAACTCTGTATTTTCGGATCTTCCAATTCTGAAATTGTGATCTACAGTATCCCTCTACATCCTCTTTCTAATGCCACCAGTTTGATCGAAATTGGATTCTCCACGAAAGAGTTATGCACAATCTCCCAACATGACCTGATTATATACCTTTTCTGAAGAGCGAACTTGTAGGAAGTGCCACGTGTCACTGTTTTGACCTTCGGATCTAAAAAATATACACAAGAAATAAAAATCCGTCCCCTTTCTATAGCTTCTTATGAAATTTCAATCTGATGTTCAGAGAGAAAGTTATGATGATTTTCCCAAGGTCGCCCATTTAGGATTTAATTCTGGAGCATGTAGAAACCCTAAATGTCTCAGATCATATATCTGAAAATATAGCGAGACAAGATCTGAAATTCGGACCCGAGGTTTAGAACGATATTGTCTCAAATGGGTTTCTTTTTCTCTTTTGAAATTTCGCGGAAAAAATGTTATAGCGACAATTCCACGATGACCTGTTTGGAGGAGCGAAACCCTAGAATCCAAAGCTCTGATAGCAAATGTTATGAAACCAGCTCACAAAAAGATAGAAAAGATAGATCAGTGCCTTAGAAATAAGCATCTTTGAGGGGAAACCTCCTTCACATTACACAAATGAACAATTCTTAGATGATACAAATGAAAAGACCTCATTTCTATATATAGGAGTCTAAGGGGTCAAAATATAATCAAAACCGACATAACAATAATAATGTAAGGGCACAATAATAACAATAGTGGGCTTCTATGGAGCACAATAATAACAATATGGGGACTACATGGGAACAAGAATATAATAAGGGAGTTTTACTAATAAAAATAAGGGGTTACACTATTAGTATAGGGACCTAACACTCAACCAAATTGATATGTTCTTCTTGATCAAGATCATCATATCATTTAATTCCCTCCTTACCAGGGTTTGAATGGGTTTTTATTCCATTCTCCTATCCCTCTATATTATCTAGTGGTTGGATGACCTCCTAATTAAATTCAAGATCCTAGGTTTGTGTGTGGGGTTTCTTCTCAGTCCTTTTGTCTTGAGACAAACTATCTTGCTTGATAGATTCCTAATGAGCCTGGTCATTTCCTCTATTTTTTCCTCAACACTATCTTTAATTAAATAATTTTGTTCATCCTTCACCTTCTCTCTTAATTTTTATTTCTCTTTCTTAGCATCTCTCTCCTTTTCTATACAATATTCTTGTTCTTCCTTCTCGATCCTCATAAAATTCCTAGATTTTGCTAAATTTCCTTCACTAGCAACAACATCATATTGAATGGCCACTAATGTGAATGTTCTTCTCTCTCTCAATAAGATAGAAAAATTGGGCTCAATTTTTTTAGAATAGCTCATGATGGCTACCATGGGAGTAGGATTTATCTCATTTAAGATCTTGTTATAGACTTTGTTGAATCTCTTTCTAAAATCCTCCATGTTCTCAGATGATTTTTCTTTAATCCAAATAATTCCATAAGGTAATACTAGAAATCATTTTTTTCACCCCTTGGGGCATGAAATTCTCTTTCCAAATCATCCTAAGAAGTAACAGGATGAGGGAAAAAATTACAGTACCAATTACATACATGTCCTTCTAATGACTCCACAAATAGTATCATGAAAACATCTTCTTCATCAACTATGAAATTATCAGTGAAATCCTGAAATGCACATTTTTTTTTTGTTGTCCTTTTCTTTTCACTGTTAAACTTGAGCATTACTTTCATGTAATGTTTGATCACTTCACGTAACACATTGAAAAATGTCAATGGTTCATATCTTGTTGCCACCCATGCTAACAGTTGGTCGAGGGGATTGTGATACACCATGTTGATGCATTGTAATACTAGATTCCTTGTAATTTGCAAGACTAGGGTCCCAACCATGTTCATTCACCTAGGTGTAGATCTGGGTGTAGTGGATGGTGTAATTTTGGTGGGGAGGGGAGGGGGTAGGGGGGTGCTCCAGGGCTTTGGTATAGGTTGAGGAAATGGTTGATAAATGTGCAATGTTTCTGGTTGTCGAGAAGGAGAGTTACTCTGGGGATAATGGGTGGTAAAGATGTTGATGTACCCAACCTTGAGTACTTATTTATTTGGTTATATCAATATAAAAAGTCACTTAGGAATTGGTATTGGAGGGATTAAATTTGGGTACAGATTATTTCCCGTATGCCTTATACTGGATGGAATAATGTGAATATGAATATTCTTAGCGATTATGTGTTGAATTACTAAAACAAGTTAGTGACGAGTATGCGACAATAGGCCGAATGGGTTAATGTGTGATGTCATTTTGTGTTATTCATAGTAAGAATGACAATGATAATGGTGTTGAAAAATGTGTATGTTACGTACAATGGAGCCGTCAAATGGAATACACATGAGCTAGTAAATTAGTTTTTTCTCACCCACAAAATCTGGTAGGATAATCATTTAACCCAAGGAATTGATTCAAATTGTCACCAACAAGAAATCCATGAGATGTTGGATACATAGAGTCATAATGTGCAGTACTACAATACAGAGCCTGGGAACATCTAAATATGATTTTTTATTTTTTGTTTCAGGTGTTTTGTTTTATTCTCAGAAATTATGTATGAAATTTTCAAGAGTTTATAAAGACATTTATGGGTATGTTTTCCACACATTTTCAGGTTTGAGCTTCCATACACTTTGGGTTTGATATAAAATTTATTAGGGTTTGATGAGAGGAATTGAAAACATGGAGAAAAAATTACAATAAACTAACATGGAAAATTAAGAATATATTCCTAAACTAATGACATCAAATAAACAAAATAACAATTAATAATTCAACTATAGAATACAAAATGATTTGAATTTATGCCTTTTAATTCTATCTCGTGTGATAATTTACAAAAATAAACAAGGATACACCATGTGACCTTTGATAAAATTCATAGAAATTAAAGAAAACAATCTTATAGATTTTGAGTTTCCTTTATTTCACACAATTACATCAAATTCCACACAAACATCAAGTATAAAAACATGATTTTCCATTAAAAATTATTAATTATATTAATATCATGCAAAATTCAAATTAAAAGTGCTTATGTAGAGTTACATATGAATAGAGAATCACCTACAACCCAAAATGTACTTCACAATTCTTCCCTTAAAATAGAGCACTAGAGGAAATTTCATTCTAAAAGTGGCACCATAAGAAAAAATAATAAAATAATGGTTAAAATAATAAAATAAGAGTTATCAATTTTGGAGGGAAAAGAGGAAAACTACATTTCTTAATTGTATTTTTGGCCTATCTCCTTAATGGTTTACTCAAATTTCAAGTGTAGACACTCGTTGGATGCGGAATTGTATTCCACATCCAACGAGTACTCATTATGCATACTTTTGAGAAGACCCACATTGATCAATTGAAGATACATTAAACAAGTGTGTTTAAAAAAGTAGTTTTTCTTCTTTTCTCTCCAAAATATTTGCATGTACCTCTTTTTAAATTTAAATGATTTTGATTGGTTTACATATTATGACATGGAAATTATATGAAAATTTCGTGGGAAAATTTAGGCTAAAATTTCGTGTAATGTCAACAGATCTCAACACTTTTTCCAACAAAATTTTGGTAGAGTTTTAGTAAATAGACATTCCTCCTCCATTAAATAAAAATGAGGCCTATATATAGGTTGCCTAGACCTAACACCTTGAACTAAAACCTCTAGTGATATTCAGTAACCACTAGGAATCTTTACAAACAACTAGTAGTTTCATAAATAACTTCTTCTAGATGTTTCTAGGTTTAGAGTGCTAGAAGTTTCCAACTGTAGGGTGGGTCCTCCCCCACTTTGGCTATACAAACTTGAATGTAGTGGCCTCTCCCTCTCTTATAAATGTGTGGTGGCTAGTATGTGGTAATGTTACTTTGACTGGACTGTTCATGGGGGCTACCTTATATGAGTCGATGATTGTGGTTGCATTTGTAGTTGTTGTTGTTGGGGTGGCATAAAGCTTGATCTTGCCTCCATTTGGGACGTGTGTGGTTTGGTTCCTCCAAATTTAGAATATGAAGGCACCCTTTGAGTGGCTAGTCTATGGAAGTCCATTAGTACTTTCCATTCTTTCCCAAATGGGATGTCATACATTTGTGCATCCAAAATGGATCTTTCTAGATTAGTGTGTGCATCATAATTCACTTGGCCTTGTTCCTTTAAAATGCTCATTAAAATGAACAAAATTTCAAAATAATCTACATAAAGGTTGACAATGTCTCTTCCCTGTAGAGCGCAATCCTCTTCTAAAAATATTTTGTGATCATTTTTTGTTTCTAATAAGCTCATCATGGGAGAATCCTTGGGATAAAAATCTTCATTTCAATCAAAAATTCATGGGAATTTCCTTTTGTCTAAGATCACACATTTATCCTTGAAGCTTTGTATCTCCTTTGTTATTTCTCCTTGTATCTCCTTTGTTATCTTCCTCTTCTTTTCGTTTTCTCTTGCCATTTCCTTGAATCTATCAATATTCAATTTTGTGATATCTTCCTTAGACCTGTTATTGAGGAACTCTATTATTATTTCAACTTTGGTGGGGAAGTCTCTAATATTTTTCTTTATTGCATTCATTTCCATGTTATCCCTTTTGACATTATCTATCTTCTCTTGAAGTAGCTCAATGTGGTCTTAGTTCTTATCCATTGTTTTTATTATTCTATCCCAAATTATTGCTTTTGCAAATTTGAATGAAGACTTACTCGAGTGTTTCATTTTCAACACACCTAGTTCTACTTCAATATATTGATAATCCTCCACCTTTAGGCACAATTATTTTTTTGTGCTCTCCAATTATTATTTCTTCTCCTTTAATTATTTTTCTCGACTAGAGAGTAGAGGCTACAATTTCTAGACATCATCTCACACTACCATTGATTTAACTTGTCCTACAAGAGTATTAAGAGTTCTGTGGGACTAAGATTTCTCACATGACTTTTATTTCATTCCATGAACTTGTGACTCCAATAACACAATTTGGTTTTTGTACTCTATATTATTTGTTTTAATATCATATATCTTTTCCTTAAGCTCTTGATTATCCATTTCTTCCTTTTCTAGCTCATCTATTTACGCAGGGTGTGCATCCAGGATTTTAAGTTGTTTCTTGATGGCTGCTATCTGTCTTTCCTTATCATCAATCATAGTTTTATATTGTTTCAAATCATGAGGGTGTGTATTTAAATGAGTGATATTATCCTCCAAAATCTGTATCTTTGTCTTTTTGGATTTGCGCACCATTCTCTTGTATTTCAATAGGCTACTTTCATTATTGTACATCTCTTGCATCTTTCTTGCTATAGCATTTTTCCTGTGCATCTTCTTATGCATCATGTGTGTCACCCACATGTCCATTTCTATGATATCTATGGATGGTACATGGTCGATTAGAAGGGACATCTAATGGACCTCACAATCCTCCATGGGCCTCACTATTTCTACTTTAGACTGCAAAATTTCTAGTTTAAAAATCCCCATTTCATGACCCAAAGAGCTTATGACTTGCATGTTGGAAATAACACTGAGAGGGGGGTTGAATCAGTATTTACAAATCAATAACTTTTTCATTTCCATAATCATATTTATATACGCTACTTTAGTGAATGGAACTTACATGTGCATGCAACTGTTATTAAGGAAACCAATGTATATCCAGTGAACTTATGATTCAGCTAATTCATCACATGTTGATCTTTAATCAGTGCATCAATTATTTATTAAACATTAAACAGTAACCATGTGCAGTAATAACAGAATAAACCATCACACATAACCAACACACATGAACACCAAGATTTAAGGTGGAAACCTAATGTGGGTGAAAACCACCAGCGTTGTCATCTATGTCTTCTTTTAATAATAAGAAAATATGTTTACAATATTGTACTGGTGCAGACTCATACCAGTACGCAGGCACCCACCTGCAGAAGGCTATAACCTTCTCTCATTCTCCAGCTTCTTCTGGAAGGGCGGTATAACCCCCTAGTTCGTGTACTAATCGATATGTTTACTAGTACGTAGGCTCCGAACTACAGAAGGCTACAACCTTCACTCGTTCTCCAGCTACTACTGGAAGGGAGCTCCAACCCCTTGATCAAATCACTAGCCACGACTGGCAGGAAGCTTCAACTTCCTCACTGAAGGCTCCAACCCTCAGTATCCTCCAGGGACCACGTTTCATGAATTTTCAGACTAGATGCTCCTAGTACACAATACTACAATATGAAGGCCACATTTCATCCAATTTTCACACTAGACCTATTAGTAACATTGAGGCTCAAAATCAATCACCACTGCAATACAACCATCAAATACATCTGCATCAACCAATCACTGAAACCCAATCATCAATCTCTAATATAACTAAAACAATCAATCACTGAAACCTTTGAACCTCTGAATCAAACAATCATTAAACCTCTGACACAACTGAATCAACCATTCATTCAAACTTAATCAAATTCAACCAATCAACTTGAACAGACAGATTACTGTAACCAGTACATAGAGATGAACCCAGAACGTTGCATCAACAACTAGAACTAATTGTAACCTCAAAAGGCTTGTGTCAGAATGTGTATGCTCCTTCAATGAGGAAAACTTGCGTGTATACACTACTTCTGTTTTCCCAACCTACGTACAGTTATAAAGATAATTAATCATAAAACCTATGAACCACAAACTGTACTAATCAGTGACATTCTAAAGATCTATTGTCATATTACAGAGTTCTAAATAGATAGCAACAAGGATCGCCCTTCTTTATCAATCAAGGAATAAATCAAACTCAATTTCCTTATTCATTTAGTTCTACTTTAAGATCTAAGAAGACATCATTGACAAAAAGAAGTAAAACAGCAACACTGATCTGAGAGATCAGTCATCCCTGAACATCAATCTCTTCTTTTGCATAGGCTACTTGTAAGAGTCGAACCAGCGTGTATACGCAACTTCATCAAAGCAAACTAGCATATAGATCTGCAAATACTTACTTATAACTTCGCTACAATTCCAGACTTCAGACATACCCAGATCATCACGTATAAAGGATAAAATGTGAATTAGCAATCAAATCTAGCCTATCAATTATCAGATCTCATAATGATAAGTCATTATGATCCTAATCGATCATTAGATCTCATCCATCATCAAACACTCAGGTGCATACTTAGTTTAGATCAAGCAAAGCATCGGAAACCCATAACATGCATATTTTCTTTTGATCTAACACTTCATAAGATATTCATTACTTGTACATTTAGCCCTTGATCTTCTCTTGCTTATATACTTAGATCCTTTGTCAATACCTTGGACCAAAACCACTTAGGACCAATACCACAGACCAAAACCTTGGTTTTCTAATCATGTACGTGGTTTTCTTCCTGTGGGAGTTCTTGTATATATATACGCTCTTTTTGTTTCATGGACCAACGTTTATATGTTGTTTTGACTAAGAGGACCTGTGTATACTTCTTAAATGGCGTTTCATCAACCTTTTCCTTCACCTTCTTTATTTTGATCAGAAGAGCTTAGTTCCATCTTCCTGTTATTCTGTACCAATGCCTTGTTACCTCTTAATAGACTTGTTACACTCTAATTTGCCATATTACTTCTGAAATGATTCCTTTGAAATGCCATGCATTTTGTCACATCTGTAAACACAACTACCATGCATTTTGTCACATCTAATATCTCTCCTGTAGATTCATCTAGTTACCATATACAAGTGACTTGTTCTTCTACAAGTGGGTTTCCATCAAGTACAACACATGCATCATAATGCCAACATTGCATTCTAGGGAGTGAATATTATTATCTATTCCTATATGCATCTTTATTTCCTTGGTTGACTACTTGGCCATTGCTTGAAATTGTTCCATCATTGACATTTTTACAGGGTTGGAAACCTCACCCAACATTGTTGTCTCAGATGTTGACATAGTTGAAATCATTTGCTAAATAGTGAAATATGGCTTCATCGGGCTTGCTAGTTGGTTATTATGAAACACCAATGCTTGGGATTCAATATCTTCATCATATTCTTCATATTCATCATCTCCCTTTGCTTATTTTCCTTTGGTCATCTTGGATTTGTGATCATATCCATGGTCTATATCCATGGGCTCTGATGTGCTTCTTTTCATTCTTGAGAGGCAGGATGTGCTTGATTCTATAGGATGTAGAATGGCCTTGACCTCTTCCCATGTGGATCTATTTTCACATTCTTCTACTATGGGGTTGGAGTCATGATTATCCTCTTCTTTTTAATTTTCATTTCTTCTTTCATATGTGATATTGTGTTGGCCTTATTTCCATGCACCTACTTGTAGGAAATCAAATATTTTCACGATACTCTCCACCATATTCAATATGCTCCTTGTCCTTATCGTAAATGGCCCCACCTCATGAAATATGGTGAACGTCACATCCACCTTTCTAAAAGTAAAATGCAAGTTGTTACTACTAAATATTTACCTTATATACTCCAACGATAATATCCACTAAGTAAAAAATGATGTCAACTGTTATGTTCTTTCTTAAAACTTGTAAATCCTTGTGACTATGTACTCATTAAATAGGTACCAGTCACCCACTCTGGTGTCAAGACTAAACTGCAATGTTTCCCTAAGGAACTTAGAGGCTCTCTGTAGAGGTTCACCATGCAATAACGTATATACAATAGACATAAACGATGAAACATACTTGAAACATATTTTATTGTTTTCTCTTTTCCTTACCATGAGAAACCACCTGAAGACACACAACATGATATTTGCTTCATTGACCATTTTAGGCTTCAAAGTCTCAAGGTAAGAATAGTTTTAGTGAATAAAAATATATACCATTTAGGTTTGATATCATAAAGACCTATCATACTCAAACTCTATCTATTGGGCATGTATTTGTTTAGATAGGAACTGGGGAAAATCATATTTTATGCAAGCCTTGGTGACTAGATGACATAAAGTAACTAGAAAAACCTAGGATTTAATCTTTTACTTGGACATTAGTATTAAGACCATGTACTTGAGCAATCATGGAAAAACATATTTGGGGCATATAGTCAAATATCATGATAGGATAGGGAGGAGGCCTAGAAGGGGTGACTACTCCTTCTTTGACATTTTCATGGATCATTTGTTTCTTGAACTTCATTGAGAGGCCCTTCCACTAACCTTATAGTATTTCTATATCAAACTTCTTTGTTCCTAAGCTATATGGGAAAGATATCATATCTTCAATAGCCTTTATGGTGACTGTTTAGTCAATTTAGTGTTCCTAAATTGATGTCATTAATTGTCAACTCGGGGCTCGTAAGCTGATGAAGTGAAGGTGTACTATATGTACTTAAGCAACCTCTTAGAGCTTTTTGTCGTTTGGGGTGTTGTTTGTGGTTAATTTATCTTTCTAAGATGGAATGGAGTTTTATAAACAGATGAGTGATAGTGTGTGTAAGGTGAATTCTAGATGAGTGAGTGTGTGTGATTAGTGGTTTCTAACTACCTTCTAAACTTGCAAAGAAAGAGATTGAAAGAAATAAATAAATTGAAATGAACTGAAAGCAAAGAACCACTTTCTAATGGCACTAGTCACTACTCATGCTGCTGCAAATAAAAAGGTAAGAAAACCACTTCAAAGACCAATGATAATGTTCATCTCTTCCTAACTCTCTGCTTCCAACATATAGTACTATGCAAAACACGATTAGGAAGTAGTTAGAGATAAGTCTAAAAAGTGATAAAGCTCTAAATGACAAATTATAACACCACTTTGCCTTTTTTCAACATTCTGCTTCCAACATCCAGTATAATGTGTAACAAGTGAAGAAAGAGTTAATGATATAAGTCCAAAAACTACTCAAAGCAAGATGTAATTCATTAGTATTCTGATCTCTTAAAGATAAACAACTTATGATAAGGAGACCATCAATCAGTTAGCATACAACTTGAGAAACTAAACTAGAAGTTAAACTAGAAAACAGAGTAAAGGCAGCAACTATGAATATGACAACTGAAAATACCACTAGATATAAAGCAAATACACAAAGACACACAATCCCGGGTTAAAAACCTGCAGAAAACAATCCTGATCAGTCAAAGTAAATGCTGCAAATGAAATGACAGTGAAAGTAAATCAAACTGTACATGTTTCAACGAAAAGGAAAGTGTTGAATTCAAAATAAGGAAATAGCAAGAACATGAACATAAAATTACTATACAAGGGCTGTTATGAACAGGGGCCCTCCATCCACAAAACCCAAAGAAAACTTAGGTACTTGAAAACGTCAGAACAGCACTGTCTTCTATTACTCCATATGCAGAAAATTACAGTAAAGAGTGCTAGAACAACACTATCAAAATAGAGTTTCTGAATGCACTAAAATTATAACAATAACATAAACGCAGCAACTAAAGATTAATCTTAAGCGTACGCAGACACTGGTTTTTATAGGCATCTGAACGATTGCCTCATGCGTAAAACAAGAAACTGAAAATTAACTAACTGTCATGCGTATTAAAGGTTCAGCAATACGTAATTAGACCCGTGGATGATCTGGAGGTTTCGGTCGTCATGGAGATTGAATCCAAGGTTGTATTCTGTCTCCCATACCCTGCGTAACACGGACAAATCACCATCTGGAGTGACGTGACCTATCAGCTCACGCAGCACCGTTTGAGCTGTCTTTGTTGACCGTGGCTTGACCCTCGTTGACCGGAGGTGTGGATGACGTTGCTGACCGAACCAATAGCACAGGAACCTTGAACACCTTCATTCCCACGTGCCCATGTGATTCGTTTTGTAAAATGACACGTGGAACATAGAGATCAATGAAAAGGCTGCGGAATGACCAGATGGCTGCGGAATCGCTGAATGGCTGCGGAATTGCCAGACAGCTGCGGAATCTCTGTGCATATGTCAAAAAATCTAAACAAACAGTCACACATTAGCAAAGTTCACTAATCATGCTTAAAGACATCAAATGTAATGATCTGGGTAGGTAATAATGGATGATTAGGTGCAAGTTAGAGGCTCTACATACCCCCACTACGAGGGTATTGCATGTCCTCATGCAATCAAAAACACTGTCTAATCCACCTGCTGAGATGCCTCTGCTAAGACATCTAGTCTTCTCTTCTTCCTCTGTGTGGCCACATTGACTCTTGGTTTCCTCACCAAGCATCTGAACTTTAGATTGACCAAGGCTCTACTTAGCTTTCTGCATTTCTTCTTTAGCTTTTTGTTATTCCTTTGCCACAGGCCCAGATGAAGCATGGTATTATCGTGAACCATCTTATCCACTTTAGCTTGCTCCTTCAATTTTTCATTCTCTTGTATGATATGGCGATTTAAAACTTCAAGCTCAAAAATTTCCTGTTTGAGTGAGTGAACTTGCTGCTCCAAAGGTTGAACAGTGCTTGGACCAGCAGCAGCTTGTTCTAACGTCTCCAGGTAATTATAAACTTTTTGCTGATCTGGGTCAACCTCTGGTGACTTCTTTGGACTAGGCTCATGCTCAAATTCGGATCCATGTTCATATTCAGGTTCATGCTCAAAAGGACTTTCCTCACGTGGAGGACTAGTCTCAACATACTCAACATGTGGAGGGCTTTTCTCAAAGTCTAGTCTTGTAGCAACCTTTTCAGGTGTGCTCAAGTCAATAATGAGTGACTTTTTACCCTTTGTGGCCCCCACTTTGTCTTGTAGCCTTCTGCTCCTTCTCACGGTGGTGATGCTCTGTTTTTCTTTTTGTGCCTTTTGCTTTTGTTTTTGCATCTTCTTGGAAAGGGCAGTCTCATGGAGTTGGGCTATTCTATGTGCTAATGGCTGAGTGTCTTCTTCACTGGAATTTTCAGGAGTAAGGTAGGTTTCTTGAGTTATAGCTTTGCCTTTATCTTTCTTTTGTCTCTTCCTATTCTCCTTTCTATTCTCCTTTCTCTTTTGAGCAACTTCTTGGACAAGTTCTGAAAGGGTTTCTGTAATGATTCCTTGGGCTGTTTGATCAGTACCTTCAGCAAGCCCAGGGTCAATTTCTTATTCAAAATGATGTGTATCAATTTCTTCTTCAATCTGTTCTTGGACAGTTTCCTCTTGGGCAGTTTCAAGAACAGTAGTTTCAGGGACAGTAGTTTCTGCTTGGGCAACAATTTCTGGGGTAATTCCCTCTCCTCTTTTCCTTCTACTCTTTTTAAGCACTTGAGGTGAACCACCAGAAGTTTCCCCTATCTCTTGGAAATGATTTCTTATAAGAAATCTCTCCCATGTATCTCCTTTTGCTTTCAACTGTTCTTCAACTAGCATCTTAACAAGACCATGATGATACAGATGTGGCTCAATGTTTCTTGGGTTCCTTTGGACTATTGAGCACATTTTTCTAAGGCTTGAGAGTAGAAAATATGGAATGTTAATGTCATCTCCTAAGAAATGCATCATGACTTTGGCATGAGAAACATATAGAATTCCAAACCTTCCCTCACAAGTAAAGAATTTTTGTACTAGTAGAAGTAAAGCAGTCCATTCTTCTTTGACAAAATTAACAGGAATCCCTTTTGTAAAAATGCTGGTGTCCATACCTGGATTCTTTAGAATTTGCTTCCACTGCTGGTCTTGTACTGATCGGTTTTTAAACCATCTTTCTCCAGTTTGTGGGAGTGAAGTGGCCTGAGCTAGACTGCTTTCAGTGACTGTAAACTTCAGATCCCCTATCTCCACTTGATTGTCTTTGTCTCTAAAAGAATGTGCAAAGGCCTTCGTAACCTCTCTGTGGTAACCCCTGAATTTTTGGATGCATTGGAGCCAATTTGCTTTCTGCAAAGCGTCTTTAACTTGGGGGTATCCTTCCAGAAATTTGGAGCCCTCTGGCTCTGCCCTTAAGAGTTTACCCATTAGCTCTATGGCTTTGTTTTAAAATTTTTGGAGAAAGGGTTACACGGCTTCAACAGTGGTCTTAACACAGTAGATTTACGGCTCTAATGTAACAGCCGTAATACACTCTCAACAGTAATCAAAGTTTAGCAGAGAGGAAAGAGTGAAACAGAGTATGGTTACGGTGGCAGCGTAGTGAGCACAGCGGAATAAGGGAAATGCGGAAATGAACCAGCGTGAATGGAATTATACAAGCGTAGGAGGGTTATGAATGATGGGTAGAAACGGTTAGGTCCTTAGGCACCGGTCATGAGTTATACACTTGGCTGCAAAAACGTACATGGAAGAGCAGCCGTGATTGAGTTTCAAAATCGTGATGAATAGGGACCGGTAAGTTTGAGGGATACGTGGATTTTTGGTCGCATGATGGGAAAGACTGGTAATCATTACATTAAATGGCAAAAAACATAACCCGGAAACTTTGCAAAATGATATAACCGTAGGTTTAGGATTTAGATCATACCTCATATCCGCGCTTGGATTGCTTTTGATCATTTGCCACTAACCCTTCATTGTTTTATTGCTGCTGCATGACTCTTTTCCAATTATTGTTGATGACTTCTGAACTGTAAATTTCTTTTTAAACAGACTGTGTTTCTTTTATGCAGGTGCAGAGAGCTGCGGAATCGCTGAATGGCTGTGGAAACTGCAGTGATACCCTCTGACTACACAAAACAACTTTAGCTATGTGAAGTAAATCTAAAAAATGACTTTATTGGTGGAATGAAATGTAATGAATGGATGGATGGAAAGAAATGAGGTGGAGTGAGAGTGATTGGATGAATGAGATGGTGAATGAAGTGGATGTGATGATGAAATGAGGTGGAATGAGGAGGAAAAAGAGAGATTTTTTTTTTTTTTTTTTAGAAAATATGAGGTGTCAGGTGACCCTGATTTTCACCTCAGATTTTCTGCATAGGACTGCCAATCAGAGATTGGTTTTCAGGCCTATACATTTATTATTTTTTTTTCTCTTTTTTTTTTTTTTTTTTTTTTTTTTTTTGTCAAAAACCAAATATTAGGCTGATGGAGGAGAAGAATCCTTCTCCACCAATCTGATTGTAGAATCTTCTTTAAACAACTTGACAAACTCCTCTTTTGAGAGTGGCTTTTGGTAGATCTTCAAGCAATGGCCATTCACAATAAGAGGAGTATGAAATTCATCAATAGTTTTCACTCGAACTGCTCCATTGCTAAAGACTTCATCAATCTCATATGGCCCAAGCCAATGAGTTTGAAACTTTCCTTTGAAGTCTTTGAACTTTGAATCAAACAATAGAGCCCAATCTCCTTTCTGAAACTTTCTTTCTTTGATATGACGATCATGCCATTTAGACCTTTGGTGCTGAACTAGATCGGTCCTTAGAATTGCATCTTGTCTTATTTCATCTAGCTCATTTAGTTGGTCCATTCTGTGTTTTTGGGCTTCTGAGAGGCTCATTCCCAATTGGACTGCCATCTTGAAGGTCTTGATTTGGAACTCAATAGGGAGCAGGACTTCCTTCCCATAAACAAGTTCATAGGGAGAATGTCCTATTGTGTTCTTCCATGTAGTTCTATAGGCCCATAAGGCTTCAGGAAGCCTTTCCGCCCAATCTCTTCTATGAAGATGAACAGTCTTGGTGATAATGCCTTCAAGAACTTTATTAGTAGATTCCACTTGGCCATTTGATTGTGGATGGTATGGAGTGGATGTTCTGTGCTTGATCTTATATTCCTCCATCAGCTTCTCCATCAATTTAGATGTAAATTGGCTGCCCTGATCTGTCACAATTTCCCTTGGGACACCAAAACGAGTGAAAATATCCTCAAAAAGAAATTGAACAACTGAATTTTCAGTGGCAGAAGGCAATGCTTTCGCTTCTACCCACTTAGTAACATAATCAGTACAAACCAGTATATACTTCTTTTGCTTTGATGGTGGATTAATTGGTCCAACGAAATCTAGAGCCCATTTCTCAAAGGGTTCGATGCATACTTGAGGCTGTAGTGGCATTTCATTTGAAGGAGTTCGTTTCCCCACTCTTTGGCAGCTGTCACACCTTCTAACATACTGCTTTGCATCTTTAAAGAGAGAAGGCCAATAATATCCTAGAGAAAGGATTTTATAGGCTGTCCTCTTGTCAGCAAAGTGCCCGCCGCATGGTTCATCATGACATGCCTTTAGGATGTCAGGCATTTCATCTTCTCGAACACACCTTCTGATTATACAATCTGGCCCTGTTTTGAACAATTCATTAGAAATCCAAGAAAAATGTGAACTCTCCTGAATGATTTTCCTTTTTTCATTAGGAAATAAATGTAGAGGTAGCTTCCCTGTAACTAGATAATTAGCCATATCTGCATACCAAGGAGTCTTGGTAGTTACTGAAAACAAGTATTCATCTGGAAACTTATCTTCTACTGGAGAATCTTCATTAGTGTTTTGGATTCTAGACAAGAAATCAGCTACTGTGTTTTGTTTTCCAGGTCTATCTAACACAGTAATGTTGAATTCTTGTAAAAGTAAAAGCCATCTTGTAACTCTGCCATTAGTAATAGGTTTGTTCATTAAATATCTTATGGCAGAGTGATCAGTATGGACAAAGGTTTCATAGCCGGTTATGTAGTGTCTAAACTTATTAATCGCATGTACCACAGCTAAGAATTCTTTTTCTATAACAGTATAATTTAACTCAGTGGGAGTCAAATTTTTACTGGTGTAATAAATGGCATAAGGGATCAAGTCTTTTTGTCCCAAAATAGCTCCTAGAGCTGTATCTGAAGCATCAGTGGAAATATGGAAAGGGAGTTTCCAATTTGGCCCCCTTAAGATGGGTGCTTCAGATATTCTAGTCTTTAAAGCTTCAAAAGCAGATTGACACTCAGGATCCCATTTGAACTCACAGTCTTTGGTAAGCAATTTGAAAAGAGGGGATGCTATCTTAGTGAAGTTTTCAATAAATCTTCTGTAATATCCAGTAAACCCAAGAAAACTTCTAACATCCTTCTGGCAATTTGGAATAGGTAACTTAGAGATGACTTCAACTTTGGATCTATCAACCTTAATCCCATCTCCTGAAATATGATGTCCTAAAACAATCCCTTCAGTAAACATCATAAAACACTTTTCATGACTTAAAGAAAGATTTGTTTCCTTACATCTTATCAGTACTTTTTCCAAATTTTCCAAAGTTTCTTCAAATGTATTACCATAAACTGTGAAATCGTCCATGTAGACCTCTACACAATCATGAATTAGATCTGAAAAGATTCCTAGTACAGCCCTTTGAAATGTAGCGGGTGCATTGCACAATCCAAAAGGAAGTACTCGGTAGGCAAAAGTTCCCCAAGGACAAGTAAATGTGGTTTTGTCTTGATCTTCAGGTGCTACCTGAATTTGATTATACCCACTAAAACCATCCAAGAATGAGAAATACTTTTTACCTGCTAAAGTGTCTATTACCTGATCAATAAAAGGTAGAGGAAAATGATCCTTTAAGGTTGCCTTGTTCAATTCTCGATAATCAATGCAAACTCTCCATTTACCATTCTTTTTGGGCACTATAACCAAGGGAGAAACCCATTGGCTATCTGAAATGGGGTAAATGAAGTTTACCTTGAGCAATTTCTGAAGTTCTTCTTTCACGATTTCCCTAAGGTTTGGATTCATCCGTCTCTGTGGTTGCCTAATAGGTCTGTTGTTTTCTTCAATATAGATGTGATGAATACAAGTCTTAGGATCGATTCCTTTCATGTCAATGTATTCCCATGCAAATGTTGTAGAATGTTTTTGCAAAAGTTTGGTTAATTCTTCTTGTTGTGGTCTTTCCAAGTTTCTGTTAATGTTCAAAGTTTTTCCTGGAAGGATTTCAACTGTAGAACTACCAAACTCTTCCATTGAGAAGAGAGACATCTGTCTAGAGGAGAGATATTCAATGTCTGCATCTAACTGAAAATGTGTAGAGTCATATTCTAAAGGTATTTCAAAATTTTCTAATGTATTTAGAATTTGACAGTCTTCACTAATCTCAGAGATGGTTAGAACAGGTTGTATAGTATCCTCATCATCAACCCACTCATCTTCTCCTATTTCTGTTATTGCTTTTGCTGGGGGGTACAAGTTGAATTTCTTGGTGGAATTACCATCCGATATATACATGTCTCCAGACCTACAACTGATGAAAGCATCAGCTGTTGCTAGCCAAGGTCTTCCTAAGATAAGAGGATGTCCTCCTAGATTGTTCTTGGGAGTTAAAATCATAAAATCAACTGGATATTCCCAAGAGTCTAGAGAGACTGGAATGTCTTCCAATACACCATCAGGTTTAATGATTGATCTATCTGCAAGTTGCAGTAAAGTAGGTGTAAAGAGAAGGTTAGGAAGCTTTAACTGATCCATGGTCTGTCTACTCATGATGTTGATAGCGGCTCCTAAGTCAATCAAAGTATTTGGGATTTCAACCCCATTAATATGAGTTTTGACAATAGGACTACCGGGATCCACATACTTTTGCATGGTAATTTTACCCATCATAATGTCTACAATTTTTCCAACTAGATGTATCCTTTTGGTATCTCTGGTTCTTTTTACTGTTTTCTTCAAGCTCAACTCCTTTATTGTCTTTGCTAGAATGGGAATTTCCTTAATGGATTGTAACAAGGGGATCTTGATACAGACATTCTTCAATTCATCTAGAAAACTATAGTCAGGCAACCAAATTTGCTTTTCCACTCCTTTGTCAATTTGTAATCTTTCAGGAAAAAGAGGTGTAGCTAAAGATGTAGGTTGCTCAACTATGGGAGTTGTAGAGGTTGATTCTTTTTCTTTTTCTTTTTGGATATTTTGGTTTTGAAGCGATACTTCAGAACCTTTATTGACTTTGAGAGATTCTTCCTCAAAAATGCTTGGTTGTTGAACACTTGTAGAAGGTTGATCTAGGATTCTACCTGATCTGAGTTGTACTTCATTGAGAGGAACAACCATATAGGTAGGGAATGGTTGACCTTCCATCATGTAAGCATTTTGAGGATTCCTATTATTTGGATTTGGTAATGGCTGAGAGGGAAGTTGATTTGACTTCTGCTGGGATTGAAGCGAGAGTTGAGAATTTTGATTTTGTGGAGGAGGCTGTTGTTGTTGAGGGTATGGCAATGATAGTTGTTGACCTTGATTTGGAAGTTGTGGAGCTTGCTGATTCTGAAATGATGGAGGATATTGATAGAATTGAGCAAGTCTCCCATAAGGATTTTGCATGTTTTGTATCCATGCTTGAAAAGCATTTTGAGGTTGAGGCCAAGGTTGTTGCCAAGGGTTCCAATTTGGTTGGGATTGAAAATTCATAGAGTTATTAAACCCTTGATTCTGTTGCCCTTGCCAAGGTCTCCTTGCAACAAAACAGAGAGATTCAAGTGTGTTGGGATCCTCTTGAAAGACTGCTTTGAGGCCAAGAATTGAAGGACAATCCTTGGTCTCATGAGTTTCTGAGCAAATTACGCATGTTTCTACAACGTGTGCATCCAAGGGACATTCCCTTAAAGCATGTTTCTTTCTACATTTCGGGCAAAAGATGGCCAAAGCCTCAGCTTCTGCTTTTTGTTTATTGTGAATCTTAAGGGTATCTAGTTGTTCACTAAGACTCCCTAAGATGTCAGTTTTGAATTCATCAAGCATATTGCCGATTTCAGCCCTACTTACCGATCCTGTTGCAGATTTATTTGCTCTAAGGAGAGAGGGATCTCTAGGCCCTTTTTGAGTTTTCGATTTGCCCCTTGAGAGATGGATACAGAGTTCTGCTATATCATTGAGTGAAAGTTGAGAAATATCCCCTTTCCCCATCATGTTTAAGATATCTATCCATTCATCCCTAATGGCTTTTAATAAGAGGGCTTTTAAGGTCTCTTCATCCAAGCTACTCATTTTTGCTCTTTTCAAGTTATATTGAAATCTTTCAAGTAAATCTTCCACACTCTCATCTTCTCTTTGTAACATTTTAAATACCTCGTCCTTGTGATTAGTAGGCGTACAATAGTCCTGATACCTATCCAAAAAGGCTTGTTTCATTTCATCCCAAGACCTAATGGATTGAGTGAGTAACCCCATGAACCATTTCAAAGCTTGATCTTTTAATGTTGAGGGGAACAATTTGAGTTTCTGAGTATCATCCAGATAGTCATAAGTTCGACACACAACTTCAAATTCAAATAAAAATGTTTCAAGGTCCTCAGTTCTTAACCCATGGAAATTTGGGAGGACAGATGGTGATATGTTTTTCATAGTAGCTCAGGAATCCTCATTAACAATAGGAAACCCAAATGAGTTATCCCCATCTCTATTTCCTCCTCCAAAGGGACCTCTACCTCCTCCATTATTATTGTTGTTTCCTCCTCCTCCTCTACCTCTACCTCTACCACCTCCTTCTTCCTCTGCCATGATGGTTCTCCTAGGGATTTCAAAATCTTCTGGTTCCTCTACAAAGGGTGAATGAGAAGAGATTTCTCCTTCTTCTTCAGATGATTCTACTTCCTCAATTACAATTGGTCTTTCTGTAGGAGAAAGAGAAAAGTCTCTTCCTGGTTCAAATTCAATAGAAGGTGTAGGAGAGTCAACTCTTGGCTCTTGAATTCCAGGAATTCTAGGACTAGGAGTGTCGGTTGGAGATAAGGGAGGTGTCTCTTGTCTATCCCTTGAAGCAGATGGACTTGTGAAGATTGAACTTCGAGTTCTAGCTAAAAACCTTCCCCTAGAATCTCTAGCTCTATGCATGTCATTTTTTTATTATTTTTCTTCAAGTCAAGTTAATAGTTCTTTTTCTGATCTTCCAGGTCACTCTAGGTGCAAGAAGAGAGCATACTCAAGAAACTACTAAATCAATAACTTTCTCTTTTCTGATCCTCCAGATCACTTTGAAGTGCAAGAGGAGAGCATACTTTGATAGGTTATCAACTTCTTTCCTTGAAATTTTATGTTTTTTTTTTTTTAAGAATATGGCTACTTAATTTCACTTCCCCGGCAACGGCGCCAAAATGTTTAGTCAATTTAGTGTTCCTAAATTGATGTCATTAATTGTCAACCCGGGGCTCGTAAGCTGATGAAGTGAAGGTGTACTATATGTACTTAAGCAACCTCTTAGAGCTTTTTGTCGTTTGGGGTGTTGTTTGTGGTTAATTTATCTTTCTAAGATGGAATGGAGTTTTATAAACAGATGAGTGATAGTGTGTGTAAGGTGAATTCTAGATGAGTGAGTATGTGTGATTAGTGGTTTCTAACTACCTTCTAAACTTGCAAAGAAAGAGATTGAAAGAAATAAATAAATTGAAATGAACTGAAAGCAAAGAACCACTTTCTAATGGCACTAGTCACTACTCATGCTGCTGCAAATAAAAAGGTAAGAAAACCACTTCAAAGACCAATGATAATGTTCATCTCTTCCTAACTCTCTGCTTCCAACATATAGTACTATGCAAAACACGATTAGGAAGTAGTTAGAGATAAGTCTAAAAAGTGATAAAGCTCTAAATGACAAATTATAACACCACTTTGCCTTTCTTCAACATTCTGCTTCCAACATCCAGTATAATGTGTAACAAGTGAAGAAAGAGTTAATGATATAAGTCCAAAAACTACTCAAAGCAAGATGTAATTCATTAGTATTCTGATCTCTTAAAGATAAACAGCTTATGATAAGGAGACCATCAATCAGTTAGCATACAACTTGAGAAACTAAACTAGAAGTTAAACTAGAAAACAGAGTAAAGGCAGCAACTATGAATATGACAACTGAAAATACCACTAGATATAAAGCAAATACACAAAGACACACAATCCCGGGTTAAAAACCTGCAGAAAACAATCCTGGTCAGTCAAAGTAAATGCTGCAAATGAAATGACAGTGAAAGTAAATCAAACTGTACATGTTTCAAAGAAAAGGAAAGTGCTGAATTCAAAATAAGGAAATAGCAAGAACATGAACATAAAATTACTATACAAGGGTTGTTATGAACGGGGGCCCTCCATCCACAAAACCCAAAGAAAACTCAGGTACTTGAAAACGTCAGAACAACATTGTCTTCTATTACTCCATATGCAGAAAATTACAGTAAAGAGTGCTAGAACAGCACTATCAAAACAGAGTTTCTGAATGCACTAAAATTATAACAATAACATAAACGCAGCAACTAAAGATTAATCTTAAGCGTACGCAGACGCTGGTTTTTATAGGCATCTGAACGATTGCCTCATGCGTAAAACAAGAAACTGAAAATTAACTAACTGTCATGCGTATTAAAGGTTCAACAATACGTAATTAGACCCGTGGATGATCTGGAGGTTTCGGTCGTCATGGAGATTGAATCCAAGGTTGGATTTTGTCTCCCATACCCTGCGTAACACGGACAAATCACCATCTGGAGTGACGTGACATATCAGCTCACGCAGCACCGTTTGAGCTGTCTTTGTTGACCGTGGCTTGACCCTCGTTGACCGGAGGTGTGGATGACGTTGCTGACCGAACCAATAGCACAGGAACCTTGAACACCTTCATTCCCACGTGCCCATGTGATTCATTTTGCAAAATGACACGTGGAACATAGAGATCAATGAAAAGGCTGCGGAATGACCAGATGGCTGCGGAATTGCCAGACAGCTGCGGAATCTCTGTGCATATGTCAAAAATCTAAACAAACAGTCACACATTAGCAAAGTTCACTAATCATGCTTAAAGACATCAAATGTAATGATCTGGGTAGGTTTACAAGGAAAATAAGGCAAAAGAGAGAGATAAGTGAGGAAAAACTGTAGGTAATAATGGATGATTAGGTGCAAGTTAGAGGCTCTACAGTGACCTTAACAACTGCTTTATCTCCTTGGGTAGAAATAATGACTCTCTAAACTAGTAAATATCTATTGGAACACCATGTTACCACCTCCTAGGAATGGTATACTTTTGCGACCACTACTAGGAACATGCTTGATTCAAATAGGAAATTGTGATCCCCTATTGAATCAGAGCCAATGTGTACTGGATTTTCTCATGTCATAAGTGGTCAAAACTAGATCTTGAACATCAACATCCTAGTCATAGAAACCAGGTTCTTTAGCATTTTCATCCATTTTGGCATTAGAGGCACTTGGTACAGGTGGTGTAGTCATTGAAGACAAGGGATTTGTGGCGGGGGAAATTAGTTGGCTTTAGTGGAATGAGGAAGGTCTAAACATGTTTGGTTTATAAGGGGGACTATGGCTAATATGCAACTTCCACATGGCTCAATGGGATTGCCTAATACTATGTCGGGGGGGATTTAATTAAAACTTGGTGAGATGTGGCTATATTTATGCATGCATGTATCGAACTAAGGTGTCTTGTGGAAATTTGTGTTAAGATTAGAAAATTTTAGGGCTTCTTAGGATGTACATGGGTTAATCTTACAAAATGGAAGGTTAATTGGGAAAAAAATCACACTTTCCTGAGAAAGTGAGCACTTTTTCACATAAGCGAGGTTATGGTTACTTCACGAGCTAAAATTTGTTCAAATTTTGGCTGGCGTTAGTATTTATCAGATTGAATTTGTGAGGATGAAGTGAATTGTCTGTTCAAAATGATGGATTTGATCTTTGAGGGGTTCAAATTGAGTTGGCCATGCTCACAAGTGTGCTTAGGCTATGACACAGAGACCACCTAAAAATAAAAACAAAAATAATGGGCCCAATGCCATTTTATAACCATTTTTTTCAAATAACATGTGTCAGGGCGCCATTGGTTGATTTTAGGGATGACATCATGCTTATGTCATGGCGTCATTTTCATGATTGGGTTGACCCTTCCATGTGTGTATAGGTGGTGCCACATGGCATATAATGATTGGTTTGGGTATATGATGTGGCAGCGAGATGTGTGTAGGACGTAGCATGGGTGATGTGGTGTGGGGGGTTGTCTAGCCAATGTGGATGTCTAGTGTTGCATGTGGAGGTACGATGTGGTTCGTTGGTTTTACCCTTACCCTTTGTGATCCCCGACGATGTTAAAGTCCATGTTTGTTTGTGGTGTAGAGCGATCTAGATCATATTATATTCTTCTGGCCTGTTGTCTGATCCTCGGTGCATACAACTCCACTTGTAGTTGTTCTTCAGTTGTGTTGGTTGATATTTCACCTAGTGCTCACCTTGATGGGTGCCCATTTCCATCTGCATCAGGAAATATTTTTCCCACTGTCTCCTTGCTCTAGCACTATGGCTTAGCTTGGTGCAGTGTCCCACTTATGCCATTTGCTGAATTTAACCTTGGGCCTTTGGCTCCTTTAGGGATTCCTTAACTTTTGAAAATAATGAATCACATCTTCATAGGGGTGGTGAATTTTGGCACCAAAAATATCACAAAAATTATGAGTTATTGAGAGTTCTGTATGGAACTTGGAATATATAAAAATATTAAGTTTATAATTGTTCGTGAAGTAAAAATTCATTCATCCAAATGGATTGGGATGGGGATCTTTTGGACTATGTAAGAGAATATACCTAGGAAGACAAGTTAAATATAGTTAAAACAACCTTCAAGTTTAGATTGAGTCTAAAACAAAAGGATGACCAAATATTGAATGAGTGGAATGTGTGGGAATGCTCAATTAAGGGAAATTTTTACTTATAATGCTGAAAAACAAATTTCTATCCCTCTCTTTTCCTATTCTAATGAATTATCTATTTAATGTTTCACTTTTGAAAGAAAACCTAATTGTTCCAATTGTCTTTACGTTGTTGAAATTAGTCAGCATTCAACTAATTTTATATATCGCTTTTTAACCATTTTTTAATGAAATATTGTAACAATGCTATAAGTATCTCGTGTTCACTTAGCTATTGGAGAATCCAACCTTCAACTTCATTTAATTAAACACTTAGTTGTTGTGTCACATTGTTGATCATCATTCTTTTTGGCATAGCCCACCAACCTTTTTTGAATATGTTATTTTTAAAAAAATTGTAGTTGTTTCAAAAATTTTGGCCCAAGAGATGCACATTTCATCCAATTTGTCTTTCATCCTTTCTTCTTTTTTTTTTGTGTCACATCAACTACCATATGTTAGAAATCTAGTTCTTTTTCCACATCAATAAGATTAAAGAATATATCATTCCTTTTTCTAGTAACATTATCACAATTAACTATAAATTATTTGAGAGAATTAATTCTCTCATCCCAACAAGCCTTTAAATGTTCAAGTTGTTCCTTTGAGGGTAAATTTTATTCCTTCCATTGCATTTCATTCATATTACAGACCCTAACAATGCAAACACTTGGAGAATTTTCAATAAAATCCCCATCAACTTCGAAATCCTTTTGTAAAATCTCTTTATAAGAAGTAATTCTATAAGCAATAGTAAGGGAAATTTCCACTAGTTACCATGAATGTAGGATTAAGGAAACTATTTGATTAATATTTTCAAGCACATCTTTTGTAATCTTGACTAGTAGACTTGATGCACCTTTCATTTTTTCAACTTCGTTGAGGTATTTTTAAATGCGTCCCAATGCATTCAATGGTTAAATAATGAACAATATAAGACATAAACTTAGCTTATAGCTCATTAATTGTTTTCATCCAGGTAATGATTCCATTTATTTCTCATTTACGGAATAATGAAGAGCATCCTATGTGTAACGTGGTGAAATATTAAAATTGGTTAGCTCTAATTTCTTTGGTACTAATATCATAATTCGATTCTTGTACTCTTTTCTTATTCTTTAAATTAAATTTTCTTATTTTTAATTATTTGGAATTCATATTAAATCAAGAATTTTGTAATGTCTTTAATTCTTCTTCCAAAAGTAGGATCTTGACAAACATGTTCTTTGTAATATCCCTCATGAAAATTCCATGTAATAAAAGTTAATAAAGGAAAATTAATAACCATGGTTATGAGACACTTATTCCAAGTTGAATGTTGGGGAAGACATCCTAGTGTGGGTGTTAATTTGGTTTATTATGGCTAAGGAAATTGGCAAAGGAAATGGGAAAGGCTTTGAAAAGGAAAAATGGCATTAATTGGAATTTTATTTATGAAAATAACAGAATTTAGGAGAAAATTAAGGTGAAAGCTCACAGGTTGCATGCGAGGAGGAAAATGAACGAAAATAATGGAAAATGAAGAAACTAGAGGCCTCATTAATAAAAAGGCTTATGAGGATCAGTTGGTAAGTTTTTGTCAGTTCTGTTTTGGAGCTCTCTCTCTATTCTCTCTCTTTGGCACACTCTTGGATAGAGTTTTATTGGATCACTTCATCATTGGATCAAGAAAACAAAAGACGAAAATAGGAAACAAAGAACAAGCAAGGAAGAGCAGGATCTAGTAGCTACAACGAGATTATTTACACGTATTTATTTGCATGTGTGATTTCCTTGCTAGATTTAGCATACATGTTTATTCATGTGTGTTCTTGGTTCTCTTGCTATCTTGGGCATGGGTTTTCCCAGGCGTGACAGTGTTTTTTAGCCTAACCTTACCATTTCTGGATAACCATGGTGTGGTGGGTTCTTTTGTATGTGGTTGAGCTAGATTGTGAGATGGACTTGAAATTGAGCGGGGTGGTCCAAGATTATTCACAAGGCCTCGGAATCCCATGATGGGATACATGGTAAAGCCTGAATGTGAACATCTCGATTGAACCTAGAAATCCCTTGACTGGTGAATGTCAAGATACATGGCAAATCTCAGCGGTGAGTACCCTTGATTGGGCCTAGGAATCCAGCGATGGGATACATGGTAATGCCTAGAGGGTGGATACCTTATATGCCTAGGAATCCCTTAACCAGTAATGGTGGGATACATAGTAAAGTCGAGAGGTTGGGATAGACAAATCCCTCACAGTGTAGGTGGATAGATTCGGTGGCATAAAAAAAATAAAATTGGCTTAGTGATCCGGTGAGGATTGCAGTAAAGCATGGTATTGTATGTTTATTTTGTATGTCCTAGTGATCTGGTGGAGATTACAGTAAAGCCTAGTTCTGTTGATGAGAGTGAGGTGGTGTAGCCTTAGGAATCCCTACTTGATTCTAGTTATAATTCCCACTTTCATGCTTGGAATATGACATGGGGCCGATTGGATGAAAGAAATATTTGGTTCAACCAATCTATGGTCGGGTGGTATGTGGAAGTCCTGAACCTTGTTTGCCTAATCATTAATTCCTAGGAACTATTTTTCCTTGGTATTTTATGAGAAAATGTAATGGTTCATATGAGGCATTTATGGCGATGTATCCATGTTTTTTTTGTTGGTTATATGTTGGTTATCAGCATGTTTTATGACAATGATGATGTATGGATCTCATCATGTTTTGATTTGTAAATGAATGTCAAATGAATATATATGACCTAATAGATGATAATGCAGCTAATGTGATAAGGCATCAATGCTTCTTAGTGATTCTCAAATAAGTATGAGACCCCTATGCTCAAATCTATTGTTATGACTTGTAGAATGCATAATTGTGACATGTTTGATGAAATGCCTGTCATCATTAGTAGGGGTCTAGCCAAGTATTTTTTCCATTATTTTCATTTCTATCACTTTTTAGATGTTACTTTTCATTCCTAAAAGTTTCATGGAGTTCTCGGCGGTGGCCTAAATCTTGGCCCTGAAAAACTAGCACACAATTTGAGGTTGCAAGCTAAAAAATAGTTGAAAAAGACCTCAGTCGCTTGCATGTCCATGATGTGAGAGTGACTAGACGGCCTCAGTCGCATGAGTACCCATTTCAAGTGAGCAAGTGAGGCTCTGCGGTAAGGAAATGTCAAGTTTTCGCAGGGTTTGATCACCTAGGAGGGTTGGTTGGCTCTTGTAGGTTTTATGGTATGTGCAGAAGGTTAGATTGGTTTTGTTGTGTCAGTTTCAATCCCTTAACTGTACATGGGGAGTTGAATCAAATTGTAGTAGTCTTTCGTCACATGTTTACCCTAGTGGACTTGTTAACTTGGGTAAATGTGAAACGAGGGTGTTACAAAGTGGTATCAGAGCATGTTTCACTCGTTGGATTGGATGGACGATGTGTGTTGGTCAAGTATTTATGAAAGTTGCATATGTGTTACATATACTTGTGGTCTATGTGGTTGTTTCATATGCATGTTGTTTCTCATTGTTTCAGTGATGTCTCCATGTGAAAGTGGATGGTGTGTTTTTGGATTTGTTTATTATGAGTATAGGTCAAGTATGCACAGGTTATGCATGTCAGTGTTTGTATATATCATGTGTGCATGCATGTCATCCATATGTTTATTATGCATACATTGATATGGGTGTAGTTGTCATGCATGAAGTGATTATGTGTGGCTGATATTGTCATGCACTAATGACTAGACTATGGTTAAGATGATATTTGTATGTTGTTATAATTATGTTTATACATGTATTATTCTAATTTGGTTTATCTTGCAGATGAGATATCATCCCTAAACTATACAAAGGTATGTTGATTATGTTTATATTTTGGTTTAGATGACATGGTTGTAGGAAGAAAACAACAAAGATGACTAGCAATATGGTACACTATAGTTCCAAAGACTCTCCCTGTGGATACTTTGAGCAGTGTGGTGTTGGGAATTGTTCTGACTTAGCAGACACATTAAGAAGCTTGAAGAAAGAACTAAGGAGTTGCAAGGTAGATAATGACAAAATCATGCAGGCACAAGAGAAACAAGTAGAATTCAATGCAATAATCCTTCATATTTTGTCAAACTTCCAAAAATAGGGACCACTTTAGATAAGCCATGGATAGGAGAATAGGATTAATGAGGCATATGGAAGTAGATCTCATGGTGGGAACAAGTCAAATATGGATGAAACTATTAGAGATGGAAGGTTCTTGGATACTTCAAATCAGAGAGGTGATGGACACAGATATTATTCTAGTTCTAGTTCTGACACGCACTATGACCATCATTGTTGTCATACTTATAGAAGGAGTGACATGGGATATTTTCCATATGAGTTTAATAAATCCAAGCCACATACCTTTGATGGATATTTTAAGAAAACGAAGGATGTAGAGGCTTGGTTACTTGGGATGAAGAATTTCTTTGAGTTTCATAATTACATAGATAATATGAAGGCCATAGTAGCTATCTTTAGCCTGAAAGGTAAACAAGAAATTTGGTGGGAGGATGTGAAGGAGGTCAAAGACATCAGGACAAAAGAGTTGAGTTGGCATGAATTCAAGGGACTTTTTAGGAAGAAGTTATTGTGGGAGGTACTACGACAACAAATCCAAGGAACTCTATGAGATAAAAATGGGGGCGATGACATATGAGGAGTATATGAAAAAGTTCATAGATCTATTGAGGTATGTACCATATCTTAGAGGTGAAAATACTAAATTTCATAGATTTGTCAGTGGATTTCCATTAGCATTTAAGGATCTTATTGAGTATGATGAACCTCAATCATTGCAGGAAGTTATTGGGAACTTGAAGCACTTTTATGAGCAGTCAAAATGTAAGACATAATCTCAACAAGGTTGGAAAGGGAAAGACAAAGATAAAGGTAAATGTGTTGAGTCCCTATAATACTAGTGATTACCCCATTACTATTGTAGTTATACCCCTTATTTATATTGTTGTGCCCCTGTTACCCCTATGTTGTTATTTCTGTGCCCCATAAAATCCCTCTATTGTTATTTTTGTGGCTTTGTATTATTATTGTTAGGTCGGCTGGATTATATTGTGACTCCTTAGACTCCTATATATAGAAAGGAGGTTTTGTCATTTGTATCATCCAAGAATTGTTCATTTATGTAATGTAAAGGAGGTTGCCCCCTCGAAGAGGCTGAATTCTAAGGCGTGGATTTATCTTTTCTATCTTTTCTTGAGCTGGTTTCATAACATTTGGTACTAGAGCTTTGGGTTCTAGGGTTTCGCTGCTCCAAACAGGTCATTGTGGCATTTTCGCTATAGGTTCTCCAGAAAGGTGATAAATAATTGATATTCCACTCATATAAATTTATTAATAATTTGATTTTTCTTTTGTGACGTTTCAGAAGTCGCAAAAAAAACCCATTTGAGAAGAAATCGTGTTGAACCTTGGGTCCGAATTTCAGAGCTTTTCGCGTGATATTTTCGGAGATATGATCTAAGGAAGTTGGTCTTTTTGCAGACTCCTGAATTACATTCAAAACAGGTGACCTGGGGAAAATCATCATAACTTTCTCTCTGGGGATCGGATTGAAATTTCGTAAGAAAGTACAGAAAGAGGACAGGCTGTAGTTTTTTGTATGCATGTTTCAGATCCAAAGGTTGAAACAGTGACTCGTGGCATGTCGTACAAGTTCGCTCTACTGAACTAGTCTAGGAGCAAGTCACTGTGGGAGATTTCACATAACTCTTCCTTGGAGAATCCAATTTGGATCATACTTGTGGCATTGGAAAGAGGACGCAGAAGGCTACTACAGGTCACAATTTCAAAACTAGATGATCCGAAATTACAGAGATACATCAGATTCAATATCAGGCTTCTACAAAGTGAAAAAAGATGTGTAGTTTTTTTTTTTTTTTTTTGTAAGCTTGGTTTAACAGAATTCAAAGGGCATAGTAAAGCATTATTATCAGTAACTGATGCCCCAAGGAAAGAAAATGCAAACACCTAGTAAGGAACCTGAAAGCTCTAGCATGACTCATGAAGAAGAGGAAGAAATGCTACATGATATATCAAAATTACAAGAACAAGTGCAACAAATGTCACGCTCACAAAAGCTAACAGAAGCTAAGATAAATGGCGTGGAATCTAAGATAAATGGCGTGGAATCTAAGATAAATGGCGTAGAATCTAAGATAAAGGGCATGGAAGCTAAGATGGATGATTTTATGTCAGATTTGAAGACAGACATGGCACATTTGGAGACAGATTTGAAAACAGACATGGCAGATTTGAAGACAGATTTGACAAATTTTCTACAAGAAATACTTACTAAGGGTGAAAAGGTTGTAAAGGAAACTCATGATGGGAACAAAAGTAATGTTAATCATGATTCCATAGACTCTAATGTTGGATCGAAGACCCACCATATTCCAAAAATTGATATGAGGAAGTTTGATGGCAAGGATCCCGCCACATGGATATTACAGATGGAGCAGTTCTTCGATCTCAATAATGTGCAAAACACACAAAAGGTACGTATGGAAACTGTATATTTGGAACCAAATCAGTTTGTATGGTATCAATGGCTTTGCTCTCGTAAAAAATTTATCACTTGGACAATTTTTACGGAAGAATTGATAGCACATTATGAAGATACAAAAAGCAACACTTTTTTTAGCCAATTGATAAGTCTCAAACAAAAGGGTTCAGTAATGGAGCACATTGAGGAGTTCCAAAAATTGAACATAAGGGTAAAAGATATTCCAGAGGAGCATAGGATTGATGTGTTCATAGGGTCTTTAAAGGATAATATCCAACATGATGTTCGCCTTTGGGAACCTGATTCATTAGAGAAGGCATTCAGGTTAGCAAGAAAAATGGAAAGCAAAATTATGGCAACCAGGAAGCATACCACTCACAACTATAAAGACGGAAGTGTTGTTGCCCCTAGTCTTCCACAACCTATAAGGTTGACACCACAACAATTGGAAGAAAAAAGAGCAAAAGGGCTTTGTTACAGTTGTGATAGCAAATACACTAAAGGTCATAAGTGTGCTGAGAAGAAATTATTCTACATAGATTGTGAAGAGGAAGAAGAAAAGGAGCAAGAAAGGTCAAAAGAAGAGGATATACTCCAGGAACAAAGCCTAGATGAAGAACAAATAAATCCGACCATATCTTGTAATGCATTAGCGGGAATTACCACTCCTCAAACCATCAAGATAGAAGGACAAATCAAGAGAAAAAGGTAATAGTGTTGATTAATTCAGGAAGCACCCACAATTTTATTCATTGTAGGGTAGAAAAGAATTGAATTGCTTCCTATATCCAGCACCAGAGTGTCAAGTGATGATTGCAAATGGAGGAACAATAAATTGCTCTGGAAAGTGCCATAATATCAAGCTATCCATGGGAGAATATGTATTGACTAGCCCAATGCTTTCCATTCCAATGGGAGGTGCTGATGTTGTACTAGGAGTCCAATGGCTACAATCCTTGGGTACAATAGCTTTTAATTTTCAAGAACTTTTCATCAAATTTTCTACGGAAGGAAAGGAAGTTGAATTAAGGGGTATTGCAGGGAAACCAGGAAAGATAATCAGCTCTAATGGTATGACAAAGCTTCTAAAAAAGGAGCAAAGAGGTGTAATTGCACAATTATGTTCGCTAGATGTTTCCACATCGGAATCATCTATTTCTCCAGATCTCCAAAAAGTCCTGGACAATCATTCCAAGGTATTTGAGACTCCCAAAGGTCTCCCACCTATGCGTGATCATGATCATGCTATTCATCTGATTCCAGGAAGTGTTTCTCCAAACATCAGGCCGTACAGATATCCCTATGTCCAAAAAAGTGAAATTGAACGTATGGTTGCAGAAATGCTAGAGGCTGGTATAATTCAACCAAGTCAAAGTTCTTTCTCTGCTCCAGTAGTATTGGTGCACAAGAAGGATGGATCATGGCGCATGTGTCTAGATTATAGGGAGCTCAACAAGCTCACTATTAAAGATAAGTTCCCCATTCCTGTCATTGATGAATTACTGGATGAATTGCATGGATCAATTTACTTCACCAAGTTGGATCTTCGTTCGGGATATCATCAAATCAGAATGAAGATTGAAGACATTCCGAAAATGGCATTTAGAACTCATGAGGGTCATTATGAATTTTTGGTCATGCCTTTTGGCCTTACCAATGCACCTTCAACATTTCAAGGTTTGATGAATTCAATTTTCAAACCATTCCTTAGAAAAATTTTGTTAGTATTTTTTGATGATATACTAATCTACAGCAAGTCTTGGAAGGATCATGTTGAACATGTTGACAGGGTGCTACAACTATTGGAGGAGAAACAATTATATGCAAAAAGATCCAAATGTTTCTTTGGAGTCCAGGAGGTGGAATATTTGGGTCATATTGTATCTCATGAAGGAGTTAAGGTAGACCCTAGCAAAATTAAAGCCATTAAGGAATGGAAAATCCCCACATCCATAAAGCATCTGCGAGGATTTCTTGGGTTGACAGGGTATTATCGCAAGTTTGTTAAGAATTATGGGAGAATAGCAGCACCTCTAACAACATTATTGAAGAAAGATGCATTTTCATGGACTCCGGAAGCAACAAAGGCCTTTGAACATCTTAAAGAGGCAATGTGCCAAGCACCGGTCTTAGCTACACCGGACTTCACAAAAACCTTTATTGTGGAATGTGATGCTTCAGGAAATGGAATTGGTGCTGTTCTAATGCAAGATGAAAGACCCATTGCTTTTGAAAGTCGTCCAATCAAGGAAAAGTTTTTAAGCAAAGCTATTTATGAGAAGGAAATGTTGGCAATACTCCATGCACTTAAGAAATGGCGACCCTACCTAATGGGAAGACACTTCAAGGTAAAAACGGATCATGATAGCCTTAAATACTTTTTAGAACAAAGATTATCCTCTGAAGAGCAACAAAAGTGGGTCACAAAGATGTTGGGTTATGACTTTGAAATCATCTACAAAAAAGGGAAGCAAAATGTGGTGGCAGATGCACTCTCAAGAAAGGATGAGGATGTGGAAGCATTGTTGTGCGCCATTTCTATTATCCAACCAGATTGGATAAACGAAGCAAGGGAGGAATGGAAGAATGATGAAGAAGTGTGGGCACTTATTCGAAAGCTACAACAAGATTCCAGTATGTCTGATACATTTAGCTGGCAAAATGATTCGTTATGGTACAAAGATCGCTTATACCTCTGTAAGAATTCCCAGCTAAAACAAAAGATTCTTATGGAATTGCACACTTCTCCCTTAGGAGGGCACTCAGGATTTTTAAAAACTTACCACAGGGTTAAGAAGGAATTTTTTTGGGATGGCCTTAAATCAGATATTCAAAAGTTTGTGGCGGAATGTTTGGTTTGCCAACAAAATAAAGTTGAAACAATTAAGACACCAGGTCTATTACAACCTTTATCCATTCCAAGCCAACGTTGGGAGGTTTCAATGGATTTTATCACAGGTTTACCCAAGTCTGAGGGAAAGAGTGTCATCATGGTGGTAGTTGACAGACTTACCAAGTATGCACACTTTTGTGCATTATCACATCCATTTAAAGCCAGTACAGTTTCTACTGCATTTATGGAAACAATTCAAAAGCTACATGGAAACCCAAAGATTATTGTAAGTGACAGAGATCCCATTTTCACTGGAAATTTTTGGACAGAATTATTTTTTTGTCTTGGTACTCAGTTAGCTCATAGCTCATCTTATCATCCTCAATCTGATGGGCAAACTGAGATAGTAAACAAATGTTTGGAAGGATATCTTCGTTGCTTTGTATCTGATAAACAGACACAATGGGTCAAATGGTTGCCTCTGGCTGAATGGTGGTATAACACTTCCTTCCATACAGCAACAAAAATGACCCCATTTATGGCACTTTATGGGTATCAACCACCATCCATCACATCATATTTAAGAGAAAATTCTAAGGTTCAGGCAGTGGAACATCACATCGAACATCAACAACAAGTCCTCCAACTCTTAAAGGATAACCTCGTGTTGGCACAAAATAGAATGAAACAACAGGCAAATCAACATCGCAGTGAAAGAAGTTTTGATGTAGGTGATTGGGTATTCCTACGGCTACAACCATATAAGCAAATGTCCCTAAAGCAAGCTAAGAAGGATAATAAATTATCACCAAAGTATTATGGTCCATACAAGGTGTTGCAAAAGATTGGTACTATGGCATACAAATTGGAGCTTCCTGCAGCTTCTCGATTGCACACAGTTTTCCATGTTTCATGTTTAAAGAAGGTTATAGGCGACAAGCTCCCAGTTCAAACAATATTGCCAGAACTTGACGAGGAAGGAAAAATTATATTGGAACCGGAAGCAGTCACAGAAACAAGAACTCGACAGCTACGAAATCGATCAATTTCAGAGTATCTTATCAAGTGGAAGAACTTATCCGCTGAAGATTCCACATGGGAGGATGAGAATTTTATGCAAAAGTATCCATAACTACTCAAGCGTTGAGGACAACACTTTTTTGAAGGAGAGGGGCATGTTGGGTCCCTATAATACTAGTGATTACCCCATTACTATTGTAGTTATACCCCTTATTTATATTGTTGTGCCCCTGTTACCCCCATGTTGTTATTTCTGTGCCCCATAACATCCCTCTATTGTTATTTTTGTGGCTTTGTATTATTATTGTTAGGTCGCTGGATTATATTGTGACTCCTTAGACTCCTATATATAGAAAGGAGGTTTTGTCATTTGTATCATCGAAGAATTGTTCATTTATGTAATGTAAAGGAGGTTGTCCCCTCGAAGAGGCTGAATTCTAAGGCGTGGATTTATCTTTTCTATCTTTCTTGAGCTGGTTTCATAACAAAATGGCAACCGAAAACAACAAGGCCACAAAATGCAGAAGAGAAAGAGAATGTTGCTCCATACAAGAAGTTCAACATAGCTAGATAGGGACATGGGTCACAATAGCAGAATAGAGGTGATGGTACAAGATGGTTGGAGTGTCGGATATGGGGTAAAGAGAATCTCAACAGAGGTTGTACGCAATATCAGGGTGGTATACCTTAGATTTATAGTGCAGAGGAGGGGCAGAACATTAGGGATCTTGAGCAAAGCATTCCTCGTATCTATGCAGCACTAGGTAATAGGCACGCAAATCACTAGGCATCTATCATTGAGATGGATGGTAAGCCTTTTGATCAAGTTCTTTCTATTTTAATTGACCCTGGATCTAATTATAGCTATATTAGTCTTGAGTTGGTGGATAAGTGTGGTTTGAAGAAAGAAGTGCATGCAGAATCTTGGTTAGTACAGTTGGATACAAGTAAAAAGAACAGATTTCATCATTGGGTAAGAGCTTGTGCATTTGAATTGAATGGTATGCCTACATCAATGCATTTGAATGTATTTCCATTGCGATCATACAGTATGTTGTTGGGTATGGACTAGTTGTATATGCATAGGACCAAGGTGGATTTTTATGACAAAGCGATTGAATGCTTGGATGACAATGGAGACAAAAGAATCTTACAGGGTAAGAAGAAGGTGACACCAGTTAGGATGGTCATATCTATACAGGAAAAACACAGTCACAAAAAAGGGTGTGTATTATTTGCAATACATATCTCTAGTGCCAAAGGTAAGGAGGACGAGGATGTAGAGGTATTGAGAAGGTACCTGATTTTACAATAGTTTCAAGATGTGTTTCCATCAGACATTTCAGAGTTTCCACCTCATAGAGAAGTGGAATTCTCTATTGAGTTGGTACAAGGAGTAGCACCAGCACCAAACGCACCTTACGAGATGAACACTATAGAGTTGGTAGAGTTGAAGTTGCAATTCAAGGAAATGCTTGACAAGGGATACATTAGGCCAAGTGTATCACCTTGGGTTGCACCAGTATTGTTTGTGAAGAAGAAGGATGGCACCCTCATTTTATGCACTGACTACAGGCAGTTGAATAAGGTGACCAAGAAGAACAAGTATCCATTGTCGAGGATTGATGACTTGCTCAATCAGTTGAAGGGAGCAGTAGTATTCTCAAATATTGATTTGAGATCTAGATATCATCAGGTACGCATTAAACAAGAGCACATATACAAGATAACTTTCCAGACCATGCATGGTAATTATGAGTTTTTTGTAGTTCCATTTGGTTTTACTAATGTTCCAAATACCTTTATGTGATTGATGAATAGTGTGTTGCATCCTTATATGGAAAAGTTTGGTATTGTGTTCATTGATCACATCTTGATATATTCTAAAAATGAGCAAGAGCATGCCAAGAATTTAGCAACATTATCAATATTGTTGAGAGAACAATAGTTGTATGCTAAGCTCATTAAATGTAGTTTCTTTCAGACAGGGGTTCATTACATGGGACATGTTGTTTCCAAGGAAGGCATACTAGTTGATCATGTAGTGGGAAACTCCTAAAAATGTGGAATAGGTAAGATCATTTATGGGGATAGTAGGTTACTATAGGAGGTTCATTAGGAACTTCTCCCAGATTTCATATCCTATTAAGTCATTGCAGAGGCAAGGTAAGAAATTTAAATGGACAAAGGAACGTGTAACAAGTTTTTAGCAATTGAAGAAGTTATTGACAAATTCTCTAGTGTTAAATATTGTAGATCCAGGCAAAGAGTTTGTGGTATGTACAAATTCTTGCAAGATAGGACTTGGTGGAGTCCTTATGCAAGAGGAACATGTAGTGTGCTATGAGTCATGGAAACTGAATGAGTACGAGCAGAACTATCCAACTCATGATATTGAGTTAGCAACGATCATTCATGCATTGAAGATATTGAGGCACTATATTTTTGGCAGGAGGTTTGTATTAATGAGTGATCACAGTGGGTTGAGGTAACTATTTGACCAAATGAATCTCAATGCCAGGTAAGCTAGATTGATCTGTATTACAAACTTGAAGGTTTATAGAAAATTTGCGAGTAAATTTTTATGTATTTTAGGCAATGGATTAATTTTCAAAAGTAAATAAATTTTGGTTTTTAAACTCAATTTGCAACATAGAACATAGACAAATATACCATACACAGCAACACAAGAGAATAAAATGATAAAGGAGTTCACCCCTCCTAGTCTACATCTCCTAGTCATCTTCAATTGTTAGACCTCTTTCATTAAGTGATCAGATATGTGATTTCATTTAGTTACAATGCTCACAATAAAAAAATGATGTCTCCAATGGCTTTAGAAGTCCCAAAAACCGCAAGTTGTGCTCTTGTTGGGCTCAAATTAACCAAAAACTGACAAATCTATGGCTCATATAAGTTTTTCCGCTAACGTCTCTACAAAGAGGCTCCTTTGTCTAACCATTCTATAAATTCCATAGTTGTGGAGATCACCGAGCGCCAATTTTGCATGGTTCCAATAGGATTCACGCTAATTCAGGTGAAAATTGTTGCCTCTTTTAATATTCTAATAACCCTATGGGTGGAAAAACCTAGCCACATGGGCCCTGCGGCTAGGGGCTAGGTCTAATCGCCTATGACTACCAACTTAGGCCCTTAACAATCTCACCACGGTTCTTCTTGCTCCATAAAACCTGGGGTTGGCCCCGAAATGCTCGTACCCACCACCTTGGCTCCATCCATTCGCACCCACAGTCTTATTATATGCCATATGCCTTGGGCTAGGTCTTAACATGGACCCCTCGCACCTGTTCAACATCGATTTCTCTTCCACTTTCTCATGTGGTATAATGTATGACTATTTGGACAAGGTCCCATAGGGTCAATTTTGGGGCAAAAGCTCAGGTTTTGGGGCAAAAAGTTCAAGTGTTATTGTATAAAATGTAAAGTCACCACAAGTTTTGGTTACAGAGCGTGTAGATAGTGAAAGTTTCATAAAGGGTTTACCCTTATTTTATGTAAGTTAAGTCAGCTTTTGTAGATCCACCCATGGTCCGCAGACCATGGGATTGTATAAATAAGTGCGTCTTAGGATGTCTCAGGAAGAGGAACAATGATCTAATGATGAAGATGAATCTAATGGGTCAATAAGAGTAAGAGCGAACAAGAATTAAAGTAGAAGGAAGGCTCTGTAAAGGACTAGAGTAGAGTCCACAACTGAGTGCGTGGATGCTTGCAGCTGAGTGTGCAGGGAAGTCTTGAGTCTGTAAGCAGAACTGAAGCATTAATAAAGAGATTATTCCAGAAATTCTTGTCTTTTGTCTATTTTACTTTTGTTTATATGAATGTGCCTTGTTTTATAATGGGTTTATGAAATAATGGTGTATTAATGTGAAACTTTACATGATTGATATTGTTACATGAACGCAAATACTGTTAACTATTTAAGCGAAGATTATCTTATTATATACAAAAGTTATTAAATGCTTAAGTTGATCTAAGTAATTACTGGGTTAAGAGTAATCTTTGATGCACTTAAGTATCTCATTCATATATTCAGGGTCAGTGAAAGACAGTCATGAACATTCGCGGACGTATAGAAGCTGATTAAGGGTAGTTATATCGATAAGCCCTAAAGGCTTATCGATCTGTGTGAAGGCATATTTAAGGCATAAAACGACATCACACTCATCTCAGGGTGCAAAAACTTGGTTACAACATCCCCCCATACTGCTTTGGGTGATACCTAATTCTGAGCTCTGCGGATTGATACCAAAAGGACCAGTAGTGTAAGGATTTGTTTCGCAAAACTAACTCTGAACCTGGGTCAAGACCCACTAAGCCAACAACTTGTTCTATTGTTGGGACTGGGATCTACATAAAGAGATGTGTGATGTCACATCATTGGAATCCAAATAAGAAGGAAATTGAGGAGTGGTTGGATAGAAAGATCCACGAATTCATGGCACAAGAAAACAAAAATCCATGTGTGACGAAATAACAGTGGTTGGAAAGATATATGTACATAGAGATACACAAAATTTTCTTTTTTCTTTCACGATCGAACTATACGAGTGGATCCCTAAATTGGCAGATGGCCAAGGAAGGTGGAGGTTTGATAGTCTAATAGTGTGGACCCTGGAGCTAGTGTGGAGATTGGAAGCCTCTGAAGATGAGATCATACACGTTGTTGATCACTTGCTTGATCGCGTCATAGGAGGATTTGTGACAGAATTCATGGTCGATAACTTGGTCAGTTATAGTGAAGCAGAGCAACGCTTCTTCAAAGGACCGCAAGGTAAGTATTTAAGATCTTTGAATACTTGGATTAAGATACTCTTGTGTGAAAACCGGGTTATGCCATTACCTTGATGTTTGGAGCTACGTAAAGTGGAAATTTCTTCAGAGATAGAGGGAGAATAGGCCCTAAATATAGCACGTTGATTGAACCTCCTCTGAGTGATGATGAGGGAACAACATAGGCTTCACCACAGAGCGTTCTCCAGTTAATAAGGGAAGGGTTTCTGCGAATACCTCATCCATCCACATCACCTCCACCTTCACCTCCACAAAGTGAAGCATGGAGCTGACGGGAGCATCAAGAAGTACAAGGCCAAATTTGTGGACAAAGGATTCTCTCAGATAGAGGGAGTGGACTATGAGGAAAAAAATTCACCAGTTGCAAGATATTCCTCAATCAGATCCATTCTAGCATTGGTTGTGTAGATGGGGTGGAAAATCCACCATATGGATGTCAATACTTCCTTTCTCAACATTTTTGTTGAGGAGAAAATTCACATAAAGCAGGCAAAAGGATTTGAGAGATATGATTGAGATTCACATGTGTGTAGACTCAAGAGAGCATTTCATGATATCTCAGGTGTTAGGTCTACAACTATTTTGTGGTATAGTAGGAAGCAAAGGGATGTGGTGGTCAGCTCAATACAGGATGAATACATGGCTGGGAGTCAACCAACATGTGAGGCCATATGGATGAGAAAAATGCTTGGGAGATTTTTTGGTCAAGAGATGGATCTGACAGTGATATATTGTTATAATCAGAGTTGCATTAATCTCTATGAGAATTTGTTATTTTATGATATGTTGAAGCACATTTATATCCGGTATCATCATTTGCTGGACTCTATGCAGAGGAGAATTATGTTGCTACAGTACATTCCAGCTGAGGAGAAATATGCTGACATATTGACAAAGGCATTGTCAAGAGGTAAACTCGAATTCCACAGGTGCAGGATAGGAGTGGTGAAAAATCCTTGTCTTGCTAAGAGGGAGTGTTAAAAAAGTGTAGCAAGAAAGGTTCAATTTTACTTTAGCCTTAGTCAAATCGAGTAAATGAAATTTCCACATCAACACGATAAATTGGAGGCCGTTAACTAGTGTGACATGGATTTTCTCACTTAGTTAGAGTAGAAAATTGAAGTTAGAGGGCTTGGAGTTCAATTATGCATATGTGATTGCTAAATTTTAGTAATCTAGTTCAGCTATTTTTAGTTGTGTTAAGTTAACTAGCCTCTAACTATTTATAGAGTCAGATGAAGGTCAGTTGTGCAGTTGGTCAACATTCTAACTCAAAGACTTGTAAGTTAACTGATCAATAAACCTAAAATAGCTAGGGAATGTAATGAATTCGAGTTCCTCAGATGAAGTGGATATGATAAGGCAGTGTAACATCAATGTAGACTATTTTTTGGTGAAGAGGTGTTGCATGAGTCAGAAGATCAATCCTTGGGAATTTCATAATCAATTTGGAGAAAACTCCTATTTTTTGGGGCTAATTTCCTCACAATTTGCGTGAGGAAATACGAGGCTTGGTGAGAAAATAATTGGCTAAGTGTTGGCTAGATTTTCTCATTGAGCAGAGAGAACCATTATTCGTTTGTAGCTTGAGTTCAAACCTGGAGATAGCAATTGCAATAGTTCCTCTATTCAACTGATTAATGCAAAGATGCTTGAGGGGTTTTTCCCCATTGGGTTCCCCTAGAAATCACTACGTATTTATGGTTTTGATTATTGCATGTCTATGCATGTTGTTCTAAATTATGGTTTCCATTCCACATACCAGTAGAGTACAATTATGTCTCTTGTTTTCCAGTTTGAAATCTTGAGCAGTTGCAATTTCTATCAAATTTCTATAGTTAATTGTTGCTTATTAGATATTAATAAATTGACAACTAGTGTATTTGAATAATGTTAAGAGGAGACTAAATTGTTAAACTAGGATGAAGTGATTTCACAAGGCATAACTAATTTTGTTGTGGTATAAGCTCACATTAATGCTATAATATATCGATGGAATGTGGTACATCCTCTTGTCAAGATGTATAAACTGAAATATTTGTTCTAATGATTTTTTTTAATATTTTCTATTTATATTTGAAAATATTTTAGTTTCTAATATTACAATTAGTTTATTTTTTAAATAGGTTTGGAAACTATATTGATAATTCTAACCTAAGATAATTTAGATTATTATTCAATTTGTTATCTATCTTAGAGAACAAATTCAATTTGTTTATTTATGTTTTAGATAGGTTTGGAACTTATGAAATATTGATAATTCTAATCTAAGATAATTTAGATTATCGTTCAATTTATTACCTATCTTCATACCTTTTAGATGAAAAAATATGAAGACCTAACATGCAAAGGCTATATTAACAAGTCTTGTAGAGCACCTTAGTCCCTACCAATGAAGTTAAAAATTATTCTCTAGGAAAAATTGCATAAGCTAAATTAATAGTGGTCAATTGGAAAATCAAATCCTATAGTATAGCTTTGGCAGAAACTAATAAATTGAGATGTGAAGTGGATAAATTAATTTCTTTCTCACACAAAAGGACTTGCATAAATTTTGTGTTGAGTATGTTGTCATTAATGTCAAAGCAGGAGCATGGGAAAGATGTGTTGGATATTGTCATTGATGTCCTTGGTATGCTAGCTATCATGGATGAGATGATGCAGTGATGAAAAAATAGCTCGAGGTTTGGACTCCCTGGATGATGTTCATACCCCACACATGTTGGAGGAGTTTTAAGAAGTAGGTCACTAAATTTTCCTTGGAGATCCTCGCCATTGGGTTCTTCTTGTCATGTTGATTCTACTAATATGTGAAGTAGCTTGTGGGCCCTCACAATTTGATAAATATGTTAGTCAATGTTGGTGCACACAATTTATGGCTCAAAGCCTCAAAGCATGGATCATGTGGTAGTTTTAATGGATGGTGACATGGCATCAAAATTATGTGGCAAAGAAGAAGGCCCCATCAAATTGATGATGTGGAAAATTATTATTAGCTCGGAAAAATCATAAAAGAAAAGGGTCTCTTGTTAAATCAAAATTAAATGGTTGAGGGTATCAAAATTCAATTCTAATGAATCTAAGTTTTTAATTTTGAAAATTCAAATGGGCCAAAAATAAATTTGGTGGGAATTCTATTTAAAATTTAAATCTAATAATTCCTTCTAAATCATTAAGTTGTCTGCCCTATTTTAGAGTCTTCCAAAAACTACAAAAAGGATCTCACCTCATCACCTATGTATGTACTTGAGCACAAAGCTCTTGTGACTTAGCTCTGAATTTTTCGGTCCCTGTAGATGATTGTAAAATTAGATGAGAGGATTTGGCTTATATTTTTTTTTCAGTCTTGGCACTTGGGTATCATTATTTACACTTTGCAAGTTTTGGCCCTCTCTAGGGCATTAAATTCTGAGTGAAGGTTTAATCACTCCAATTCTTGGAACATACCAATGAAGAAGTTATGTCATTGACCTAATTACACCACTCTGTGTGGACCTGCATCTTATGACATGGTGAAACCCTATTAGGGTAATATCTCAATACAGGGAGGATCTAGTCTCCTATCTCTGTCAGTTTTTAGAAACTACGAAGAAGGCCTATCTTTGTGTTCATTCATCTGAAGTATTATGAAACTCTAAAAATGAATTCACTAAGTCTTTAAAGTTTGATAGCGATTTTCCTGTAGCTTTGATTTAATTTAAAGGATGGAACCTAACTCACTCTAGCACAACGTTGTTAATACTTCAGTCTTGGAACCTTTTGACTTGTACAACAATAGTGATGATTTGAAGTATATTAGCTTATATCCAACCCCAATTCTCTATAGACTTGTGTGTAATCTCTTGCGCCCTAATTTGTGTTATGATTGCAACCTAGAACATAAGTTGAATAAGGTCTCAATCGCTCTGATAGTACCAAAAACAATGAATAAGTTTAAAGAATTTGGCCTTGTCCTATATATATGTGTAGTGACTTGTTTCTAATTTTGGTGTCCTAAAGTCTTGTTGAAAAACATACACTTATTCATTTGTCTACCACAAGGAAGTCAAGCCGACCTCACTAGAATATTATGGTAGCATCAATCCAAATTTATATAGTGACAACTTTTGCATTTCAAATGTCCTTATAAATCTTAGAGTGAGATTTGTAGCATTATAGACCCTCTTGTCTTCTAAGCTAAATTGTGTATTAACCATTGATGCAATAAACAAGGGACAAAGGTGCTTGGAAAACTAGTATAAGCAATTTGTTGCATCACGTTCTTAGAGTCAAGGTGTTTCACTAGTGTGTTCACAAATCACATTGGTATCTAAAGGGAGAGACAACAATACACAGTAAAGCATTGGGCAAAATCACCAATGATTTTTTCTATGGTTCGGTCACATTGCTCATACATAGTGGGATCACATTGATCATTATAGGTATGTTTTTATGATGGTTGTTTGATTTCATAATGATAGTAACCTTGGGAATAATGATGTATTGATGTGTCTTTGTTTGACTAAGTGATGCATGACTGAGTGATCATAGATTACCTGTAGAAAACTAGCTTGTTTGGAGAATGCAGTTAGACTTAATCATTCCTCTGTAATTCATATTGCTGAAGGTTGGACTAGGTTTTGAAAAGTGAAATGACGTTGATGTTTGTAGTAACATTGATGACAGTTTGTAGTGACCTTTGATATGACTACAACCTTCTTTATATAAAAAATTTGTATATGATGATAATATTAAGATATGGTAGTTATCTAGTATATGGTTAGAACCTTGATGATGGGGATGTAATCTCAAGGATATGACCTTGTTGACATGAAAATGACCCTATGACATGAAAATGGCCTTCATGACTGTGTATTTGATACATATTGTGTGAGATATATATATGGCAGTGTGGTCATGATGTGTCTGGAAGTAATTTTTATGATGGATGGTAGTCACCTTATTATTCTGGTAGTTTCTTTCTTACATAATAATACCCTTACTGCATGAAAATAACATAATATTATGAAAGTCACCTTGATGTTCAGATAACATAGATGGAAACAACTATGAGGATGGTACTTGTTTGATTAGGGTTTGGTAGAAGTAACAATGGGAGAAGTGAATGACACTATTATCAACAATGACAACAATAAGTGGAAGCAATAACAACACTCTCAAGAGTGGATAGAAGGAACAACAATGGACAGTTGGAGAAGTAGTAGTAGCAATGGAAAGTTGGAGGAGTGGTAGTTTTACAGTCATAAATAGTGTAGAAGAGAGCTCAATAGAAAATAGCAGTAGTGTCAAGTAGTAGCAACAATAATAGTGGACAATGGTGGTAGAAGTGGACAACCGTGGCATAGTTAGTGCAACAGCAAAGGTAGAAACTTGTGATGCAGAGCTAATTGTAGTTGGGCCATTTTCCCTAGTAAGAGAGCCTAAACTTACATTGGGAGAAATTTCTTCCTTCTAGCCATGCTAGTAAAACCCCTTGGGGAGCCTTGTACTTCCTTCTAGTTTAACTAGTAAATTTGTATGTACATCATACATAAAAAAGCACTAGGTTAAGATAAAATTATTGTTTACTAATCATTTGATATCATGTTTTTTATGTGTTTGTTTTAATGCTCTAAATATCTAAGAATAATCTAACCAATTGTGTAAAATAAGGGAAAGACTAATTCACTCCCCTCTCAGCATTTCCAACAATTGGTATCAGAGCATGTTCTTCTTTGAAGCTTAACTTCTTGAAGGCATATCCCTAGCATTCAGATTTGATTGGTGGAGACTATAGTTGAAGATAAGATGGTTGATGATCTTGAAGAATATGTTAATTCCAACAAAGACAAACTTCAAAAGGTGGAATAGGAGAGGGATTTGAAAAAATATTTGTATAATAAGATTCATGCAGAACATGAACAGTTGAAGAAGGAGAATATGAAGCGTTACGATAACTGAAGATGGTTTCTAGTTGAAGTCATGCAACTTCAAGACCAAATTAAGAAACAAAAAATGCCATAAAAATATCATGAAATTGATGAAGAAAAGAAGGAACTAGATCACCTCACAAGCACGTTGTAAGAGGAAAATAATAATGAAAGCACCTTGAAAAACCAACTCAAGGAAAAGGAAAATAAAAATCCAAATAAACAGAACGAGTAAGATAAATAACTTGTAATAAAAATGACTATCTTGAAGAGAGAAATTGAAGAGGCCAAAAGGACTAAGGAAGTCTTAAGAATTCAAATGAAGCATAAGGAAGAGCATTGTATGAATCATGCACAAGAAATTGTCACCTTGAGAGAATAAGTGGACAAGACAAATAAAATATTATGGAGCTCATAGGTCTTGGATGACATTCTCAATTTCCAAAGATCAGCACTTACGAAGATAGGTCTTGGATTTGTTGGGGAGTCCTCATGTTGAAAGAATGAAAATGTCAAAGAGGAAGACACATCACATGAAAAATGTGGAGAGAAGCCTCATACCAAAGATGAAGAAAAGCCACATGACAAAGAAGAAAATAAGCCTCATGCCAAAAATGAAGAGAAGCTAAAAATCAATTTCTTGTACCAGTCAACCCACAATTGAAGCTTGAAGAAAAATGCCTCAAGAATTCAGTATGGTGCATTCATGAGACCAAATTATAGTAGAGCATTCAGAAGTGGATAGTAGCAAAGATATTATTAAGGGCAAGATACCTTTAAGAGATCATCACCCTATACACCTAGGTATGTAGGCACATTTCATGGTTATTGTTATGCATGTTCTAACTATGGACATAGAGCTAGAGAGTGCAGGGAATATAGTAGGAGTAATGATAGAGGGTTTTATCAAAGCCTTAGATGCATATTTTTTGGAAGATAAGATAGAGTCCCATATGCCTATGGCAGTAGAATTTAGAACACTTTTTCTCCATTCTATGGAATATATGATCAATGCTACCAATGTCACAACTTTCGATATTTTGAATGAGATTGTAGAAGAAGCTTGAAGTGGACCCCACAAATCCAAGAAGGAAGGACATTCCCCAGGAAAGTAGACAAGACCTCCATGATATGGAAAATAAAAAAAGTTTCACAATAAATTCTCATACAATTGGGATACATAATGCAATAAGAGAGTGTATTGCTAAGGGGAACTTGAGTAATTAAAGAGATAATATAGCAGGAAAACACATTGTCACGAGGAGCTTATGTAATGAAAGAGATGATGCAACATGTAATAATATTATTAGGGGGAGCTATATCACATGGATATATCATCAATGATGTGTCAACCACCCTTTTCCATTGATGTCAAATGGGGAAAGAATATTGGAAAGAAACAAAGAGGAGGAGGATGAAGTCAAAGGGAGCTTATGTAGCATGCCAATTTATGATCCATGTGTTGACATCAATGACAAAGGGGGATATTGTTGAGTATGTTGTCATTGATTTCAAGGTAGGAGAAGGTGCACGATGTGAAATATATCATCATTGATGTCCTTGATATGTTGGCTACTATGGATGAGATGGTGCAGTGATGAAACCCTATGTCCATGGTTTGGACTCCATGGATAATGTTCATACCCGACACTTGTTGGAGGTCTTTAAATAAGTATGTCACTAATTTTCCTTGGAGAACCTTGCTATTGATTTCTCCTTGCCATGTTGATTCTATTCATATGTGGAGTGTCTCATTGGCCCTCATGGTTTGAGAAATATGCTTAGTCAAATTTTCTGCACCTAATTTATGGCTCAAAGCCCCAAAGCATTTATGATGTGGTAGTTTCAATAAATGATGGCATGGCATCAAAATTGTGTCGTAAGGTAGAAGGAACCATCAAATCGATGATGTGGAAAATTATTATTAGTTGGAAAAAATAATAAAAGAAAAGGGTCTATTGTTAAATAAAAATTATATGGTTGAGGGTATCAAAATTAAATTCAAATGACTCTATGTTTTTAATTTTGAAAACTCAAATGGGCCAAAATAAATTTTGTGGGAATTCTATTTAAAATTTAAATCTAATAATTCCCTCCTGAATCATGAAGTCAACTTCCCTATTTTAGCATCTTCCAAAAACTATAAAAGGGACCTCACCTTATCACCTATTTATGTACTTGAGCACGTAACTCTTGTGACTTAGCTCTAAATTTGTTCAACCTTGTGGAGGATTGTAAAATCATATTAGAGGCTTGGGTTTTGTTTTTGTTTTGGGTCTTGGCAATTGGGTTTCATTATTTACAATTTGTAGGTTTTGGCCCTCTCTAGGACATTAAATTATGAGTGAAGGTTTTATCACTACAATTATTGGAACAAACCAACAAAGAAGTCAGGTCATTAACCTACTTACACCGATCTCTACAGAGCTACATCTTGTGACATGGATCAACCCTGTTAGGGTAGTATCTCAGTACAGGGAGGATTCAATCCCCTATCTCTGTGAGTTTTTAGAACCTGTGAAGAAAGGCCTATATCTATGGTTGTTCATCTGAAGTGTTATGGCACTGAGATAACGAATTCGCTAACTATTTAAAGTTTCATAGTTATTTCCCTACAAATTTGATTTAATTTAATGCATGGCACCTAACTCATTGTAGCACGACATTGTTAAGACTTTATCTTATAACCTTTCAACATGTACAACATTACTGACGATTTGAAGAACCTCGGCTAATATCCAACCCCTATTATTTGTGGACATGTTTGTAATCTCTTTCCCCCTAAGTTCCATTTTGATTACAACCTAGAACATAAGTTGAATAAGGTATCAATCCTTGTGAAAGTCACTTATATTACCTGGCCTTTGTTTCATGCATTTGAACCTATTATCTACATTTTGAATGGTTACCAGAACTAGTGAAGAAGTTTAAATATTTTGGCCCTGTCCTATGTATATGTGCAGTGGCTTGCTTCTAATTTTGGTGTCTTAAAGACTTGTTGATCAAATTACACACTTATTAATGTGCCTGCCACAAGGAAATAAATTTAAGCTCACTAGAAGATTAGAGTACCATCAATCCAAATTTATACAGTAATAATGTTTGCATTTCAAATGTCCTAATATCTCTTCAAGTGAGGGTTGTAGCAGTATAGTTCCTCTTTTCTTATAAGAAAACATGTTTATTAATCACTAATCCAATAAACATGGGGCGAACGTGCAAGGAAATCTGGTATAAGTAATTTTTTGCAACAAGTTCTTATAGTCAGGGTGTTTGACTAGTGTGTTCACAAATCATGTTGGCATCTAAAGGTGGATGCAAAAATACATATTAAAGCACTCAGTAGAATCACCATTGATTTTTGCTATGGTATGGTCACATCGACCATACATAGTGGGATCACAATGATTGTTATAGGCATGTTTCTATTGATAGTGGTTTTATTGCATAATTATAGTAACCTTAGGGATAATGATGTATTAATATATGGATGTGTATTTGTTTGACTAAGTGATGCATGGCTAAGTGATCAGAGATTACCTATAGAAAACTAACATGTTTAGACAATGCAGTTGCACTTAAGCATTTCTTTGTAATTCATATTTTTAAAGGCGAGACTAGGGTTTGAAAAGTGCAAGAACCTTGATGATGGGGATGTAATCTTATGGATATGACCTTTATGACATGACAATGACTCTATGACATGACAGTGGCTTTCATGACCATAACCTTGATATATATATATATATGAGAGTGTGACCACGATGTCTGTGGAAGTAACCTTTATGATGGATGGTAGTTACCTTATTATTCTGGAAGTTTCTTTGTTACATAACAACACCATTACTACATGATAGTAACCCGATATTATGATAGTGACCTTGACATTGAGATGACAAAGATGGCATGAACTCTGATGATGGTACATTAGAGAAATTTTGAGGTAAAATATGGACTTTAAAACAAAAATGTACAAGAAGCTTAAGCTTTATAAGAACCAGTAGAATTTAAGATAATGGATTTCAACCATGGAAGATGATTTATCATTTTCGGAGTAAAAAGTTAGAATGATAGAAAAAATAAAAAAATGAAAAAATCTATTGTTTCAACTTTTATTATCAACCTTTCTCCTTATAATTTTAGTCAAATTTTGAGAGGGATCAATCGTTGGATGTAGATTTTAATTTTTCATCCAAAGAGTATGCATGTTGAATAGTTTCGATGGATCCCACTACACAAAACATGAGAAATACATGAAAATCGTGATTGCAATAATTTTTTCATTTATTTTTCATTTTTTGTGTAGCGTAATTCATCGAAATTAGTCAACATGGTTACTCCTTTAATGTGAAATTTAATTATGCATCCAACGAGTGCTCCCACTCAAAATTTGGATAAAATCGTAGGAAGATAAGTTGAAAATACATGTTGAAAAAGTAGTTTTCCCTTTTTTCGCTCCAATATTTGATGAGATAATTTAATATAATTTTATTATTTCTACTATTATTTTAGAATTTTCCCTAGGAGGCCCATTTTATACCTCAAAATTTCTCTAATTCTTTCTTGATTTGGGTTTGGTAGCAACAATAACAGGAGTAGTGAGTAACACTATTAGCAACAGTGACAACAATATCAACAATGACAATAAGATAGTAGTATCAACAATGGACAGTTGGAGCAGTAGTACTAGCAATGGATAGTTGGAGTAGTGGCAGTTGTAGTAGTAGTAGCAGTAGTGAGCAGTAGTGCGACATATGAAACAAAGGACAATAGCAACAATGCATAGTAGGAGTAGCAATTGTGGCAAGTAGCAGAAATGGAAAATAGTGGTAGAGTTAATCCAATAGTAGAGGGAACAACTTGTGATGTAAAGCTGATTGTAGTTGGGTCATTGTCCCTATTACATGAGCCAAAACTTACTTAGGGAGAAAATTGTTCTTTCCAGCCTTGCTGGTAAAACTCCTTGGGGAGTCTTGTACTTATTTCTAGCTTAAATGGTAAATTTGTATGTACATCATACATAACAAAGCACTTGGTTGAGACAAAATTATTGTGTGTTGATCATTTGATTTTATGATGTTTATGTGTTTATTTTAATGCTTTGAATATTTAAGAATAATATAATGAATTGTGTAAAAGAAGGGAAATACTTATTCACCCCCTCTCAACATTTCTAACATTTTGGTGGGTAGTAACCATTAGTAAATGTACACCTATGATGCTTATGTGTTTATTTTAATGCTTTGAATATTTAAGAATAATATAATGAATTGTGTAAAATAAGGGAAATACGTATTCATCCCCTCTCAACATTTCTAATATTTTGGTGTGTAGTAACCATTAGTAAGTGTACACGTGTACACATTTACAGTTTCACTGATATATAAGTGTTGAGTAAACCATAAATAGTGGTGGGAAGTAACTAACGATAAATATTTTATTTACCTGAGTATGAACTATTGTCAAGGATTTTATTTTTCGATGGTTTTTTCTATTAAGGCGAAGAATACAAATTCAATAAACAAACATAAGTCCAAACTTTGTTGTGGTCACGAAAGTTGCTATTAATTTTAGTTCAACCATTATAAAAAAATATGAATTTATGTATGAATTATTTCTTCATAGATATTTATTATTTATATTATCATGGCAATGATCGTAGAATGAAGGAATGTGTTATTGTTTTTCACTTAAATAGATATTAATTTGAATCTATCTATATTTTTTGAAATAAATTTTTTCGTTCATTCAATTGAAATTTTGTGCTCACCAACTACGGGTCGAGTCTGATCACTATATCCCGCAGATGGATAGATAGGGTTTATCAAATCATCTACATGAGATTGAGATGGAGGAGTGCTTCATCTTTAGATATCCCATATATTAGGAGATTCGAATGTGTCCACATCTAAATGTTTACACTCAATTATGAACACTACAACATCTCCTCCATACCAGATTGGTGAATATATATATATATATATATATATATATATATATATATATATATATATATATAATTAACAAATGATATTTAACAATATATATACATATATAGCATTTAATATCTATATATATATGCACCAATGAGAAAACTAAATGTTAAAGTAAAATTTATTTTACATCCGCACTTATCAAATACCAAATAGAAAAACATTAAATTTTATTAATTATTTTTTTTTTTTGTAAGCTTAGGTAGGTCCTCCTTTTCTATTTATATAAAAACAAGTTGAATCCACATAGTGTCAATAGGTGGCCTCAACTTGCCCAGTGGGAAACCAAGTCTGTTGGCCACCTATGCATATTAGAAGCCATCCAAAATTGGTAAGTTAACAGTCTTTCTACCCAAGCTATATATATAGAACTATTTATAAACTAGTTTTTAACCTTAGGTACCATAAACATGCATATAGAAAGAAAACTAGCCGCTAAAAAAACAGTGACCTGAGATCATAAGCTCAGTCTACTCCTTGGGCTTGTCCTGATCTGGCTCAACGATTTCTAGGTATTCAGTTGTGCCTTCATTCGCTGGTGTCATTTCCACGATACAGGGAATGTGTCTCATATTCGGTCAAGCCTAATATCCTTCTTACATAGTTGGAACTGTATGGTTTCCAAGTCTCGTTTATAATTAGGCATATCTCTGATTATCAACGCCATCCCCATGTATACTTGCTCCATCGCTTTTCCAACCAGCCTCTTCATAAGCCAATAAAAATGTAAGGTCTGCTTTTGGGTTCGACGACCAAAAGGCGCGTATGCGTATATACGCACTCTCACGCAAGAAAAAGCGCGAACAAGTTGGAGAATTTGGTTTTGGTCCGTGGTATTTGGACCATGGTATTTTGACCCATGGTATTGGTCCAAGGTATCTTGTCCGAAGTGTGGACCCCAGGTATTTGGTCCAAGGTATTGATTCTAAGTGGTTTTGGACCATGGTATTGAGTAAGGCCTAAGACTATAAAAGGAGGAGGAGATCATTAGGCAAAGGCACTCAAGTAATGCATATCATATGAAGAGAAAGATTTGATATTCAGATTATTGGGTGGTGGTGCATAGCTGGATGAACCTAAGCACTTGATGAAGGATATGTTCTATTGATGGGTCAAGACCTTAAAACTTGAAGAGAAATATCTTTGTGTGGTTTTTTATCTTTTCTAATTGGCGCATGTTGTAATCTGTAAATCTGATGATCTGGGTATAATTGATGTCTGATTAGATGCAAAGGTGAAATCATCTTTTACAGATCTATATGCAGGTTCATTATATCAAAGGCGCGTATACACGCTGGTTCGGAATCTCAAAACAGCGTATACGCTGGTTGGCCTTGGGAAGAATGCGTATGCACACAAGTTTGTCACATTGAAGTAGTGTACATCTCATAAAATATGCTTTAGCTACTTCTATTTGCTGCTGCAGTATTTTGGGTTCTGGCTTGGGTTCTGGTTACTGGTACAATATTCTAGTTATAGCTTTCAGAGAAGTGATTGTTTGATTCAGTTTTGGTTGGTACAAGGAGATTGGTTGATGCAAATGTTTGATTGATGTTATTGATGGATCTAGTCTGAAAATTTATGAAACATGGTCCCTGGAAGAAAAGAGAAGGTTACAGCCTTCTGTAGGTCAACACCTATGTACTAGTAAACACATCAGCTAGTACAAGAGCTAAGGGGGTTGAAGCTCCCTTCGAGGAGAAACTGGAGAACAAGAGAAGGTTGTAGCCTTCTGTAGGTAGAAGCCTACATACTGGTATAAGACTGCACCAGTACATAAATATTGTAAAAAGAAGTTTCTTATTAAAAGAAGATAGAGACGAATTGCAGCAGGTGGTTTTTACCCACATTGGGTTTCCACCTTATATCTTGTGTTCTTGTGTGTGATTGTCTGCTCTATTTTACTGTACCTGGTTATTGTTTATATGGTTCTAATACACAGATTAATGATCAACATCTGAAGAATTAACTAAATTATAAGTCTGCAGGGTATACGCTAGTTTCCTTAACTACAGTCGCATATATACACAGGTTTCACTAACTGAAGTAGCATATACAAATCTGATTGTGAATTGAAAAATAATTGACTTGTTAAATATTGATTCACCCCCCCTCTCAGTATTATTTCCAACACTTTGGGTTCTTTCTCTCCACCAATTCCCCATTCTCCCTCCTTAGTTTCCCGAGGACTGACCCCCTCTCGAAGCTGCCCCAAAATAGTGAGCCCATGGGTCTGCCCGCTTAATTTCTCCTCTCCCTTGCTAGCTGCCACCACTCCCTCTCTTTTCAGTGTTACCCCCCTAGAAGGGCCTCCCCTTATTTCTTTGATTCCTACTTGGCTTCCCCTCACAAGCTCGCTCGCCTCTGCTACTTGGGCTTCCCTCACCTACCCAGACTTCCTGTCTAGAGAAATTTTCTAGACTGTCGGACCTCCTGGCCTCACTGAAACAATCTATTCTATCCTTTGTTTCCTTGGTTCTAAACTCAGCACGCCCCTCCCTATTATTTTCTATACCCCCTCTACTTTCATGTCTCCGAGCCAAGCTATCGGGCCACTCTCTCTCCCGGTTCCCATGTTGTTTATACATCAGAGCCTTTGCACAAGGACTTTCCTTCCCTCCTTGGCCTAGGTTTCTTACCCCTTCCAACATGCTGAAATTTCCTTTTCGAATAAGGCAGAGACAGTAGACATACCCGAGATTACGCTTCATGTATGCCAGATGTTTGTCTGGCTTTCCCATTGCACTCCTTCTTCTTCTCCCTTTCACTCTAACCATCCTACCTTCCTTACCCCCTCTTTCATACTCTCTCGCATATACCTGTTGTCCCATCCTTCATTCATCACCGTCCTCACCACCTCTCCTCTTCCCAACATTCCTCATGCCACTTCTCCCGTCTGACGTCCCTATCGTTCTGCATTACCTCTCCATGTTCTGTCTTACACTCATGTGAGTTGCACTAAGCAGTCCTCGCACCTCATGGCTTCTTACATTGCCATTATGTCTTCTTACCTATTCCGCCACCCTAATCAGGGGCTTGTTATAATCATTGTTATTCTGGATATTCATATTCCTCATCTTGGGCTATTATTTCACTTAGTGGATCCATTCTGGTATACCTTGGTTGAATAGGCCAAGCTCTTTCCATGTGTCCCATTTATGGATTACATCCCCAATTGGCTAAGAGATCGACCACTTTATTCCCTTCTCGTTTAACATGTTTGATTATCATGTAATCAAATTGTTTCATTATTTCTCCCAGCTCTTGGATGAGGCTTGTTGTTCTCCAACTGTGCCTAATCTTATCCCATGCATTTCCATTATAAAGTTTCCTCATCATGTTTATTACCATTAATGAATCCCCTTCCACTTCCAGTTGTTTGTACCCCATCCTTACAACTATTCTCATCCCTTGTCTTACTTCCATGAGTTCTGCTTCATTATTTCTCGTCATGCCTGCATATGCCGCATACAACAATCAAACCCTACCTTGGCTGTCTCTATAGATGCCACCTATTCCAGCATTACCCAGGTTGCCTTTGGAGGCTCCATCAAAGTTTAATTTGATGAAGCCCTCTGCTGGTCTACTATACTTCTAGGGCGATACCCCACTCGTTCACATTGCTTTCCATGTATTCGCACCCATCATTTCCTTGGCTAGGTTAAGCTTTTTTAGGATTCTTGTTTCCTGAGGCAGGGTCTCCCAGTCTTCTTGGCGCCATTCATCTGCTAAGATGGTTTCTCTGATATGTTCGATTACTCCTCTCCATACCTTCTCCGATGTTGATTCCTTATTTTTAAAGATCCTTTGGTTCCTTTCCTTCCATATCGTCCAGAGATTAAAACCTACGGCTAGCCCCCATACTCTGTTTAGGACCAGGCTGATAAAGTGGCCGCGTCCCCATGGTTGAACAGTCTCTTTTATGCTCTGTTGATTCCTATCCGTCTGTCCAAAGACCTCATAGATAGCTTCCCATTGTTGTTGTGTGAACTGACATGAGTTCAATAAGTGTTCTATATTTTCATTGTCCTGCTTGCAAAGGCCGCATAGGGATGGTCCCTACATCCCTCATCTTTGTAGTTCGTCCCATGTTAAAATTTTGCCTTTGCATGTTAGCCATAGGAAGTGAGCAACTTTCGGCCACCATTTGCTCTGCCAAATTTCTTTCCATAAATGATGGTTCCCTTCCTGTTCTTGTTCAGTCTTTAAATCGTATGCCTCCTTTACCGAGAAAGTTCCTTTCATTGAGTGGCCCCATCTCAATATATCAGATCCTGCTCTGATTGGTATTTTTCTCATTCCCATTTCTTTCATATAGAGCTCTCTCTATTTTTCTTCTATATTTTTCCCCCACTCTTCTGGGTTTTTCCAGACTCTCCAATTCTCCTCATTGTTTTCAGTCTTCCATAAATCATCTACTCTATTTAATCCTACCTCTTTTGAAAACTGAAGAATACTTATAAGTTCCTGCTTTCCACTTAATTTTTCTCATTGTTGCCAAGCCTCATCCCATAACTTTGTTGATTTGCCATTTCTTATTTCCCAGAAGGCATGGTTTGTGATTACATCCTTATTCTCGCTAGCCAAGTTCCAGATGGTGGGGCCTCTCAGTTTTTCTATATGCCTTTATATCCTCCGTTCTCGTTGGCATGTTATACTTCTTCATCCATATTCTATTCCAAAGGTCCCCTCCTCCGTTCATCCACCTCCACCACAGCTTGGCCCCCATGATTTGGTTAGTGAGGTATGGATCCCTCAGTCCTAAGCCCCCTTCCTCCTTTTTTCTAGTCATCCCTTGCCATGACATCAATGCCAATTTTTTCTGCTATTGAGAGCCTCCCCAAATGAATTTCTTCAATATTTCCACCATTTTGGAGCAGGCTCCTTTTGAGGCTACCATCCCCGATAGTTGGTAAATTGGTATGGCTTGCAAGACTGCTTTTACTAATACCACTCTTCCTGCCAGGTTTAGAGATCTGAACGCCCAGTTGACTATCCTTCCTTGGAGCTTCTGTATAGTTTACTACCAATTTACCATTTTTAAAGAGTTGATTGCCAAAGGTATACCTAGATACTTGGTTGGTAGCTCCCCTTCCCTGCATCCCAACATTCGTGAGAGATAAGATTTGACATTACCAGTTGTGTTAAAGAAGTAAGCACATGATTTCTCTTTGTTAGTTTGGGTACCCGAGGCTTCCATAAAGAGATCCAGGATGTCTTTCATCCTTTTAACTTCCCTAAGAGAGACATTACAAAATAACACAATATCATCCACGAAGTGTTGGTGTGTTATTGGGAGCTCATTCCCCCATACCCTTATCCCTTTGATTCTATCCTCCTGTACTTCCTTTTTGATATACCTTCCTAGCCCATCTGCTGCAATAATGAATAGGAAGGGTGATAGTGGATCACCCTGTCTGAGCCCTCTGGCATTGAAGGTGGATGACGGGGTTCCATTTAGGAGGATTGAGAAGACCGGGGTAGCTATCATTGTTAGAATCTAGTCTATCCATCTACTACAGAACCCAAAGGCTTCCAAAACTCTCCTTAGGTACACCTAATGTAATCTATCATAGGCTTTGGATAAATCCAATTTAATCATCATTCCAGCCATCTTCTTAGATTTTAATGAATGCACCACTTCTTGGGATACTATCAGTCCATCTAGAATTTGTCTACCTTCTACAAAACCTGTTTGTTCTGGGGAAATAAATCTTGGAAGAATTGGTTTCAATCTCTTAGCTATCAGTGTAGAGATAATTTTATAAATAACATTACAGAGAGCAATAGATCTAAATCCTTGCGACTCGTCTGACTTAGAGGATTTGAGTATGAGAAATAGGAGGGTAGCGTTTAGATCTGGACATACCTTTTGGTTCCTTCTGGATTCTTCCAACACCACTAAGATGTCATTGCCTATGAATTTCTAGGCAACTTGATAGAATTCCGTTGTGAAGCCATCCGGTCCCGGGGCCTTATTTCTCTTCAGTCCTTGCACCACTTCCTCAACCACCTCTATCGTGACTGCTCTCATTAATGCAAGGTTTTTCTTTCTGGTGATTAACTTGGGGATCTAGTTGCATATTTTGCGCACTGCCTCCTGTCTTTCCTCTCGAGGTTCAATTAAAAGTTCTTTGAAATGTCTCACCAGGGTTTCCTCCATTTCCTCATACTGGGTTTGTCGCACGCCTTCTTCATTTTTCAGGGAAAATTTTTTGACTCTTTGCCTATGCTATATCATTGATTTGTGGAAAAATTTAGTGTTCCTTTCTCCCTCCCTTAACCAGTTCACTCATGACTTCTACCACCATAATATTTCTTCCTTCTTCCTCCATTCTTCTATTTGGCTGACCAATCTACCCTCTTCTACTACTAAGTCTTCACTTCTCCCTTCCCTTATAATTTCTTGTTGAACTACCTTCATCTTTTGATTTAACTATTGTTGATCCTTTATTATGTTCCCAAATTCCGTTTGCTTCCATTCCTTTATTTTTTGCTTTATTTCATTTAACTTGCACTAAAACATTTGCATTCTATTCCTTCCCCTTTATTCACTCTGTTTCCACCATTCCTCTACCTTGTTTATAAACTTAGGATCTCTGAGCCAGAAAGCTTCAAATCAGAATGGTCAATTTTCAAGGCTATATTTGAGTTCGATCTCTAGTCTCACCGGCTAGTGGTCCGATCCCATCCCAGATAATATCACCGCTTCCACGAAAATATCTCTGCTTACTATCTCTTCATATATTAGAAATCTATCTAATCTTGAGGGTATTAGTAGTTGTGATATCCACTAGCTTCTGGTCATTTATGGTGTCCTCAAACAGTTCCATGTCTGCATCCACCTTGCGCACTCCTCCTCTTTTTTCATTTAGGGATTTGATCATATTGAAGTCCCCTCCTATGATCCATGGAATATTTTAGTACAGACCACTCACTTTTGTTAGGTTTCTAATGAAATTTTTCCTTTCTCCTGGGATGTGAGGACCATAGACCCCTGAAAGAAGGATCCATTCTTTGGATCCAATATTTCTAAATTTTCCAGAAAGTATTCTTGGCATACATGTCCAATCTTCGAAACAAACTTCTTCTGGGTTCCCTAGTATGGCCAATCCTCTTGCACTTCCCATGGCATCTTGTCCTACTAACTCGTACCTTGGCCTGAAGTTTCCCATGATCTCCTTCAGTTTTAATTCATTGATCTTGATTTCTTGCAGTATCATAACACTGGGTTTATCTTTCCTCAATCTTTCTTTGAGGTATCTCTGTTTCCCTTTACTGTTCAAACCTCTTATGTTCCAAGTCATGATTATCATTTAAACAATTTGGTTGGTTGTTGGAATACCTCTGATAATGGTACCACTCTCCCTGAGTTAACTAGCATTTCTCCCACCATTTGGATGGATTCACTCATGGGTCTTCTGCCCATTTTTTCTCCTCCTTTACCTGATGCACCTGTTTCTGGACCTTGTCAACACTGTGATCTAAGATGTTCTAGTTGATTTGTCACTATTGTTCCTCGTTTTATTTTGTATTGTTGAAACATTTCTTTGTATAGTTGTTTTCGATCTTCTGGGATGAACCTCTCATCCAAGTGTCTCCACTCCTATAGTAGTCTCTTCATTACTTGTTCCTCTTCGCTAAATTTTTTTTCCTGTGGGCCTATCTCCATCTGGCTTTGCTATGTTTTCTCTCTGTTTATTTCCCCTTCTTTTTCTTCCACTATTTTTATCTGTTCCTGTTGTTTCCCTTTTTCTTTCTGTTTTGGCTTAGCTGGTTCTTCATTGCTTTCCACCATTACCACTTCCATGTCCTCCTCTTGTAGCACAGCGAATTTGTTTTGGTTTTCCTGCTCCTTCTCTTTTTGAGGACTCTTATGGATACCTGGCGGTTTTTGAATCCTTTTTCTTTTGTGGACCTCCTGAAAGCCTCCTTCCATTTCCTTACTCAGCCCTTCCTCCGTCTTGTTTCCCTGAGTGTTCTCTGGGATGTTTTGGGGGCAATATCTGAATAGGTGCCCATATTCATGGTATCTCCTACACCTGAACGGTATGTGCTCATAACCCAATGGTTGTTGCCATATTTCATCATGATATTCTACTTCTATGCAGTCAGGGAGAGGTTCTGTTATGTTCATGTAAACACATATCCGGGCATAAGAAGTGTACCTTCCTTTTCTTGTTGTGTCCGCCACCTTGACAAAGGTTCCAATCGAATTTCCTATTCCTTCCAGGATTTCTGGGTCCCAGAAATCCATTAGGAGGCCGAATAATCGAACCCAAATTGGTGCCACCAACATTTTTTCCTGATCTGGGTTATAACACTCTTCCCAATGTCGTATGAATAAGCCAGCATTATTGAAGAAATAGGGCCCCTCCTTAAAAACCTTCTCTTTGTCTGCTAGGTTAGAAAATACTACTGAAAATAATCCTTTCGCTCCTAGTTTTAGATCTATGTGACCTTTTGGTTGCCAATGTTGTTGGATCCATTTGACCAGTTCTTTCTTTGTAGGCCATGCTCCTATGAATTTACAGATCAACACATGATCTTTCATGTATCCCCTGTATTCTTCTAGTTTATTATTGTGAATGACAAACCTAGGTTTTTTTGCTGCTCTTGGCAAGCATTTGCCTCCAAGACCAACTTGCCATCACGCTCCCATGACTGGTGTGTCCTTCCTCCGTTTTCCCTGATTTCTGTTAGTACCATTTCTACTTGCTTCTCCTGCTGTCACATTCTTATAGGAGGGGATCGTGCCCCCCCTTCCAAGCTCATCATGCCTTCGTTAGACCTCGCCTGCCTCCCTCTGTCTCGTTCTACGATCTGTAGTGTGTTGTCATCAGGGTCTGTTGTATCCCCTGCCCGTTGGTGTTGTAGCAGGCTTGCCAGGGAAAACCTACTTCAAACCCTAACCCGTGACCCTAAGTTCCTTGCCCAAAAATGCTCGAAGATCAAATTTTATTAATTACTATTATTATTAAGTAGTATATAAAATTAAATGATTAAAATCCAAATACATATCTAATAAAATCTAAATTTTATCTATATTCTTCAATAATTTTTTTATTTTTTTTTCTAGTTAAGACTAACCTAAGTACCCACGGGGGATTTGAACCAGTGACCTATCGCAAGGAGTGCCTTAACAGCGCACCCATTCACCGTCAATCCAAAGCCCCGTGGGCTTCAATAATTTTATTTTATAAATAATTAATAATTCAAATATTTTTATATACATTTCTTATCCTAATATTATTATAACTTTAAATATTATTATTTTTTTAATTAAAAATATTCCATGCTACATATCTATCATAATCCATATGAATATATATATATATATATATATATAATTTTAAATTTTACACCAAACACATTGTAAAAATAAGGTATTGTACTCTTAACATATGACAAAAATATTGATTTACATAAGACTTAATGGAGTCACTCTCTCTAAAATCAGCATAGATCCATCTTAAGTTGGGATCTACGAAGGGCTATCATCGATCAAATATCTTAACATACATTTTTTTTTAAATACAAAACTTAAGGAAATGTTGCATGTCAATATATTTGATTCATATTGGCTCTTGGTAGATTCAAAGTTAAGATGGATAGATTTTGAGCAATACACTAATCATATATATATATATATATATATTTCACATTGAAATATTTTATTTATGTTTCACGCTCTACATATTAAAATGTTAATACATGCCCTAATAATATTTGGTAGTAAAAACATATATCCATAGGAATCTCTCTATATAAAATTATTTTTATTATAAATCTCTCTATATATAGATATTATCGCTATCTAGAATGCTATATGTCAACTCCATATTAAAAAATGAATTAATTATAAGCCTATGTAAAAATACATGTTAATGGGATAAGAATTCTCTCTTTTCATATATATAAAATCCATATTTTTTTTTTAACTAATGAAATGTTGATTATGAGATTGTCTTTCAGATTAATCACATCATTAAGTTATGGTCGACGTTTTGAACCATCTAATGTAGTTCATCCTCAGGACAAAGGTGAAAAAAATTTCATCCAAAATTTTAAATAGTAAAGATGCATCTGGTTCGAGATCCATATATATATATATCTATCTATATATATATATATATATATATATATATATATATATATATCATTGACATTGTACAAATATTGTTTTTTTTGTTGTTAGTAGTATTTTTTTAGTTTGCTATTGTAAGTATTATTTTATTATTTTTAAATGTAATGTTACTGCCAACGTATCCCCATATTAGACTATAGAGCTTCACATTCACATTTCTCATTATATATCCAACATAGATCCATCTTAACACTGTATCTACCAAGCACCCAAAGGGATTGAATCTTTCGAGATGCAAAGCTCCTTTTGACATCACAACTTGTAGAAAAGTTTACAACTCCAAAGATTTGATTGCCATCTACTCTTGGTAGATATGAAGCTAAGATGGTAGATCTGAAGCTAAGATGGACCTATGAAGGTTTTGAATTACATACTAATAAATGTATTAACTCTCTATATATATGGAAAGCAGTCCTCCAATCGTTGCCGCTATTGAGGGAAGGAATCACCTGGCGCATCAAAGAGGGCAACAGTGTCAGGATTGGAGTGGATCCATGGGTCGGGTGCGGTAATTCGCACATGTTACCAGATGAGCTATTAACGCACCTCCATGCCAATGGCATCACTCATATCAGGCAAATTGGGGATAGGGCAAACACCACCTTCCTACAACAAGTGTGGGCTTCACCTCGTACATTAGAATTACCTGATCATTGGCATCCTGTATGGCGGGATTATACAGATGCTCTGTCGCAGGCCCACATTCGACTTACGGACGGCCATGACGAATTAATTTGGGCAATCGCACCCCATGGCACCTATTCGCCCAAGCTGGGATATATCACTCTAATGGAGCCATATAAGCCCACGGTTATTCTCCCTGTCTGGAAAGCGCTCTGGAAATTGGATGCTGCCCCCCGAACTCGCCTCCTTATGTGGAACATCCTTGCTGATAAAATTCCAACTGGTACCAACCTCATGAAGCGTGCTTTCCACGGGCCGTTCAGATGTCATTTGTGCCGTTCAGGTGAGGAAAGCACTGCACATTTGTTCCTATTTTGTCAGGCCACAATAGCATTTTGGCAGAGCATCGTTATACACTATCCATCCCTCAAGCCCTGGCAGGGACAGAATCTCATGGATACATGGAGCGACTGGTGTCGATCCCACACAGGTAAATTCGTCAACATGCCCTTACTTGTTTGCTGGGCAATATGGATTGCCCGAAATCAGGTTATTTTTCAAAACAGGGAGCCACAGTGGCCTGTCATTCTGAGACACACGATAGCAGATTTTGATTTACTTCCCACTGCTGTACCAAAAAATACCACGCGTACCTTCAGACAAATCAACCTGGATAAATCGAAGCCCTGGGCGTTCTTCGACGGCTCTGCACAAGAAATAGGCTGCGGTGGTGGTGCGCTCCTTTATCTCAGCGATACCCATTGCTACAAAATTCAGATAAATCTGGGTCGTGGTACCAACAATTTTGCCGAATTATGTACAGCAAAGCATATCATTCACTTTGCCATACAGAAACATTGCAGCCATCTACAGTTATTCGGAGATTCTCAAATTGTTTGCAATTGGTTGAACGATACAGCACACTGCCATACTTACTCTCTGAGCCACATTCTCCTAGAGACAAAAAGGCTGATAGCATCATTTGAATCCTTCAACTGCAGCCACATATACAGGGAACAGAACACTGAGGCGGACCAGCTTTCCAAAGCAGCTACTCATATTCAAAGGGACGGCTGGCTTATTCAAGAGGACATTGATGGATCATCCCATCAATACTACCACAGACCATTCCACGATATTCCATAGGTCTGGGCTTGCTCCCACACACTATCTATGATTTTTTGTAGCTCATATGATCAGCTGTTATTTTTTATTTTCATCAATTTTGTTGCTGTACTAGAACTGCTGGGCTCTCTGCGCAGAGCCGGAATATGAAAGTATTATTCAGGCTTTAGCTATTAGGACTCCATATCAGACGATAATCGTCACACAATCTTGAATGCAACGGCATCTGTAAAATGTAATTTCTCCTTTAATAGAAGTTACGATATTTTCCTTATGGGAAAAAAAAAACAAAAGAACAGGAGTACATAATATAAAGGAAAGACTAGGTAGGATTCTGATTCAAGAGAATATAGCAGCAAGCTTTTTGTCCATCAAAAGCAAAATAGTGCACGCTTCAGCCTTTGATCATAAGCCGGTGGTGCTGATTTTCGATAGGTTGGAGAGCCATGGACTGACCCCTTTCAAATATAGCAAAATCTGGGACAGCAAGGAAGATTTTGGTAAAATAATAAAGGAAAGTTCGGAAACAGATGTTATAGGCTCCCCCCATTATGTTTGGGAAACTAAATTAAAAAATGTAAGAGCAAAAATAAAAACATGGGCAAGAGAAAATGCTCTTAAGGAAAAAAATAAAAAAATAGAGGTGCAAAAGAAATTTGAAAATTGGAGCAAAGAAAAAGAAAATCAGCAAGACACCGAACAAGAATATGCCCATGAAAAAGAAATTTTTTTGGACCTTTACAAGCAAAACAAGCAAGAAGAGGAGGAACTTAGGCAAAAGTCGAGATGTCTTTGGCTAAAACTAGGGGACAAAAACACCGTTTTTTTCACAATAATATTAAGATAAGAAGAGTGGGCAACCAAATCGATAAAATCCAAGTGGAAGGACAGGAAATAAAGGGAAGGGAGGAAATTAAAGAGGCAGCTCACAATTATTATAAAACCTTCTATCAGCAAGGGACCAGAAAGTGGACAGCGCAAATTTCCTTCAACAAACCAGCAGCGAAATTAATGATCAGCAAAACAGTGATCTTGAGAAAGAGGTATCAGAGGAGGAAATAAGAGAGGCAATTTGGAGCATGCACCTGGAAAAAGCCCCTGGGTTGGATGGTTTCATCATTGCTTTCTACAAGAACCATTGGGATACAATAAAAAAAGATCTAGTTAAAATGATTAAGAACATTTTCAAAAAAAATAAAGTGGGAGAAAACACCAAAGCTTCTCATTTGGCACTCATCCCGAAAGAGCCAAATCCTATCTCCTTTGATAGATTCAGGCCAATCCCCTTATGTAACTCCTCTTACAAAATCATCACGAAAATACTGGCAAATAGACTGAAAAAAAATCTTGCCTTGTATCATCTCCAAAAATCAAGGTGGCTTTGTCCAAAAAAGGCAGATAACAGATAATGTAATTCTTGTTCAAGAAACCATTCATAGCAGCATCCAAAGAAATGAAAAGGGTATGGTCATAAAGCTGGATATGGCCAATGCTTTTTGATAGAGTAAGTCATCACTTCCTTGTTTCTGCTCTTCAAAAGTTCGACATCTCTACCAAGTTCATTGAGATCATTATGGCTTGCATCTCCAATCCTTGGATTGCTACATTGACCAATGGGAGGCCAAGTAGATACTTCCGTAGCACAAGAGGTTTGAGACAAGGATGCCCACTCTCCTCGTTTCTCTACATCTTAATGGCAGAAATGCTAAGTATTCAGCTTGAAAGTTAGAGAGAAAAAAGGAAAATCATTGGTATTATAATAGCTCGAGGGGTTAAAGAAATAAATCATTCGCTCTTTGCTGACGATACTCTTCTTATTGGGGGATCTTATAGTATTATTTCCAAGCGGTCAAAAAAGTTCTAGCTGTCTCAGGAGGTCTACTAAATAATAAAAAATGCAGATTTTACACTTGGAATGTGCCAAATAATACTATGCAGAGGATCTCTCAAATTATGGAAATCTCAGTTTAGCTGAAATGGGGTCATTTCATATATCTTGGGTTACCACTAGCAAAAGAAGTGGTAAAGACAGAGATTTGGAACAAACAAATTGAAAAAATGAGGGGAAAAATTCAAAGTTGGGGGATGATGTGGCTAAATCTTGCAGGCAGAACTATCTTAATTAAAGCTCTCCTTTCAGCTTTACCAATTTATCAGTATGCTATAATTTTGGCCCCAGCTAGTATACATAAGCAAATGGAGCTTATCACTAGAGGTTTTCTTTGGCAAGGTGGGAAACAAGATTCAAAAAAATTTAGTCTTGTTCTTTGGGACCAAGTGACCCTCCCTTTCGAAAAAGGAGGCATCTCTATTAGACTCCCTAACTCAACAAATAAGGCTCTCGATATCAAGCTTGTTTGGCGAATGTTAAATGGGAAGGACCATTGGTGGGGCGAAGCTCTGTCTAGGAAATACCTCAATTGTCAGAGATCAAAGATGCTAACTGAATTGATCCCAGATCATCTGTGTACCCAAGTTTGGAAACTTATCAAGAAAACTATCCCTCAAATCAAAGATCATATTTCTAAGAACCCGAGGAACGGGAAAGACACTTCCATTTGGAATGATAGAATAATGGGGGTATCTCCTTTGACTCAAAATCAAAATTTAAGAGGTCTGAAAGTTTGGATGGAGGAGAAATGCATTACCTCTTTATACTCTATCTCAGAGTGGGAACAAAACAGATGGACTGCTTGGAGAGAGTTGCCTCTTCCAAATAGATTGACAAATTAGTGGGAAGAGCTGAAGCTTCTGCTTACAGGAGCAGCCCCCATAAATAAAAAGAGTCAGGACAACTATATATGGGACCCAAGCGGAGGAAATTTCATTGTTAAATCAGGATACAACTTCCTCCAAAATTACAACAATTATGAAAATTGGAGCCTTTGGTCAGCTGTTTAGAAGAATGAATGCCTTCCCAAAATTAAATTTTTCGCTTGGACTCTCCTGAAAGGCAAAATCCTTACAATGGAAAATTTAAGGAAAAAAGGAATCCATGGGCCCTATATGTGTGTTCTGTGTCAAAAAGAAGAAGAAAGTACTCAGCACCTTTTCTTGAATTGTGCCATTGCAAGGCATTGCTGGAAACAACTTATTAGTCCCCTAAAAATGAACATTGACACAATTAAGAAACAGTCAACTTTAAATAAGAATTGGGTACAAAGCTATCCATACGCTAAGAAAGCAAACTCTGCCATAATGCGAATTTGGAAGTGTCTCCCCTCCTCCCTTTGCTGGCACATATAGCTAGCAAGGAACAAATGCATTTTCAAAGGCAAAAAGCCAAACTCAGGTTCCATCTTAGCCAAAACTCGGGGACAAATTGCGGAGATGGTCAGTGCTAATGGAGTGCCAACCACAGATCAAAATAGTTGGCAGCAAGAAGAAAATGATTGGTATAATAAAGCCCTCATTGAAGGCTCTACAAGGAACCAATCTCCATAGAAGACGGGAAGAAATCTTAGAGATTGGAAGCTACGGGAGATGAAAAGGAGATAGAGGGTTGGATCAAAAATCAAAGAAATCACACCCTTTTATTTGATAGAGCTTCAAAGAATAACCCTGGAAGAGCAGGGGTAGGCGGGTTAATTCTCGTTCAGAAAGGCGAGACAATTTCCTCCTATGAATGGGGGTTGGGGACTATGACAAATAATAGGGCGGAGGCTTACAGCCTGCTAATGGGCACCAACATCCTCAAAAAGCTTTAGGAAAAAGATCCCATCATTATTGAAGACTCAACAATTATTATTGCTGCTTTGGAAGCAAGGAGAGACTTTAAAAACCAAGCCTTAAATAAAATCAAGCAAAGAATTTTGGACAATATCAAAATGCTGGGAAAGGTCATTTTTAAGCATGTTCTAAGAGTCCACAACCAAGCAGCTGATACACTTGCCAATAAGGTTGTGGATAGGAGGGTTGGGACTGTGAAGGAAAATCAAGAAATCTATGACAAATCAATACCTTAATTTGTCCCCTCTGGAGGACCGGCCCAAGGTTCATTGCAAAGTCAACTACAATAATAAAAAAGAAGCCAACACTAATACAAAGAATCAGAAGGAGACCCCCCATCACATGACTGATAGGAAAATATTAGCCTATCTGCCTTGTGCAGTGAGGAAAATCATCATCATGAAGATTTCCTTGCATCGTGATTTGCTAGAGAGGAAATTTCGTCTTAAGGACCACAACAAAGCTGATATAATTCATATCAATCACAGAGGTGCCCATACTGTTATGAAAGGTAAGTTGGGCAATTATGGTACTCAAGGGTTCACTCCTGAGAAAGCAGAGAAGTATCACAAGAAGAGTATGCTCAATCAAGGTTATAAGAAGCATCCCAAGTGCAGGATACTCCATCAGAAGAACCATCTTCGCGCAGATAGAGTGAGAGAGCTTCGCTGTAAAAAAGAGCGATTGGATAGGCAAGCTCAAGAGGGAGTTGGACCAAGTGTATGGAGAAAAACTCGCAGCATCTTCAACTTGCAGGATTCAGGTAGAGGTAAGAAAGTGGTAGTTTCTATCAGGGGCGATAATCTTTATATTATTCACGTTGTTTCGCATGTGGATTTTCATTGCAGCTTCATCGTTGAGAACAGAGTGAATAGGTCCTGATTAATTGCAGTTTTGTTTAACATCTTTTGGAAGCTCTCTCCTCTTGCCACCCTGCCTTATAATATTGCCCTCTCTGATCAGACCCTATCTCAGTTGAAAAGATCCTACCTTCTCCATCTGCTTAGTCAGAGAATCCTTCCAGCCCCGATTTCTTCTTCCTATTTTCATCACGGTTGTGCTATTGACCCTTCTCAAACTACCAGAGACTTTTGTGTGTGCTGCCTCTGGCTGAACTACTCAGACCTCCCAAGTCCTCTCAAAATCCCTACCTCCAGGCAGCTTCAGACTATCAGACTCGAAATTCTCATCCCCTGCTCGTTCATCTCTTAGAAGTAGTTCCAGAGTGTCTACAACATCAACAAGCGAACTCAGCTCTACTGGTACACCAAAAGGAACTCGCAAAAAGAAAAAGAACAGCTCAAAGACAAAGTGTTGCTGACCAACATTACAGCAAGCACAAAAGTCCTCGGCAAAAGAACAGCAATCAGAAAAGTAGCACAGTTGCTAGGCCTTTAAAAATGTCTTGTAATCCTTTAGATAAAGTGGAAAAAAATAACAGTTGTGCATTGTGTTTTGCCAGTAGATTCAAGATTGGGTGCTTTATCCAAACACTCAAAGATCTCCGTTCTGAGATGAAGAGTGTGAACAATTACAAGCAGATCAAAATAGAGAAATAAAGAGCTGAGATTGAAGAATTGAAAGATAAATGTCAGCATCTCAAGGATGCAGTGAATTATATAAACTCTCTGAATCAAAGTGAACAGGGTGAAGCCTCTTCAAGATATAGCAAAAAGAAAGGCCAATACCCCCAAGAATCTGTTAATCAATTTTGGTGATCTTCTTGTTATATTCCCCAAATGCTTTGCAAATATTTTTTGTTGCTTGGTCAGTATGTTTGGCAATATGTGTATCTTCTTTATCAATTTTTTAGAAACAAGGTCTATTATGTCGAGGTAGGGACATGCTCCCCTTTTTCACCTCCATAAAAGACCTCTTGCAACCGAATTGTAATAGGACCTAGTCCTCCCTTTGTTGTTTTTATAATACAAAAGTACCTGATCTTGTTAAAAAAAAAAAAAAATCCGCTAATTTGTTGGTTGTTCTGCACACATGGATAAGGGTTCTCATGTTTTGTAGGTGGGATTGAATACATTGATAGACTTGCAGTACCCTCCAATGTCTCGACACTTTGTCTGGTGCTGAGCCATTGCCAATTTTCTTGACCGAATTAATTATCAATTCGGAATCAGCTTCAATTATGATGTTATGTAAATTTGAGTCCCTCAATATTTCTAGGCAATGTTCCATGGCCATGAGCTCTGCCATATTATTGGTGGCCTTCCCCAAATGACAGTGAAAGATGGTTTTTATGATACCCCTTTCATCTCTTATGACTCCTCTATAACCAGCCATACTAGGGTTTCCTTTTGAGGCTCCATCTATATTGCATTTCATAAAACCCTAAGGTGGAGGTTGCCAGAATTCCTTATTAGCTTTTATATGACTTACTATCTTGTTTGTGACCTGAGGGAAAAGCCCCTGTAGTCCCAAATTTAGAAGTATCTACTCATCCTGATCTTGAGGCTAGTTATCAAGTAGGCTTTTTAAAAGGGTTCCTACAGTCTCTTTGAGTTGTCTTATGATCTGAGTCATGATGCTCTGGGGTGACCCAATCCTTTTCTTGAATATTCTATTGTTGTGTTCTTTCTAGACATTCCAGATTATAAAGCCTAGAACCAAAGGCCACGCTTTGTGGATTATTTCATTTGCGGAGAAATTTTACCTCCAATTCTTCAAAGTACTGGTGATGCTGCCAATGTCCCTGTCTGTTTGTCTGAAGATTGAAGCCACCCAATTCAATAAGGTGGAGGTGAATGGGCATAGGTTGAGAAGGTGTTCCATAGTTTCTTCTTGTGATTCACATAGCTGGCATCTAGATGGACCAACTACCCTCTTTTCCTGAGGTTTTCCCAAGTCAGAATTTTTTTATGCTGCACTAACCACATGAACAGTTTAATTTTCATCTAGCTTTGGTTCTGCCATAGGTCCTTCCATACCTTATCAAGGTTTGGGAAGTCGAGCCCCAGGGCTATTTGCTTGGCCTCTTTGAGGTTAAAGTTTCTTTCATTGTTTTTACCCCATCTTAGTTGGTCTGAAGATGTTGATTTCAGAATCTTTCTCTGTTCCAAGATGACTATAAGAGCTTCTGCCTGGGCTTTAAATGGGGAGTCATCACTGTAACCTAGGTTCTTCCATTTTCTCCATTTTCCCTCACTTCTTTTCTGATCCCAAAATTCATTTACTTTGAGCATCCCTTTGTTGCCAATTTCATTCTTGAGATTGACAAATTCTTCTTTTAACAGTTTAGGTTCCTGTTGCCAATTATCCTCCCAAAACCAAGCAAGGTTTCCATCTCTGATCTCCCAGAAATTGTGTTTCTGAACTATGGATCTATTCTCCCAAGCTTTGTTCCAAATGTGGGAGCCTTTGATGATCCCAGACATCCTAATGTAATCCCTTTCTTGCCAATTGCTTGCATATTTCTGTTTCCATACTTTGGCCCAAGGGGAAACCGATTCTTTTACCCATCTCCACCATAGTTTTTCCCCCAAGACTTTCATTAGGGTTTCAGGGTCATCATTTCCCAAACCTCCATATGTCTTTGGCTTACATATTTTATCCTAGGGTACCAAAGCCCATTTATTTTTCTCTTCCCCTTTGCCCCAAAGAAAATCCCTTTGGATATTTCTAATGTGTTGCATTACTCCTTTAGGAGTTGGAAGGACTGATAGCATGAAGATGGGGATAGTTTGTACGATAGCTTTTGTAAGCACTAGCCATCCTACTATATTCAAAGACCTGTTAGTCCATTTCCAGATTTTGTCCTGTAGTTTATTAGTAACCAGCTCCCAAACTGCCTTGCTTAGAGGTTTGTCTGTTAGAGGTACTCCCAAATATCTAGAGGGTAGCATATCTCTTTGGAAGCCTAGAATTCTGGTGAGGTTTCTCTGAATAGCAATATCAATATTAAAAAAGAAAATTTTTTATTTTCTTAGGCTTACCTCTGTCCCCGCAGCCAAAGCAAAGTCATTCAGGAATTGTTTGAAGGCTTGAGCTTCCTTGACCGTGGGTGTACGCTGAGCATGGTATCGTCCACAAATTGTTGATGCCATCATGAGAATAAAGAGGAAGGGTGAGAGCGGATCTCCTTGTCTGAGTCCTCTCAAGGGCTTAAAGGTCTTGGATGGTGAGCCATTTCATAGGATTGAAAAACTTGGGGTGGTTACAAGGGCCATTAGCCATCTTATCCAGTTATAGTCAAAGCCATATGCTATCAGTACTTCCTTGATGTAAGCCCAGCTCAGCTTATCATAAACCTTTTCTAGGCCAAGCTAAATGATTATACATGCTTGCTTATTGCTCTTAAGTGAGTGAACTACCTCGTGAGCTTGAATGATGTTATTAAGAATTTTCTTGCCTTCCACATATCTAGTTTACTCCTCGGACACGAGAGTTGGGAGCAGGGGCTTAAGTCTATTCACAATTACCTTTGAAATAATTTTATACACCATGTTGAATAATGCTATGGGTCTAAATCGGTCTGGTGTGATAGCATTATCCTGCTTTGGAATCAGTGTTATGAAAGAGGTGTTGAGCACCTTCAAAACAATTTTGTTTTTCCTTGAGTCCTCCACCACATCAAGGATATCTTGCTTGCCTATTTCCCAACATGCTTTGAAGAAGTCAACATTGAAACCATCCGAACCTAGAGCTTTCCCATTTTGCATTTCTTTGATGATTTCGCTGATTTCCTCTTCATTCACTGGCGTGTTAAGATTATAATTGTCTTCTCTTGTCACTAACTTAGGAATGTGCTTTGTGAAGTCCTTGATAAATTGAGATCTGTCTATGAGAGGCTCCTCGGCTATGCCTTGGAAATGCTGAACCATAAAAGTTTCTATTTCTTGGTGTGTAGTGAACTGTTTTCCTTGAGTATCTTTGATTTTTGAAATATTTTCATGCGACCTATGATCCATGGTAGATTTGTGAAAAAACATTGTATTCCCTTCTCCTTCTTTTAACCATTGTACCCTGGATTTCTGTTTCCAGAAAATATCATCTTGCTTGTATAAGCCTTCCCATTCTTGTTGAACATTATCCACTTGTTCCTTACTCTCCTCGGTGAAGCCCTCTAAAATGAGGGTTTGTTTAATTTCCTATAGTTTCCATTCTGCTGCTTTTTTGGCTTTGAATATATTTCCAAATTCATTCTTGTTCCAATCTTTAAGCCTTTGTTTGATGTGTTTCAATCTCTAATGTAGAAGGAACATTTTAGTACCCTGAACTTGCATATCTTCTATCCACCATCTTTCATTATTGCTGATGAAGTCAGGATGGGTAAGCCAAATATTTTCAAACCTAAAACCTTTATTTCTTGGAGTTCCTATAAAGGACGCTTCAAGTTGAATAGGCCAGTGGTCCAAGCCTCCAAAAGGAAGTATCATTGCTACCAAGTTATGGCCTGTGAGGATGAGATCCTCCGATATAATGAATCTGTCAAGTTTAGAGGCCACTTGAGATGCTCCTCCCCTCTTATTATTCCAGGTAAAGATGCCATTACTTGTCTCTGTATCTACAAGCTTCATGTTGTTTATGAAATTCTGAAATGCTATAGAATCTCTGCCTAGTGATCTGGTCCTCCCTTTTTTTTCCGATAGAGACCTGATCATATTGAAGTCTCCTCTGAGAATGCAAGGGGATACCCGTATGTCTTCCTCTTAACTCCTCCAATCAGGTTGGAAGTCTGAGTTTATCTTCCGACTTTTGTGGACCATAAACATTTGTGAGCAAATAAACTTCCTTGTCCCCCAAAGGTTGGATGACCACTAATAAATAGTTCATGGATGCTTTAGCATCTAGGATACCAAGTTTTTGAGGGTTCCAAAGTGTGAGAATTCCTCCTGCTGCTTTGTTTTCTTTAACTTATAGATATTCATATTTGATTATCCATTTGCTATGTATCTATCTTATTTTGTCTACTAAACATTTTGTTTCCTGGATGAAAATCATATCTGGTTTTTCTTCTTTCATTCTACTGCTAAGATTTCTTTATTTCCTTTTACTTCCTAGACCCCTAATATTCCATGTTGTGAGCTTCATTAAGAAAGATTTGTAAATGAGTAACTAGTTAGGTATTTCATCTTACCTGAATTGATCATGAGTTTTCCACACTTTATCAGCAGCTCATTCTGTTTTTTCCTACCTCTTTTCTTGCCCGGGTTCCTAGGAGCTAGTCCCGATGTTGCCTTCATTGTTTTAACCCCTTTGTTGTCCTAACTATCATTTCTTCTTTTGACCCCCGTAACTTGTGCCTGAGTTCTCCATAGAAATAGTTGTTGCACTCTATTAAGCTCCTCTTGAGGTAGCGAATCCATTCCTTTGGTAGTTCCCTGCTCCAAGAAATTTTCCAGATCTAGATGCTCCCTATCTAGAATATCCTGCAGTTCATGATCCTCTGTTCCCACCTCGCACGGGGTCATTTATTGGTCCCTGTCAAGTTCCATAGTGTTCAACAGATCCTCCATCTGTTGGTTGTTTTTAGGTAAATCCTCCATGCTATCTTCCTTTTCCTTCTCTACAAGGTTGTCCTCCAGCGTCTGGTTCACTTTATTATGCCCCTATTCTTCTTCTAATACCTTGAACCTTTTCTGACTAAACTGACTTTCCTCATTGACTTTCTTCTAGTTATTTCTCCCTCCTTTACCTCTACTCCCCACTTTGTTAAAGCTTTCAGTTTCTTTCCCTGAGGTTGCTTTAGCTCTGCTTTCCATTTTATTTAAGGGGTAGTATTTGAATAGATGGTTGTGTTCATGGCATTTGCGGCATCTAAAAGGAACATGCTCATAGTACACTGCTTGCACCCATTCTTCATCAAAAACTTCCAGAATTATTCCATCGGGTAGAGCTCCAGAAAGTTCCATCTCTAGGCATATACGGGCAAAGGAGGTGTACTTTCCTTGCATTGTGGCCTCTGATATTTTTTAAAAATGCCCTAATTTATTTCCGATGGCTTTTAATGATTCTGGCTACCAATAATATAGAGGTGGGGAATAGAGCCTTACCCATACCAGGACCGAAGTGAATGTCTCATGCTCCAGGACAAAATTCATCACCCAAGGCCGCATATAGAGGCCTGCAGCAGCATAGAAGGAAGGCCCTCCTTCAAACACCCTGTCTTTATCCTCTATGTTTGTAAAAACTAAAGTGAAGAAACCCGTGGATCCAAGGTGTAAAAACTAAAGTGAAGAAACCCCATGAATTTACAACTAACTGCATATGTCGCCATGTGTTCCCTATGCGCCTATAGCGCTGGATCACTTAACACCACTCGGGGTGTGATGGTTGCCCTAGGCTTACATGGTCCAGTCTGATTTCTGGTGTCAACATTCTGATTATCTCCTCCTATTCACTTCTCTCGTATGACTTCTTCCTGCATATCTTCCTGCCCCTGTGAGCTTTTGTTTTCCTGTTTCCCTCTTCCCAAAACCCTGGTTTCAGCCCCCAGTGGTTTCTTAAATCGATTAGAGACTACCTAACTGTAGGAGGGAGTGAAACCCCCCCCCCCCCCTCTCGCCTCTCCATGGTACCCAACACTGATATTCTGTTGCAAACCCTGGCTCTGTGTGTTTTCTACCAGCACCTCCCACTATTCATCATTGAACCTAATTATAACCATGGTTGTTTTATTTCATAATGATAGTAACCTTGGAAATAATGATGTATTAACGTATGGATTTGTCTCTGTTTGACTAAGTGATGCATGAATGAGAGATCACAGATTACCTGTAGAAAACTACCTTGTTTGGAAAATGCAGTTGGACTTAATCACTGCTCTGTAATTCATATTGTTAAATGTTGGACTAGTTTTTGAAAAGTGAAATGACATTGGTGTTTGTAGTAACATTGATGACAGTTTGCAGTGACCTTTGATATGACTGCAACCTTCTTATATCAAAATTTTGTATATGACGATAATATTAAGATATGGTAATTATCTAGTATATGGTTAAAACCTTGATTATGGGGATGTAATCTCATGGATATGACCTTGTTGACATGCTAATGACCCTATGAAATGAAAATGGCCTTCATGATTGTGTATTTGATACATATTTTGTGATATATATAAGACATTGTGGCCATGATGTGTATGGAAGTAATTTTTATGATGGATGGTAGTCACCTTATTATTCTGGTAGTTTCTTTCTTACATAACAATACCCTTACTACATGAAAATAACATAATATTATGACAGTGACCTTGATATTGAGATAACATAGATGGAAAAACCTATGAGGATGGTACTTATTTTATTAGGGTTTGATAGAAGTAGCAATGGGAGCAGTGAATCAAACTATTAGCAATAGTGAGAACAATAAGTGGAAGAAATAGCAACACTGGTAAGAGTGGATAGAAGGAACAAAAATGGAGAGTTGGAGCGTAGTAGTAGAAGTGGAAAGTTGGAGGAGTGGTAGCAGATAGAAATAGTGTAGCAGAGGGATCAATAGAAGATAGCATTAGTGCCAAGTAGCAACAATAAAAGTAGAAACAACAATAGTAGTGGACAACGGTGGTTGCAGTGGACAACCGTGGTATAGTTAATGCAGCGACAAAGCTAGAAACTTATGATGCATGGATAATCGTAGTTGGGCCCTTGTCCTTAGTAAGAGAGCCTAAAATTTCCTGGGGAGAAATTGCTTCCTTCCAGCCATTTTCGCAAAACCCCTTCGGGAGCTTTGTACGTCCTTCTAGTTTAACTAATAAATTTGTATGTACATCATACATAAAAAAACACTTAGTTAAGATAAAATTATTGTTTACTCATCATTTTATATCATGTTTTTATGTGTTTTTTTTAATGCTATGAATATCTAAGAATAATCTAACCAATTTTGTAAAAGAAGGGAAAGGCTAATTCACTCCCCTCTTAGCAATACCAACAATTGGTATCAGAGCATGTTCTTCTTTCAGGCTTAACTACCTGAAGGCAGATCCATAGCATTTAGATTTGATTGGTGGAGACTATAGTTGAAATAAGATGGTTTCTGATCTTGAAGAATATGTTAATTCCCACAAAGACAAACTTCAAAAGGTGGAATAAGAGAGGGATATGAAAAAATACTTGTATAATAAGATTCATGCAGAAAATGAATAGTTGGAGAAGGAGAATATGAAGCATTACGATAACTAAATATGGTTTGTAGTTGAATTCATACAACTTCAAGACCAAATTAAGAAACAACAAATTCCATAAAGGTATCATGAAATTAATGAAGCAAAGAAGGATGTGGATCACCTCACAAGCACGTTGTAAGAGGAAAATAATAATGAAAGCACCTTGAAAAACCAACTGAAGGAAAAGGAAAATGAAAATCCAAATAAATGGAACAAGCAAGATAAGGAACTTGGAAGAAAAATCACTATCTTGAAGAGGGAACTTGAAGAGGCCAAAAGGACTGAGGAAGTATTAAGAAGTCAAATGAAGCACAAGGAAGAGGATTGTATAAATCATGAACAAGAAATTGTCACCTTGAGAGAATAAGTGGACAAGACAAATAAAAAATTAAGGAGCTCATAGGTCTTGGATGACATTCTCAATTTCCAAAGATCACCACTTACCAATATAGGTCTTGGATATGTTAGTGAGTCCTCATGTTGAAAGAATGAAGATGTCAAAGAGGAAGAGATGTCACATGAAAAATATGGAGAGAAGCCTCATGTCAAATATGAAGAAAAGCCACATGACAACGAAGAAAATAAGCCTCATGCCAAAAATGAAGAGATTCAAGCTAAAAATCACTTTTTTATACCAGATAACCAATAATGGAAGCTCGAAGAAAAATGCCTCAAGAATTCACTATGATGCATTCATGAGACCAAATTATAATAGAGCATTCAGAAGTGGATAGTAGCAAAGATATTATTAAGGGCAAGATACATTTAAGAGATCATCACCCTATACACCCAGGTATGTAGGCACATTTCATGGTTATTGTTATGCATGTTCTAACTATGGACATAGAGTTGCGGAGTGCAGGGAATATAGTAGGAGTAATGATAGAGGTTTTTATCAAGGCCTTAGATGCATATTTTTTGGAAGACAAGACAGAGTCCCATATGCCTATGACAGTAGAATTTATAACACCTTTTCTCCATTGTTTATACTAGATGATGAGTGCTACCTATGTCACAACTTTGGGTATTTTGAATGAGATTGTAGAAGAAGCTTGAAGTGGACCCCACAAATCCAAGAAGGAAGGACATTCCCAAGGAAGGTAGACAAGACCTCCATGATATGGAAAATAAAAAAAGTTTCACAATAAATTATCATACAATTGGAAGACATAATACATCAAGAGAGTGTATTGCTAAGGGGAACTTGAGTAATTAAAGAGATGATATAGCAAGAAAACACATTGTCACGAGGAGCTTATGTAATGAAGGAGATGATGCAATGGGTAAGCATATTATTAGGGGGAGCTATATCACATGAATGTAACATCAAGGATGTATCAACCACCCTTTTCCATTTATGTCAAATGGGGAGAGAATATTGGAAAGAAATGGAGAGGAGGACCATGAAGTGAAATGGAGATTATGTAGCACGCCATTTTATGATCAGTGCGTTGAAATCAATGAAAAATAGGGAGATTTTTTAGTATGTTGTCATTGATTTCAAGTTAGGAGCAGGTACAGGATGTGCGAGATATCATCATTGATTTTCTTGATATGTTGGCTACTATGGACCAGATGATGCAATGATGAAACCCTAGCTCCATGGTTTGGACTCCCAGGACAATGTTCATACCCGACACTTGTTGGAGGTCTTTGAAGAAGTATGTCACTAAATTTTCCTTGGAGATCATTGTCATTGAGTTCTCTTTGTCATGTTGATTCTATTGATATGTGGAGTGTCTCATTGGCCCTCATAGTTTCAGAAATATGCTTAGTCAAATTTGGTGCACCTAATTTATGGATCAAAGCCCCAAAGCATGGATGATGTGGTAGCTTCAATGGATGATGACATGGCATCACAATTGTGTCATAAGGAAGAAGGAACCATCAAATCGATGATGTGGAAAATTATTATTAGTTGGAAAAAATCATAAAAGAAATGGGTCTATTGTTAAATAAAAATTAAATGGTTGACAGTATCAAAATTAAATTCAAATGACTATAAGTTTTTCATTTTTAAAATTCAAATGGGCGAAAATAAATTTGGTGCGAATTCTATTTAAAATTTAAATCTAATAATTCCCTCCTGAATCATGAAGTCAACTACCCTATTTTAGCATCTTCCAAAAACTATAAAAGAGACCTCACCTCATCACCTATTTATGTAATTGAGCACGTAACTCTTGTGAATTAGCTATGAATTTGTTCAAAATTGTGGAGGATTGTAAAATCAGATGAGAGGATTGGGTTTTGTTTTTTTTTTTGGGTCTTGGAACTTGGGTTTAATTATTTATAGTTTGTAGGTTTTGGCCCTCTCTACGACATTAAATTATGAGTGAAGGTTTTATCACTGCAATTCTTGGAACAAACCAATGAAGAAGTTGGGTCATTAACCTAATTACACCCATCTCTAAAGACCTAAATCTGGTGACATGGATTGACCCTGTTAAGGTAGTATCTCAGTACATGGAGGATTCAGTACCCTATCTCTTTAAGTTTTTAGAACCTGTGAAGAAAGAAAGGACTATCTCTATGGTTGTTCATCTGAAGTGTTATGGCACTGAGACAACAAATTCACTAAGTCTTTAAAGTTTCATAGATATTTCCCTGCAGCTTTGATTTAGTTTAATACATGACGCATACCTCACTGTATCACGACATTGTTAAGACTTTAGTCTTATAGCCTTTCAACATGTGCAACATTACTTATGATTTGAAGAACCTCGGATAATATCCAACCCCTATTCTTTTCAGACATTCTTGTAATCTCTTTCCCCCTAAGTTGCATTTTGATTGCAACCTAGAACATAAGTTGAATAAGGTGTCAATCCTTGTGGAAGACACTTTTATTACCTAGCTTATGTTTCATGTAGTAGAACCTATTATCTACATTTTGAATGTTTACCAAAACTAGTGAAGAAGTTTAAGTATTTTGGCCATGTCCTATATATATGTGCAGTGGCTTGTTTCTAATTTTGGTTTCCTAAAGTCTTGTTGATCAAATCACACACTTATTCATGTGCATGCCACAAGGAACTAAAGCTAACCTCACTAGAAGATTACAGTACCATCAATCCAAATTTATACAGTGACAATGTTTGCATTTCAAATGTCCTAATAGCTCTTAGAGTGAGGGTTGTAGTAGTATAGTTCCTCTTTTCTTCTAAGAAAACATGTGTATTAACCATTGATGCAATAAACATGGGGAAAATGTGCAAGGAAATCTGGTATAAGTATTTTTTTGCAACATGTTCTTATAGTTAGGGTGTTTGACTAGTGTGTTCACGAATCATGTTGGTATCTAAAGGTGGAGACAACAATACATTGTAAAGCACTGGGTAGAATTACCATTGATTTTTGCTATGGTATGGTCACATCACCCATACACAGTGGGATCACAATTATTGTTATAGGCATGTCTGTATGATAGTTGTTTGATTTCATAATGACAGTAACCTTAGGGATAATGATGTATTGATGTATGGATGTTTATTGGTTTGACGAAGTGATGCATGGTTGAGTGATAAAAGATTACGTGTAGAAAACTAACTTGTTTAGACAATGTAGTTGCACTTAAGCATTACTCTGTAATTCATATTGTTAAAGGTTGGACTAGGGTTTGAAAGTGTAGGAACCTTGATGATCTTATGGATATGAAATTTATGACATGACAATGACTCTATGACATGACAGTAGTTTTCATAACCATCACCTTGATATATATATATATATATATATATATGAGAGTGTGACCATGATGTGTATGGAGTATATATATATATATATATATATATGAGAGTGTGACCATGATGTGTATGGAGTATATATATGAGAGTGTGACCATGATGTGTATGGAGTATATATATATATATATATATATATATATATATATATGAGAGTGTGACCATGATGTGTATGGAGTAACCTTTATGATGGATGGTAGTTACCTTATTATTCTGGAAGTTTCTTTGTTACATAACAACAACCTTACTGCATGATAGTAACCTGATATTATGATAGTGACCTTGACATTGAGATGACAAAGATGGCATGAACTGTGAGGATGGTACATTAGAGAAATTTCGAGGTAGAAAATGGACTTTAAAACAAAAATGTACAACCAACATCAGCTTTATAAGAACCAATAAAATTTAAGATAATGATGTCAACCATGGGGGATGATTTATCATGTTTGGAGTAAAAAGGTAGAATGCATGGAAAATTTTAGGGGCTAATGTTCGCCCAGTGGGCTAATTTTCCATGATTTTTCCACAAAAAAGATTCGCCAATTTCCAATTTTATAAAAGACGATTCGCCCAAATTTTAGAATATAAAATTATTTTACCTTAAAAATCGCCAACATTATATAGAGACTATATATAAAATAATTATAAATTTGAATAATTTTACAAATATATCAATAAACATTTATAATTTGCATATTAGGGATTAGTGAGATTCGCCAATGTTTTAAACTTCAAGAAAATTTTCCATCCTTAAAATTTTCCTTGGTGGAATGATAAAAATAAAAAATAAAAATGAAAAAATGTATTGTTTCAACTTTTATTATCAACCTTTCTCCTTACAATTTTACTCAAATTTTGAGTGGGATCAGTCGTTGGATGTAGAATTTAATTTTTCATCCAAGGATTACCCATGTTGAATAGTTTCAATGGACCCCACTACACAAAAAATGAGAAATACATGAAAATCATGATTGCAATCATTTTTCATTTATTTTCATTTTTTGTGTAGCAGAATTCATCTAAAGTAGTCAAAATGGTTACTCCTTTAATGTGAAATTAAATTATGCATCCAACGAGTGCCCCCACTCGAAATTTGGATAAAATTGTAGGAAGATAAGTTGAAAATACATGTTGAAATTATCGTTTTTCATTTTTCACTCCAAAATTTGATGACATAATTTAATATAATTTTATTATTTCAACTATTATTTTAGAATTTTCCTTAGGAGGCTCATTTTATACCTCAAAATTTCTCTCATGCTTGGTTGATTTGGGTTTGGTAGAAACAACAATGGGAGCAATGAGTGACACTAGTAGAAACAGTGACAATAGTATCAACAATGGCAATAAGATAGTAGTATCAACAGTGGATAGTTGGAGCAGTAGTAGTAGTAGTGGATAGTTGGAGCAGTGGCAATTGTAGCAGCAGTAGTAGCAGTGAGCAGTAGTGCAACATAGGAAACAGTGGACAATAACATCAATGCATAGTAGGAGTAGCAATTGTGGCAAGTAGTAGAAATGGACAATAGTGGTAGAGTTAATGCAGTAGCAGGGGGAGAAACTTGTGATATAAAGATGATTATAGTTGGTTCATTTTCCCTATTACAGGAGCCCAAACTTTCTTAGGAAGAAAATTCTTCCTTCCATCCTTGCTGGTAAAACCCCTTGGGGAGTCTTGTACTTATTTCTAGTTTAAATGGTAAATTTGTATGTACATCATACATAACAAAGCACTTGGTTGAGACATAATTATTGTGTGTTTATCATTTGATTTTATGATGTTTATGTGTTTATGTTAATGCTATGAATATTTAAGAATAATATAATGAATTGTGTAAAAGAAGCGAAATTTATTCACCCCCTCTCAATATTTCTAACATTTTGGTGGGTAGTAACCATTAGTAAGTGTACACATTTACAGTTTCACTGATATATAAGTGTTGAGTAAAACATAAATAATGGTGGGAAGTAACTAACGATAAATATGTTATTTACCTCAGTATGAACTATTGTCAAGGATTTTATTTTTTGATGGTTTTTCCTATAAAGGTTAAGAATCAAAATTCAATAAACAAGCATAACTCCAAACTTTGATGTGATCACAAAAGTTGCTATTAATTTTAGTTCAACCATTATAAAAAAAATATGAATTTATGTATGAATTATTTCTTGAGATTTATTATTTATGTTGGAAATAATACTAAGGGGGGGCGGGGGGGGGGGGTGAATCAGTATTAGCAAGTTACCAATATTTCATTTCCATAATCAGATTCATATACACTAGTTCAGTTAATGCAACTTGCGTGTATATGCAACTGTATTTAAGGCAACTAGCGTATACCTTGCAAACTTATAATTTAGTTAGTTGATCTTTAATCTGTGCATCAAAACCATATAAACAATAACCAAGTGCAGTAAAAACAGAACAGAGAATCACATGCATGAACACAAGATATAAGGTGGAAACCCAATGTGGGTGAAAACCACCTGCTACAATCGTCTCTATCTTCCTTTAATAAGAAACTTCTTTTTACAAATTTTTGTACTGGTGCAATCTTATACCAGTACGCAGGGTTCTCCCTGCAGAAGGCTACAACCTTCTCTTAGAAGGGAGCTACAACCCCCTTGCTTTTGTACTAGCTGATGTGTTTACTAGTACATAGGTGCTGACCTACAGAAGGCTACAACCTTCTCTTTTTTTCCAGGGACCACGTTTCGTAAATTCTCAAACTGGATCCATCAATAACATCAATAAAACATCAAATATATTTGCATCAATCAATCTCCTTTGCACCAATCGAAACTGAATCAAACAATCACTTTTCTAAATGTTGTAACCAAAATATAGTAACAATAACCAGAACCCAAGCCAGAACCCAGAACACTGCAACAACAAACAGAAGTAGCTAAAGCATATTTTATGAGGTGTACGCTACTTCCATGTGTTGAACCTGCGTGCATATGCACTTTTCTCAAGGCGAACCTATGTATACACTGTTTTGATGTGCAGAACCTGCGTGTATACATTCCTTTGCTATAATGAACCTGCGTACAGATCTGTAAAAGATGATTTAACCTTTACAACTATTCAGACCTCAGTTATACCCAGATCATCATATTTACATATTACGACATGCACCAATTATTCAGATAAAAGATGAAAACCACAGAAAGATACTTCTCTTCAAGCCTTAAGATCTTGACCCGTCAATAGAACTTATCCTTCATCAAGTGCTCAAGTTCATCCTTGATTCAGATCTAGCTATGCACCATAACCCAATGACCTGTATTCTAGATCTTTCTCTTCATTAGATATTCAATGCTTGAGTGATTTTTCCTAATGATCTTCTCCTCCTTTTACAGTCTTAGGCCTTACTCAATACCATGGTCCAAAACCACTTAGAATCAATACCTTGGACCAAATACCTGGAGTCAAGACTTCAGACAAGACACCTTAGACCAATACCATGGGTCAAAATACCATGGACCAAAACCAAGTTTTCCAACATGTACGCACCTTTCCTTCCGTGAAAGTGCGTGTATATGCTATACGTACCTTTTGGTATACGAACCCGTGTGTATACGTGGCTTGATTAATGGGGAACCTACGTATACCTCTTTTTCTTCGTTCTGTGACTCTGAACTGTGATCTGTCATCTAGGTGAGTTGCCATCAAGAACAACATCTATGTCATAGCGCCAAATCTATGTCATAATGCCAACAATCTCCCCCTTTGGACTTGATGGCAACCCCAAATCACTCTCCCCCTTTGTCATCAAGGGCAAAGGATTATGCTCCCCCTGAGTACATGCTGAATTCTCTGAAGTGTGTTGTCCATGCTCCCCCTGACTATAAGCAAGGTATACAAAAACATGTTCTACAAGAATAACATGACTCTATACATCATAAATAACCTTCCTATCACCAAATACTCATACATACATCCATCTCCCAACCAAGTGGGGATATACAAAATGTTTATACATGAAAAAACAAGAACATTACATCATCCATCCCATGCATAGTGGGGAAACAGAATAGTTCATTTCATGACCTTGATAGTAGAAGATATACATAACATACAGACAAAATATCTAAAACAATACTATGATAGTTATTAGCAACTATCATCAGCAGCATCTGTCAATCACCATCTAGACCAGCAACCATGATCTCCCTCTGCACCTGTTCCACCTGAATAAAAAACAATTGTGAATTTGTACCAAGATCTTCTAAGATAATGCCAACAATGCATTATTATAAGTATATGCTCCCCCTGAACCTGTGCCAGATGATCACTATCAGACCCATATTAGACTATTTTCATCTTGAGTCTAGCTCACTGATTTTCTTCAAACCAACATATACGCGACTATATCCACAGCAACCAGCGTATGTATGCAGATACGCTTCATGAAACTTTCATACTACCATTTTTCTCTGGAACAGATAAGTTTCAATAGCAATATGATGCATCAACTACTCCCAGCTTTCATTTGAGGTATTCAAATGTCTCTCTGGGCAGTGGTTTGGTGAATGTATCAGCAACCTATTCTTTGCAGGGAACATACTCCAATTAGACCTTTTGTTCAAGCACTTGTTCATGGAGAAGATGATATTTGATAGGTATGTGCTTGGTCTTGGAATGCATGACTAGATTCTTTGAAATATTGATTGCGCTTGTATTATCACATAGAATGGAGATGGGTGGAGTACATGTGATCTGAATGTCTTGCAATGTTTGCATCATCCAAAGGAGTTGTGTGAAACAAGATGTAGCAGCCACATATTTTGCTTCAGCTACAGATAATGCAATTGAACTTTGTTTCTTGCTGAACCAAGATACTAATCTGGAACCCATGTAGAATGCACCACCACTAGTGCTTTTTCTGTCATCAACGCTTCCTGCCCAACCTGCATCTGTATATGCATGAAGTGTAAGATCTGTATTCCTAAGATACCATAAACCAAAATTCTAAGTTCCTTGAAGATATTTGAAAATCCTTTTGACTGCCTGAAGGTGTGATTCCTTTGGATTTGCTTGGAACCTTCCAACTATTCCCACTGCATGCATGATGTTTGGTTGGGTACCTATTAGATAAAGCAAGTTGTCAATAATGGATCTATAGGTTGGTTGATGTACTGCTGTTGATTCATCATTTGAGCTAAGACTACATCCTGTTACCATAGGGGTACATACTGGTTTAGAATCTTCCATGCCATATTTTTTCAAGATTTGCTTGAGGTACTTGGTTTGTGATAGAAAAATACCATCTTTATTTTGTTGAACTTGTAAACCAAGAAAATATGTAAGCTCACCAAGCAGGGACATTTCAAATTCTTTATGCATTACCAAAGCAAAGTTTTGACTCATGGCTTCTTCATTGCTACCAAAAATGATATCATCAACATACATAATAAGTATTAGCAATTTATCATTGTCAATCTTTGTATATAGATTGCTATCAGCTGATCCTTTTCAAAAACCATGTTGATGGAGGTATTTGTCAAGACGGTAATACCAGGCCCTTGGAACTTTTCTTAGACCATACAGAGCCTTTCTGAGTCTGCATACAAGTTTTGGATCATTTCCAAAGATGAATCCGTCTGGTTGCTCAATATATACTTCTCCTTATAAGTCTCCATTAAGAAAGGCAGATTTTACATCCATTTGGTATACTTTGAATTTCTGAAAACTAGAAAGAGCAAGAAACATTCTTATGGCTTCAATTCTAGCAACAGGTGCAAAAGTTTCTTCAAAATCTATACCTTGTTGTTGAGCATACCCTTTACAAACAAGTCTGGCCTTGTTTCTAATAATTTCTCCGTTTTCGTTTAGCTTTTTTTTTAATATCCATTTTGTTCCTATGATATTCTTATCATGAGGTCTAGGAACTAATTCCCAAGTATTATTCTTTCAATTTGTTCAAGTTCTTCATTCATGGCCTTGACTCAACATTCATCTTTGCATGCTTCAGTTACATTTTGTGGTTCGATGGAGGAAAGCAATGCTAGATAGCTTGAAGCTTCTGTAGTAGTTCTTCTTGTTTGCACACCTGCCTCTTTCTGTCCCAAAATTTGAGTCTCTGGATGATTTTTCTGAACATACCTAGATGGAGTCTTTTCTTCTGTCGTTATCTGTTCTTCTGGCGCTTCATTTATTTCTTCTTCAGAATTAGTCTGATTTGATGTGGAAGGATAATCCTCATCTTCTCCACAATCTTCGATTTTTACCTGCTTTGGATTTTTCTTGCTTCATCAACCACAACATCAATACTTTCAACAATTTTCACAAGTCTTTTATTATTACAGTTATATCCTTTACTTCGGGAAGAGTAACCAAGGAGAATTCCTTCATCTGCTCTAGGTTCAAACTTGCCAAGTTTTTCATCAGTCCTTTTCATGTAACATTTGCTTCCAAAAACTTTGAAGTATTTTACAGTAGGAGTCTTACCATACCAAAGTTCATGTGGAGATTGAGTGTTGTTTACTCAAATGTTTGTTTTGTTGAGAATAGTGATTGCAGCAAATGCAGCTTCACCCCAGAAAGTTGCAGGAGTTCCAGACTCATCTAGCATGGCACGAGCCATTTGTTGAACAGTTATGTTCATGCTTTCTACCACTCCATTTTGCTGAGGAGTCCTTACAGAAGAGAATTCCCTTTTTATTCCATGTTCTTCACAAAAGTCAAAGAATTCATTCGAGGTAAATTCCCCTCCTCGATAAGACCTGAGGCATTTGATTTTGCGATTTGATCCATTTTCAACCAAAGCTTTGAAGGCTTTGAACTTTTCAAATGCTTCATCGTTATGCTTTAGAAGTCCCATCCAACACATTCTGGAAAAGTCGTCAATGAACAATATAAAGTGTTGACCACACATGGACAGCAAGAGAAATATGAAAGATAAATCATGACAATACAATTTTATTAACAATTGATATACATTTATAGTACATTGTTGTGATCGTTGGGTTTCACATCCCAGGGTCTCTTGGACTCCTTTTGTCCATCGGTTTCCACACTAATCCATTGAGGATTAGGTGTCCAACATTCCCCCCTTAATCCGAAGGGTTATGTATGAGTCCAAGAAGAGAGTTGTAATACAAAATGTGCAAAAATGCATGGGAGCACTAGGCTGAATGTGCTCTCTGAAATGTTGGTATAAAGGTTGGTGGTTTAAGGATGACCACCAACACTAGAGTGCCTAGTGCAGTTCCTGGAACTCTTCCAAAACTGGCAAAAAACTAAAGTTTTCTGCTAGAGGAAGTGCTCCTATTGTTTTAAAGAGGGAAACCTTCAACCATGAAAGGGAGGTCTCACCCCGCATAAAAGGGAGAACTTCAACTTGAAAAGGGAAGTCTCAACCTGTGATGGTTTAAGGATGACCAACAACTCTGGAATGCTTAATGCAATTCCTGGAACTCTTCCAAAACTGGCAAGAAGCTAGAGTCTTCTGCTAGAGAAAGTGTTCTCAATTTTGTTGGAATTCTTCCAAAACTGGCAAGAAGCTGAAGTCTTCTGCTAGAGGAAGTGTCCCAGATTGCCAACTGAAGGCATGTTCAGGGGCATATTTGTCTCTAGCTACAACTCTGAAACTGGTGTGGCAGGTTGTGGCTCAGGCTCGCTTGATGTGACTTTGAAGCTTGTAGATGACCATCATTTCCCCCCTGTCAGATACAAGGTGAGATGATGGAGAAAACTCAACTACAAGACTATTCAATACTCTGGAACAAGTTCTGACATGTGTTTGGAAGATCTTCTTGGCTATTGATGCCCATTGCCAAGAAGCGATCCATCCAAGATGAATCTTTGTTCTTGCAGGACGTTTGTTTCTGAAGCATCTGTGTGAATAATGGTTGGTTTTATGATAGTGTTTACATGGATGAAGATCAAAACAGTGATCTTTCAGATGGCCAACTCGGTCACAGCGTTGGAATTTTATAATCTGTTGTTGTTGTTGCTGCTGTGGAAGAGGGGCAGAATCTGGAACAGCTGGAGGTGAACTGTCATGAATAAATCCAGCACTCTGAAAATGAATGGGCTTGGCGTAGTCTGGAATATGAAAGGACAAGTCCTTGTCATATCCAGACCAGTTCTGTGCTTGTTGTGGACAAGCTGTTCCCAAGGTCTGATGATGGGCTTGGGCAGTGCAGACTGAGTTTCTGCATCTGCATGTACAACTGCTGCTTTATGGGGTACTAAATCTGAATGAACTGTAACATTATTGACTTGCTATTTATGGGAGTCTGTTTCATTGTTCTGAACAGAAACAGGTTCAGAATGATGATTCCTCTGTTTTAATTCTTCTTGTTGTACCTGAGTTTCAGGCTGCAAAAAAACAATTTTCTCTTGTGCATTTTGTAAACAGACCTGAATGTCTGTGAGAGAAACTTTGCTGACTTTTAATGTATCATGATTAGAGGAATGTATCAAAGTTTTTAAGAACTCTAATATTTCAGTAATTCGAGCCATATTTTCCATTGTCAAAATTACACCTTTTTTAAAAAAAACTGATCACAACTATGACCCAATGAGTAAAAGTAACACCCACTCACAGTACAAAGACACAGAAAAATCCTTTGTAAATGTGCAGCAAATGAATCAAGGAATCAATGCATATATATGTAGACAGAGACTATAATGAGTTTTAATACCACAACTGGGGCAACAACAACTACAAACTTGCTTGGATCCTTCAAGTACTCCTTCACTTTCAAATCAGAAATGATGACTATCAAAACTTCAATAATTATAACACCATGTCATGGGCAGGACTTGAATACTCATATGCTTTGACTGGGGTACAAATTAATATTCTCTGATCTTGCCACTTTCTAGCAATGAAGAGAAGCAATGAGAGTAAATTCCAGCAAGGACTTTCAGACCCAGAATGCTGCTCCAACACTTGCTCAGGTCATAGGCATGGGAATGAGTCTCTAGCACGCTGAAACAACAGTGATAGACCTCCTTACATGTCCAAATACTTAGCAAACTGTACAGTGCTGGTCATATATACCATAGCATTTCAAGGGCCTTCCAACTATGCACAGTTTCAGGAAAACCTCCAGGAGATTAGAGAATACTCGACCCTGTTTCAAATGTATATGCAGTCAATAATTAAGGAGATTTCACTCTTTGACAGTGATAAAATCTGCCCACAGAGGACAACTCAAACACAAACTGATAGAACTTGATTTGAAGATGCTTTGTAACCAACTTTTCCTTTTTGGATAAGCTACAGCCAACTCAACCTCTTGAAATAGGCTCCTCTTTGTCTAGACAGCTGTAAATATATTTATTGAGTTTTACTCCAAATTGAGATGCACAATGAGAGTATAATGCCTCCAGAAACTTCTCAATCAGCAATATGATATATTCAATGATTTCACCATTAAATTAAATCACCGCTGAGCACAATACATCAGTCACTAAGAGTAATTTACTCACTGGAAACAACACCGAAGATACTAGCCATGCATCTCTACTGATTTCTGAACTTACAAATAAGAGTTTACAGTATGCCCAACATCAAATTTGGAAATGACTGTGGCAGTTTAATGTCTTCAGCAGCAAAACACCCACGAAGGCTGGACTTGAGGACTCTCAGGAAGAACTGACCGAGTTGAAGCTCTCGATTTTTTTCCTGGTCAACAGTGATCCCTACGATTTAAAGATCCCGTCGATTTACATGTGTGGGTCCAAGAACTAAAAACTCACTCAACATCTGCACCTCTGCACGTCTTTGTATTTGACGAAGGATTCGATAGAAAGATGCGCATCTTTGTATTTGACGAAGGATTCCATAGAAAGAAGTATTATAATAATTTTAGGGTTCTGTTTTCAAGACCCAGATGAAAGAAAATCAAAACTGCATCATAGCGTAAATCTCTTATGATTCCTTGCGTTACAGGTACAACAAAAGAGACCGCTAATGTGTATTACAATTACAATTTACAAACAAATTTCTAAACCTAACAGTCTGTCCCGAAGGCCATTTGGCTCTTTAAAGATTTCACACATATAATATAATTCAACGTGTTGGTTTCAATTATTGAGAGGCGCACGCTTTTAGCCCAAGGCCACTGCTTCTCTTTCAGTGTATTAATTAACACATCATGTGGATCGCCAGAGGCCAATTCATCGTCTACCCCACCAAACACCACCAAATTTCTGAGACCCCGAGGCGTAGGAAATCCCTATTAATAGTCGCTCACCATAATTTGCAGAACATACTGTACGTGAAACTTTGGTTTCATCTCAACGCAGAAGAAGTGAGATCCAATTCTGGTATCGAACAAAATAACTCCAGGGCGCCGTAGTATATAATGAATTCTTCAAGCTCTCTTTTTGCTTCCATGGTGCAGAGTATTGAAATTTGACAAAACCGAGAGAGTAAATTGGTTCTTACTGCAAGGGTGTTATGCAATGGGCAGCGTTCAATGGAGGTGTGGGAGTGAGGTATACCGAGGGACTGGAGCAGTGGGAGAGGAGTGGATTGTGTAGTCTGATCAGTGAGGATATGGATACAATGTTCAGGAGTAGTGCGTTGTGGTGCTAGGGAGAATAACGATAAAGCGCTGAGGAGCAATGTTATATGACTCGTTTGGGGAGGCCAACCGACGGTGGTGGAATTAGACAGAGGAAGTTAAGCGGAGAATACTCAATGTTTTTTTTATTTCACCAAGTCAACTCCAGCCATTCCATTCTCCATATAAAATTAATGGTAAAAGATTACAGCGCTCTTAAAACATTATAAATAAAGAGCATTATAGGCTGAGCAAAAGAAATTAACTCCATTCCGATGCTGCTAGCTTTCTTTAGGCGCAAGTCTCTCCACTTCCACCCAACATTTGACCAAAACTCAAATTATCATACTGTACAGTTGAGCAACAATACGATTCCCAGTAAAAATATTAAACTAGTAGAAGGCCCAGGCGAGCAGTAATGTTTCCAACCTCCAACGATTTATTAGATGGGAGGTTCAAGTCGGGTTCACCATTGAAACGTACGCGCCAAACTCTTTTTTTTTCGGCCCAAAAAATACTTGTTAAACACAGAATCTAACACATACACACCATGGCTTTTCGAAATAAATCAGTGTACATATGCATTCATTAGACACCATTCCATCAACCAGCAAAAACTTCAAGGATCTTTGCAATTAGACATGTCCAATTCCACTATTTCAGTCTTTGAGCAACCAAAGAGATTGTATAGGGAAACATTAATGAAATATGTGGTAAGTAGTGAGGAAAAGCCCCAAAACTTTCCTATCTATTCAATCCATTCTGATATGGATTCTTTTATCTTGTTTAATGATGATAGTTGCCCTCCGACTGATCATAAACCTTTGGCTTTAGAGCTAGAAATCTGCACAAATGAAGAATCGGTTGCCCATAAGCAAGAAATTGTTGAAATAATTGCTCCAACCAGCAAACAAGACACACTACCTGAAACAGAAAATTCAAATCTGCCCACTCTAAAAATGATTACAACTCCCAATACTGACCACAAGCATGAAATCCTATGGTATTTAGAGTTTGATGGCTCGGTAAACAAACTAGGAGCAGGGGCAGGAGTATGGATTCACAACAAGCAAAACAACCATGCAGAGGGTCATGCTTATAGATTAAATTTCAGATGTACTAACAATATGGAAGAGTATGAAGCCCTCCTTCAGGCCTTAAATTGATCAAAGCTCTAGGATGTCTCAGCAAGAGAAGGATGAACCACTCATCCTGCCTACAAGTCGCCAAAGGGTATCATAGGGAAAGGTTGAACCACTCACCCTGTACACAACAAACCACTAGGGAAAAGCTGAACCACTCACCCTATGGTTGCTCATCGCTCCATGAAGTACCCCAAGCCCCCCGGAGCTCCCAGAACTCAATGTCCATATCATATAGGACCCTCATAACAGGGTCTCTCCACGACTCCAAGTCGTTCTCGGAAGGCCAAGAACTTGACCTTCCCTAGGGGCCTTGTCAAAATATCGACAACCTACTCATCAGTCCCAATGTAATGGAGCCTTATTGCTCCTCATTGTACCATATCCCGAATAAAGTGGTACCTGATATCTATATGCTTGGAGCGATCATGAAACACGGGATTCTCTAATAATCGGATCCCACTCTAGTTGTCGCAGAGGATCACGGTGGTATCTAACACATGTCCAAACAACTCACTGAAGAGCTTCCTCAACCAGACAGCTTCACAGGAGGTCATACTAGCAGTTATGTATTCGGCCTCAGCAATGCTCAAGGCAACCAATTTTTGCTTCTTGCTCATCCAGGATATCGAAGCAGAACCCAAAGAAAAACAGCATCCAGAAGTGCTCTTGCGATACACCATACTGTCAGCCCAATCAACATCAGAATAACCATGAAGCCTCACATCTTCGACAGTGTATCTTTGTCCATGAGTGATTGTGCCCCGAAGATATCTCAAAAGATTCTTGGCACAAATCCAATGTATATAATGAGGCTCAACCATATATTGACTCAATGTGTTAACTGCAAAACATATGTCCGGACAGGAGTTCACCAAGAACATCAGTGCTCCTATGAGTTGACGATACTTAGAAGCATTTCCCAATTCAAGTCCAGCAGCACTACCACGTAACTTCTTAAAGTTAAGTTCCATCAGGGTAGTCACAGGCTTGTAGTCTACCATCCCAAATCTCTCCAATATCTTCACAACATATTTTCCTTAAGATAGGAAAATTTCACCTGGCTTTTGCCAAACCTCCAACCCTAGGAAGTCGTGCATTGGTCCTAGGTCCTTCATCTTAAATTCAGAAGCCAACTCCCTCTTACATTTGTAAATGAGAGGGTTCGCACCTGTCAAAAAGAGGTCATCCACACAAAGTACCAAAATGAGAGGTTTATCATTTTCAACCTTAAAGTAAAGGTTCAGATCGACTTCACTTCTAGTGAATCTCAACTTCATCAGATAGCTATCGCTCCTCTCATACCAAGCCCAGGGTGCTTGCTTCAAACCATAGAGAGATTTCTTCAACTTGCATACATGAGATTCCCGGTCATGAACCTCAAACCTCTCGGGTTGTTCCACATAGACTTCCTCTTTGATAGAACCATGCAAGAAGGTGGTCTTGACATCCATCTGATGTAGGTTCCATCCTTGCGAGGCAGGAAGGGCTATGATCTAGCGAAAGGTGGTGTATCGGGCAACAGGTGCAAATATCTCATCGTAATCTATACCTTTCTTTTGAGAGAAGCCTCGAGCAACAAAACGAGCCTTGAACTTTTCAGCACTTCCACCAGCTCCATGCTTGATTTTGTAGAGACACTTAGAGGCGACAACCAATTTGTCCTGGGGTTTAGGGACCACATCCCAAACATCATTCTTCATAATTGACTTGTATTCTTTATTCATAGCATCCTTCCATACTTGTTGCTTCATGGCTTCTTCAAATGATGAAGGCTCATTTTGAATGATAGTGCTCATCATGGTCAAGCATCCTTGATACCTGTTCGGCTTCTTGCTTTCACAGAAAGTCCCACTTGGTGCAATATGTCTCTCGGCATCTTCAAGAGTCTCCCTAAGCCATGAGGGTCTCCTCTTGGAGGAGGAAGGCTCATTAGGAGGAGGATCTATAGGATCCATAGGTTCATCAACATCAGGCATCGTTTCATCTTCTTTTGTAACCTGATTTCCGATGTCAGCTTCTTTGTCCTTCCTTGGGATAGGGAGGTTGTTGATCTTCCTGAGGGCCATATCTTCGTCGAAGGTGACATCATGACTTATCTCAACTTCCCTTTGACCAGCCACATAAATTCTATATCCCTTAGAGTTTTCACTATAGCCCACAGACTCCTTTCTTCCCAGATGCACCCAATTTGCTTCTTTCCTCTTTCGGCACATGAAAATATATGGGGCTTCTGAAAAATCTAAAATGAGAGACATCGAGTTTCTTACCAGTGAACATTTCTTTAGGAGTCTTGGAGTCCAATGCTTGATGAGGGCATCGACTTTAAACATGCACGGCGGTACTTGCAGCTTCAACCCATACGAACTTCGGAAGCCCTTGATCATGAAGCATGGCACGAATAGCTTCTACAATAGTGTGATTTTTCCTTTTAGCCACACCATTTTATTCGAGAGTGTATGGCGTTGTAGTCTCCCTCTTAATGCCAGCGTCTCTACAATAATCTTGGAATTCATTGGATTCATACTCTATCCCATTATCAGTCCTCAATATCTGGATTTTCTTCTCAGATTAGTTTTCGATCAAGGCTTTGAAGTGTCAAAACCAGGTGAACACTTCATCCTTCTTCTTCAAGAAGTAGATCTAGGTCTTGCGAGAATAATCAACTATAAAGGTGAGATAATATAAGTATCCTCCCAAAGAGTTTACGGGCATCATACCAAATATGTCGGAGTGGATCAATTGCAACATATTTGTGGTTTGCTATTACTTGAGGGTAAAGTCCCCCTTGTAAGTTTTCCTTTGGCACATCCCGGACATACACCTTCATGCTCTACTTTGAACTCGAGCATACCTGTCACCATCTGTCTCACATCAGGTAGGGCCTTATAATGAAGATGGGCAAACCTCTAGTGCCATAGTTCAGATTGTAGAGATGTGTCGCAAGACATGGCTCCCAATGGACTTCCTCCAACTTGATACAAAGTGTCAACCCTGAACCCAAGAGTAAAATCATCTTTAAAATTTCTTTTCCAAACACGTACCTTTCCATTGATGAATGCCACCTTGAATCCTTTGTCTTCCATTGTCGAAATGGACACCAGGTTCTTCTTGAGATCAGGTACATATAGTACTTCTTGTAAATGAATAGTGTTACCTTGATTCAATTGAAGGGTAACATTCCCTACTCCCTTCATGGGATAGGTGGCATCGTCTCCAAGGATGATCTCCAAGTTTGTCTCATTTTCTATCAAATTAGAGAGAGCTTCCTTGTATCCGGTGAAGTGCCTTGAGGCACCACTATCAATTAGCCAATTCCCCAAAGTGTCCGGTGGAGAGGCAGTGGAGAGGGTCGATATAAGATAGTACTCCTTTTGCTTATTGTTAACAACATTTGATTCTTCATACCTGGAGTTCCTTACTTTCTTAGAGGGTCGACCATTTCCTTGATGTCCCACATTCCTTTTTCCCTTGCTATTGGACTAGCCATTCCTTTGATCGTAGTTGTTGAAGTTGCCCCTGGAATGATTGTGATCATCATCATGTGATGTGTCCCTTCTATTTGGACACTCCCTTACATAGTGGCCAAACTTATTGCAAACAAAGCACTTGCCCTTCCTTCCTCCCTTAGATCCAGGCTTTCCATGGAGATGACCTTTAGACCGTGCATAATTTCTCCTTTTGGCATGAGCGGAGAATGCAGTGGGGTTGCTTCTATTAGAAGGCATTTCTTGCTAGACCATTCTTGTTTCTTCTAGAATGCATCTCGACATCAATTCTTCTAGGGTGGTGAGAGTAAGTTCCCTATCAAGAATGACTTCTCCAATCGAAAGTAGATCATTCTTGATCTCAGTGATCCTTAAGAAGTAGGATTGAATATCCTCATCCTTGCCTTTCTTAATATCCTTAAACTTATTTTTGAGAAATAGAATTTGATTAGCATTACTAACCTTGAACATTCTGATCAACCTATCGTAGATCTCCTTGGAGGTCTTCAATTTGGAGATGTAGGCCCCCAAGCACTTGTCAATGGAATCTCTGATAATCTTCTTTGCTTTTACTTCAACCCTATTGTACTTGGTCTCCGCAGCAACCGGTGCATTTGAAGGAGGCTCGATGATTTTACCCTTCACATAATCCATCACTTCTTGTTCTTCCAAGGTCAAATCAAGAGACATCTTCCATCCATGACAGTCAGATTTATCATGGAGCTTGTCTTCAACCGAGAAGTAGGATGAGCAACCCATTGAGCCTTTTGTCCTTGTCCAACTGTCTTTGGTGATTGCTCTTTCACTCTTGCTTGGGCTTTGTCTTCACCTCACCTCTGATACCATGTTAATTTTAGGCAACAATGGTATGTTCTATGCTTTAGAGCAATTTTACTTCAATTTCTTTATTAGCCCAATGTCAATATCCAGTTTAGTAATCACATCAACAAAATAGTAAAATGCAGATAGAACATAAACATAAACAGTAGAAGACAAGCCAAAACAAGAGGACACAAGATGTGGCACCAGCCAGTGACAAACCCCAATGTGGGGAAATCCTTGATCAATTCTTCTTATAGTCTTCAATAGTTCAGCAGAGAGAGAGTACAATTTACAAATTCTGATAATTTATGACAGCAACAAAAGAGCCCTATCCAGAAAGTCAATGTTGGTCAACAGGGCAGATTTCTTCCTCAATTTAGCTCAGTTAAACCCAATCAACTTCGGCCTCGAACAACAAGTCTAATCAGTCCAAAAAAGTCCAGTCAAAACTAGTCAACAAAAGTCAACCCTGCAGCCAGCCCTAGTACAGTCAACGTTGGTCAAAGAGGAGGTCAGATTGCCTTAGTTTTTTTGCCTAGATCTACGGCCTGCTAGGAAAGAGATTCCTCACCCAAACCGAAGTCAACACAGGTCAACGCATCAAGTCAATGTAATCAAACAGCTTCCCAACAGCTCAATCAATGTTGGTCAACGTAGCAAACAGAATTTTGTCCTTCTTTCCTTCGAACGTGTGAGAGAGAAAACTGCCCAGAAATGCGTAACCAATCTAATGAGGAGAGAGAGATGTGAGAGGATGAGTGTGTCTAAATGAGGCTCAGGCATCATGAACTTATAGCAAACGTTGAGGATGAATAGGTGTGACTGTTGAGCCTTTGAGCTTACATAAGTCTATTGGCCGACCTTGACAATTTTTCCATACTCAATAAATTGATAACTTTATTTGTACATGCCGGAATCGGATGATCTTTAGATCAATCCTACACCTCTCGAAGAGGGGAATCCAAGAAAAATATCAGCGATCATAAATAAGATAACCCATGTGAAGTTTGGCCCTAGTTGCCAATTTTAACACTGTGCCACAAACAGGACGGATTTTTGGGCCCCTCCTCTCTATAGCAGTCAAGACGGATTTCTAACCCACCTCTGATGCAGATATGACAGAATTTTGGGCAATGCGATTTGATATGGAGGGTAAGCAAATTTCTTGGACAGACCAATACGAAGGTATACGAATTGTTTTGTGATTAATTCTAAGACAAATCGAAGTTTCTAAGGCCTTAAACCCTGCGAAGTTATCTTTTGGCAAAGGAGAAACTCTTCATATAAGGAGCAACAATTTTTTTCTATGATTAAACTGTCTGGGAAGACCGTTGTATGGACAGCTAGCCCCCTGTGAAACTGTTGCAAATCCCTTAAATCGATTCTGGGGTAGAACGAAGCTAATCAAATTGAACGAATTCTCCTTGAAGTTCCATAAGGCGTCCAAGTTACTAAAGTTGAGCGAGTAGGGTTTCCTGCGATTCGGTTCCACAAACCTAGAGCCCTAAAATATTCTGATGAAGTGCAGTCGAGTTTCCCCCATTATTCTATGGCTTCCGAAGTACCTAGATCGAATTCTGGGGTAGGCCAGAGTATCACTTTTGGCAATCGAACTTGTGACTTCAATAGCAAATCGAATTTGTGATCCAAGTTCAATCTGTGGTGTACAGGAGATTATTTCTACAATTTGGATACTATACAGGAGGAGAAATGAAAATAGAAGGTTGGATTGGATAATAAAGGGAAGGTCGAGGCTCTTTCAAGTTGGAACCAGTACATTAAGTAGGATCAGCATCCAAAATCTTATAGAACAGTGTCTTATGTTCTCTGGTTAGGGTTTGTTGTACTGTAATTTGGGTTTGTTGATCAATGTGGAATGAGTATCATCATGTTGTGTGCATCTATAAGAATTGTTCTTATTTGAATCATTTAGTTATGTGAGGTGGGCTATTGGATATGTATTGCGTTGATTCAATCTAGTAAATGTTGGTATCTTTCTGTTAAACTTATTATGTGAAGAACGCATTGATTCTTTGAATTTACCTATTTCAATTGAAATGGAATTTTTTTATTGAAACCCTAATACCCTACAGCACAATTATCCTAGCCCACTACAGTGGGGAGAAACTGGCTACAAATCCCTGAAATAGATATATTCCTGAAATCGATTATGGGAAAAACGAAGATAGTCAAATTGAACAGATTCATTCTGAAGTTCCATAAGACGTCTGAGTTGTTGAAGATCAACAAGGAGGGTTTCCTAAGATTTGATTCCACAGACCTGGAGCCCTAAGACATTCTGACAAAGTGCAGTCGGGATTCCCCCATTATTTTGTGGCTTCTGAAGTACCTAGATTGAATTTTGGGGTAGGCAAGAGTATCTCTGTTGGCGATCGAACTTGTGATTTCTATAGCAAATCGAGTTTGTGATCCAAGTTCAATATGTGGTGTACAAGAGATTATTTCTACAGTTTGGATCCTATACAGGAGGAGAAATCAGAATAGATGGATGGATTGAATAATACATCCAAAACTGGTACATTTAGTAGGATCAGCATCCAAAATTATATAGAACAATATTTTATGTTCTCTTGGTTTCATCATGTTGTGTGCATCTATAAGAATTGGTCTGATATGAATCATTTGATATGTATTGCACTGATTCAATCTAGTGAATGTCGGTATCCTTCCGTTAAGCTTATTGTGTGTAGAACGCGTTGATTGTTTGAATTTAACTATTGCAATTGAAAGGGAAAATATTTATTGAAACCCTAATACCCTAGGGCACAATTACCCTAGCCCAACTCTCTCTCTCTCTCTCTCTCTCTCTCTCTCTCTCAGTGACCTAGGTTTAACTCCCTCCCTTTCAAGAATTGAGGAACAATTTGATGTTTCCCCTTGATGGACGCATTGTCACTATCAATCAGCTTACTTTATTATGAGCTATGTCACAAGGTTCATCGAACTTTAACCTTGAGGTTCGAATTTTGGCGAACCTTAAAAAAAAATTGAGGTTCGACGAACCTCGTAGCCATTGACCAAGTCCATAGATCAAAACTCATAACTTCATGTCACAACTCAAGCTTGTAATTTATCCTTACATTTTCCATGTCTGTGATAGCATTCTTTCTGTTTACTAATGTTGATTTCTTACTATTTTATCCTATAATCCATTTTAAATTTATATATATATATAGATGAACTTAATGGCAAACCTCATCCTAACCTCATCAAAAAAATCGAACTCAAACTGAACCTACTCATTGTCGAACCCAAATAATGTGACATTGAGTATGAGCTCACTCATCCATGAACGTTGACAATGTAGTCCCCACCGTCAAGCAAAAAACAATTGCTCTGTCTATGCAGGATGTTGGCCCTGGACTCCTTAAACACTCATCTGCACTTGGAGTCTACAATGATGCCCCTCCTCGCATACCACTGAATACCCTACAGTGTATGTGTACAATCACCAGGATCTGATCGTCTGTCACCTTCACTAGGGTTAAAGAATTGAGGAACAAAAATTTGTCTTCCTCAATTTCCTTAAATCCACATCCAAATAAAATAGAAGAGCACTAGGGTTAAAGAATTGAGAAACGAAAATTTGCCTTCCTCAATTTCCTTAAATCCACATCCAATTCTTTTCTTAGATAGATTTTTACTCCTAGACTCCATTAGCCCTAGATTGACGAAGGTACTAGTCCTATTTCTATTAGAATAATACTATTTAGTTTTTAATGCTCATTCTTATTAGCTGTTGCTATTTTTATCATTTTAGCAGTTTCTTAGATGAAACTAGTTGTTTCTATTTCCTAATAGAAACTTGATGTTTCTATTACTGTAAATATCTCTGTATTACTTATTGAGCTACATTCTGCTCATGTAATTAATTCAATTCATTGATTATGGTATCAGAGCACAGGTATCTTTCGAAATAATTTTTCATTACTTGAAAAGTTCTGTGGCTCATTTCGAAATTGCTCTTGGAATCTGAAAAAAAATTTTGGGGCGTCACCATTTGCTGTTGCGATTATAGCCTGTGGATCTGTCTGCAGACGCCGAGCGGCTGCATTCTCTGCTGGTGCTCTCGTCAATGCTGCGTGCTTAGGTTTCTTAAGCGCATCACTGTTCTCTGCGTAATAATTTTCTCTACGGCTGGGAGTCAACGTGGTAGCGGAAGCTGTTCCAGCTATCTTCAGTTCAGGCACGGGGGACATCATTGCGACTTTTCTCACCAGATCCACACGCGTCAATTTTGGTAGCAAGGAAACCAGTGGTGCGGGTGTCGAGAGATCACGCGTTCGAGCCATCAAAAGAAGTTTGTCGCTTCTTCGGGACGATTAACGGTGTATCACACGTCGATATTCTTTATCCCGTGGACGTTACTGTATTTCCCAGAGGTGTGCTCCACTTTGTCCTCAATGTTGGCAGCGTGGAAGCTGATTATTTGTCTGCACTTAACAGTGAAAATCCGGGCCGATGCTTCTTCTTCTCGTTCTTGTCATTTCATTTGAGGAGGTCAACAGCAGAATCGCCAACGAAATTGATGGTCACAATTCGCAGAACGCAGGCATCCATTCCTGTACGAATTTATCAGTCCACATATGATTTCCAGGGACCTCATTCGACTGAGTTTGTTTGCAAGGGTTGATAATTAGGAATTGATCCGTGTTCCTAGAGTTGAATCTTACCTGTGTTACTGTTTTCTTTTATGACATTTCTGGTGAGCCGTATTTTGACTGCGTGCAATCCGCAATTTCTCCACAAACAGTGAAAAATTTGTGGATAAATCTTGTGTCACTGGGCGTGATTTCTTGTTGGGGGAGGTACAGCTTCATTCTCATTCTCAGTTCAAGCAGATGTGTGAAAGAGACTGCTGCGTGGTGGAGCTCTTACGACAGATGACGTAACAGGTATCACGTATCAAGTTTGAGTATATTTGTTTGTTGTGGGTACTGCTGAAAGCCTGTGAGGATTTTTGCCGAGTAAGTTATTTTGGTAAAAGATCGTGCTATATATAATTTCTTGAACCCGCCTCTCAGATCGATTTCTGGTTATATTTTCTATTACACCAACACCTGTCAGATTTTTGTCCAAGATCAGCCAGCATCTGCATTAAAATCCGTGCTGGATTTCTTTGGTATTTTCTGTGTCTTGGGAAACGTCCAAATGGCTTCGCTAACCAATCTGAAGTTGGAAGGTAGTCAGCACTTTAATGGCACAAATTATAACATCTGGAAACAGAGAATGTTGACCATTTTTTAATATAGGCGTCTTGACCAGCTTGTTTTGGCCAAAGAGCTTCGTCCTGGTACAGCTGGTACCGCTCAAGATAAGTTTGATGATCAAAATCGAGAGGCTGTTATGCTTCTCAAACTTTCTGTCACTGATGATCAGTTACCGCAGATTCCTTCCGGCAAAACAACTGCTGAAATTTGGCAACATCTTAAGGAATTGCACGAGACATCCGACAAGAGTAGAGCTTTCTTTCTCAAGAATCAGCGATTCTCCATCATGATGGACGAACATATGTCTTTACAGGAACATCTTAACAGGATTAAAGACATTCGAGGTCAGCTCGAAGCCATTGGTCAGACCATGGAGGAAGAAGATATGGTAGTCATCACTCTGAAAAGTCTACCGAAATCTTATGAACACTTCATAGAAACACTCAACATTACCACCACAAATGTTGATCTGAAGTTTCCAGAGTTATGCACCAAACTCCTGTAGCAGGATCGTTGGAAACAACAGTTTGGTAGTGGTGCTTCATCAGTGCCCTTGGAAAATGCTTTTGCTGCCAAATATCAGTCCTCTCAGTCCTTTCAGTAGAAAGGTTCTTCTCAGCCTTTTGATCCGGCTAGGAAGAAAAGTGTGCAGTGTAATTACTGTCACAAGTTCGGCCACATGAAGAAAGATTGCCGACAGAAGATTGCTTTTGAATAGAAGAAACAGGGAGGGCCCCATTAGACAGCAAATGTTGCAGAACATTCCGAGCAGACAGATTCTGCCTTTTATGCCTTTATGGCTAAAAGGTCTTCAGATCATGTCCCGTCTTATGCCTGGTACATTGACTCTGGTGCTTCACGCCATTTCTCTCACAGGCGTGACTGGTTTATTGACTTCTCACCTTTCAGTGATTCCGTGGTATTTGGGGGAGGTGAAAAGTACACAGTGGTTGGCAGAGGTATAGTTCAGATCCAGTCTGGTGGGCGCACACTCATCTTCCTGAATGTGTACTATGTTCCTGGTATGGAAATTAATCTGCTGTCTGTCAGCCAGATTATGAGGAACTCTCCTCAGCTTGATGTAGTGTTCAGTGCGCACAAGTGCTCTATTATCGACAGGGAGACTAGTCTTACGGTTGTTGTTGGCCTAGAGGATCATGGTCTATACAGGCTTCTTGACACTGGTGATTTTCCAGAAGTGGCTCTAGCAGCTCGTGTTTTTCCCATCACCACTCTGTGGCATCGGCGATATGGGCATCTAAAGATGCAGTATCTCTCTCAGCTTTCTCGGGAGGGACTTGTGTCAGGGTTACCTGATATTCAGACTCAACAGTTGGGAGTATGCGGCGCCTGTCAAGCTGGCAAGAAACATCGGTCTTCATTCAAGGATGGAGAATCTTGGCGCGCATCTAAGGTACTCCAGTTAATTCATGCTGATATTTGTGGTCCTATGAATACATCTTCCATTACTGGTTGCAAATATTTTTTGCTTATTGTAGATGATTTTAGTAGAAAGATGTGGATGTATTTTCTAAAATATAAATCTGATGCATTTAGTACCTTTCAGAAGTTTAAAACCTTAATTGAAAAAGAGTCTGGCTGTAATATCATGAATCTTAGGATAGATAACGCGGGGGGGGGATTTTGTTCTTCTGCTTTTTCCAACTTCTGTGATACTCATGGCATCAAAAGCCAGTTAACTACACCCTACACTCCTCAGCAGAACAGTGTTGTCGAACGCCGCAACCATACGGGTGTTGAAATGGCTTGTTCCATGTTACAACACAGGAGTGTTCTGAACAAATTCTGGGCTGAAGCAGTATTCACTGCTGTCTATCTTCTTAACCGATCACCTACTCAGGCTGTTAAGGGGAAGACTCCCGAAGAGGTTTGGTCTTGCCGTAAGCCTAAGATCAGTCACCTAAAAGTATTTGGCTCATTTGCATATGTTTGGATTCCAGCTGCTAAGCGCTCTAAGTTGGATTCCAAAAGCCAGAAACTCATGATGACAGGGTACAGTGATCATCACAAGGCCTATAAGCTGATAGATATAGACATTGGTCATCTTAGCTTCAGTCGGGATGTAGTATTTGATGAAGACAGAGGATTCTTTCACTCTTCTCCTTCTGAGCAGTGTTCTGAGGATCAGCCTCACAGTGTTCTTCTTCTGGTAGGTCCACCTGATGGGAGGGATGATGCAACATCAGTATTTGATAATACACTACCTGAGCTTCCTCCGGAAAATAACCCTCCTCTTGCTGCTCCTATTGTTCTTGAGCCTTCTCTACCTCCTCCTGATATTGGTTCCTCTACTCTTCGGCATAAATGGTGGGCTAAAACCATTGGTGATCTCCGGGATAATGAGCTCCTTGAAGGTAGAACTTCTAGACATAAGAGCAAACAACAGTCTACAGTAAATTTTTCTCTTATTGCTAACCTACACAGTATTTTTGAGCTTCAAACCTATTAAGAGGCTAAGGGTACATCTGAGTGGGAATAGGCTATGAAAGCTGAATTCCAGAGTCTTCAGAAGAATCAAACGTGGACCCTTTCTGATCTTCCTACAGGGAAAAAGCCCATCAGCTGCAAATGGGTGTATAAAGTGAAATACAAAGCTGACAGAACCCTAGACAAGTATAAAGCTCGTCTTGTTGCTCGAGGGTTCTCACAAAAGGAAGGCATCGACTATGAAGAGACCTTTGCTCCTACAGCCAGGATGAGTACCATACAGCTTGTCCTTGCCCTAGCAGCTCAATTCAATTGGAAAGTTCATCAGATGGATGTAAAGAGTGCTTTCCTAAATGGTGACTTACAGGAAGAAGTCTACATGACGCAACCTCCAGGATTCAAGGTTGCCGGTCAAGAACGGAAAGTGTGTAGATTGGTTAAAGCACTCTATGGATTGAAACAAGCCCCTCAGGCTTGGTACATGAAAATTGATTAGTATCTGACAGATCATGGCTTTCAGCGGAGCCCATCTGATGCAAACCTGTATATCAAGCATACTGGTGATGATATTTTGTTTGTGGTTGTCTATGTAGATGACCTTATCATTACTAGCAGCTCTGCACATTTGATCCATGGGATGAAACAAGACTTATATAGCACCTTTGATATGACAGACTTGGGACTTCTTCATTACTGTCTGGGGGTTGAAGTCTGGCAGACTGAGAACAACATCTTTCTATCTCAATCCACGTATGCAAAAAATCTTGTGGACAGATTCAGAATGCAGGATTGCAAACCGGCCACGACTCCTCTGGAACCAGGGCTCAAACTTTCAGCTCAGTCATCCTCCCCCTTTGTGGATGAAACTTTATTCAAGCAATTAGTAAGCAGCCTCATCTACCTTACTGCCACTAGATCTGACATCAGTTTTGCAGTGAGCTACATTTCCCGCTTCATGTCAGCTCCTAAGGCTGATCATTGGATAGCAGCAAAGCGTGTGCTACGATATGTGCATGGCACTCCTGATTATGGACTCCTACACTCGAAGTTCCGATCCTATACTCAGTGGTTACACAGATTTTGACTGGGCCGGTTCGGTTGATGACCGAAAATCTACAGCTGGGTATGTGTTTAGTCTAGGATCCGGTGCTGTCACCTGGACTAGTAAGAAGTAGCAGGCAGTGGCTCTCTCCTCAACAGAAGCAGAGTATCGGGGAGTAGTTAAGGCATCTTGTGAGGCAGTTTGGCTTCGACGTATGCTTGCGGATATGCATGTTTCCCATACAGGTCCTACTCCCTTGTTTTGTGATATTCCTAATAGAAACTTGATGTTTCTATTATTGTAAATATCTCTCTATTAGTTATTGAGCTACATTCTGCTCATGTAATTAATTCAATTCATTGATTAATTTCTTGTGACAATCCCTCAAAAACTCTAAATATTCTCATTTTTTATTTGTGTTAATGTAAATTAGGGCTCAATTACAGCAAAATCATTAATTTTCAGCATTTTTTACCTAGGATATTATTGTAGTAGGGTTAGGATTGTTATGCATTTATTTGGAAAGAAAAACGAGCATAGATCCATATCAAGTACGGATCTAACATATGCCGAGAGAGATCAAATTTCTTCACATGCAACTTTTTTAGAGTGCAAAACACAATGTGTTATTTTTCATTGTTTAAATTGTATTTTTGAATGCTAAATAGAGTATATATAGGACCAAATAAAAAAATTTAACATAAAAACTTAAATTTTTTTATTTAGATCAAATTAGTTAACATAAATCTTCAAATAGTTTATTTAGATCTCTTGTTGAAATATTTTTGAAAAGTATAAGATTTAAACATCTGATTCACACATTTTTTTACTTCTAATTACTTTAGATCATATTCATTTTTTTTAATTATAGTGGGCATTATTTTTCTATTTAGAACATAATTTTTATTTTTTGAAAAGTATAAGATTTATGCATCTGATTCACACATTTTTTTACTTCTAATTACTTTACAGCATACTCATATTTTTAAGTATAGTGGACATTATATTTCTATTTAGAACATAGTTTATTTATTTTTGAAAAGGATAAGATTTAAACATCTGATTCACACATTTTTTTTTTACTTCTAATTACTTTATGGCATATTCATTTTTTAAATTATAGTGGACATTATTTTTCTATTTAGAATATAATTTTTATTTTAAAGGGGCATCGATGGACCGACAAAATTACACATCCCCTCACACTGGGCTGTAGAATGAGCCTCTCGGCTCAAAAAATATCATTTCACATGCATTTATCAACGACAAATTAGAGTTGACATCTAGGGTTTATTCTGCTATCATATGCACTTTTAAACCACAGAAAATTGATGTAATTATTTCCTCTCTTTACTTTTTATTAGCTCTAACTTTACACTTCTTTATCATAGATTCTAGAGCTTATCTTTATCACCGCTATACATTATTTGCATGTAACCTGCTGCTTAAAAACCTATTTTATGACATCCAAGTATAATTCCTTGATTGCAAGTGTTTGGGAACCTATTTGAGCCTCTGTTGGTTAACCTATGTGTTCTAGAGCCATTGGAATCCTTGAACTCGCTCTCTAGAAATTATATCATAAATCACCCAAAACCCTAATCATTACATACTTATCTTTTGTGGTCATTCATTGAACATTAATATAATTATCTTATCTTTTCTTGGGTGAATCTTGTAGCATAACACTTAGGGGCCATTTAGCCTAAAGTCTAATTGGGTTACTCGATCCTGAAGATCTAATAGGAAGCCTCCCTTGTGGTGGATTTTCTCCAACCACAGAACAAGGGGAGTAATCACTGTGGTGACAATGGAGACTGTCCCATCATTGCACTCAATCTAGGTTGCTTAGTAAGGCTTTGCACTAATGTGCTACATTTTCATGCAACAAGTACCAAATCGGCCCTCTGGAGTCTGAACTAAGTATATGGCAGAGTCAATATTGCTAGCAGTCAACTTGGCCAAGTTGACCAAGTCCAAGATGACTAAGACCACTTTTAAAAACTAAGCTTGCTAAGGGATGGGAGTAGGCTTCTTATAATTTGAAGTCCTTTTTGCGTGAGGTGGAAGTGGTGATGATCTCTTGAGGATGACACATGGTCCTTCCATTGACTTATTGTCACTAAGTATTTACCTAATGTCTACTTAGCTTTTGGTAAAAAAGGAGTGAATAAGAAGAAAGCACTACACTGTAGCAAGTTAACAACCTTCTCAATCTAATAAGGGTGCATACTTGTTTGCTTGCCTTGTAAGGATGTGTTCTAGTATATGTTCCTTTTTTGAGGGTGACTTACAAGGGTTTATTAGTAGCTATGGTAGTAATTCTAATCTGGAAATCAAGCATCCAGTGTCTGCAATTGTTCTTTCTAAGAAAAACTGCAAAGAAGGTGGTGGAAACGCACCAAAAAAAGTGATCACAGATGATTCTTGTCATTAATGATGAATGATTATTTTTAATTCAAATATAGAAGCTGACCCTTATTTACTTTCAATGTGGAAATTAATCATAGCATTTCAGCCTAGTCTTCAAACCCTGAGACCTAACTCCACCTCTAAGGCATGCTTGAGATCACCAATGGCTTCATTTGACCTCCTTTCAAAACTTTCCAGGAAGTTAACAGGATCATCAAAACATTACAATTTACTAGCTGCATGGAAATCCATATCTGAGGGTAGATTTCGCATTCTTTAGCCAATTGTGAGTAACCTTTTATAATTCTTGCCATGAAGAGTTCACTCCAGGGGGTAATTTGTAGCATTCCCATTATTACTGGTTACGACAGATTATAGTTTCAATCCATGTTATCCACAAAGGAGAATCAAGTGACAGTTGTCAATCAAATTTATACTTTCTAATCCAAGCTGCAAATGCATTATATATAAAATCTGCAAGATTCAAGGTGGTAAATACCATTCATGAAATCCCAACAGCTTAGACACAATTCAACCAAAAAATATACCCAGCTTTAATGTGCACCGAGTTGAGACAATAGACCAGCAGCAACAAGCACAACTATTGGATGAAACCACACCTGTGTTTGTAACCTCGTCTTGGTAACATCAAAAGGAGTTGTAAATAATGCTGCAGTTGATCCTGCTAACCCTCCAAATGCAAGCTGCAATAGAGTTTGCCCACCAATTATTAGAAAAGGCTGTCCATTTCAAATCATAAAAGGCTTTGAGGTAACCCAGTCACCACATGCACTTATTGCATAGTCATTGTGAACCGGGGGTGTGTTATTTTTTCAACTTGCCAAATTTTCAAATTGAATGACCACTTTTTACTTTAAATAGAGAACAAGAATTACAAAGCAACTTGTCAGAGACAGATAGAAAATAAATCGTCTGTAAAGTGCCAAGGTGGGCTTGTGCATTATGCCTACGCAGTGCCAAATGCTTCAAACCCTCGTATGTATAAAACTGTCAAAGTCAAGAAATAGTACATGCCACGGAAACTTTAGCTTTATGGTATACACTGCAAATTTTTCAGAAATAATGACCAAGAAGCCTAAATCTTTATGTTTTCCATTATGACTTTAGGGATCTAACACTTCTTATAATCTTCTATTGGGACTCCAACGACCAAGATTAAAACTTAATCAAGGGCTAAGATCATATCGGAGTCGATTTGTCTGAGTTTCTAGATGCTTCACACCTTATCTCAATTAATTATGATTAATTAGTCTTCCTAAGTTTAGACCTAGGAAATATTTAAAAATAGGCTAATAATCTAATTGAGACAGTTCTAGGTGGAATTTCCATAAACGATTTTTGGGTTATGCCTATGTTTTAGCCTCTCCACAAAGCTTCGAGACTAGAACACCTTTGATTCTACAAAAACTAACAACTTATTACAAGGATCACGTTGAAAAGGGGGCATCAACCTAGGTTCATCATCTTCAAGGCTCGTGCATTAGGGAATGGTAGGAAGGTACAAGGATAACTCAAATACACCTCCTTATCCTAAGGAAGATAAGTCAAGACAAAGTCTCTCTATTAATATCATCATCGATATCATAAACCGGGTCCTTGTCAAAATTATGGTCATCAACCTCCCATTCCCCTCTTCTATATGTCAACCTCTAAGGGATTAATGGGATCACCTTTTTCAAGGTCCTCAACAGGGACATTGTCAGAAATAACGTCCTTGAAAAATATAGGGCTACCTTCAACTCTGCTTTCTAAGGAGCCCTCTTTATCAAAATCCTTATCACAATCCCTTTTAAGATCACCCTCAATATCGTCATTAGTGATTTCATTTTGATGATCTAGAAAGGGCTCCTCTTCTTTCTCATGGTATTCTTCCTCATGATCCTCCTTATATTCGATGAAGACTTTGTCTTGAAAATCAAAATCTAATGTTTGGTGAGCTTTGTCCCTAATTCGAGAACTTGGACTTTTATGTTCTAGAAAGTTACCAACGAGTGCATCAATAGATGGAATGCTCCTAGGCTTGCAATTATTATACAATCATGAGTCATGACCTCGAAGGGATCTTATGAACAAATTTACGAGAATATCTTGATGAATTACCTTGGCTTCTAAGATATATGTAGCAAATCATGTCACATGATCAATCAGAGAAGATGGATCACCATCAAACTTCGGCACCCTAAATATTGTGCTCAGGTTCACATAATTTGGGTACCTAGGGATGCTAGCGATGTCTATGGCGGGATTTCATCAACGTAAGACATTCTATTAGGTTACACATATCAATAATGCAAGAGTTGCCAGGGTGAATTTTAAAATGACTTGAATGATGCTTGCTTCACCCTACAAGCATTGGAGTTCAGTTCAATGAAGAACAAGGGCTTAGTTCTTCCAATCGAGTTGCCAAATAAGGATTTATATTGTCGTATGGGAACAAAACGCACGCTTCGTGTCCCTGGCAACAACGCCAAAAGTGTTGACGCAAAATGTAGCAAGCCTTTAAGAGGGAAACCCTACACATTATAAAATAGACCTATAATCAACAATGGGGTAGTGGTCCATTGTCACCACAACCAAAACCCCTTGCTCTTTATAGATTTTCACCAATCAGAGGAGTCCTGGTAGGAAAGAGATCACTTATGATAGGTATTCTAGGGTTAAAGTATGAAATGATCAAACAAAGGGATTCACAAATAGAAGCGCTAGGGCCACAACTAGTCCATAAATAGTTAAAGCTTCCATTAAAGCTATACTTAACAATAAGGTACCTCATATTCTACCTTCTGCTTCTGGTTGTCTCTCAATACCTTCTACAACTTGGCTCGCTTTTTGTCGAAGGCTTCACAAGGAATCAATTCGCTTTCTATGAAGATCCCTAGAAATGGGGGGGCACAAGACCTAGGGTTTTATTGATTTGATGTGTGTTGGAGTAACTCAAGGATAAAATATGAGGTCAATTAACAACAAGTTGGACTAATGCTTTGTTACATGGGAGAATGTAGTCTAAGATAATTTAGGTTAGCTAAACTTATTTTCAAGGAGGGTGAAATTTGATGCCCCAGCAAACAAATTTCAAGCATTTACCCACTCAATGAAAAATGGATTTTTCATGAGAGAGCTACGATGAGTTCACCAATAGGACTATTCAATACATGTTATACATGAGTAATGTATGCAATATTAATCTAGATGACAATTCCATTAATTTTCAACAAATTAGGGTACAATTCACAATGACCTAGAATCAATAATTCCATACATTAGACATAGAAAAATAGATGTTCAATAATAAAGAGCAACTACAAGACTACATGCAAGAATTCCTTCCATTATCTAAAGAATAGCTCAAAGAAATATTCAAGAATAAGCTCCAAATGTCAAAATGCATCCAAGAGATCCAAATCTTCCACAAGAGAAATGTGACAACCCTGGGTTAAAGTTTCATGTAATAATGTATAATAAAGGAAAAATAAGACCACGGTCATGGGACACATATTCCAAGCTGAATGTTGGGCAAACACTATTGTGGACATCACTTTGGTTTATTTATGGCTATGGAAATTAACAAAGGCAAAGAGACAATAATTGACATTTAATTATGAAAATAAAGGAAAATAGGAGAAAAAAAGGTGAAGAGACACAAATTTGCATGCAAGGAAAATTAGAGGAAAAATGAAGGAAAATGAAGAAAAAAGGAGATCAATAATAAAAAGGCATTAGATGATCAGTTGACAACTTTTGTCAGTTCAGTTTGGCTCTTTCCTTTCATTTCCTCTCTCATGCACTCTTTCACACTTATTCTTGGAGCATTTTGGCATTCACTTGGATTTGGAGAAAGGAAAGCAAGGAGAAGGTTGGATCAACAACTTCAACAAGAGGATATTGTAGGTAATGGGTTGCATGTGAGATTTCCTAGTTGGGATGTGAATGCATGGTACATGCATTTGTTTATTTGGTTCATTTGCTGTCATTAGCATGGGTTTTGCCGGGTTTGACAGTGGCTTCAACCTTGCCTTGCCATTACCTAGATAAACATGGTGTGATGGGATTCATTCTTGGTTGGGATTGGGATTTGGATTGCCTGAAGGTTTTGGAATCAAGTCAGGTGGTCTCAGGAAAATTCCCACAGGTTGGGGGCGGGGATGGTTTTCTCCGTGAAGCCCTCGGCAGGTCGGTGGAGACAGGAAAATTCCTCAAGGTATGGTGTAGAAATTCCGAGACATCGAAGCTCAGTTTGTTTTTGTGATATTGGGACCGAATTAGGTGAGATTGCAGTAGCTTGAGGGTGGAGGTGGCTTAACCTCTGGAGTCCCTAACTGATTATGTCTTGGTTTATCCCCTGAGATCCCACATTCATGCTTGGAATATGGCATGGGGGTGATTGGCTGAAAGAAAGATTTGGTTCAGCTCAATCTATGATCTGGTGGTACATGGAAGTCCTTGACTTGGTTGGCTTTTGCATATGTTAATAAGAGCTATTTTCGTATTGTGATCTATGAGCACTTGTACTTGTTATTATGTTGATTTGAAATTTTGATGGCTAATTTGTCATGGTTAATATTTTGGTTATAAGCATGGTTCTATCATGTGCTTTAGCCATGAATCTTGTTCATGATTTGATAAGTGTTTGAATGGTTGATGAATGCATGGGCTAACAAGTGTTGTTGCAACTACTTGAGAGGGCATTAGACCTTCTTGGTGATTCTCAGATGAAGTTCAGATATGCATTCATGACCTGTAACTTACATGTTTACCTTATGTTTGACGAAATGTCAAATTTGTATTAGGCAATCTAGGTCAATTTGTTGCTTCAAGTTTGAATGTTTGGCATTGTTATCACCTTAATCATGATTCTAGAAAGTTACAGGCAGTTTTGGGTAGTGGTCTAGAGGCTAGCCTAGAAAAGTGGCTCAAATCGCAGAACTACTGGCAGAAAACTGGGGAATTTAGGTCATAACTGCATGGAAGAAGGCTTATGAGTGCCGTTATAGCCTCATAACCGCATGGAGGGTGTGTCAAGGGTGCGGTTATGGAGTTAGGTTAGTGAAAAAAGGTTCTAGCTTAGGGATTGACCACTTGGGGTGGTTTGCAGCCTCTTGAGTGGTCTGTGGTCTCTGAGAGATGTCAGTTTGTGGTTGGATTGCAGGCCCCACTTCCATAATTGGTACTTGGAGGTCAGGCCATATCATAGTAGCACTTAGCCTCACATTTACCTCAGAAGATTGTAAAAGCATGTAAATGTTGGGATGGGTGGTTATAAGAACAAGTGCGAATTCCTCTGTGTAGTCGAAATTCCAAGTCTGATGATGATGAGACATCAAATGAGGTCTCTCCATTATATATATGTTCTAACATAACCTATTTTAGTCTATAATGCCATCTAAATAAAATTATGTACAAGTAAAGGCCTAGGTCAAAAGCCAACCTTGTAGCTTTTACAAATTTAACTTTTCTCCACAAATGCTAGCTGAAATGCTGACGTCATGCTTGCGTGGGCATTTAGAAAGTTGGTGTTAAGGCCTTTTGGTGCCATGACAAGTGTAGAAGGCCTCTAAAATCAATATGTAGGTGTTGGCCCCTATGTCTTGGTGCAAATCATCCTATGGCCCCCAAATGTGGGTTAGGGGCACAAAACTAGGTCTCATGGGTCTCCAAGTGATAGAATTTCTGCTTTTGCTCCAACATGGAGGCCAGTGAAGATGGCACTTGCCTTGCCATGTTGCAGGGCATGAGACAAACTTCATCTGGGCCCTAGATTAAATGCTACACTATATATATGCGAAGCCGACTGGGGGCAAACTAGTCCAAGTGCATCATTCATGAATAATACAAGGGAAAGTGTAGAAGTTGTGGGTGCTAAAGGCGCCCGTGAGTATGAATGATTCTCTAGAACTGTCTAGAGTCGAGTGGCTGTCATTGCATCACCTTTGGGTGTCAATATGTCCCTTTGGAGGACTTGGACCCTAGTTAAGTTGCCCAAACCTATAGATGGAACCACCTGCTAATTACACACAATATCCAGTGATGCAACTTTCATCATTAGGTACATTAGTCCTTATTGCATCTAGGTGAACCGAGCTTGAGAGAAATAGGTATAATAACACTTCGTATGTGGCTTCTCTTCCAAAGTTGGAGCCGTAGTCACGTAATGGTGTTACCTGCATAGGTAGGAGTGGTTAATAGATGACCCTATTAGGTGTTCTCAACCCCTAAAGGGAATTGACATGTCCTCAGTGCACGCTTCAATTGATAGGCGCCATGTGAATAATGATGGAATGAAGGGGGGAAGAACTCCATGGACAAGTGCCATGGTCAAAGGGACCAACTATGACGGAGTACCTAATTTGTTGAAATATGTAACTAGGTCCGGTCTTCGTAATGTCTATTGTAATCATGATTTTATGTATTTGATGAAAAGAGAAAAAGAGATTTATTATTTTCATTCTTGATGCATGGGTTTCATGCTCAAGGTAAATTTATTTGTAGGTCAAGCACCCATTGAGTGCTTCTAGGTTTGTCATAGAATTATGAAGACAAAAGAGTCATTGTCATACATGTAAGACCTCTTTGGGCATGTTGTATCTTCTAAATTTTTTTTTAGAGTAAAAAATGTCATAAAGACCCTCCAAGACCTTGTCAAGCAAGTCGGCCTACATGAAAGATCAAGTCAGCCTCATGGAAGCAATGCATACCCTTGGAAAGCCTATATATAAGAAGGAACTCGACCTCATTTGGATACACAACAAGCAAGTTCGATCTCCTCAAGAAAGAAGTTGGAAAATGATGAAAATCAAGGATAAGAAGAAGAAAAGCAAGGTCAAAGTTTTTGGGCCTCTCCCTCTTGTGTTAGGGTTTCTAAAGTTGTTGGGCAAGTTGAAGTACTAGAAAGTTGTTGGCAAGTTGCTAGTTCAAAAGTAGTTGAAAGGAAAGTTCATTAAGAAGAAGTTTGACTTGGACTTGGATGGGTCTTTGACAAGGGTCTTAGGTCTTGGAATTCGTCATTTGAAGATTCTATAAGAAGAGAAGAATTCTAGCGGGTTTTCCTCTCAAGAGGAGAGGTTTTGGCCCTCGCTGATAGCCTATATCTTGTGTCATCTTGTCTCATTGTTTTTTATGGTTTGTTAGTTGTTTGATGATAAGAACACTAACTATAGTCAAGTGAAAGAAGACACTGTTCAAGTTAAGTAAAAATACATCACAAGTAGTTATCAAAGTAAGAGAAATGACTTAATCTCGTTGCCCCTAGATTTCTTAACATGGTATCAGAGCTAAGGAGACAAGACAAGAAGAGACAACAATTAAAGAAGGATACATAAGGGCCAAGCAGAAGGAGGTCATCAAGAAGGACTAATCACACATCACCTTGAAGGAAGGAATTAAAGAACATCGGAGAAGACCTCAAAAACCCTAGCTCATTCAAAGAAGGATTCTACACATGAAGCATTCTTGGGAAGCTCACACATTTTACAGTCATCATCCAAAGAAGCAAGAAGAAGTGTTGCTATCACCGTCAAAGAAATCAAGGTGATATTTATCACATTGAAACAAAGATCACTTCGCAAACATCCTTAAAGAAGATCATTAAGGAATCAACATCATCAAGAAGGCATCAAGTTGAAGATATCATCTTCAAAAGAAACATCTTCACTTGACAAGTAAGTATCTTTATATTTGTGTTTGAATCTACTATCAAAATGACTTCATTCTGCAAGGAAAACAACAAACTAGTTGGGTCATCAAATTTCCTTGAATGGAAGAAGAGGATAGATTTGATCCTCATAGAGAATGATGTTTTTGGACATGTTAAGGATTCAATCTCCAAACCATCACAAGAGGAAGCTCAAGCACTATCAAAGTATATGAAAGGGGAAATAAGGGCTCAAAGAATCCTCATAGAATTAATCAAGGATTCCCTCATCCCTTACGTAGCAAAGTTGGAGAAATCAAAAGAAATCTATGATAAGTTGATAGAATTGTTTTCCTTAAGTACTGTAGGAGAAGTTATGTCTTTGAGAACTAAGCGATAGAAGATGAAGGTATTAAAGGAAGAAGGGCTAACCTCATACCTTATGAGGGTATCACAAATAAGAGACCAACTATAGGAGTTAGGGGAAATAATGTCTGATAAGGAAATGACCATTGTTGTGCTTAATGCACTCCCTGATGAATGGGGCAATTTTGTATCAAGTATCTATGGAGAGAAGGAAGCCACTCCATTCAATGAACTTTGGTCATTATGTAAGATTGAAGAAACTAGGTTGAAATCAAAGAGTGATGTTTGGTCAATTGAATAAGTTCAAGCATAAACTGCCATGGCCCGAAGAAAAGGAAAGTTTTGAAAGATAGATTCTTGGAAAAAGAAGAAGATCGATATGTCAAGGATACAATGCTATGAGTGTAATGAATATGTGCACTTTAAAAGGAATTGTCCTAAACTTAAGAATGACAACAAGAAGAGAAAAGAAAAAAGTGAGGCCCATGTCACCGAAGAAGTGGAAGAATTTGAAAAGAAGATGACAAAGAAGGAGGTGAAAGACCTCTATTATGACTAAAATATACTTTGAGTCCTTTTCAATTTTGGAGAAGATAGCAATCATGATGGAAAGCATCACAAACATCAAGATGCATTAGAGTTGAAATAGAGATGACATTGCCATAGAAGCTTGGAAGAATAGTTGAAGTAAAAGTATACATGGTTGTAGCAGTCATCATGATAGAACGAAAGTAGCTTATGGTGTTTCCATTGGAAGCATATACAGACAACCGAAGTAGTTGTATATATGGTTGGAAGAAAGTCATCTAGCATGATAGAAGATAAAGAAATCATCATACATCATCATCATTAGAAAGGAGCATTTGCAGAATAAGGATCATTTAGATCCTCCAATAGAATTTTTATAAGAAGGTTCACCTCTACTTGGAAGAAGCAAGTGCCTCAATTATATTCTATGGTCCACCTTGTGTGGGAACCGTTGGCAATGTATGATGACGAAGGTGTGCAACATGTTGAAGTTGTTTGAAGTGCTTTCATATTCAAACAAGAAAAGGAAGCTGGTAGAAGGAAGTCTAGATGACCAAAAGAAGGAAAAGGTATGTATATATTTGATAGAGTCATGCCATCATATAGTTCCAGATAGCTTGGTTGAATTGCTCTATCTCATGGGCATAATTGAACAAGAAGGATCTCTTCCATTAGAATGATGCATGAAGGCAAGTAGACAATGTGCCTTGAACTCTTCTACATATTGATAAGATGAAATCAACATAATATGACCTCATATGGAATATGAGCTGGTTGACAATCATGGTTCCTATGCTGAAAGAACCATGTAAAGAAGATCCTGAGGAAAGCAATATGTGAAGAAAGGAAGAAGAGTTCATGAAAGATGCAACTATAGTCACGTAAGATAAGAAAAGTGATCAGAATCCGATAACTAGAAGAATTAGCTATGACATCTCCATGGAGAAGGAATGAAGGCTTTGATAAAGTCCGAAAAACAAGGACACCCTCGATATTGAATGTCTTGGAGATGGATTCATACATGTACAGGATGTTGATGTTGCATGAAGCTGATGTCATGACGAAAGGGCATCATAAAAAGGTAATTTTGATTTGATTTTGATTTTTGAAAATCACTGGTTGGGTTGAAACAGGGTTACCGAAAGAGAGTTGTAGATGCTACTTACAACTAATACTCATGGAAATGGATGGAAGATCTTGAAAGAAACAAGACTTAGAAGAGGTAGATGTATGGATGATAGCTAGATGTAGAATATAGAAGATCACTTTCCAATGAAAAGAAGGATGACATGACTATTGGTTCAACATTTTGGTTTATTGAAGGGAAAGGGATGGTTGATGCCCTACGAAGAAGATTTGCAAGATGAAGGCTCCATGATGAAGAAGTTGAAGTTCATGACATCAGAAAGAGGAGCCCTACTAGCAACTGATAGTACCATGATCTCCACCAAAGAGCAGATAGTTGTTGTTGGAAACAAGTCCCTAGTTGAGAAGGAGCTTGGGCAAGTCCCTGGTTAAGAGGGAGCTTGGGTATATTCCTTTTATAGGAATGAGTTGAACCTCCCCGGTTAAGAAGGAGTGACGAATATGGTTCTCTACTTCATGTGTCATGCACTAGAGTAGGACTAACAACTGCAAGTCTCAGTGAAGGTCATGAGGGAGAGAAGGACACATCATTCTTGTCTTCATGTTATGAAGAAAGAATGGAGGATTGGATAAGCATCTAGTTTTCGATACTCTTTGAGGATATGGTAGGGCATCCAATAAGTAAGAGTAGTCGAAGAGCAAATTCCTTGAGGATGTGTTATTCCAAGACAGGAATTGTCCTGAAGGCTAAAAGGACATACCTTGTGAACATCCAGGTGGGGTATGTGCCTTAAGAGACAATGATGATGGTGTCTATTAGTCATTGTTTCGCCAACATTGTGCTCTATTCTTGTGGAAGGATAGAGCTGTTAGTCAAGGCCTTGTTATGTGACAATGCTAGTTGGTATGACAAGATGCAATGAGATAAGCTGAATTAATAGCTTATGAGATGGCTTACCAATTCGACTCTTCTTATGAGAATTTTTCAATATGAGAATGTCCAAGTACCATGTATGAATTATGAATACCTCCCTTGTTAAGAGGGAGTGTTGAAATATGTATCTAGGTTCAGTCTTCATAATGTCTATTGTAATCATGAGTTTATGTATTTGATGAAAAGAGAAAAAGAGATTTATTATTTTCATTATTGATGCATGGTTTTCATGCTCATGGTAAATTTATTTGTAGGTCAAGCATCCATTGAGTGCTTCTAGGTTTGTCATAGAATTACGAAGACAAAAGAGTCATTGTCATACATGTAAGACCCCTTTGGGCATGTTGTATATTGTAAAGAATTTTTTTTAGTAAAAAATGTCATAAAGACCCTCTAAGACCTTGTCAAGCAAGTCGGCCTACATGAAAGATCAAGTCAGCCTCATGGAAGAAATTCGTACCCTTGGAAAGCCTATATATAAGAAGGAGCTCGACCTCATTTGGATACACAACAAGCAAGTTCAATCTCCTCAAGAAAGAAGCTGGAAAAGGACGAAAATCAAGTATAAGAAGAAGAAAAGCAAGATCGAAGCTTTTGGGTCTCTCTCTATCGCTTGTGTTAGGGTTTCTAAAGTTGCTAGGCAAGTTGAGTTGCTGGAAAGTTGTTGGGCAAGTCGAAGTTGTTGGAAATTTGTTGGGCAAGTCAAAGTTGCTGGAAAGTTGTTGGGCAAGTCGAAGTTGTTGGCAAGTTGCTAGGGGTCGAAGTAGCCAAAAATTGCCGAAGTTGCTGGCATGTTGCTAGGGGTTAAAGTTGCTGGGTCGAAGTAGCCAGAAATTGCCGAAGTTGCTAGAAACAAAACTAATTGAAAGGAAAGTTCATTAAGAAGAAGTTTGACTTGGCCTTGGAGGGGTCTTTGACAAGGGTGTGAGGTCTTCGAATTCATCATTTGAAGATTCTTTAAGAAGAGAAGAATACTAGTGGGTTTTCCTCTCAAAAGGAGAGGTTTTGGCCCTGGCTGAGAGCCAATATCTTGTGTCCTCTTGTCTTATTGTTCTTTATTGTTTGGCAGTCGTTTGATGATAAGAACACTAATTATAATCAAGTGAAAGAGGAAGTTAATCCAGTTAACTAAAAATACATCACAAGCAATTATCAAAGTAAGAGAAATGACTTAATCTCGCTACCCCTAGATTTCTCAACATGATCCTGGGTGTACAAATATGAGGAGGGAGTAGTCGTGGATGCATGAGTTACCTTAACCTTTGTTTTTAGACCCCTCAATGCTTTCCTTTTACTTTTTCTTGATTTTCCCATGTATTACTGCTCGTAGCTTGAGGAATGAGAGCTTGCTTTGTGTGATGATAATAATTATTACCCCCTTTAGGATGGGGTAGTTCATTGCCCATCAGGGTTGGGACATGCAAGGGTTCATTGTCATCTATGAGATAGGGCAACATTGGCTTAGCCTCTTGGAACCGGTTGATGGTTGTATGATAGAGGTAGAGCTCATGCTTGGCTTTTGCCTGCATGCTAATTTATAAGTCCCGACCATCTTTTGCATTTTTTTTTCTTGTGGCCATCATATGCTCTTTCTTTTTCTTTTAGTTGCATCAACCTTCTAGGGTGCATTTTCAGGCCCTACCTAAGGTATGAGGATGTGTGGATGCCAAATCCCAATGAACCAATGGCTAGTTGACCCAAGGGATGGAGGTGGAATATAGGCTCGTAATATAAGATGGAATGTGGTAAGTATGGAATAAGGATAGATGGGGATACACTATATCTATCTTGGTTTAAGTAGTTCCGCTTCCTAAAGTCTTAGATCATTAAGGGAGGTCTTAGTGGAATATGATTGAATTAACCCCCCATTTAAGGTGAAGGAAGAAGACTACGACCAAGACCCTCCTTTCTTCCAAGTCACCCCATAATTCATACCAAAATGCCCAAATACAAACAAGCATGAGCACCCGATTGCATAATGAATAAAGTACCTTTTGATTAGAATCCCACCTTCCAACATGTGTTCTTGACAAATGGGCAAGGAAACATCTGATTGATGCAAGATGGCAGAGATATGAATGGGATGTTGCATCGAGTGCAAAGTGGCTTTTAGTGGCTATCAGCTGAAAGAGATAATAGGAGAAAAGTTTCTCTTAGGGGTCACTCTCTTTTGGTGGGTAACAATGGCTAATAAAGTAATAAGGTTGATAATTCAAAACAATGAGCTATGAACAATTATGTACAAGAAAAGCTTGAAAATGAATGTATGGACAAGATAATTGACATCTCATGAAAGTAAAGACTTGCATGCATGTGTAAATATAAAGATGACAAAAAATACACACAAATATATACCAATATCCACATATATGAACAATAATAAAAGTAATTGCACACACTGAGACAATGGGAGCCCTCCATGCCTTAGCTCTTACATTGAAGACTATCAAGACTACCGACTAGTAAAAACTCACAAGGACTGCTTATATTACTTATAATGAAGCTTGAATAAAAATTTCATTGATGAAGTTTTTGAGTATTAAGATCACAATATGAATCTAAAAGTTTGAAATCTAAAAGTGATTAGCAAGCTTCACTAGCTTGTCATGTCATTTATACATGAAAAATGAAACCAACTATTGATAAATCTCTTTGTGGCTAACTAAATACTAATCTAAGCCTCCTAAATGTAATTCGATTTCTCCTATTGCCAAAACTGGGGGAAAATCACGTTTGCTTAAATTTGAGCGAAATTTCTCACTAAATTTGCATTTTAGCAGGAAGATTGGCCACATTGACCACGTGTTGACTAGATCTTTTCATGCGTTTTCTTGTAAAACTAGGGGGAAACTAACTATCTTGGGATCATGGGTGACAAAACCCATGTCCCCCATTTCGCCCAACTAGCCTACAAATAGCGAAACAAATGAGCAATTCCAAAAACTAGTTTTTTTTTTGTTGTAAAAATCTGTTAAACTTGATTTACAATGCATAAATTTTCATGAAATTTCAAAAATTAAAAATTAATAATACTTTGGGAAGCGGTTTGTTAATCAAAATAAGTGCAAAATGTAATAAAAGTGGCATAATATAGGTTTATATAGGCCGAGGATGTGGTATATTATCATGGTAAAATTTTGTCAACGTAGAGGACTGATAGTCTGACATTGTCCTCAAGTTGGCTCCAGTGAAGCATTTTGATTTCCGTTAGAGTTCTAAGCCCACTAGAATATAATCTTTTGGTAACTTGTAAAGCACAAAAGTGCAACCAATGTAGAATTCAATAGCATAAATTAAGACAAGCACACATGAATATTATTAATAAATGAAATAATCTTCTAAAGGCTATGATCAAGATTCAAGACAAGGTTAAGCCAAAACCATGAACATAATTAGAGATGCTTATAAAATAGATAGGGGGAATTGAAGATTAAGGAATAGCAAAGGATAAACAAATCAACAGTGTTGCTTCCCTAGGTATTAGCAAAAAATTAAATTCGTGAAGAGAAGTGTAGAAGATGTTCTTAAACTAATGAGCCTTTAGCCTTTGACTTGACTTGTATACGAAGGCGTGATGGCCTTTTTAGAAGCTTTCACTGTAATGACCTAGGGTATTTTTTGCCCTTGTTCATCTTAGGGTTACTAACAAAAATCATTTACTCATTTAATAGTGGGTATTTTTCACATAATAAATACTTCATTTAATTAGTAGCAGTAGTCATATATGAATAGGCTAAACAATACGATTCTCTGCAATTGTACAATAAACAGGGCTAACTTCCCAACAAATAAAAGATCCATTATTCCACTAAAGACAACACTGTTACATTGATTCAACAAACCAATTTAAATAATAAACAAATTTAAATGAGTTTATCCTACCCTGGATTGCCCCCTTGAGGGTGTCTGCAGTTAGAGATGAAGCTCAGATGCCTTCCTGCGATGAACCATAGCCCTAGGAGGGCCCAAACATGAGTATGTTGTGTCCAAAAGAGATTTGGTCTTGAGCCCTTTCTACATCAGAACTAGACCAAAACCTTAGGGGGCCAAAAATCTTTAGTTTGTTGCTCCTGTGCTAGTGTGACCTCCTAATCCTCCCTTTCGATGTCCAAAAGATTTCAATCCATTCACAGTTAGTAGCTTCTTGAATAGGTTTTTCCAGTGAATTTGCCTCAGAAGTGTTGTCGAATTTTGCCTCAAAGAGGCCATGAATTCTACCTCAGAGATGCCACGAATGCAGGGCTTAGTGATGGCCATGGATTTTTGCCTCAGAGACGTCACAAATTTTTCCTCAAAAATGTCGTGAATTCTGCCTCAGGGATATTGCCGAATTGCCTCAGAAGAGGCCAATGAGTTTCCTCAGGAATGCCACCAATTTGCCTCAGGCTGTCCTTAAACAAGACCCAGGTTGGATTGCCTTAGCTGAACAAAAAAGTGTTTCAATGTGCCAAAACATATATGCTCCAATGACCTATGCCAGAACAAGAAAATGAGTGTCTAGGTAAAGTGAGATCAACTCCATCAAAAGTAGACAGGAGATTAGATAGGGTGGGATCACCCCACCGAAGCTAATCAAAGAGAAAGGGTCTCAAGCCCTTAGAGCCTCAGGCTCAAAGAAAAACAAAAACAAGTCAATCCAATTGAATGATGATCAAAATGATTCTAACTCTCTTGTATTTATAGATTTCCTTGTGGGGGTTTCTCCTCAATTAATTGAGAGGGGTTCATGTCAACCCTAACTTTGGGGTTTTTTTCTCTAGTTGCCTCAAAACTTACCCCATGTTGCCCAAACATTGGGTAATTGGGGTTTTCTCCATTATCAAAGACTATAGTCTACGGGGATTGATAGACTACTTCGTCCCTTTGGGGCAATTAATCCATTGGGGACATTACATTGACTTAATATTTCTAGTTTCAACTACCCCAATTATGCGAGTGGTGACATTACATGGGACCATTGACTTCAGTTTAACAACTTGGGACTTTTAGGATTGGCCTTAGGGCTTATGACTTCCACATTATAGAATTCTATGATAAATAATCATCTACTATTAATAACAACATTAAATTAAATATTGACAAGGACAACATAGTTCCATCAATTAGAAGAAATCACTCGAAGGTTGAGTAACACAATTGCAGATAGACTCTTGTGAGTTTGGTCCTTGATATCACAAAATCTAGTAGGCCTAGTGCAAAGCCTCACTAAGAAAATCTAGACCTCGTGGCAACAAGAGATTTTGCACCACTGTCACCTCAACAAGCTATCTCTAGCGATTTAGTGGTAATTTAACCACAAGGGATGCTTCCGTATATGCAGATCACCTAAGGATATTCGATAAGAATGGTTGAAGACGATGGAGGTATAATGATTTGGATAGAATAGTGTCAGAGCTAGGAGGTGTAAGATAGTTTTTACCAAAGTACAAGCACTCTATCCCTAGACCACTCAAGTAAATTAGAGGTTTGTTATAAGTTAGGTTTTGATAAATTTGCAATGATAGGGCATGCAATGTCCTATAACAACCATAAGAAATAGTCTTACAATGATTAACCAACAAAGGATTGAGACTATCAATTAGATATGTAAGGTTTAGTGTTTGCAATGGAGTTTTTATCGCTGAAACATGCATAAAACAACAATATAATGATGATGTCAGCGCTAGAAATAGGGTTTTAACATGTAATGAATGCTAGTTTTTGTTTTTTTGCAATTATTCAATGCAATTCCTATCTAGAAGACAATAACACATCAAATTATATTACCTTTTAGCAATATCTCGAATTTAAGATGGAAGAAGAGGAAAATAGGTATAGAAGAGAGATTGATCACCACCACCTTGACTAGACCTGTGATCTAAGTGGGCTATCGTGTTGCCTAGTGCAAATTTAATTAAGATGACCTTCATGAAGAGGGTGAGAGGGGAAAGGCCTCTTCTTACAAACCCTAGGGGCTTCCTTTAATATGGAGATTTTAAATTCAAGAGATGCACACTCAAAGCTCTCTTGAAGGATTCAAGGAAAACAATTTTGAGGCACAAGGAATCAATATTTCTAGGTAAATTAAGCATTTTTAACCATGGCACATGTAAGAATCCTAATCTACACAAGATAACATGCAAAATATATAAGATAATCAACAAGCCTACAAAATTTTCCACAAGAATTTTGTCGATCAATCCCAAGAAATCATCCTTAAGCAAAAATTCTTCTCCAAGAGCAATTCACACCATAGAGCTACATTACATCCAAGTAGAAAGAGGCAAACGCTAAAATGCACTTCCCAAAGAGAGAGAAGTGTGATGATGAATGATCATCCAAAATGAATAAGGATTCACTTTATTTATTTCAGGGCAAACAAGCCTGATTTCATCAATTTTATTAGTAAAACCCTTAAAAAAGCATTTTGTAATGAAGGGGCAATGAGCAGGGTGAGGGCTTGGTGACTGGAACCCTAACTGGTGTAGCGCTCATTTTCGTGTCGCCCTGCCTTGGTTCTTCACCGCCTTGACAACTTGTTTACCATTGCCGGCCGAGGCTGTTGTTGGGGCTTCACTTTTTTGGACCCAGGTTCGTGCAACCGTCTAAACCGGCCTTGTTCATGGCCAGTCTTTTTTAGAGCCTCATTGGGTTCGCTGTTTTTTCGTCGTGGCATTTGTGGAACAATTTGTTACTGTCGTTTGATTTTCTTCGCCGTTATCGCTTCTTCTCTGGTGTCATTTGTTGATGCTGGCTTTGGTGCTATTGTTGGGCTCATTCTTTTGCTATTGGGGTTTACCACGTAGCTAGCGTAAGTTTTTGCTACTTGTTCTTGGGCGTTCATTTTTTTCCGCCTGTGGCCTTGCATAATCAGTTATGTTTGTGGGCCGTTGCGCCCTGTATTGTTAGTTTTTGGATGGGTTCTAGTCAACATGTTTTTTGGGGGCTCGGTCTTGTCTGTTGCTTTGCAGGGTCTTCTTAGTGCCCAAGGGTTTGTCTCTTGTGCAAACCCTAAGTTTTTAAAAATGTTTGTCTGCAATGTTGTTAGTAAATCTAGATCTAGAATGATCAATGTTCGCCCTCTTGGGTTTCTTTAGGATGGTGATAGCTATTTTCTCAGATTATATCTCTGGAATGCATTTTCACATATGCAAAATGTAATTTCATTATTCTTTGATGAATAAAATTATGTGTCATAGGTCATAAGCCCCTAAAAAATAACCCCTAAAAAAGTTTACTTGAGCATTCAACTAGGTCAAAGGTCATAAGCCTACCTTGAAATAGCTCTAAAACATAACAAAATGTCAAAAATAAATCCACATTTGTTGGAGAAAAGGAGTCTCCACCAGGACGTCATCCTCCAAAATAGGCAATAAAGCATCAAGGGATTGAGACAGGGGTCCAAGAGTGCTCCTCATTCCAATAAATTCCCAAAGTGCATGTGTAAAATTCCAAATGGTGCCTCCTCCATCATGATATCATCCAAGCGGGGCCCTATGTCATCGTTTCCAAGCATGTGGGAGTAACGTGGCACCTCTAAGGGCAAACGTTAGCATCAAGGCCCTACCAAGTCATCTTAGTGATTACCACCCTTATCTGGGCTTCAGAACAAGCTATTATCCATCAAACAAGGTCAAGGCTAGCCTAGGGGCGTCCTAGATTCATTTGGGCACATCATCAAATAGTCCAACACCCAAGCCTTTAGGCTTAACATTTTAGTGGAGGCTCATCAAGTGGTGCAACATGTGGAACTAGCCTAGGGCCCAATGCACAACTATGGATGGCCAATGTGGCGGCTACAATGTCATGTCTACTGTATGAAACGGGGCAAAAGAACCCACTGGAAAGTGTTGAAGAAGAATCAAACCATCCCTTAAGGGATCTTTGTTGCATATGTGATACCACTTGAACAAAACCTCTAAATATTAAGTGAGATCAACTTCATTAGAGACACAAAACCATTAAGGCATCATAGTGAACCATATGTAATGTCAAGGGCACAATAATACTTCACACAAACACACCTTTAGATGTCTAACTAAATCAGGATTTGCAAACAAGTTACCTCAATTATGTTAGGGATGGTTAGGTCAATAATCTTATATGGTGTTTCTAGGCCCAAAGGGGAGTGACATGTACCAGGTTAGCCAATCAATCCATTCGCATTCAAAGAAGGATTCTACACATGAAGCATTCTTGGGAAGCTCACACATTTTACAGTCATCATCCAAAGAAGCAAGAAGAAGTGTTGCTATCACCATCAAAGAAATCAAGGTGATATTTATCACATTGAAACAAAGATCACTTCTCAAACATCCTTGAAGAAGATCAATAAGGAATCAACATCATCAAGAAGGCATCAAGTTGAAGATATCATCTTCAAAAGAAACATCTTCACTTGACAAGTAAGTATCTTTATATTTGTGTTTGAATCTACTATCAAAATGACTTCATTCTACAAGGAAAACAACAAACTAGTTGGGTCATCAAATTTCCTTGAATGGAAGAAGAGGATAGATTTGATCCTCATAGAGAATGATGTTTTTGGACATGTTAAGGATTCAATCTCCAAACCATTACAAGAGGAAGCTCAAGCACTATCAAAGTATATGAAAGGGGAAATAAGGGCTCAAAGAATCCTCATAGAATCAATCAAGGATTCCCTCATCCCTTATGTAGCAAAGTTGGAGAAATCAAAAGAAATCTATGATAAGTTGATAGAATTGTTTTCCTTAAGTACTGTAGGAGAAGTTATGTCTTTGAGAACTAAGCTATAGAAGATGAAGGTATCAAAGGAAGAAGGGCTAACCTCATACCTTATGAGGGTATCACAAATAAGAGACCAACTATAGGAGTTAGGGGAAATAATGTCTGATAAGGAAATGACCATTGTTGTGCTTAATGCACTCCTTGATGAATGGGGTAATTTTGTATCAAGTATCTATGGAGAGAAGGAAGCCACTCCATTCAATGAACTTTGGTCATTATGTAAGATTGAAGAAACTAGGTTGAAATCAAAGAGTGATGTTTGCTCAATTGAATAAGTTCAAGCATAAACTGCCATGGCCCGAAGAAAAGGAAAGTTTTGAAAGATAGATTCTTGGAAAAAGAAGAAGATCGATATGTCAAGGATACAATGCTATGAGTGTAATGAATATGTGCACTTTAAAAGGAATTGTCCTAAACTTAAGAATGACAACAAGAAGAGAAAAGAAAAAAATGAAGCCCATGTCACCGAAGAAGTGGAAGAATTTGAAAAGAAGATGACAAAGAAGGAGGAGGTGAAAGACCTCTATTATGACTAAAATTTACTTGAGTCCTTTTCGATTTTGGAAAAGATAGCAATCATGATGGAAAGCATCACAAACATCAAGATGCATTAGAGTTGAAATAGAGATGACATTTGTCATAGAAGCTTGGAAGGATAGTTGAAGTAAAAGTCTACATGGTTGTAGCAGTCATCATGATAGAAAGAAAGTAGCTTATGGTGTCTCCATTGGAAGCATATAAAGACAACCGAAGTAGTTGTATATATGGTTGGAAGAAAGTCATCTAGCATGATAGAAGATAAAGAAATCATCATACATCATCATCATTAGAAAGGAGCATTTGCAGAATAAGGATCATTTAGATCCTCCACTAGAATCTTTATAAGAAGGTTCACCTCTACTTGGAAGAAGCAAGTGCCTCAATTATAGTCTATGGTCCACCTTGTGTGGGATCCACTGGTAATGTATGATGACGAAGGTGTGCAACATGTTGAAGTTGTTTGAAGTACTTTCATCTTCAAACAAGAAAAGGAAGCTGCTAGAAGGAAGTCTAGATGACCAAAAGAAGGAAAAGGTATGTATATATTTGATAGAGTCATGCCATCATATAGTTGCAGATAGCTTGGTTGAATTGCTCTATCTCATGGGCATAATTGAACAAGAAGGATCTCTTCCATTAGGATGATGCATGAAGGCAAGTAGACAATGTGCCTTGAACTCTTCTACATATTGATAAGATGAAATCAACATAATATGACCTCATATGGAATATGAGCTGGTTGACAATCATGGTTCCTATGTTGAAAGAACCATGTAAAGAAGATCCTCAGGAAAGCAATATGTGAAGAAAGGAAGAAGAGTTCATGAAAGATGCAACTATAGTCACGTAAGATAAGAAAAGTGATCAGAATCCGATAACTAGAAGAATTAGCTATGACATCATCATGGAGAAGGAATGAAGGCTTTGATAAAGTCCGAAAAACAAGGACACCCTCGATATTGAATGTCTTGGAGATGGATTCATACATGTACAGGATGTTGATGTTGCATGAAGCTGATGTCATGACGAAAGGGCATCATAAAAAGGTAATTTTGATTTGATTTTGATTTTTGAAAACCACTAGTTGGGTTGAAACAGGGTTACCGAAAGAGAGTTGTAGATGCTACTTACAACTAACACTCATGGAAATGGATGGAAGATCTTGAAAGAAACGTGACTTAGAAGAGGTAGATGTATGGATGATAGCTAGATGTAGAATATAGAAGATCACTTTCCAATGAAAAGAAGGATGACATGACTATTGGTTCAACATTTTGGTTTATTGAAGGGAAAGGGATGGTTGATGCCCTACGAAGAAGATTTGCAAGATGAAGGCTCCATGATGAAGAAGTTGAAGTTGATGACATCAGAAAGAGGAGCCCTACTAGCAACTGATAGTACCATGATCTCCACCAAAGAGCAGATAGTTGTTGTTGGAAACAAGTCCCTAGTTGAGAAGGAGCTTGGGCAAGTCCCTGGTTAAGAGGGAGCTTGGGTATATTCCTTTTATAGGAATGAGTTGAACCTCCCCGGTTAAGAAGGAGTGACGAATATGGTTCTCTACTTCATGTGTCATGCACTAGAGTAGGACTAACAACTGCAAGTCTCAGTGAAGGTCATGAGGGAGAGAAGGACACATCATTCTTGTCTTCATGTTATGAAGAAAGAATGGAGGATTGGATAAGCATCTGGTTTTCGATACTCTTTGAGGATATGGTAGGGCATCCAATAAGTAAGAGTAGTCGAAGAGCAAATTCCTTGAGGATGTGTTATTCCAAGACAGGAATTGTCCTAAAGGCTAAAAGAACATACCTTGTGAACATCCAGGTGGGGTATGTGCCTTAAGAGACAATGATGATGGTGTCTATCAATCATTGTTTCGCCAACATTGTCCTCTATTCTTGTGGAAGGATAGAGCTGTTAGTCAAGGCCTTGTTATGTGACAATGCTAGTTGGTATGACAAGATGTAATGAGATAAGCTGAATTAATAGCTTATGAGATGGCTTACCAATTCGACTCTTCTTATGAGAATTTTTCAATATGAGAATGTCCAAGTACCATGTATGAATTATGAATACCTCCCTTGTTAAGAGGGAGTGTTGAAATATGTATCTAGGTTCAGTCTTCATAATGTCTATTGTAATCATGAGTTTATGTATTTGATGAAAAGAGAAAAAGAGAGTTATTATTTTCATTATTGATGCATGGTTTTCATGCTCATGGTAAATTTATTTGTAGGTCAAGCATCCATTGAGTGCTTCTAGGTTTGTCATAGAATTACGAAGACAAAAGAGTCATTGTCATACATGTAAGACCCCTTTGGGCATGTTGTATCTTGTAAAGAAATTTTTTTAGTAAAAAATGTCGTAAAGACCCTCTAAGACCTTGTCAAGCAAGTCGGCCTACATGAAAGATCAAGTCAGCCTCATGGAAGAAATTCGTACCCTTGGAAAGCCTATATATAAGAAGGAGCTCGACCTCATTTGGATACACAACAAGCAAGTTCAATCTCCTCAAGAAAGAAGCTGGAAAAGGACGAAAATCAAGTATAAGAAGAAGAAAAGCAAGATCGAAACTTTTGGGTCTCTCTCTATCGCTTGTGTTAGGGTTTCTAAAGTTGTTGGGCAAGTTGAGTTGCTGGAAAGTTGTTGGGCAAGTCGAAGTTGTTGGAAATTTGTTGGGCAAGTCAAAGTTTCTGGAAAGTTGTTGGGCAAGTCGAAGTTGTTGGCAAGTTGCTAGGGGTCGAAGTAGCCAAAAATTGTCGAAGTTGCTGGCATGTTGCTAGGGGTTAAAGTTGCTGGTTCGAAGTAGCCAGAAATTGCCGAAGTTGCTAGAAACAAAACTAATTGAAAGGAAAGTTCATTAAGAAGAAGTTTGACTTGGCCTTGGAGAGGTCTTTGACAAGGGTGTGAGGTCTTGGAATTCATTATTTGAAGATTCTATAAGAAGAGAAGAATACTAGTGGGTTTTCCTCTCAAGAGGAGAGGTTTTGGCCCTGGCTGATAGCCAATATCTTGTGTCCTCTTGTCTTATTGTTCTTTATTGTTTGGCAGTTGTTTTATGATAAGAACACTAATTATAATCAAGTGAAAGAAGAAGTTAATCCAGTTAACTAAAAATACATCACAAGCAATTATCAAAGTAAGAGAAATGACTTAATCTCGATGCCCCTAGATTTCTCAACATGATCCTAGGTGTACAAATATGAGGAAGGAGTAGTCTTGGATGCATGAGTTACCTTAGCCTTTGTTTTTAGACCCCTCAATGTTTTCCTTTTACTTTTTCTTGATTTTCCCATGTATTACTGCTCGTAGCTTGAGGAATGAGAGCTTGCTTTGTGTGATGATAATAATTATTACCCCCTTTAGGATGGGGTAGTTCATTGCCCATCAGGGTTGGGACATGCAAGGGTTCATTGTCATCTATGAGATAGGGCAACATTGGCTTAGCCTCTTGGAACCGGTTGATGGTTGTATGATAGAGGTAGAGCTCATGCTTGGCTTTTGCCTGCATGCTAATTTATAAGTCCCGACCATCTTTTGCATTTTTTTTCTTGTGGCCATCATATGCTCTTTATTTTTCTTTTAGTTGCATCAACCTTCTAGGGTGCATTTTCCGGCCCTACCTAAGGTATGAGGATGTGTGGATGCCAAATCCCAATGAACCAATGGCTAGTTGACCCAAGGGATGGAGGTGGAATATAGGCTCGTAATATAAGATGGAATGTGGTAAGCATGGAATAAGGATAGATGGGGCTACGCTATCTCAATCTTGGTTTCCAAAGTAGTGCCGCTTCCTAAAGTCTTAGACCATTAAGGGAGGTCTTAGTGGAATATGATTGAATTAACCCCCCATTTAAGGTGAAGGAAGAAGACTACGACCAAGACCCTTCTTTCTTCCAAGTCACCCCATAATCCATGCCAAAATGCCCAAATACAAACAAGCATGAGCACCCGATTGCATAATGAATAAAGTACCTTTTGATTAGAATCCCACCTTCCAACATGTGTTCTTGACAAATGGGCAAGGAAACATCTGATTGATGCAGATGGCAGAGATATTGGTTGAAGGGAAAGTACCCCTAGAGTCCTTTGGGCTGAGACTCTACCAGACTGAAAATTGCTTATACAAAGAAACACACACGCACAGCCATCTTTTTTACTTTTAAGCAAATTCTAATGTTTAGGGTACATACCTAAGGTCCTACGTCCGAGAAGACCGTTAGGGTGCAAACCCTTCTTGGAGTTCCCTTCTTCTTTCTCTGACCTGCAAGACAAACAAATCAAAGAACACAACAGTACATGTATAGAAGTTTATGTATAAATCATCTTTATGCTATAAAGTTAGTTATAAATAACCTTTAAGTAACTACTTTCATAAGAATTCAACACAAGAATCTCATAAGCATAAAGAAAGATTATTCGGGAACAAAGACGTGTTTCTTTATATATAAAGGCAAATAAAGTACATATATCGGAAAGATATCACCTGAACACCTTCAGCAGGCTCCAAGCAAGCTTCCTCCCGGATTCGTTCCAGCCTCCAGCCTTCAACAAGAGCTCCTTCCAAGTCTTACTCAATGATGATGTCAAGGATGAATGATCACCAATACACATGGAAACAAGGGTTTCCTATGCAAAATGGGGGAAGTGCAGGATGCACCAAGGACTTCAGACCTGATCTAAGGGGAAAATCTCAGCATAATAATCTTGCTCTCCTTTCTCTCTCCCCTTGGCCTTCCCTTTGATGTCTTTTTATACCCTCTCCAAAGTAGTTTTTTAGTTAGGAGTTGGTTGGGAACAGTTGGGCCACGGGCACTAACAGGTGATCCAGCAGGTAAACCCGCGATCACCGCCCGAAAAAGAGGAAATTATATTTTTTTTAAGTGTTTTAATAGATACACGCGGGTTGGGTATGACAGACCCGCGTGTACACGCGTTTAACACAGGGCAAAGTCGCGTACAGGGAATAAAACACTGTTTTTTAAATTTTTGGACCAGGTCTGGAAGGAGGGGTTGCCCTAGGCCATAAGTGCAGCATCACAAACCATAAGAGTGAGATTTGGAGCTATAACAGATGCCCCCTAATGTATGAGGTCAGAAGGGGAACATGATGGCCGAAATACATTAAGTAAGTACAAGGAAAGGAACTCTGCCGAAAAACCGAGGAGGACTTCACCAGAATTCAGCCTGCCAAGCCACCGAAAGGAGATCAGAAAGAAACACTGTCTGAGGCGGGCATACCCATGCTCAGGAAAAGTAAAGCATGTCCGCATATCAAGTACAAGCGGATCCACTAAGTATACAAGTATAAATGACTGTAAAAATACATAATGGATCATCTGATCATAATGAGTAAGTACATGTCTGAATATCACATATAAAACTGTCAATGATGCTGAAAGATGCAACGGATCACTGAAATCAAAGACTGATCCCATAAGGTACCAACTGAACATGATGGAATAGGATGGTACTACACTGCAAACTCAGGTGCCAGCATATAGAATGTCGCCATGACTGACTGCAACATATAAGGTGGAATGGTATCAACTAGCAGCAACAGGAGCAACTGTCAAGTGAACCAATGAATGCTGATACAACCTGAGGTCTTCACCGACCGCCGTGGTACATTTCTACACCATGGGAATAAATGATCTGAAGTCGACCATGTGAGAAATCGTTTGATTACCGGTCATTGATGTATACCGTTAACAAACGCGAGACTACTCACCGATAATGATAATGAGCGTCAAGGTACCCAGTACAATCTAACAAGTGTGAATAGATGAGCTGAAGTCGAACACCTGTAAGAATCTATCAATCAGGAGACAATGATGGTTTCCCACTGTCGATAGCGAGGAATCTGCCACTAATGACTGCAAACCCCAAGGTACTGCCAAATGGACTCTAGATCTTTGCCCCAGAGCAATGAGTCGGAGTCGATAGGGAAAGATCCGCTAGAAGGAAGGCATTAAGGCATCCTCCATCAATCTAGCGCGAGTGTAACCCGTAGGCCAATAATGTGGAAGGAATCGGACGAAAAAGATGTAGTAACCCAACCGAAGTACGTTTCCGGCGTACACAAGATGTGGCTAGCGCACGGCAGAAACCCTCTGAACCAACCAATAATGAAAGCTGACACAGAGGCGAGGTATCCACCAATAGGGTCAAATGGAAACCAAGGTACTGCACGAATCCCAATGTGTGATAATGTATGCTGATGTCGAACACAAGGGAAACCACTCAGTCAAAGACCCATGATACTGATCGATGCTGAGCACAAGGTGACCTATCAATAATGAAAATAGGGCCAGGGTGCGGTCTCTAGGTCTGCCCTCAGAGCAATGTGTCGTCGTCGATAAGGACAAGACCCGCCAGCAAGAAGTCAATGGGGACCTTCTCAAACCGGCACGAGTGAAGGACCAATATAACTGATGTGATGATAGACATGACACTGACAACCAGGGATGGCCGACTGAAAAATGAGTCAAGAGACACCGCAGAAAGGCCGACTCAGGCTAACTTCCCTTGAACAAAAGCACGACTCAATGTGACTATGTGGCAGCATATAATGAATCTGTATAAGTTCGTCATGCAGGAGGCACGAACGAACCCTCCATATGATTGGAAGAGATAACCAATCGGGGGAGAACTGACTCGATAACAAGGTTATGGCTTACCTAAGTCAAACTAAATCCCACCCATGCGGAGGAGACTTTGTTTTGAGTGCTTTGTTCAAGGGCGACACGACTGACTCTAGCTGCCAACAATAAATGGAAATAATGTCCCTGTTCCCGCTCTTTTTGGAATATTTAATTTTTTTGTCTTTTTCTGATAAGCCGGAAAAAGAATAAAAGAATGCTATGGTACAGTGGAAAGAACGAGTGTCGGTGAAACAGATGCTCTAGTTCCTGGGAAAGGAACGTTCCTATGCTCAATGCAGGGAGGTGAAAAACTGGTCAGTGACACTCAGAGGTATGTCCCTTCCACGGATCTGGGTATGTCAAGCTGCAGAGGTCAAGGGTATTAAAGGTTGATTTTTGCAGACGTCATGGTCAAAAGTGGGCTTAAACACGAGTCCAAGTGAAGCCGGCTATAGGCCAAAAGGTGCAAATGGTCAACATGCAATGCAGAAGTACAACTCAACACACATAGGAGCCTCTAGGGTATAAGGCCAGAACGAAGCGAAGAAGCAAGGAAGAATGAGTCTTCAACGCATAAGTCATGGCGGGACTACAGAGGACTCCCGAGCCTACTCAAAACGAAGCAGCATGGGCAACAAATGTCAGTGAGGTGCTAACTAGGATGCCCATGTAAAAGGATGGCTCTACCATCATGTCATGATTTAAAGAATCGGCGAGTGAAAATGGCTTGCGAACCATAACATGATGGGGTCGACCCTACGGCAGATGTATCGGTCAAATGGAGGCTAGTATGCATAATGCAACGGAAAAATGGTGTCCCTAACCTATATGCCAGTGAGAACACGATACCTGCCATGACGGGTCAGCAGTCATGGAACCGTCTCGAACCGTCGAAAAATGTCCAAAATGTCCTGAAAAACAACTCAATCTCGACATTCCAAGCTCCCAAGTTAAAAGTGACATGAAACCAAACAAAATAAAATTTTGAAAAAATTTTGCATTTTCAAAACTTATAAAAAGAAATTTTGGACTTACATTTTCACCGTTTGACTTGGAGAGCAAATTGTGGAGCAAAAGGAGCAAACTTTCCCCGTGACTTATTCAACCGTTCAAACTTGCCGAAAACTTCCAGGTAAGCACTAAACTTGTCTTGCAATCAATTGTGATAGTTTTTAGGAAGTTTAATTAATGTTTCACCGTTAGATTTTTGCAAAAAATTGCTCTGCGGCGTACACGCGGGTTGGATGTATATAAATCGCGTATACGACGGCCCTACACGCGACTGTGTATAGGGTAAACCGCGTGTGCGCAGCGAAAAATTTTTATACGAAAAACTAATGGATGAAAATGATTTTTTCTTCCAGGATGACTCTCACGTGGCGTGAAAGAGAGCACTCAGCTGTAGATAATGAAGTTATGGAGAATGATGAGGCATTAGATGCCTTACGGGGATGCGGATTGTTAAAATTCTTTAAGTTGCCGAATATGAAAGCAAATGTGCGTCTGCTCGAGAGACTTATTGATTACTGGGATGTCGAGGAAGAAGCCTTTATGATTGATCAAATGCCACTCAGGATAGAAGTGGAAGATATATATTTCATCACGGGCCTTTCCCGAAGGGGAGAGGTAGTCCACTCCCGGGGCAGGACCCGGAATAGTCTCAGCGTAGACGACTATGTACAACTTTACTGCCCAGGTCATCGGAAGGTCGGGAGTCAGATCTCGATCCCACACGTGGCGAGTTTGTCACTGCGGATAATCCTGTTCACCATAGCTCGAGTGAACGGGTCATCTTCGCTACATCAGGCATCACGAGTAAACATGAGCGTAGCAGTGGACTGTCTCACCACGGTGTTTGACTGGTGTACTCCTCTACTTGCCAACATGAAGGAGCAGCTTGCTTCTATCAGGAAGGGACAGACCAAGAACTTTGGGTATGGAACCATTTTATGCACATTTTTCTTCGAGAAGGTTCCTGCACTCCGCCCCAGGGTAGCAGTTCCCATCAGTAGTCCACGTGATCCACGTATGGGCCGGTGGGCTGACTTGATGAAACGTCTGGGGGGTGGGGAAGTGCCCAGGAATGCATTCGACGACGACTTTTTTGCTTGGTGGGAGCAACAGATCATCGCCATAGACGACTACCCCTATGCTGGACTGGATTTCCGAGGAGATCCTGACCTAGTGCTGCCACCAGATGCAGCATGGGGCGAGATCGGTAAGATTTTTTGATTTTTATGATTTTTAGGATTTTTCAAGCATAATGATGAACTTTGAAAAATATATTTTTTTGATGAGATTCAAATGACTGATATGATGATCATGTTCCAGACATTGGGCCTGTGCGACCAGATGGATTCCCACGGCACGGACGGCGTGGCCGAGGAGCCGAAGAGGCGGCTGCGGATGCGGAAAGGACCCTCGCCAACGTCCAGCGACACTTGGCGAGATTGAGCTATCAAGTACCGATGGCCGAGATAGAGGACCTTCCTCCAGATATGCAGCGTCATGTGGTTGGGATGCCACGTGACTGGGTTCGCGTTTTTCGGCGCGTGGCCAATGCTATAGTTAGTTATTTAGCTGCTCATCCAGAGCCGAGGCATTAGATATGCCTGACATGATTATGGGCATTTGAGTCCCAATTTTGTATATTTTTGGACACACATATGTACACTCGAGACGCTTTGTGATATATATATATATACAGTTTGACTTTTTGATGCATGATTTTATGATGATGAATGATTGATATGCCAGTCTAATGCTTGATTAGCGATAGAATCAGCTAACCAATTTTGAGATCTTGGAATGTGCAAATAATTAATGTAAGTAAATGATCTTTGCAACAACCTCACCCTTAAAAATTGGCGATATAATGATGGATCTCTAACCCGATAAATGTTATTTAACTGAGACACTATCAATTGAGAATCAAGATACACTACCAACGAGTCGATCCCATGAGAGATTGCCTCGGATAATAAATTGATAACAGCTGTATACTCGGCCATATTGTTTGAAGCAGGACCGATACACACGCCTCTCGATGTCATCAACTGACCAGTTGGGTAATAAAGTACCCAAGCTGCGGAAGCAAGATTCCGAGTGTGCCGACTAGCACCATCGGCGAATCCAAAATAAACCAAATCATCCATCAACACCTGCCAAAGCAGACCAAAAGTGCTGATATCAGAAAAACGCTCGATAAGATATGTACAAATATACATAAAATACAAAGAAGCCATTGCTTGGTAAAACTAAGCAAAACACTTCCTGAGGTAGAGCCCGTCAGGGGGCTCCGCCAACTGACACCTAGGGATGTTTATAGGTACGACGATCGAACCAATCAATATACTCTCTTCGGCAAATAAATGTGTCGGAGCCAAAGGGACCGTACAAACATCACTAGTCGAACTGGAGGACCGAGATTCTACTTCATGCACAGGGGAATGAAAGTATAACCGACGATGTAAATCTTCCAAAGGTCGATCTACGGCCGTCATTGCTTCGAATATCGCTTCATCCGATGGAAAAACAATATCCGAGCAATCCGATGCAGAGGTGGAATCAGGGGTCCGAAAATGAGCCACATCACCATCTATTTCTTTCCCAGAGGAAATAGTAGAATGGTTATCTACAGAGTTATCGATAGATTCACATCTAGGTTCTGCTGCAGACATAAGAGATTCTATTTCACCCACCTTGTCGTCACCTGATGTGGTCACAGATGAAGCTAAGGTTCCAGGATTCGAAGAATAAAGAGTTTGGACAAACTCTCTCCGTAAAGGATCCCTGGAGGATGAAATTGTATCTATACCAACTGTAGGAGGGGGAAGGTTAAACGTACCCATCAATGAAGAATACATCCCGACTCCTAGACTCTCAATAGGCGGACGGGGGTTACCCACTAAAGGAATGGTAGAGTCAGAGTTTGCTTGAGGATCAGCTGGACAATAGTCCAATTGGTCAACCTTAACGATTTTCCCCTCATAAGGAAAGCAAATGACACGAAATAGAGTCGAAACAACGGCTTCCATCTCGTATACCCAGTTCCTTCCTAATAGGAGATTATAATCTAGGTTAGCGTCTATGACTTCTACTTCAATATTAACGACCTTTCCTCCAACACATATAGGAAAAGCCGGGATAATCCCGTACGGTCTATGAGAGTGACCATCAAATGCTGTCAATAGGGTGGGTGAAGGAACAACCGTCGGTGATCCAATGGCCTTCCAACATGACATAGACATGACACACGTGGAAGCTCCCTCATCTACAACCGTCCGGAAAATATTCGTTTTCTGGTAGGTAGACTTTATCTGGAAAGCCATGTGATGAGGAAGTCTCTTTTTGACATTACTCATATCAAAAGAGAGAGCTAAGGAATTACTTGGATCTACTGCCCCCATTGCCAATAGCAAGGCACTTCGTTGAGTAGGACATGTCTGGAGAACCTCTAACGCGGACATAGCACATGGACTCTGAGCCAGATCCTCGACAATGGAGTAATTCTGGGCTGCCCTAATATTAGGGTTGATAGTCGCGCGTTTAGCTGAACCTTTCGGCACTCGAGGTATAGTCTCAATAGAAGGTCGCTCAATATGAAGTGGGTTGTTAGTTTCGGGAACTGATTTACCCTTAGAATTTTCACCTTCACCATAATCGCGTGACCGTGTGGCCACATTAGCGTGAGCACCCATCATGAAAACATTTGATGACTTATCCCCTTCCTGGTTGCCCCCTGCGGAGGTACCAGGGTTCGAACTTGCGCCAGCAAGAAGTTGCTGCCCTTGGGGAAACGGGTTAGTTAACACAGCTTGCGAACTAGAAGTCCCTCGCTGTCCTAACAAGCGCTGAGCGTCTTCAATTCTAGGGCAGAGATGAGTTAGATGGTCTCCTTTGCATAACTTGCAAGGAAACTTAACTTTCTTTCTCGACTCATTTCCACCACCACCAGCGTTGTTGCCGGATTTATTTGCATCGGGCTTCCCATCCGAGTTCTTCTTTTTACCACGTCCTTTCTTTTTCGCATCGGAATTTTGATTTCCTTTGGGGTTATCGGATTGGACGGCGTTAATGGAAGAATTTTGGGAAGCAGGAGGATTAGACATTGTGACTTGGTTGTTAGGAGCAGTTTGTAATGACAACTACTGCAATTGATTCAACAAGTTCACTGTAGTCGAGTCTACAGACCCCACGATACCATCCGCATGCAGACCTGGCTTTGGCTTAGCTAAATCAACCTTAGATCCAGGAGCATCTGGCAAGTACTTTTGGAGGATCCCAGACTGAGAGTAGATCAGTTCTAACTGCTGGGCCCTGAAAATGGCTTGCTCCTCAGAATAGACCCCAGACATGGAGACATCCTTGGAGATCTCAGGTTGCAAAGACTTCAAAAACCACTCTAGACGGTACTCTGGAGGGATTTCGGCTTTAATGAGCCTTTTTCTCCGTCTCCATTCCTGTATGTGATCAGAAATGTGGGTTGCCTTATCCTGACGAAAGGTAGCCAGAAGTTCAGTTCCGGCATCATAGCGGACAGGCAACTGAAAGTGATTCAAGAAGATATTAGCTAAGTCTGCGAACGATGTAAAGCTGCCCCCTGGCAACTCTATGTACCATTTAGCCGCATTACCAGTCAAGGTGCGCTGAAAAAGTCTCAACCTAACCGAATCTTCGATGAGGGAGTTAGATGAGCACCACAAATGGAATGTGGTTACATGATCGCCCGGATCTTCACCACTCTTCCCTTCGAATTTTGGGATGTCCGAAGGGAGTTTGGTTGGGACCGGAGGCCAGGCTGGATTGTATCTGATAGGGTCGTTCGTTAGCTTAGTGAGATCTGGCAAGTTTAACGTTGCCAGAAATGGAAGCCTAGGAGGACCTAGGGGATTCCACCCAGACTGGGCAGAACTCCCCAAGTTCTGAAAAGATTGTCCTGGGATTTGAGAGGCACCAGGCTGCCCCAAGTGACCAGTAGAACCAGCTGAACCAAAGGGCAAGCCTTGTGGTCCAGCAAAATTCGGAGTTTGACCAACTCCTGCCGTATAAGCTCCATAGCTTGCAAAGTTTCCTCCTATAGAATTGTAAGGAGTCGATAACCCCTGATATGGGTTCCAAGCCGAAGCGAGGGGAGGAATACTTTGAAACATGCTAACCGTGGAATACGGCCTACTTCCTTGTTGGCCAATGAATGGATTCGCAGTTCCTGCGTTACTAGCCCCAGGGTTATTCCAACCTTGGAAAGGATTGCTGCTTTGTCCTATTGAAGAAAAAGGCATGGATCCTACCGTTGGGTTGGAATGTGGAATATGACCACTTCCAAAAGGAAAACCCTGAAATGAAGCCGATCCGCCCATCATGGACGTAGCGGCATTGAACGGAACTGACGGAATACCCTGTGATTGGGTGCCAAAAAGGAAGGAACCAGTACTAAAAGCATTGGTTTGGGCATTTCCACTCGTGGACGGAATGGAGGTAGACCCAACCAAAGATGTGCTAGCAAACGATCCGAACAAGGAAGCGGAGGGGATGGAAATGGTTCCTCCCCCTTGCACCGATGTTGGGGTTTGCATAGTCGCAGCACTCGTGGAAGCCATGCTTCCAGTAGTGATCATAAATGGTAAGCGCGTAGCGTAACCTGGACTCGCTGGTCTATATAATGGAGGCCCAACGTATTGCAATACGTCTGGGTAACTAGATGGTAGTGGAGAATTTGGAATCACTAATGATTCTGAAAGTTCTTCTACCTCTACGTTATCCTCCGCTTGAAAGCGAACTTGAGAAAAGACTGGAGCGTCCCTCTCTTGTTCAAAAGTACCAGGCCTTGCTTGGCCGCTAATATCCCCGAGAGGAGGATCAATCCCCGATGCGTCAGCCGGCGTGGGACGGACCCCACCGGTAGTATTCCCTCTGCGCCTTCTAGGAGAAGGCTCTAAACTAGGTGGCGAGAGACCACGAAGTCTTCGAGACCGTCTTGGAGACCGGTCAGCCACTTTGAATTTTTTGTTATGATCTTATCTAAAGACTCAAAAAATTAAAAGCTAGGCCAACTAGGAGCACAGAGCACACACTAAAAGTTCCTAAAGATACAGCCAGTCAAACAACTTTCAAGTATTTCCGCTCCGGGTGATTGAGACCGGACACCAAAATACGAGAAAGTGAATCAAAGGGCCTTCCGAGGATAGTCTGGGATGATGAGGGCCCAGTCCTATCAGCGAAGGTATCAGAGGAAGTTACGCTGACCTCCTAACAACAGTCTGCGCCGGTGCAAGCCCCCAAGCTTCGCAAGGGTGCCCTCCGGAAGTACTGTCGAGAGTGATACAACGTCGACCTCAGGTGCCACGGGATTCCCCTCCGCAGCCACCTATGCAGATCCCTATGAGAGGCAACTATGGGTACCAACTCATCGTAGAAGCCAGGCGGAACAGTCGTGAGGTAAGTTCGGACAAGTAGGAGAGGGGGTATCTCTCTTCCCTGTCTTCACAGACCCTCGTGCTTAACTCCCAGATCCGGAGTCTTCCTGGTCTCCCTAACGCTATTGGATTTACTCTCTTTAATCAGACTCTTATGTTTGACGTTTTGTGTGGCCTTGGAGAGTTAACTCTCCACTCGCCTAATCCAAGGCCCTAAAATCCTAAACTTGTTGGTGTAATAACTACAACAAAAAGTTCTAGTGGATTTTAATTAAGCGCTTGATTTTATTAGGCTGTTCTTTAAGTCAAAGGTAATGGAGGTGAAACTTGTGGTGTTTTATGGACGCAAAAGAAATTAATAAAACCTAGCTACATGCACATGCACTTTTGTTTTCGATGAATAGCAATTTCTATGAGGTTCAGAAGGCACTTGTAATATAAACAAAAATTTTTTCCTTTTTCTTTTCAGACTCCACACTCACAAAAACTAACAAAACTAAATATGCCTAAAAAGAGATGCAAATCTTTCCCTAATGCAAGAACTAAATGTGGATGCACGATTCAAAGACTACTCTAAAAACAAAGAAGGAAAGTTGCTGCTTTACCAAATTTTGTCTTGCCACTGAAATGCTTAGATAGAAGATGATTTTTTACTAATCATTTCGTCCAAACAATAAAAACAAGTTTTAAGATAAAAAACAAAGCACTTTCACTTCGCAAAAAAGGAAATCAGATGAGAAGCAAGTTTAAGAAAGCGAAACTCAAAAACTTTCAAAAGATTTTCTTTCAATCAAACCAAAAAGTCTTTTTCAAAGGAAAACTCTCAAAAAAAACTGACACTAATGATTGATAAACAAGCGACCAAACACTTTTGTGAATTGACACCTTCCAAATGATGAGAACTCAACAAAAATAAAATGTGTTCGAAATCGCTTTTTGACAATCAAAAGCAGCAATGAAAGTCCAAGAAATCAAAACACAAGTTTCAAGGAAATGGTAACAAACAACTTTCCCGAAACGAAGGAGCAAATGGTCATAAAAATGATTTCGTTAAGCAAACACAAATGTCATGAAAACAAAATGGACACAAAGATTTTAAGACAATCTTCCCACTCTGCCGAAACAGAGCAATCAAGATTCTTAAACAGAAACCTTGTGTGTCAAAAATCAATGACGCTTGCAATCAACGAAAAACAAGACTAGCACTCCTAGAGAGAGTTCGAAACAAGATGCCCCCTGTTAAACAGAGAACTGTCACTGGGAATTGACTGCTTTAAACTGACCCAAACCACCAGACAGACATTCAGCCAAAAGAAAAATTATAAATCTTGAAAATTATGGAATATACGCGCCTGCAATTACTTGCAGAATGCGTGTACACGCGACTGTAACTAAGGAAACCTGCGTATACGCGGGTTTACTTAGTGCAACTTGCGTATATACGCTTCTGTAATCCAGAAAAAGTGCGTATATGAAGTGTTTCAAGAAAAATAAAAAACACAAACTGAAAAACTGGAAAAGCTTGGAGTTCAAGAAAATATCAAACAGTCAGAACCAACAAACAGAGGGACTGAGCCTTGATTGGCTTGAGGACTACCCAAACTAGGAACAACAAGAATGTTGTCCCCAGCGGAGTCGCCAATTCTGGTTGAAGGGAAAGTACCCCTAGAGTCCTTTGGGCTGAGACTCTACCAGACTGAAAATTGCTTATACAAAGAAACACACACGCACAGCCATCTTTTTTACTTTTAAGCAAATTCTAATGTTTAGGGTACATACCTAAGGTCCTACGTCCGAGAAGACCATTAGGGTGCAAACCCTTCTTGGAGTTCCCTTCTTCTTTCTCTGACCTGCAAGACAAACAAATCAAAGAACACAACAGTACATGTATAGAAGTTTATGTATAAATCATCTTTATGCTATAAAGTTAGTTATAAATAACCTTTAAGTAACTACTTTCATAAGAATTCAACACAAGAATCTCATAAGCATAAAGAAAGATTATTCGGGAACAAAGACGTGTTTCTTTATATATAAAGGCAAATAAAGTACATATATCGGAAAGATATCACCTGAACACCTTCAGCAGGCTCCAAGCAAGCTTCCTCCCGGATTCGTTCCAGCCTCCAGCCTTCAACAAGAGCTCCTTCCAAGTCTTACTCAATGATGATGTCAAGGATGAATGATCACCAATACACATGGAAACAAGGGTTTCCTATGCAAAATGGGGGAAGTGCAGGATGCACCAAGGACTTCAGACCTGGTCTAAGGGGAAAATCTCAGCATAATAATCTTGCTCTCCTTTCTCTCTCCCCTTGGCCTTCCCTTTGATGTCTTTTTATACCCTCTCCAAAGTAGTTTTTTAGTTAGGAGTTGGTTGGGAACAGTTGGGCCACGGGCACTAACAGGTGATCCAGCAGGTAAACCCGCGATCACCGCCCGAAAAAGAGGAAATTATATTTTTTTTAAGTGTTTTAATAGATACACGCGGGTTGGGTATGACAGACCCGCGTGTACACGCGTTTAACACAGGGCAAAGTCGCGTACAGGGAATAAAACACTGTTTTTTAAATTTTTGGACCAGGTCTGGAAGGAGGGGTTGCCCTAGGCCATAAGTGCAGCATCACAAACCATAAGAGTGAGATTTGGAGCTATAACAGATATGAATGGGATGTTGCATCGAGTGCAAAGTGGCTTTTAGTGGCTATCAGCTGAAAGAGATAATAGGAGAAAAGTTTCTCTTAGGGGTCACTCTCTTTTGGTGGGTAACAATGGCTAATAAAGTAATAAGGTTGATAATTCAAAACAATGAGCTATGAACAATTATGTACAAGAAAAGCTTGAAAATGAATGTATGGACAAGATAATTGACATCTCATGAAAGTAAAGACTTGCATGCATGTGTAAATATAAAGATGACAAAAAATACACACAAATATATACCAATATTCACAAAGATGAACAATAATAAAAGTAATTGCACACACTGAGACAATGGGAGCCCTCCATGCCTTAGCTCGTACATTGAAGACTATCAAGACTACCGACTAGTAAAAACTCACAAGGACTGCTTATATTACTTATAATGAAGCTTGAATAAAAATTTCATTGATGAAGTTTTTGAGTATTAAGATCACAATATGAATCTAAAAGTTTGAAATCTAAAAGTGATTAGCAAGCTTCACTAGCTTGTCGTGTCATTTATACATGAAAAATGAAACCAACTATTGATAAATCTCTTTGTGGCTAACTAAATACTAATCTAAGCCTCCTAAATGTAATTCGATTTCTCCTATTGCCAAAACTGGGGGAAATCACGTTTGCTTAAATTTGAGCGAAATTTCTCACTAAATTTGCATTTTAGCAGGAAGATTGGCCACATTGACCACGTGTTGACTAGATCTTTGCATGCGTTTTCTTGCAAAACTAGGGGGAAACTAACTATCTTGGGATCATGGGTGACAAAACCCATGTCCCCCATTTCGCCCAACTAGCCTACAAATAGCGAAACAAATGAGAAATTCCAAAAACTAGTTTTTTTTTGTTGTAAAAATCTGTTAAACTTGATTTACAATGCATAAATTTTCATGAAATTTCAAAAATTAAAAATTAATAATACTTTGGGAAGTGGTGTATTAATCAAAATAAGTGCAAAATGTAATAAAAGTGGCATAATATAGGTTTATATAGGCCGAGGATGTGGTATATTATCATGGTAAATTTTTGTCAAAGTAGAGGACTGATAGTCTGACATTGTCCTCAAGTTGGCTCCAGTGAAGCATTTTGATTTCCGTTAGAGTTCTAAGCCCACTAGAATATAATCTTTTGGTAACTTGTAAAGCACAAAAGTGCAACCAATGTAGAATTCAATAGCATAAATTAAGACAAGCACACAGGAATATTATTAATAAATGAAATAATCTTCTAAAGGCTATGATCAAGATTCAAGACAAGGTTAAGCCAAAACCATGAACAAAATTAGAGATTCTTATAAAATATATAGGGGGAATTGAAGATTAAGGAATAGGAAAGGATAAACAATCAACAGTGTTGCTTCCTTGGGTATAAGCAAAAAATTAAATACGTGAAGAGAAGTGTGGAAGATTTTCTTAAAATAATAGCCTTTAGCCTCTGACTTGACTTGTATATGAAGGTGTGATGGCCTTTTTAGAAGCATTGACTGTGATGACCTAGGGTATTTTTTGCCCTTGTTCATCTTAGGGTTACTAACAAAAAACATTTACTCATTTAATAGTGGGTATTTTTCACATAATAAATACTTCATTTAATTAGTAGCAGTAGTCATATATGAATAGGCTAAACAATACGATTCTCTGCAATTGTACAATAAACAGGGCTAACTTCCCAACAAATAAAAGATCCATTATTCCACTAAAGACAACACTGTTACATTGATTCAACAAACCAATTTAAATAATAAACAAATTTAAATGAGTTTATCCTACCCTGGATTGCCCCCTTGAGGGTGTCTACAACTAGAGATGAAGCTCAGATGCCTTCCTGCGATGAACCATAGCCCTAGGAGGGCCCAAACATGAGTATGTTGTGTCCAAAACAGATTTGGTCTTGAGCCCTTTCTACATCAGAACTAGACCATAACCTTAGGGGGCCAAAAATCCTTAGTTTGCTGCTCCTATGCTAGTGCGACCTCCTAATCCTCCCTTTCGATGTCCAAAAGATTTCAATCCATTCACAGTTAGTAGCTTCTTGAATAGGTTTTTCCAGTGAATTTGCCTCAGAAGTGTTGTCGAATTCTGCCTCAAAGAGGCCATGAATTCTACCTCAGAGATGCCACGAATTCAGGGCTTAGTGATGGCCATGGATTTTTGCCTCAGAGACATCACAAATTTTTCCTTAGAAATGCAATGAATTCTGCCTCAGGGATATTGCCGAATTGCCTCAGAAGAGGCCAATGAGTTTCCTCGGGAATGCCACCAATTTGCCTCAGGCTGTCCTTAAACAAGACCCAGGTTGGATTGCCTTAGCTGAACAAAAAAGCGTTTCAATGTGCCAAAACATATATGCTCCAATGACCTATGCCAGAACAAGAAAATGAGTGTCTAGGTAAAGTGAGATCAACTCCATCAAAAGTAGACAGGAGATTAGATAGGGTGGGATCACCCCACCAAAGCTAATCAAAGAGAAAGGGTCTCAAGCCCTTAGAGCCTCAGGCTCAAAGAAAAACAAAAACAAGTCAATCCAATTGAATGCTGATCAAAATGATTCTAACTCTCTTGTATTTATAGATTTCCTTGTGGGGGTTTCTCCTCAATTAATTGAGAGGGGTTCATGGCAACCCTAACTTTGGGGTTTTTTTCTCTAGTTGCCTCAAAACTTACCCCATGTTGCCCAAACATTGGGTAATTGGGGTTTTCTCCATTATCAAAGACTATAGTCTACGAGGATTGATAGACTACTTCGTCCCTTTGGGGCAATTAATCCATTGGGGACATTACTTTGCCTTAATATTTCTAGTTTCAACTACCCCAATTATGCGAGTGGTGACATTACATGGGACCATTGACTTCAGTTTAACAACTTGTGACTTTTAGGATTGGCCTTAGGGCTTATGACTTCCACATTATAGAATTCTATGATAAATAATCATCTACTATTAATAACAACATTAAATTAAATATTGACAAGGACAACATAGTTCCATCAATTAGAAGAAATCACTCGAAGGTTGAGTAACACAATTGCAGACAGACTCTTGTGAGTTTGGTCCTTGATATCACAAAATCTAGCAGGCCTAGTGCAAAGCCTCACTAAGAAAATCTAGAGCTCGTGGCAACAAGAGATTTTCCACCACTGTCACCTCAACAAGCTATCTCTAGCGATTTAGTGGTAATTTAACCACAAGGGATGCTTCTGTATATGCAGATCACCTAAGGATATTCGATAAGAATGGTTGAAGGCGATGGAGGTATAATGATTTGGATAGAATAGTGTCAGAGCTAGGAGGTGTAAGATAGTTTTTACCAAAGTACAAGCACTCTATCCCTAGACCACTCAAGTAAATTAGAGGTTTGTTATAAGTTAGGTTTTGATAAATTTGCAATGATAGGGCATGCAATGTCCTATAACAACCAGAAGAAATAGTCTTACAATGATTAATCAACAAAGGATTGAGACTATCAATTAGATATGTAAGGTTTAGTGTTTGCAATGGAGTTTTTATGGCTGAAACATGCATAAAACAACAATATAATGATGATGTCAGCCCTAGAAATAGGGTTTTAACATGTAATAAATGCTAGATTTTGTTTTTTGACAATTATTCCATGCAATTCCTATCTAGAAGACAATAACACATCAAATTAAATTACCTTCTAGCAATATCTCAAATTTAAGATGGAAGAAGAGGAAATAGGTATAGAAGAGAGATTGATCACCACCACCTTGACTAGACCTGTGATCTAAGTGGGCTATCATGTTGCCTAGTGCAAATTTAATTAAGATGACCTTCATGAAGAGGGTGAGAGGGGAAAGGCCTCTTCTTACAAACCCTAGGGGCTTCCTTTAATATGGAGATTTTAAATTCAAGAGATGCACACTCAAAGCTCTCTTGAAGGATTCAAGGAAAACAATTTTGAGGCACAAGGAATCAAGATTTCTAGGTAAATTGAGCATTTTTAACCATGGCACATGTAAGAATCCTAATCTACACAAGATAACATGCAAAATATATAAGATAATCAACAAGCCTACAAAATTTTCCACAAGAATTTTGTCGATCAATCCCAAGAAATCATCCTTAAGCAAAAATTCTTCTCCAAGAGCAATTCACACCATAGAGCTACATTACATCCAAGTAGAAAGAGGCAAACGCTAAAATGCACTTCCCAAAGAGAGAGAAGTGTGATGATGAATGATCATCCAAAATGAATAAGGATTCACTTTATTTATTTCAGGGCAAACAAGCCTGATTTCATCAATTTTATTAGTAAAACCCTTAAAAAAGCATTTTGTAATGATGGGGCAATGAGCAAGGTGAGGGCTTGGTGACTGGAACCCTAACTGGTGTAGTGCTCATTTTCGTGCCGCCCTGCCTTGGTTCTTCACCGCCTTGACAACTTGTTTACCATTTCCGACCGAGGCTGTTGTTGGGGCTTCACTTTTTTGGACCTAGGTTCGTGCAACCGTCTAAACTGGCCTTGTTCATGGCCAGTCTTTTTTAGAGCCTCATTGGGTTCGTTGTTTTTTTGTCGTGACGTTTGTGGAACAATTTGTTATTGTCGTTTGATTTTCTTCGTCGTTTTCATCGCTTCTTCTCTGGTGTCATTTGTTGATGCTGGCTTTGGTGCTATTGTTGGGTTCATTCTTTTGCTATTGGGGTTTACCACCTAGCTAGCATAAGTTTTTGCTACTTGTTCTTGGGCGTTCATTTTTTTTCCGCTTGGGCGTTCATTTTTTTCCGCCTGTGGCCCTGCATAATGAGTTATGTTTGTGGGTCGTTGCGCTCTGTATTGTTAGTTTTTGGACGGGTTCTAGTCAACATGTTTTTTGGGGGCTCGGTCTTGTTTGTTGCTTTGCAGGGTCTTCTTAGTGCCCAAGGGTTTGTCTCTTGTGCAAACCCTAAGTTTTTAAAAATGTTTGTCTGCAATGTTGTTAGTAAATCTAGATCTAGAATGATCAATGTTCGCCCTCTTGGGTTTCTTTAGGATGGTGATAGCTATTTTCTCAGATTATATCTCTGGAATGCGTTTTCACATATGCAAAATGTAATTTCATTATTCTTTGATAAATAAAATTATGTGTCATAGGTCATAAGCCCCTAAAAAATAACCCCTAAAAAAGTTTACTTGAGCATTCAACTAGGTCAAAGGTCATAAGCCTACCTTGAAATAGCTCTAAAACATAACAAAATGTCAAAAATAAATCCACATTTGTTGGAGAAAAGGAGTCTCCACCAGGACATCATCCTCCAAAATAGGCAATAAAGCATCAAGGGATTGAGACAGGGGTCCAAGAGTGCTCCTCATTCCAATAAATTCCCAAAGTGCATGTGTAAAATTCCAAATGGTGCCTCCTCCATCATGATATCATCCAAGCGGGGCCCCATGTCATCCTTTCCAAGCATGTGGGAGTAACGTGGCACCTCTAAGGGAAAACGTTAGCATCAAGACCCTACCAAGTCATCTTAGTGATTACCACCCTTATCTGGGCTTCAGAACAAGCTATTATCCATCAAACAAGGTCAAGGCTAGCCTGGGGGCGTCCTAGATTCATTTGGGCACATCATCAAATAGTCCAACACCCAAGCCTTTAGGCTTAACATTTCAGTGTGTGGAGGCTCATCAAGTGGTGCAACATGTGGAACTAACCTAGGGCCCAATGCACAACTATGGACGGCCAATGTGGCGGCTACGATGTCATGTCTACTATATGAAACGGGGCAAAAGAACCCACTGGAAAGTGTTGAAGAAGAATCAAACCATCCCTTAAGGGATCTTTGTTGCATATGTGATACCACTTGAACAAAACCTCTAAATATTAAGTGAGATCAACTTCATTAGAGACACAAAACCATTAAGGCATCATAGTGAACCATATGCAATGTCAAGGGCAGAATAATACTTCACACAAACACACCTTTAGATGTCTAACTAAATCAGGATTTGCAAACAAGTTACCTCAATTATGTTAGGGATGATTAGGTCAATAATCTTATACGGTGTTTCTAGGCCCAAAGGGGAGTGACATGTCCCAGGTTAGCCCATCAATCCATAGGTATTTGTGATAATGGTGCTCATGGAGAGGGAGAGACTTCAAGGCAACTGCCACAAACATAAGACCAGCTAATGGGGGTCCAACATTCTGAGTGTAATGATGTAAGGAGGGAGCAATCATGGTGGCATGAGCTATCTCTTCATTTGGCCTACTTTTTCCACCCCTTTGGTCTGCCTTTTACTTTAGTGATTTTGCCTTTATTTGATGCATAGCTCAGGAGCCCAAGCTTGCTTTATGATTTTCCAATACCCCTTAAGATGTAGCAATTTCTCCTTCACCGGGGCTGGGACATTTAAGAGTTCCTTACTTAAGATGAAGCATTAAATTCCCAAGGAATTGGGTGATGGCTAATGAGGGTTCCTTACTTAAGATGAAGCATTAAATTCTCAAGGAATTGGGTGATGACTAATGAGGTTGGTAGAGCTCATGCTAGGCTTTCGCCCACATGCTAGTTTTCATCCTAGCCATATTTTGCATTTTATATTAACTTTCATTGTGGCTTTATATGCTTTTAACTTTCTTTTTAGCTGCATCAACATTTGGAGTCATGTTTCTGGGCCCAGACTCAAGGATGTGGATATAGGGTGCCAATCCCAATGGCCAATGGCTACCAACCCAAAGAATGGAGATGGATAATCGAGAGAGATGGAAAATGGTAATTATGGATTGCCTTCGGCATGCTATATCAATTAACTCCTCACAAGTAGTGCCCTTTCTAAACTCTACGACGTTTGAGGTCACACTGGACTAGTGTCAAAGATTAACCTCCCAAGTGAGGTGTGGGAACAAGAATACAATCGAAGTCAGTCAATCATCGACTTTGCCTCATGATCCATATCAATATGACCATAGCATTAAATGAAAACAGACGATTGCAAGAATGGTTAGAGTACCTGCTAAGAGATGACCCACCTTCTTTCATGAAGAATGCCGGGTGGGAGAGAGATCTGACTTGAGCAATTGATTTTCCTTTAGGACTTGTTGATTTAGGATCATTGATTCGAGATGACCCACCTTTCTTCAAGAAGAATGCCGGGTGGGAGAGAGATCTGACTTGAGCAATTGGTGGAGAACTCTGGCATAGTGTTATGAACTGACTATCACGGGGTTGCTGGCTAGCTGGCCGTCAAATGAGGAGAAAAACTTTTCCTAGGCATTACCCACTTTGGTGGGTAACAGCCCCCAGTTTTCAAGGTTTTTATATGATTTTCCTTTAGGACTTGTTGATTTAGGATCATTGATTCTTAGATTCTTCCAGATTTGCTTGATTGAGATTTTCATTATGTCAAAATCACAGTGTGCTACTTATTCTTAAGGAGAAGGATTTGCCTGTCTCAACTTGTGTTATTGATTGATAACATTGTGGGTTTTAGCATTGATCATTATCCAGGTCATTCAGCTTTAAGGTCAACAAGAATGGGAAGTCACATGGCATTGGGATAATGTTGTTGATACTTGCATGTGGAGTCATAGGCTTGTTATGTAGCCGATGCTGAAAGGTGCCTGGCATTTACCTTGAAAATCTCTATGGTTTCAATCCTAGTCCTGGCAGTCTCTTTCATTTGGATGCCCGACAGCTCTAGATTATGAACACATGCCCCTAATACTTTCTAGATTATGAGCACATGCCCCTAATACTTTTTATAGCTGTCACTTCTATCACCTGTACTAGCTTAGCTTGACTTATATTGAAAATTAAGTTATTTTCTCACATTATAAGAGACAGCTGATGCAGCTTCTGTGCAAGTAAGTGGATGATTTTCCTAGATTTGCCTTTTAATAAAAATGTTCCCTCAATGAGCCCCCAGAGAACTCATTGAACTCAGGATTAAAGCAACTCGGGTTTCTAGACTTGACTTCTGTGATTACAATCATCTGCAAAATGTTCAAAATAGCAGCCAACAAATTGCATATCTTGCATGGTATCAATAACTGCCACCCTTATTTTGATGGGCAGCATAGTTTTGATACAATGATAAGAGAAATTGAAACAAGAAGAATTTTGCAAATGAACAGTCAATTCTAGACATATCAGAATTGTATGAACTGATCCAGTCCGAGATTCTTGATGCAAGGGATTATTGCCAAATTTGTTCAGGACTTAAGGAGAGGAAGATGCTAAGATCAGGATATCTATGAATATATTTTAAATTAATCCAAGCTACATGTTAGGTAAGGAGGGCCAGGTGAAATAAAAACCCCTAAACATTGTTACCAGGTAGCAGGGATTCATATTTTTTATCTAATTCCTTTAATTACTATTCATAGTTATACTCTACATCTTTGCCAAATGATATATAAAGTGGTCCACATTCTTCATTCCATTAATCTGTCAAAGGTTTAATCTCTAACCAGGTAGTCTAAGGGTCACTTTTGGCAGGTGTGTGACTTAGTATTTTTAGTAAAATATTTAAGCTTTTTGTGAACTCAAAGCTAAAGCAAAACTAGCTTCAAACAAAGGCAGTTCTATCAATTCCAAACACAATGAAAGTTGCCAGATGTTAAAGAGGCACTGGGGAAGTTGCCAGATGTTAGCCTCTCCACCAATTTTCAAGGCTAGAGCACTTCTGATGCTACCAAAAACTAACACTCCCTCTTAGCGAGGAAAGTGCTCTAACAACAATGTCCACCTGCATGCTGCTCTGTTTCTGAAGCACCTCCTTTATGCACTGCTGCTGCCACCAACACTGTGTTGCTACTGCTATTGTACTGCTGCCCAAGACATTGCCACTACCACTGCTGCATCTGTACTACAACTCCCTCTCAAATGCTGCATCCGCTATGTTGCTAGCACTGCCACTGCTAACATTGCATCTATACAGCAACTCAGTTGTTGAGAGAAGCAACTGAAAAACATCAAAAATTAGTTGAACTTAACTGTGTTCAGCATAATACAATGAATGTTGGAATTTGCCTACTGTTGATTCTGACCCTCTGAATCTTTCTGTGTTGTTGCTGACTCCTGCACTATGCCAACTGCACTGCTGCCAACCTTGCTTTGCGTTGATCAGTCTCTAGTCCCTAGCCACTACATTTGTCCTCCAAACACTCCACTGCATCATCTAACACTAAGTCCATCTTACTACTGTTGAATCTTGGGCTCCCGTAGCAAGGAATTAATCCAAGAGGTGGACTCCTCAAGGATCCTGCCCATCTGTAGCTCTTTCAAACAACAACTCTAAATCTCCCCGCCTCCCTCCTGGAGATGCAGCTGTCATCTCTGCCAAATGTCGAATGACCTCCTCTCTCCTTTGCACAGCACTAGATTGGCCTACGCACTCCTTGTTGGAGCTTGTAGATCTGCCCCTCTCCGTTGTTGTTCAACAAGTGAAGATTCGAACTCCTTGGCTAAAAGTCCTCTAAGGAGAAAATTCCCCTTTTATGTGCCTTCGCTCTTTTCCAGCGAATTTTGACCCGGCAGAAACTGTGCCCTTCAAGCACTAAGTTGAGGTTCTGCGTCACTCCCTCTGCCTCTGCAAACTCACGAACTGGAAATCGTACCTCTGTCGTCTCACTCAAAGAGAGATTTCCTATGATCTTCTTCCCGACAAGGATTGCGCAATCCTTTCAAGGGGATTCGAATTGCTGCCAAGTGCAGCTTTCGGCCTCACTGCTCAGCATTGGATCTGCTCTTCCTGTTTCAAAATCAATGCTCTGATACCATGTGAAAATTCCTAGACTCAGAGGAACCCCTACTACATTTGTTAATTAAGGTTGTCATTGACGTCAATATGGCATTGTTTGTGATGGAAATATTCTTGTGATGCATGAATAACCCTTTGCCCTAACGATAGCAGGTATTGCACCAAGGGAGAAAGCTCCCACTTTTGAGGAATTGATAGGTATACTGATGCAGGAAGAAGAGTGGAGTAGTGGGATATCTGGCCGAGGGGAGGATAGAGAGGGATGAAAAATGGAGCTGCAGTGACAGTCTGAAAAGGGTTAGGGTTTCTGCAGCTTATCTGCTCCACACCTGCACCCTACCTGTCGTCATGTGGTACTTCTGGTCACCTTCACCGTGGCGATTCGTAACTCGACTTAGCTCACCGTAATGGCCTTGTAACCCCGTCTTTCGCCCTGTTTTACTGCATACCTGCCTATTACTCGACATTGCATTGTAGCGACGGTTACGATAGTCTTGGAGGCAGCTAGTGGAGAACTCCTCAGAACAGTCATGGAGCTAGACATAGTGGATTACTTAGAGGACCCGTTGGAGGACGTTAACATCTGGACAACTCCTCGCTCCGTCGCGGAAGACCTTCTCCCCTTTTGTTGTGATCTAACAACCACCATTGCTGGACTTCTCTGAGCCTCTTCCGGTATGGTCGGTACCCTCCTCCCCGCCACAGTCTCCCTCCGCATTTAACTTTGCGTCTGACTGCCTTCACCCTAATCCCGCGGCTGAATCTTCACATTACCCTCCCACCCTATCTGTCGGCTCTCTAAACAAACCCCCTGGCAACTCGACCCTGGTACAAGGGACCCCTCAAGCAATAGTATCAGCGGCACCTCCATTGGGTAGCTACTCAGCAATCCCCCCACTCTCAGAACCTATCCCTACGGACGAACATCTCAGCACTAGAAACCCTCCCTCAAACCCTTCTCCGCTCGAGGAACGCCCTGACTCCTCTGAAGACGCTGCTAGGCCAAGTAAGAAGCGCAAGTGCTTCAAACCAAAAGGTGAAGAAGTCATCATCACGCTTGGGGAAGATATCCAAGGGGGCGACACCATGGATACGGCAGATCGCGTTCTCGTTGGAAGGATCCGAGGCAGGAGCTACAGAGCGGCTCACCTGAAGCTTTGGACCTCAGAGGTATTGAGGCAGCACCTAGCCAACCTTCCCTTTGTACAAACTTTTGTTAGGGGTTGGTTCGCTCTACGCTTCGCCAGAGCCGAGCACACGAATTGGGTCCTGTCCTCCTTCTGGCACTTTGAACACGCCCCAGTCCTCCTCCGTCGTTGGAACCCTCTATTCGATCCGGAAAAAGAACAAATAGGAGTTGGGCCTATTTGGGTTCGGCTTCCAGGATTGCCCCTCCAATTCTGGTCAGAGGACATATTTCGACGCATCGGCAACACCCTTGGCACATACCTTGAGCACGATAGATCGTATTTGGCTACTGGAATGATGGCTTATGCCAGGGTTTTGGTTCATCTGGACATGAGGGGGGGTCTCCAGGAGCATATCACATTACAATGGAGAACATTCTCTCGACAACAAACCCTGGATTACGAAGGAGTCTCGTTCCGTTGCAGACGATGCCACAAGGTGGGACATCTTTTCAAGGACTGCCCCTTGAATAGGAAGGCGAGAGATGGAGAAAAGGAGAAGGTAAATCCGCAGAAAAGCTCACAACGATAGGGAAAGCACCTTTCGGGCCACCCTCTCCTCCTCTGACCAAAGCAAGGGCGGCTGTCGAGGCTGCATTCTCCACGTGTATGTTGGATTCATCCTCCTCCTCTGCTTATTCTACTGCTTCATCATTTTGCATTGCATCAAATAATGTTCAACTCTCTGATCACTGCAATATCCCTCCCATTACTCTGGCATGTCCCATAAAACCCTCCTCTCCCACCATATCCTGCACCCCGCCATCTTTTCCTGAGGACTCCCAAACCATCACTTCCATTCTTGCACCTATCCCTCCATCCACCAGATAACCCCCTACGTTCTCGGATCCGATCACAAGCTCCTAATACCTTGGGTATAGCCCTGATTTCCTCATAGAGCTGCAAAACTAGATTTATTTGATCATCTACCTCAAAAAGTTTAGGACATTTGAGCTTAATAGGTAGATATGGATAAAATTTTATCTCCCTTCTATATGCTCTCCTCCTTGGATGTTTTTCATGAGAGCTTTTGTACACCTGCTGAATAACCATGGTTGCTATGTACTTGTCTTTGTCATTTGTGGCCTGCACAATTAGTATAAATGGTGTACCAATGTATTCATGTGTGGAGGACACAAAGACACCATCTGCTCCTTTATTTTTCTTAGAACAGTCCACATCCAAGGAGGAGTTCCAAGACTGTGCACCCTCTTCCTCTGTCATCTGACAAGCTGCCTTTTCAATCTGTGTGGAGGCCACCTGAGCAGGCATCAGAATATCAAAACTGAGATGATCAGTATCAGCCTTGGGCTTTGAATCATGGTCTGCCTCAAAGTTCAGGGGGCAACTTTGAAGGATTGTCTTTTGAGCAGGCAGAGGGACAAAAGATGATGGGGAGCTTTCCTCTCCCTTATTGGTCACTGCGCTGGGGATAATGGCAGGTTTGGTAGTTTGCAGATCTGCATAGTCACTAGAAGATGTGCTGGCTTTAGGCTTAGATTCTTTGAGGATGGGAGGACTTGCTGCTCGCTGCTTCTGCTGATAAGCTTGTTGTTCTGCAGGTACAACAAACTGATGAGCAATGCCTTTGGATAATGCTTCTTCATAGGCAGCTCTGGTTAGGAAAGGGGCACTGCCCTTATCTTCCAAACCGTGGACCTCCTTCTCTTCTTCATACAACTCTTCCTCCATGACTATAGTTTGAAAAAGGGGCTTCACCCTTTTGTCTTCGTTTGTATCTCTACTTTTTTGCAAAATCTGCGACTGCTCCTGTGCTTCTCTATATGGATTTGACTTTGGAAGAGTAAGGGAACAAGGAGCTCCTGCTTCCTGAGAGTACTGCTCAACTTCTAGTCTGGAAACTTCAGAGGCTAATAACTCTATCATCCTAGCTAATTTATCAATCTTAGGATTTGAGGATGATGAGAGTTCTCCTCCCTGTCTTCTCCTTTCAGCATCACCTTTGAGTCTTTCTGCAGCTAAAATGTTCGATTCTACTTCAAAGGCTGCATTTTGCATATCAACCAAAGAAGCACATCTTCTTTCTCTCAACAGCAGGCAGAACTGAGAATCGAAGGCATTGGCATAAGTGATCATAGCAGAAGTAGGGGTAGGTTTTACTTCGGCTGGTATTCTGCTGTACATATGGTTGAATCTGATGTTGAAATCAGACAGCAGCTCACCATCTTCCCTCTGCAAGTTCCCAAACCCAGTATGATAATAGAGCAGATCTTTATTATCCCCCCAGTGCTTTAGGAACACATCATCTAGGGCTTCAATGTCTGCAATAGACCTAGGGGGTAATTCTCTGAACCATTTTCTAGCTTCTCCCTCCAGGCTTTGGACAAAAACCCTCATCCACACATCCTCTTCATTAATATCTAGGTTATCAACATAACAATAGAAAGATTCGAGGTGCTCTTCAGCTGATACTCCTTTTGTACCAGTAAATTTAGGCATGTATTCTTGATAATCTCCCGCAGGCATGGCATTCAAAGGGACAGGCAAGACCAAGGGTCCATACATGGCAGCTACAATTCTTTCTATCTTCGTAGGTGCTTGCTGGCCTGCCATGACTGGGGTATATGAAAGGATACTGGTAGACTGAGTGGTATGGATCAATGAAAAGGATGACACAGACAGAGGAATATGATGGACTGTATGGGGGGCTTTCTTTGGACTGAAATCCGAAAGGGAAATGAATGACTAAGGAGCTTTATGAATCTCTGAAAGTGACTTTCACTAACAAAGATACATGGGATTTCTAAGGCTTACCTGGTCCTGATGCTCCTTTCTACGAAATTTTCTTCTACTTAACGATCTTCTCAGGGTAAGGCACTGGTTCAACTGGTGATTTCCAAGGATTTCTTCGAGTATGTCTCACAAACTGAGCCAGGACTATACTGTGGAGTCGCCAAAGGTTGGTCTTCCTCCAGTGGAGTCGCTAGATAGATGATTACAACAAAAAATGTGCCCAGACCTTGTCTATCATCAAAATCTGGAACTGTGTCATCTCCCAGGGAAGTTGAGCCTCAATCTCCTCTCCCCGGCAACGGCACCAATTAATGTTATCACCCCAAGAAACTCTCCTAGGTTGTATCTCAGAGATGCTCGGGAACATTACAAACTCAACAAAAATGTTGGAAATAGGTGGATGAATGGAAGGAATGATGCATATTCAAGCCAGATAACCACTTCTACTAAGCTTGACCCCAGACATGGGTGAACACCCCTAGACTTCAAGGCTTTAGACCACTAATTACTCACAGTTTGAGGATTAAGTGAATCATGGAGAATACTGACCACACCAGCAGATGCACAAGACCATGTGATGGCCGGCAGCAACCAGTAAAAAGGTCTGCAAATCTATTTCCTAATGCACAGACAGGATGACAACTCTCTAACACTAAGTAAACAGAAACCTGCATAGCACATTCAATAATACATTCTAGATTCTAACACAGAGGTGGGATGACAGCCCCTCTAATGCTAAATATCAAGTGCACATGAACAAATGCATAACAAGCATAGCCTGGAACAGAATAGAAGTGGAAAGTGAGCAATTAACAGCAAAAGAAGCTTGTATTAGCTGAAAATGAAGACCAGACGCTGCAGGTATCACAGTAGCTACAATCTCAAAAAGTAGGTATATATAGAGTTTGTTTACAAGGATATTCTGTTGTTCTATGCGTGGAGGGGTCATAATGGACCACCAACCACCTTAACTCTCTGATGGAGTCTCTGCTACGATCTGTTGGCTTTTATGAACAAATTGACATTCTCTGGTGTTCTATTGTACTCCTCGAGCAGGTGGAGTGTTGACTGAAAGATGTTTCCTTCTCGGCCATGCTTTCTTGTTAAATGCAGTTGCTGAGGATTTAATCCGCCAGGTACTGGATTCTGGCCTCCTTCCTCCTTCGGGTACACTGGACAGGCTATGGACATGGGCAGCATGGCGGAAGCATGGCTATGACGGGGACAAAGCTCAGCTGTTGGATCGTGTCGATCGATGGCGCGGATTGTTTTGCAGTGGCTATCGGGAGACGTGAGATCGAGACAAACGAGGGTCGTCGGATTGCGGTCGGGCAGATCTGACGGCGATCAGGAGGCAAAAGCACGCGGGAGATAACGCGCGGGGATGGGCGGGACAACGGTAAGCGGTATTCCCCACACCGCCTTTGGAGCTGCGGCGGTTTCCGTACAGAGGGGGAGCGATGCGAGTCAGCGAGTGACGTGTGTCGGATGTGACGGCGGGGAAATCGCTTTCCCCGCGGGTTAAATCATGAGCAGTTTACGGGCGCGGGACGAGTGATTACCGTTGGATTGGGAGATGGACGATCGGACGACGGGAAACTAAACGCAGTTTAACATGCGGGGGGAAAAGGCGGAGACCGTTAGATCAGGACGATCAACGGCGGAGGAGCGATCACGACATCGCGTCGGCGAAAGACAAGGGGCATAGCCTTATAGCGATTTATGCGTTGCCGATTTGCGATGAGGGAAAAGGGACTTAAGAAAGGCGCATGGTCATACGATCACATTCATATGACCGTTTGAACTCGATGCCCGAGGCTAAGGAAATATGGTCTTTAATGAATTTCGGGGGGGTTTAAACGGGAAATGTAGAGGTTTTATGGAAGAAACAGAGGTAACGGGGCTAGGAGAGTATGAGGAAATTAGAGGAGAAGGTAGATGACTGCTGCGAGCTCCCTTTTAGCATAAACACATGGCAGAGCTGACAATTGGTCCTCCAAATGTTGAAGTTTGTAGCAGAGCTAACACTTTCATCGCTCTCATCCCCAAATCTGACAATCCCACCTCCTTCAATGACTTTAGGCCCATATCCTTGTGTAACTGCATTTACAAAATCATATCCAAGATCATAGCCAACCGCCTTCGGCCGATCCTGTCCAACCACATCTCAGCTGAACAATTTGCTTTCTTGCAAAACAGACAAATCCATGAGGCTGTCGGAACTACACAAGAAATCCTGCACTCTATTCAGACACAAAAACTTAAAGGTATGGTCCTAAAAGTAGATCTCTCGAAAGCCTTTGACAGAGTAAATTGGCTATATATTAGAATGATTTTAACTCACTTAGGATTTCCATACGAGTTCATAAGATGGATTATGTGTTGCATTACTAATGTATCATTCAGTGTCCTTGTAAATGGGGCGGCATCACCCTTCTTTCACTCCAAGAGAGGTCTCAGGCATGGATGCCCATTGTCCCCATTACTTTTCTTACTCATCATGGAAGGTCTTAGCCGAATCTTAAAGGAGGAACATCGTCGGGGAAGACTAAGAGGTATCAGGATCGCAAATGGATGCACATTGATTCACTTACTCTTTGTAGACGATGTTCTGCTCTTCGTAAATGGGAGTATTGGTGATTTGACCTCACTACTAAACACTTTCTCTATCTTCCTATCGGCCACAGGCATGATGGTGAACAATGCAAAGTCCACCATAACAGCTATAGGGTGCTCCCCATATGAGATACACTATGCCCTGCGTAGATTCCCTTATACCATACTGCATCTAGAAGAGGGTCTCAAATACTTGGGCTACATATTAAAGCCTCTCGGATATAAGAACGCAGACTGGATATGGCTCATCACCAAGATGGAAAAACAGCTTAACATATGGTACCACAAATATTTATCGAGAGCAGGAAGACTAATCCTCATCAAAGCAATTCTAGAAGCAACTCCAGTGTACTGGATGTCGTTAGCCTGGATACCAAGGGTAATCCTTACTAGAATAAAAAACCTATGTTGCAAATTCTTGTGGAAAGGGAAGTAGCTGGTGAAAATTTTTGCTTGGACAAATTGGGAATCCCTAGCTCTCCCAAAGAAATGGGGGGGATGGCCAATCAAAAGCCTAGGCACTTTCTCTACAACCTTGGCAGCCAAATTAGGTTGGCGGCTAATCACATCACAGCTTATGGACAATAGTGGCCATCTCTAAATACATCGCTCCTCAAAATCTCATGGAATGGCTACGACAACCTCAGTGGAATTATGTTGGCAAATCAAACATATGGAACGCAGTTCTGCAAGCAATGCCTCTTATTAGGGATGGTCTCACATGGAGAATACAGTCGGGAGCAGCAGTCAGAATAGGGATAGACCCCTGGATCAAGTGTGGAAACGCTCACAGGATCCCTGAGGAGCTAAGAACCCATCTCTCTGCCAGGGGGATCACTCATCTTAGCCACATAGCGTACAGTGATCACTCAACATATATACAAGAAGCCTGGAAAACTGGGAGGGCATTGCAGATCCCTCATCTATGGCAGCAGCATTGGAAAGAATACATGGAGGCCCTTACTGAATCACACATCAGAATAATGGAAGGAGAGGATGAGCTAATTTGGGCACCAGCAAAGCACGGGAAATACTCATCAAAAGAAGGTTATATAGTTCAAATGGACTCAAAAAAACCTCCACTATGTGAAACATGGTGGAGCAGCATATGGAAATTAAAAGCACCACCCAGATCGAGGCTCCTCATGTGGACCATTCTGAGGCACAAGATCCCCACAGGAGATAATTTAAGCAAAAGATCCTTCCATGGACCCTTCTGGTGCGGTCTATGTAAATCTGAAAATGAAACTGTGGATCACCTCTTCCTCTTGTGCCCGACCATAAAAGAGCTATGGAGTTCTATACTCTCTCATCTACCCTCGCTCCCACAATGGCAGGGTATGTCAGTTTGTGAGGCTTGAGAAGCATGGTGGACTGCCGCCTCCTCGACGAAAGCCAAAAATATCCCCATTCTCACTTGTTGGGCCATCTGGATTGCTCGAAATAGATACATCTTTCAGAACTCTCCCCCCTTCTGGTCGACTATCATAGCCCACATCCTATCTGATTACCAACTCATTCCCAAGGATGAATCTAGTTCTACTCCCAGGCACATTATCCCTAATAACGTTAATCATACACACCCCTGGGCATATTTTGACGGCTCAGCACAAGACATTGGATGTGAAGGTGGTGCCATACTACACCTCTCGGAATCTCATTCTTTCAAAATTCAAATGAGACTAGGTAGAGGCACTAACAATTTTGCTGAGATTATCACAGCCAAATATACCATACAATTTGCATTGGAAAAACAATGCAGAAACTTACAACTTTTTGGAGACTTAAAAATTGTACCCAATTGGATAAACAAAACTGCTAATTGTAATGCATATTCTTTGAGACATATCATGGAAGAATTCCACAAACTCATCAATATTTTTGACACTTTTGTTTGTCATCATATATACAAGGAGCAGAACACAGTTGCCGATCTACTATCCAAGGAAGCAGCACACAAGCCTATAGGGACATGGAGGATACTGGAGCAGAAGGATGGAACCTTCCATCAGCACTACCATAGACCTTTTATAGACATATCAAATTCACTGGCTCTGAAGGAGCCAGAAAATACTTTCTATTTATATAATTTTATATATGCACAATGATACTAGACTTATATATGATAGTTTAATACTCTCTGCGTAGAGTAAGCTTTTATCACATTTTGAAATCTCAGTGACAGTACAGTGTCTCCCCGCGTGGAGTACACCTCTTTTTGACTACTCAAACATGATGGGCTCTATGCCTCACGTACAGCATATGCATTTGCATCTACAAAATGTAATTTTCTTTGCTTAATGAAAATTACAACTTTTCCAAAGGGAAGAACCAAAAAAAAAAAACTTTGCCCTAACCTCATGCAAACCCTACAAGAAAACCCTAAGCATGAAGATGATGCATATTCCCTTGCTCTATTAAACCCTAGGAATGTTGGTTCTTAATGATTCCCTAAATGTATGTCTAGCAATGATGAAGCATGCCAAAACATATCCCAAGTCTATGAACATAAACCTAGACCTAATCTAAAAGCCATATACGTGAATACCCAAACCCTAGCAATATATGCATATAATGGAAAGCTAGATTTTATGATGCCTTTATTATATATGGATAAATACATTACTAAATATAAACTTAACCCTTATCCCATGAGAATTAATGACCAACGTATATATGAAACCATACAAAGACATATTAAAAGCTTTTATAATGTTGGACAGCATATATATGAAACCATACATGGCATTAACTTTGTTTAATGGAAGACAAACACGGTTCCTTATGACCATACATGGTAGACATAATGTATAATGCAGCAACATGGTGTTAGACATCACTCACATGGCAGATGGATGGCAGATGGGATACAACACTGACATGGCAGACAAAGCCTTTTTTGCATGGTGTTTTATATGGTCCATCTTTAACATATATAATCCATGTGCATCACATGGCAGATCAAAGATTGACATGTTCTCTTGAATATGTCGTAAACTATGTTGAACATATAAAAAAATACATATCAGGTTGGACAGTGGAAAAAGGTTAATCTCAGTGTCCCCAGGATGAAGAAAAATAGGTGTTGTGATTAACCTACGTGTCAATTATTCTAGCAAAGGCAGCACACAAAAAATATCGATTCAAAATACATATATTTAATGTTTAATGAAAACATACAGGTCAGCTTCCCCATGGTCATGTCGGCCCTCCAGCCCAACTGACGTGTCTATTCACTAAAGGGTAAAAACTAGTATATATTGGAGTTTAAGTTCCTCATTCAAATTATCTAACTCGGTGATCTATTCGTAGAAGAAGACACAGAATTCGGACAAAAGGCAGAGAAGCAGGACAGAGGCCGAGGAGGACTAAAAGGTTACTGTTTGGGGTAAATTTTCTTTCTAGCTTGGACTATTGCAGCTTGGTGGCAGCAACCTGTGGAGACGTGTTTCAGGGCTCGGATTTGAAGGAAAGTCACCTGTTGGAGACTAACTCAAGCTCGGACTGTGATCAGTCTCTTGGAAGCACAATTTTGGAGCTCGGGACAGTCCCCTTACCTCAGACTTCAGTTCAGATTACAATCCTGTAGCTTATCTTTGTTGTGGACTATCACAGCAAACAGTGAACAGAAAGGCTTGGACTACAGCAATGGAGAAGTGTGAGTTTCCTGTGGGTGTTTTGGAGCTGTTGTAGGGTGGTACAGCTGTAGGAGGAAGGCCAAGCTGCTACAGCCTGTTGGGAAACGGTTGAAAGGCCTTGAAACAAGGTTGTAGGGTCTTCTAGGAGCAGTGAGTAGAAACAACATCATCTTGGAGCAAGGCTGCAGCTGTGGAAGGACTGGTTGGGCAGGTTTAAAAGGGTTGTAGCAGTAGGTTACTAGCTCTAACCAGCAACAACAATTACAGCAATAAAAGAGACCTACAAGCCTACCTTATGAGCAGATCTATTTAGATTTGGGGCAGACATAATTGACCTCTTGTGAAGCAAATTTGTTGACACTTTTGAGCATTTTTTTTAGGGGATTCTTAAAGAAGCTTACTGAATAATTGATGTGCAAACTTGAGAGCAGCCTTTGGGCATTGGAGCAATTATTAAACTTGTAGTAGTCCTCCTGAAGAAGCCTTTGAAGAATTGATTAAAGGCCTTGTTGAGTCACATTGAAGATCTAAGATTGCAGAGAGTACTTGGGGCAGCCTGTGGAAAACCTTCTTGAAGCATAGCTTGAAGATTTGTAAAAGAAACTTGACTATTTGAGAATATTTTGAAGCAGTGAAGACACCTTGTAGTAGTTGATCTTGAAAGCATTCTTGGAGACATTGTTGACCATGATGTATTGTTGAAGTCGTCATGGAATAACCTTGGAGATTTTGTTTGGGTGACATGAAGAGCAGTGGCGATACCTTCTAAGAAGATAAGGTTGTCATTGATGATGTAGAGTGGAAGACTATAGTGAGCTGAAGATTGACAGGGCTCGGTGAAGAAGATTTTGGGAACCGTGAGTTACTACCAAACATATCTTGACGAAGTATTGCAGTGGGTTGGAGCCCAAGAGGTTGGAGCCTCGAAAAGACAAGGTTGGTGCCTTGGAGAATAGGGTTGGAGCCCTAGAGGATTGGTGTTCTCATGAAACCAGGTCGGAGCCTATACCAGAGAAGGGTTAGTGCCCTAGGGGTTGGAGCCTCTAAACGCAAAGTTGGTGCCTTGAGAAGATGGGGTCAGTGCCCTAGAGGTCGGAGCCTCACTAAAGTCCAAGTTGGTGCTTGGCAACAGGTTGGAGCCTGGGAGATTGAAGATCAGTGTCTTCATCTAGGATTGGAGCCCTACCTATATTGTACTTGATTCATTGGAAAGAATATATTAATAAAAGCATTTATTTCTATTGTTCATTTTGTGTTATAAATATAAGTGATCTAACTGGTAAAAGTAACAATTGAAAAGAAATACTAATTCACCCCCCCTCTTAGTATTTCCAACAGCAGCAAATCTGAATCTATTTCACCTACTTGATTTTTAAACTATATTCATCAAGTTATTCTTCTGAATACTGAAGCAAATTACTTCTGCAGCCTACACTAATTAAATTTGATCTCATGAAACAGAAAATAGAGCAAAGAACAAGATACATAGGACACACTTATTTTTTGACACAATAGTCCCCAGAAAAACCCAATGCGGGAAAACCAGTGCAGCAGCTCTGAGGGATTATTATTATGCAGGAGAAATATCTTAATACAAATCTACAATGATCATATAGCAATCCTTTACAGAGAAAATATTGGCAGAAAATCAGAGAGTTTTATCTCACTTCACCCGGCAAAATTTTCGCTAATCCGGGACAAGGTTGGCTAACCCCAGCTATTTTTGTGTTGCCTCTGCATCAGCCTTGAGTCACCTTCTCTGTCGTCTGCGTCAACTCTCCTAGTTGTTCCAACAGTTCTGGATTCTGCGTAATAGGTAGCTTTTCTGCGTCAGCTCTCTTTGCCTCTGTGTTAGTATTCTCTGGAAAGTCCTTTCGGATTCTCACTGCCCCTCTGCTATAGAATAATCACTTAGTTTGAATTTCTCAATTTCCTAGTCCCAGAATCGAACTCTGGATCAATTCTCTCCCTCTGTGTGTATTTCCAAATAAACCCCAAGCCTCCATTTTATACTTTTCCTGATGAGTCTTCAACGGCCGAGATTAAGTCTCTAATCAACGGCTAAGATTAAAACATGACTTGATCTGCCTTTTAGATCATTCTCACCCATATTTTGATTAATATCCATTAATATTTTAATTTCCCTAAGTTTAAACTTAGGAACCCCATTAAAAATATTAATTATTTTAATAAAATACAATCCGTGAGAAATTTCACCAAACGATTTTTGGGTTCTTTATAACTCATGCGCCTTAGCCTCTCCACCAATTTTCAAGGCTAGAGCACTTCCGATGCTACCAAAACTAACAATAGTGTCCTTCCACTCTGCAATAAGTTGTACCCTGCAACTGGGCCTTTTTTCCTCTGCATTGAATTGTCGTTGTTGTAGTCCACATGCCCATGGTGCCCTTATACTCTGCAACAAGTTGTACATTACTCGTAACTTATATTATGTAATCTTATAGATTACAAAAACAACCTACTAAAGGGAACACCACCACCTATTTTTGTAAGAAGAAACAATATAGGGATTTTGAGAGCCTGAAAAGAAAAAAAGGCACAAGAACCTTCCAATGATTAAGGGCATTTCCTTCAAGCAAACTAATAAAATAATGAGCTTGTAATATTGAGTTTGTTACATCACATTAGGACCTCTGAGGAAAATTGACAAGATAATCAAAACATACTTCCCTATATTACTAGTGATATAGATTTGTGATTGAACCCTCCAACAAGCAAAGTTGAGTAAATGCTCTTGTATTAAGAAAGTGACACAGATAGAAAGAATGCCCCATAAAGAAGGAAATACATTGTTGCTAAGGAAAAAAAAGGCTAGGACCATTCAATATTGTGATAACGAGATATAGGGTATAATGATTATTATACCAAAACCGAAGAGAAAATAAATTAATTGAGGCTTTGCCATAGAGAAAATATTACCAAGATATTCCGAACAAAACTAGGTTTGGAATCCATATTGAATGAATAAGTCTAAGGTGTTCTCCTATTTTAAAAAACTAAACCATTTCTTGAAAAAAAAGAAAAAAAGAAAACTAGGATTCTTTTGTATTCAATATCTAAACCACTACCCATATGATTTTTCTTATAGCCCCATTAAGCATTCAAAACTCAAATTTAAACTATCTAAAAAAATTTCAAACTTTAAACCAATAGAATACAAATGGTAAAATATACTAAACCTTGAATATTGCAAAAACAAATAGTTTATATACCATTGTCCACCAATCAACTCAAAACAGAGTGAATCTATTAACTATTTAAAGCCAAGCCAATCCTAAAGTCTACAGAGATATTAATAATAATAATAATAATCACAGTTAAAGTCTACAAAGATGTGCATACTCTAGCCCCCTTTAGATTTGAACTTATATTCTCTTCCAAAAACACATAATTCTTAGGCATTAAACCTAAACCTAGATAAAAATTCATTTTAAAGAAGTGGGAAGGCATTCACAAATTCAAGTGACAATTAAACATTTTCAAGGAATAAACCAAAAATACCAAACTTCTTTTAAATTTAAAAACCAAACCACACATTTATGCTATCATTTTTAGAACATGATAAAACTATCACAAAATAACTTAGGCATTAAACCTAAACCTAGATAAAAATTCATTTTAAAGAAGTGGGAAGGCATTCACAAATTCAAGTGACAATTAAACATTTTCAAGGAATAAACCAAAAATACCCATTGTTTTAAAAACCGGCCGTTTCGGTTTTCAAGTGACAATTAAACATTTTCAAGGAATAAACCAAAAATACCCATTGTTTTAAAAACCGGCCGTTTCGAAACCGAAACGGCCGAGTTGAACCGAGTTGATGCCTGGAGGAGTGACCCGGCCAAGGAAACGGTCCGGTTGACCGAGTCATGTGTGACTCGGTCAACCCGGCCGGTTCCGATATGACTCGGCCGAGTCACAAAGGAACGGCCAGGCACGCGTAAACCACATAAAAATAATCATTTTTTTGGTATTTTTGAATTGTTTAATGAAGTTTATGGATCCCAAACTGTTATAATAATATGCTAAATGTTTTTGGGGTCCATTTCCCCCTCCCAAACCCTATTTAAGACACCCAAATGCTCTCATTCACTCACAACAGTCTTATGCATTTGAGTGAGAATCTTCTTTCAGAATTAGTGAGCAGTTCTTGAGCTTGTTTTGGAGCAGCAGTGACGAGACTTGGAGGAACATTGTAGCTGGAGTGAGGAGCTTCTTGGGCAGCCATTTGGAGCAGCATTGAGGAGCTGATTCTTGGAGCAAGCTTGAGGAGGCAGTTTGTGCCTGGAGGTATTTTTTTCCACCTCTATAAATATGTTTTTTCTTAGTAAATTTTAGGTGCATATCAAGGAAGCTTAGAGAGTGATTTTTGTCAAATAAATGAATATTGAATCAATGTTTTTTTTTTTTTTTCCATTTTCAGATTGTTTTCCTAGTCAAAAAATGGCACCTAGAGCAAGAGATCCTGCTTGGGCATATGTTGAAATGGTTGATAGTCAAATGCATTGCAAATTTTTCCATAGGAAAATTAAGGAAGGTCCTGGGGGCATTAATAGGCTGAAACTACACTTGGCAGGGATTAGAGGCCAAATTACCCCATGTACCTCACCAGAAATTGAGGAGATTAGAAAGAATTTATTGGCCAGCTTTGAGAAATTTAAAGAAGATAAGGCTAGGAAAAAAGAGATACAGGCTGAAATTGGGAGGAAGAGGGAGATACAAAAAATGATGGCTACCAACCCCCACTATGATTTTGAGGGTTCTTACTCTATCCCTCAAACTGAGGCATCCAACCCTTTCCGTTATGTTCCTCCCTCTTTTGGTTATGTTCAAGATAAGGGAAAGGGTAGAATGTCAATGAAAAAGGGTGATGTGACTATCAAAAGTTATTTCACTCCCTCCTCTCCATCAGATGCACATGGTCCTGAAGTTAGTAAAACTCAAATGCAGCCCACTTTAGATGACCATTGGAAGAAAGAATTGAGAGAGACTGCTTGTGAGTACATAGCTAGATGGTGGTATGATGCTGATATCCCCTTTAATGCTGCTCGTTCACCATATTATGAGCCTATGTTTGATGCCATACATGCTGCTGGAAAAGGCTTCAAAGGCCCTACTATGCATGAGCTAAGGGGGTTTCGTTTGCAGAAAGAAATTCAATCCATTAATGAGTATTTGCAAGAGTTCAGGGACTCATGGGCAAGAACAGGGTGTACCATCATGTCAGATGGATGGACTGATCAAAGAAACCGTACCATCATAAACTTTCTTGTCTTCTACCCATAGGGAACCATGTTTTTAAAATCAGTTGATGCATCTGATAAGGTAAAAGATGGCCACTTGTTGTTTCAACTATTGGATCAGGTTGTTCAGGAGGTGGGGGTGGCTAATGTTGTTGAAATCATCACAGATAATGCCTCTAACTATGTTCTTGCTGGTAAACTGTTAGAGGAGAAACACAAGACCATCTTTTGGACCCCATGCGCTGCACATTGCATAGACCTCATGCTTGAGGATATTGGAAAATTAGATTGGGTCAAAAACACTATAGATCATGCCAAAAGCATAACAAAATTTATCTACAATCATACACTGGTTTTGAGTCTCATGAGGAAACACACTGGAGGCAAGGATATTATTAGGCCTGCCATCACTAGATTTGCTACACATTTTTTGACATTGCAATCTATGCTTTCCCAACATAGAAACTTGCAAAAGATGTTTTCCAGTGATGAATGGAATCAAAGCAATTGGTCTAACAAACCAGAAGGCAAAGAATTGAAAAGGAAAGTCCATGAAGAAACTTTTTGGAGAAAGGCAGCAGAGATTGTGAAGCTTGCTGAGCCACTAGTTAAGATGTTGCGGTTGGTGGATGGGGAAAGGTTGGCTATGGGCTTCATTTATGAGGCTATGGATCAAGCAAAGGAGCAAATAAAGACAACATACAAGGATAGAGTGGCAAAGTATGGGCCCATTTGGGCAATCATTGATGAAAGATGGAACAATCAACTCCATCGCCCTATACATGCAGCTGAGTATTTTTTGAACCCACAGTATCATTATAAAGCTACGGAGTCAGGAGCTTTGAGGGGGGAGGTCAGAGATGGACTAGTTGATTGCATTGAACGCATGATCCCATCGGAGTCTGATCAGCTGGAGATACATCGACAGGTCACATCCTTCAGCAATGCATCAGGGACCTTTGGGAAGAACCTAGCAAAGATTGCAAGAGAAGCAAATGAGCCAGGTAAACAAAAATTTCAATTTTCAATTTCTTAATGGTTTTACTTTTTTTATTAAAGTTTGTTAAATCATTTATAATTTGAAAGTTAGATATAATTTGTAATTTTGTTGAGCTTCAGCCTTCATCTAACTCATAATTCATTACACTCCTATGTGTTTTGCAGCACAATGGTGGGAGGCCTTTGGTGGCCAATGCCCTGAATTGCAAAGGTTTGCAATTCGTATTTTGAGTCAAACTTGCAGTGCATCTAGGTGTGAGCGCAATTGGTCTATCTTTGAGAGGATTCACACAAAGAAGAGAAACCGTTTGGATCAAAAACGGTTGAATGATCTAGTTTATGTCCAATACAACCTTCGGCTCAGACGAAACCAATTGCTGAACAAAAGACCTGATTCAGATCCCATTGTGTTGGAAGACATTGATCCAACATCAGATTGGGTAGTGGAGAGTCGTCCACCAGAGTTTGATCCTGATGAGGATCTTGATGTAGATATAGATATGGAGACATCAGTTGAACTTGAACCTGTTGTTCAACTTCAGCCTGTTCAGTTGAATGCAGATCCCAATCCACCAGCCTCAGTCTCACAGCCAGCAAGGACTCCAGTTGTAGGTGCTTCCTCTGCTCAGCCACGACAGAAGCGCAGCCGCATATCTACTCTATCTCAGCTTGCATCTGCTGCACAGCCTGCTAGTGGTACTGGTACCACTTCTACAGTTGCAGTTGGAGATGATGATGATGAGGAGGAGCCATGGGGCCCCCTGTCTGACTCTGATGATGATGATCCAGAGATTGGTCGAGATGATCTTGGCTCCTCTGGTAGTAGCTACTAGCCAGTAGTACTAGTATTGCAGTCTGGTCACCATCACAGTTTACTTTTGTTGTAGAGGCCATTTCTAGCCTCCTTGGTTATTTGTATTTTGTTTTGAGTCTTTGATCATGTATGAAAATTCACTATGTATTGCCATTGGGTACCATTTTGATATAGTGGATTGGTTCATGAGCCTACTTTGATCATATGTTGTCTTCCATCTATATTATAATGCTGTGTGTTTGGAAACATGAATGAAAATATTTAAAATTATGTTTTTTAATAATAAAAAAAAATATTTAATGTATTTTTTACAACGACAGAGTCATTGAATATTTAATGTATTTTTTACAACGACAGAGTCATTGAAATCGAGCCGGCCGAGTCATTACCGTTTCGGAGTCGGAGTCGGAGTCGATCCTCGGCCGAGTCGGAGTCGGAGTCGGAGTCGGAGTTTTAAAACATTGAAAATACCAAACTTCTTTTAAATTTATAAACCAAACCACACATTTATGCTATCATTTTTAGAACATGATAAAAACTATCACAAAATAATAAAAACAAATAACTAGTAAAGTGTTTCTTTCCAAACCTATTTGTTTAATTATTTTTTTAATCATGATAAATGAGTAAGACATTCCAATTTTCAAAAAAAAAAAAACAAGCTAATAAATTTACCCCTCTAATTTAACCAAATATATTCATAATCGGGACCAAATGGGTTTCACAAAGAAACCATGCAAGCCAATCTAAACCACAAATCTGGGTGGAAAGCCCATAGTGGCCATTAAATCGTGTAACCACAAAGTATTAAAAAATACTAGTTTTTCTTCCTCTTTGAAAGTGAGGGTCTTTGTTTCATTGCAGATTCTGAAAATATTCCAAAATCCTAAGAACAGTAACCAGGTTATTTCAAAGTGAGCCTCTTTGTTTCATTGCAGATTCTGAAAATATTCCAAAATCCTAAGAACAGTAACCAGGGTATTTGTTTCATTGCAGATTCTGAAAATATTCCAAAATCCTAAGAACAGTAACCAGGTTATTTCAAAATATTTCCAGATTATACAATAAGATAATTTCAGCAAGGCAAAGTACAAACTCACTTCATGCTTTCTAGTGCAGGAAAAGAGCTCTCACAACTTCAAAAATCAGTCACAGATAACAATTGCAAGCCACTAAGGACCACAGTCCTTTTCCAACTCAACCAAATTTATCCATACAATCGATTTCACGATTAGTCAATGTCTCGAAGAACAGAAGAACGAATGCAAGGAATGTTATACCTCTCGAAGGAAAAGAGGGGGAGATAAGCAAGTTATTATTTTCCAAAATCCTAAGAACAGTAACCAGGTTATTTCAAAATATTTCCAGAATATACAATAAGATAATTTCAGCAAGCCAAAGTACAAACTCACTTCATGCTTTCTATTGCAGGAAAAGAGCTCATCACAACTTCAACAAAAATCAGTCACAGAGAACAATTGCAAGCCACTAAGGACCACAGTCCTTTTCCAACTCAACCAAATTTATCCATACAATCGATTTCACGATTAGTCAATGTCTCGAAGAACAGAAGAACGAATGCAAGGAATGTTATACCTCTCGAAGGAAAAGAGGGGGAGATAAGCAAGTTAACCTGCTCGTTAACCCTGAGCTCTGTGTGTTACGGGATACAGTTGTGATCCATCCAACCTCTGGTTTGTGTTAGCCCTACGCTTTGCCCTAGTGTTCTATCACACATCTGCTCTGTATGAAGAAGAGACACCAGTTCATAGCATTCACCAAAAACGAGCAGGAAATCCATGAATCCCAATGCAGGTCATGAAGTATCTAACCTTTGCTCTATCTTAGCCCTGAACTCTACACCTGGGTGGTATATTTTTCCTTTATAAGCATTGTCAGAATTAAGGATTTAGGGTTTAAGTAAAAGGTCAGTGTTGAATGTTTAAAGTTGGTGAATAAAACTTGGTATTCAAGAGGTTTGAGCTTTTGAAGTTATTTGGATTACAGATTTTATGTATGTAATTGGTACGAGCACAGTCGTTCACATTTAGCTTAATTTTAGCTTAATTTCGCTTTATATCTATTGAAGATTTTGTGTTCACATATAACTTAACTTCGCTTTATATCTATTAGATATACAAAATCTGCAATTAAAATCAAGATAATCAAACAAGAATCTAAAGGTTTGGCTTCCTGAAACAACCCTAACCATAACTAGAAGTCTCTTACTTTCACAAAAAAAAAAAAAAGACTACATTAGCTACAGAGATAAGCTAATGAGAACATTCACTCTTAATAGATTCAAGAGTTTCCATTGGACAGTTTCTGAGATGATTGGGCACTTTGAATTTCCTAAAAAGATGCAAAGTAATTTGATGGTCGCTTCTGAGATGATTGGGCACTTTGAATTTCCCAAATAGATGCAAAGTAATTTGATGGTCGCTGAACTTTTGTTTCAGAACGATGGCACCATTGGGGCAGATTCTGAGATAATTGGGCATTTTGAATTTCCGAACAAATACCAAGTAATGTTGCTTTACTTTGATTTCAAAACGATGGTTTTGACTATTTTTTTTTTCATGTTTTCTATTTTTATGGATTTGAAGATGTAGTGTTTTCTCAAAAAAATACTCTTAACCATGTGGTAAGGGATAAAACTGGTTGTGAGTCCGCCATGAACGTTTTTAGTTCATATAAATGAATCTGATTAGTTGAGATCAACCTTGATAGAAATAATTCATTCTGATATCAATAAATCAGTAATGGTTGAGGATAATTCATTCTGATATCAATAAATCAGTAATGGTTGAGGAAAAAGCTTTAATATCAATGAATCAGGTAGCAGGTTTTATGCTCTGAAGGGTTGAATTGTTTTTTTGGAATTTCAGATTAAATCCGAAAACTATGATGATATAGATTCGTTAGCTTATGCATTTCTGAAGTATAATATACATTTTTAAAAAAAATTGTTTGCAAGAATTTTGGCTTAAATTGTTAGACACGAGATTTCAACTGAACAAAAGTTCAGTGGTCATCAAGTAGTGAAAAGATAAGAGAGTTCAGCGTTTTTAATGATGGATCATCGGTAAAAATGACAGAGTTTACGGTTCTAGATAACCGGTGAATAGTTCAGGTTTTTAATCACAAAGGACATTTTGAATTCAAATTAACCCTTAATAGTTTAAGTTTAGAATTAATCTTAATTTCAGATAACCGGTGAATAGTTCAGGTTTTAATCACAAAGGATATTTTGAATTCAAATTAACCTTAATAGTTTAAGTTCAGAATTAATCTTAATTTCAGATTTATTGAAGGTGAAGAGTTATTTTTCAAATTTATTGAAGGTGAAGAGTTATTTTTCTAGAGTGAATAGTTAAGTTTTTGATTGTAAGTTTGAATTTATTAAGAGTGGAAAGTTATGTTTTCTCAACGGCAGTGAGAAAATTATTATAATTTAATTTGTCAAATTACTAGCGAGAATAATTATTATTGGTAGCTATTAATTAATATAGCTTACTATTAACTAATACAAATTGACTCATCATTACTATTTAAAAAAATCACACCACCTAAAATAACTAGCAAATAATTAAAAAAACATATGATAATTTAAAAAACCACACCACTTTAAAAAAAAATAGCTAATAATTAAAAAAACACATAATAATTCTAAATTTATTTTATCAAAATTATATAATACTCAACTTTTTAATTTAAAAAGTAAGAAAATATAGAAAATTCAAAATAATAAAATAATCCTTAAAAAAAGATTAGGTACACATCAAACATGGGGACGAAATAATCATTCATTTAAAAACACTGGAATAACACTGCCTCTGAAATTCAAAAGTTTTAGTGGGAAATAAATTATTTTTTTAACCAAATTTTTAATATAAAACCTAAAACATAGAAATAACCCGCGTTTAGCTAATTGGAAACATAACTGGAAAATTTTTAAAATACAAAATTATGATTCCAAAATTTCTTCACATTACATATATAAATAGAAACTGCTAAACAGGCACAGATAATATCGGTCACAATATGTTCAGTAAATACACATAAATATGTTCAGTAATTGAAACTATGTAATACTATATGTTCAGTAATTGAAACTATGTAATACTTTTATTCATCTTTACATTCTGTTCTATTTTTGGGTGCCTCTCAACTGACTCCTTGTAACAGAAGTTACTTCTGGCTGATTGATTGAGGACCGATACCGAGGGAGAGGAGGCCAACCAGCGAGAGGGAGCACCGTCATGGCGACCAACCAGGTCTCTCCGCTCTGTCACCCATCAAATGATTTTCCTCTGTAACGAGCTTTTTGTATCTTGCGGGGTTCTTTTGGCTTACCACCTGTCATTCTATCTGCATGAATCTCCATCTGTCTCCCCTCGAAGCCATTTACCTGATTGCAAGTTTTCTCGAACCTGGGTGGCAGCCTACAAAAATTTCGGTTTTCATCCTCCTCAGTTTTCAGACACCTTTCTTTTCCTCCTATGCGCCCCTGCACGGGGAGGTTTGTTAACTCTTTCTCGACTTTTACTCTCTTACTGCTAAGGTTTTTATCCCTCACTACTTTCAAAGCTTTTGGAAAACTGGCTGGGATAGCTTCAGGCTGGTGGTGTCTTTTTGGCTATGGCGGTGTTCGTCTCTTCGCGGTTGCGCTATAAGGAAGGTTAGTACATCTGTCTTCGTCTCTTCGCGATTGCCCTATAAGGAAGGTTAGTACATCTGTCTATCCATCATGTCTAAATTTAGAAGTTTTGTGCTGAACTGCTCTCTTTCCAATTATGGAGTGTGATGGATATATAGAATGGGATGGTATATACAGAGTATGATATCTTTTCTGCAATGACTATTTTTTCATCCAGTATAGATTATCAATATTTATCATCCTGGGTTTCAGTTTTTAAGATATCTTATGTTTTAAAAGAAGGATTGCTTTAGTTCTTTCTCGCCCTCGCTCTTTTCTGCAATGACTATTTTTTCATCCAGTATAGATTATGAATATTTATCATCCTGGGTTTCAGTTTTTAAGATATCTTCTGTTTTAAAAGAAGGATTGCTTTAGTTCTTTCTCGCCCTCGCTTCTTCATATGCCAGGAGTTGTAGAATCAGTAAGGTCGTGGGTATCCCTCTTCAATTTGAAGAATTTTTTTGTCATATCAAAACCCTGTGCAGATATCCGGTTCAAAATAGGCTCTTGCTGGTGTGTGTATGGTTTTTGCTGCTGCTGTATCATATACCCGGACGTTTCATCCTGAAACATCTCCAAAATTCACTCAAATCTTTGTTTTCCACCTGGAAAGAAGAAGGAACAAGTCTTCTCAGTCGTGTAAACCATTTCTCTGTTTTTCCTTACGATATGCATCTTGGAAGTTTTGGTTTTCTCATGACTGAGATTGAATGTTTCTTTCTGGAATGTTCATGTTTCCTAGTTTTTCCGGGTGAAATTTTCCGTTCACCAGAATCGGAACTCTCTTTCCCGGTTCTCGGTTCTTCTCCTTGGGATTTGGGTTGTAGAAGAGGTTTAAATTCATCAGCTTAGGGAGTACAAGGAAAGGTACTCGATGACATGGCGTCTTAATTGCTATCCTAGTGCTGACTCAGGTTAACATCTTTTCCTCATAAATCTTGGAGGATAGTCGGCTACCTTGATATTTGATCCCTGTTTTGGAAAGTACCTATCTTAACTCCCAATCTACCTACTGTCAGTACTTTTGTCAGGTTATACTCATTCCACCCTCCGACTTATATTTGCTCTGGGTATTATATCCAGTAGTGGTCAGATCAATTCATTGCAGGCTTTATTTCCAGATCCGCAAAATCCCTTTTTAGGATTGCATAGTACACTGGGGGAGGATTTTTTTGGTCCGGGGGTCAATTGCATCGGCCACGGAAGCATCCTGCAGAAGGACGGTAGGGATTTAATCGGCAGGGACGGCGGTAAGCGGTTTCCCCGCACCGCTCATGGGAGGCAGGTGGTATACATACAACAGCCAGCGATCCCACTTATCGGTTGACGCGTGGCTGACGGGACGTGGCGAAAACCGCCGATATCGCGCGTTAACGCGCGGGCAGGTCTCAGCGGCGGGAGGAGTGATCACCGTCGGATGATCCGACAGACGGTTGGATGGCGGGGAATGTGCGTGAAGTTTAACGCGCGAGGAAAACTACGGCAACCGTTAGATTAAGACGCGGCAGATCAACGGTGCGGGGTAGACTTATTTTCTGTCAGCTCTTTTGTCAGAAAGAATTCCTCTTTTCCCTCTGATTCATATCTGCACGGGTATTATCTTAAATTGCCTGATCTGGAAAATCCTTTTTTTTGGATTGCTCAGTACACAGGGAGTGGTTTTTTTATGGACTGGGGGTCAGATGTATCAACCACGGAGGCCATGATCCAAGCAACGATGCGGGCTGAGTCTTGTAAGGGCACTGCCATGTTGACAAACCACTGGCAATCCACGCTAGCCGGCATCACTATCAATCCTTTGATGCAATTGGATGACTTGGATGGAAACTGTTATCATAATCCCAAATCCTCCCGCGAAGGAATCCGAAGAGAACATGTAGAACATGAACCCTCATACTGTATCAAGAAGAACATAAAACCTGTTAAAACAATCCCGCCTCCGGCGGCGATAAAGTTAGATAGCATTTATCTAACCGACCGTATAGAAAGCCTGCAGGAGAACGCATTGGTTGGCCGGTGGCATTTCCCTGAGATGGACGATGCCAGGATGAGAAAATGGTTAGAGTCTCAATGGAAACCTGTGATTGGCTACATCCCCATCATAGCCAAGCTGATGAAGTGATTGGCTACATCCCCATCATAGCCAAGCTGATGAAGGAATGGTACTGCTTTCATTTTCTGAGTGCCAGTGACCTAGAAGCAATTCAGACTTGTCCATGGGTGCATGGAAGGAGTTTCCTGGTGCTACACAAATGGTACATTGGCTATAATCCATTGAAGAATACGCCCATTAATAATTTAATCTGGGTCAAACTCCCGGGCCTTCCCCTAGAGCTATGGTCAAAGGAAACATTAGCTGAGATAGGAAATGCCATAGGAAGATGTGTATATGTCGATCCAAGATGTCTGGGGGTGAAAGACAAACGGGTTGCATGGGTTCTCATTGAGAAGCCTATAAAGGGGGTTTCCCCGAACATACTGAGATATCATGGAGGGATCTAAAGATAAATCAAAGATTGGACTTCTCGGGAGTGCCCTTCAGGTGCTCAGTATGCCACAAGACTGGACATCTCCATAAAAACTGTACTCAGTGGCCTGTGCTAAAAAACTGAATATATCATGGAAAATATATTTCCGAAAAAAAAAAACAAGGGAAAAGGTCTTCCTATTCTGAAATGGTAAAGGCATCCTCTTCTATAAGCTCATCTCCCTTAGAATCTGCAAACTGAAGGGGGTTTTTTTATTCTGAAGACGACTGTCAAAATTTCTCCTCCCCCGTTAAGGAATCAGCAACTCAGTTCTAGTCCTCTACACCATTATACTCTCAAAAAAAATGCAACCTTCATGAAAGCTCAAGTAGACCCCTCGGGACATCTGAGAAAAGGAATCCCGTCTTGCTTTGCACTCCCCCTCCGGATCCGATTGCTAGCAAAGATTGCCCAGTCCCTCTTCCGATTCCCCAATCGATTAATACTTTTAAAATGGACCCTCAAATCACTTTTATCTCATCTTCATCTCCTTCTTCAAAAAAGGGACTGTCTCTTTCTCAGGAAGGAAAGGAGCCTTTGGTTTCGGCGACCCCTCTAAACTCCCCTGTTTCATCCCCGTCAAATTCGATAGGTAGTGATCTGGACTACCTTCTTAGCAAGAAATCGATTGAGTTCAGACCCCTGAACATTCATAAACCTCCAAAACCATCATCCCCTCAAATAAGTCCAAATTCAGCACAAAATATCACAGTGAGAAGAAAAAATAATCAAGGCAGCAGGCATTTTAGAGGAAGGGCTGATGGTGCTGGCAGAGGAATTCGAAATCTCTCCTTAGTAGATGTGCCGATCATTGATATGACGGAAGAACGACCGCTTAGAGCAAGTGTGGCCGCAAAGCCTTCTAAATGACCTTCATCTTATCCATGAATATAAGGGGGCTGGGGGCTGATAAAAAAAAATTAGCCCTTAAGAATCTTTTTATTACTAAACAGCCCAAAATAATTCTAATCCAAGAAACCATGCACAGCACTCCTGTATCTATTTCTTATTTCAGAAAAACGTTTCCTACTTGGCATATGGTTGCTTTGGAGGCAAATGGTCTTTCTGGGGGCCTAGCAGTTTTATGGAACCTTGAGTGGATCAGAGCAAAATCATTTAAATGCTTTGCTGGCATTCTCATATCGGCGTCTATTAGGGGAAAAGAATGGCCCATAAACATTTTAAACATGTATGCTCCTTACAAAAACAGGACAACATACTGGGAGAAATTTTTTGCATCAGAAATTGTTGATATTGAGTATTTGATGATTGCAGGAGATCTAAATGTCACGCTAAACTGAGGAAATATGGGGGAACAGTCGGCAAAAAGATCCTCTCGCTGACCGCATTCGATATGAATTGCTACACAGGAATCTTGTTGACATAAATCCGCCTAAAATGATGCCAACATGGGACAATGGAAGAACTGAAGGAGCATATATAGCAAAGAGACTTGATCATTTCATTCTTCATGAAAGTATTATTGACAGTCTAGGCATGCCCTACACATCAATATGAAATAATTTTATATCAGACCATAGGCCGATTTTCTTAGGGTGGAGAGAAAAGGAATTCAGGAAAGGGTACCCTTTTAAATTTAACAGGCTATGTTTGGAAGACACTGATTTCAATGGAAGGAAGTAGCATCAAAAGAGAATATGCCTCCATTCTTAACTTTTAGAGATGAGATGGCTTCCATTAGAATTTTTGTAAAGGATTGGCAGTTTAAGAAAAGACAACAAAACAAATCAGCCCTTCAGGAAATTCATAAGGAATTGGATAGCATCTCAGGAAATTTAGTTGCTCATGGTATCCCTTTCAACATGAGATGTGGAATAAAGGAATTGCAAAGGAGGAAATGCAAAATACTGAAACAGGAAGAGGCATCATGGAGATTAAAGAGCAAGGCAATCTGGCTAAAGGAGACAGAAATTCCAAATTTTTTCACAGATTTGCAAGCTCAAGAAGAGAAAAGAATTATATATGGAAAATAAAGGATGGAAAGGGAGACTTCCTATACTATCAAGAAGACATCTCAAGTGAAGCAGTGAGATATTTTGGAAATCAATACAGAAGATCTGATGTTTGCAAAATCCAGGACATTCTGTGGGGAATAGATCCTTTTCCTCAAATGTTTGACAAGGATCAAAATGATTATCTCTTTCAGCCAATAACGGAGGAAGAACTTCTAGAAACCATGAAATCCTTTAAAAGGGATAAATGCCCAGGACCAGATGGCTGGACGATCGAGTTATTCATATATTTTTTTGATCTTATCAAACAAGATCTGCTAAGGATGGTTGAGGGCTCAAGAATGTCAGGCAGCATCCACCAGATTACCTCATCCACTCATATCGCCCTCATCCCCAAGAAAAAGGAAGCGGAATCTTTCCAAGACTACAGGCCGATATCTCTCTGCAACATTTCATACAAAATCATTTCAAAAATTATCGCAGAAAGGTTAAAAGGAACTTTGTCAAAGTATTTATCAAAGGATCAGCATGCTTTTCTGAAAGGAAGAAATATTTTGGACGCTGTTGCTAATACTCAAGAGGTCTTATTTTCCATGCACAAAAAAAATAGTGAAGTTGCCATCTTCAAAATTGATCTCCGTAAGGCATATGACTGCCTGGAGTGGGGCTTCATCAGATGCCTCCTTGCAAAGATTGGTCTAAGAGCAAACATGATAAATTGGGTAATGGCCTGTGTTGAGAAGGTGAACTATGTTGTTATAATAAATGGGATTCCATCTCCTTTTTTTCTTGCTGCCAGGGGTCTGCGCCAAGGATGCCCGCTATCTCCCTTATTGTTTATCCTGGCAATGGACTCGTTAAGCTTGCACATCAACAAGGTAGTTGTTGAAAACAGATGTCAACCTCTGAGGATCTGCAGGAACAATTATATATCGCATAATCTATTTGTTGATGATATACTTATTTTTGCAATGCTTTGCAGGCTCACTTGGTTATGCTTATATGATATCCTCAAAAAGTTCCAAAGGGCCACAGGCCTACAAATAAATGAATCTAAATCTACTCTCTTACATAATGATGGTAATCCGGAACTAATAGAGTGGATTTCTTCTCTCTTTGGGATTGAGGCACGGTCCATCAATCAGGGAATGAAATACTTAGGATTCCAGCTAAAGGCAAAAGGTTACTCTAAAAGGGATTGGAAATGGATTATAGAAAGATAATATAAAAAAATTTCAGTATGGGAATATAAATGCCTTTCTTTGGCAGGAAGAGTCATTCTAGCTCAATCAGTCCTTACACAACTCGCGGTTTACTGGGCGCATCTTTTTTTTCTTCCAGCAAGCATTATACAGAAAATGAACAAGATAACAGCAAATTTTATTTGGGGTGGTCAGGTTGAGAAAAGAAAATATCACCTGTCTAAGTTATCTGCCATCTCGCTGCCAAAAAATCTGGGGGGTTGGGGGCTGTTGGACCTGCGGGTCTTTGGAAAGGCCCTTCTATGCAAATCTCTATGGAGAGGGATTTTCGGAGATGGTCCATGGAGCGATACCATAAAAAAGAAGTACATGGGCAGTAAGGATATCTCATACTGGTTCAGATTAGGAAGGATCGGCTCCATATATGGTTCTGCAATATGGCTAAGTTTTCGTAAGATAGAAAGGTTTTTTCTAAAGAATCTGATTTGGAGCTTCCAATCTGGTAGCAAGATTCTCATAGGACATGATTCCTTCTTGAGCGGACAGGAGGAAATCATCTTGCCTGAGACAATCCTTAATTTTTTCCACAGAAAAAGGTTATTTTACCTGGGACAAACTTATTGAAGAATGGCATGGACCCTTCCCTATATGGAAAGGAGATGGCAATATGGGGATGACTGAGAATGTAGCTAGACAGTGGAAGAATTTAAAAGTTTGTCTGAGAAACTATGGTATACATCGCTCCTTGGATTACGATGTCCTAACTTAGAAAGATATGAAAGGGATATCCCAAGTTCGAGTAAAGGATATTTACCTGAGTCTGATAGCCTCAAGAAATGCCACTCCCAGCTCTATTTTTCCATCTGCTTTCTGGAAATCAGGATGCCTATCCAAATCCTTTTTTTTTTCGTGGCTGGTTTTCCACAATAAGGTCTTATCTTGGGAAAACTTGAAAAAGAGGGGCTGGCAGGGTCCAGGTCTCTGCTTAATCTGCAATTTTGAGGATGAAACATGATGTCATATGTTCCTTCTCTGTCAGAAATAGCAGCAGTTATGGCAAGCATTGGAAATTTTATATGGTTTTTCACATGTTTCTCACTCATCCATACAAGAGGCTTTTGTTTGGTGGAGCAGGCAAAAGGAATCCTAGAGGCCAATTTTTATCATTTCCTTATGGTGCATTTGGAAATGGAGAAACAACAAAATCTTTAAGGAAAGTAAGGAGCCTTTCATGGAGATCATCCATAGCATATCTTTTCTTTTATTCCTTACCTGAAAAGCCTCCAAAGGAAGAAAGATTAATTCCCATCATGGATGATCAGTCTCATAACATGTTCCCGAAAGCATTCTTTGATGGAGCGGCACAAAAAAACTCTTGTGGTTGTGGTATCCACATCATCATGGATGAAAATACGCAATTTCTTATTTCATGGAATGGAGGAAATGGATCTGGCTGCAAGGCGGAGGCGATGGCTCTCGCGGGGCTTCTCTCTTTCTGTTTCTTCTTTAATATTCAGTCTGTCTCAATTTTTGGGGATTCCAAGGTAATGGTTGATTTTGTGCTAGGAAAAATCCATATTAGCAATCCTCAACTTGCAGGTTGGATGAACAGGATTGTTTTCCTATGGGAAAGGACGGAAGGATGCTTCATTCAGCGCATTTACACGGTTCAGAACAAGAAGGCAGATAGTTTATCAAAGGAAGGTCTGTTTACAGCTCCAGGTACATGGCACATGAAGGTAATTTCAGACATGCAAGTGTTCTCTATCACAGAATTTTCTTTACCTAATACATAATTCCATCTGGCGGGTATCAGGTATGTTTTTTTTGTCAATTCTGCCTTGGGCTGTCCACATTATGTCTTTGGTCAATCACCTTTTTGGAAATGGGCTGTATCCTCCATGGGGGGTCTTGGTTCTCCAAATTTTTTGTATCTGCAAAATATTGTCCCAGAGGCTCCTTGCTTCAGAGATTGGCTGTCTTTTTTGATGATCTTCAGACCTATGTTTTTTGGGGATTTCTATCCACATGCGTTCATACTAGGGGATATATATTGAGGAAAAAATGACATAATATATTGAGCATATAATAGGGGGTAAAGGGCTTTTATATGCTATGTATAAAAAATGAAGCTCAAAGTTAATGAAAAATAAAAAGGGGTATAAAAAATGTTAATGAAAAAAATGGATACCTACAATATCTAGTGAAAGTGGGGATTTTTTTAATTGGGAAGGTGTAGTGTGTTCGTATTAGTAGGGGGTTAAATAAAGTGATTTTTAAAGGTATTTTCCAATATGTAGTCAAATTAAGGGTATTTCTTAGTATGCCATGAACACACATGTTATGTCATAGGTTCATTGAGTCAAGCCCCCATGTCTTTATTACTACAAAGAATGCTAGAATTAGGACTTTGCAGGCTTCCCTCTTATATCTAATTCGACCCACTATAAATCATAGAACTAGGGTTCAATAACCAACCCACTTGATTGCTCTTTGTCTCCTCCAAATGTCAATCCTTAGGGTGCAGAAATTTCCCACTGTAGATCACCTGATAATGCAATATACTAAAGCAAAATACGTTATTTACTTCTACAAACAAACTTGCGGAAGCTTAATCGATTTTGAGAAAGATCAATTAGAACATATAACAAAGAATGAGAAATCAATCACACATGAACACAGAAGAAGACTCTAGGGAAAGCCTCAACTAAAAACCTCAATCTCTGTATTATCATACAAGTGGAAATATCTCTGGATTACACAAAGCTTTAGCTCACAAGCTATCCAACTCTCAATACAATCCCTCAATGCTGCTCATAGACTGAATAGACACAACATATGCCTTCCTTATGTCCTCCAAACCTCCTATTTCCTTACGCAGTTTCTCTTGGGTCCTCCAACTGCAACCTGTGTGATTCTCACCTCACACACAACACTGACCTCTGAAATAATTGCACAACCCTGAAGGAGATAATTCCTTCTACATGGACGAGTTTCCTATATAGAAAAATTCCTCCAACTGATAGTACATTGTCCCTTCCTCTGATCTGAACTAGGTCTCTGACTGAACTGACATGCATGAGTTATTTATGAGAGAATATTCAGTTATCTGAAGTACACTAGTTACATGCATGCATGCATTAACTAACTGAACTCACAATCAGTTCCACAAACTTTTGGAACTGATATAACTGGACTTAATTCAATTAACTGAGCTAACTAATTACAACTCATCCTCGTCTCCTCAATTAAGGGATAAATTCCTCAATCAAAGGGATAATTGTTGCATGTCTTCACATAGACTTCATGTTTGATTTTCTCTAACTAATTAACTCAAGATGAATTAATTAATTATTTTTCAAATAGCTACTAAGATCAAATTCAAACTTTAATTCTCAATTTTAGTTCAGGGACTAACTAAAATTGGAATGTATCCCAAAATGCTATTTATAGCAATTCTATTTTTAGCATATCTATTTTTAGCATATCTATTTTATCATTCCTTGTTTCTATTTCCAACACTGGTACCTGAAATGCTATTTATAGCAATGCTATTTTTAGCATTTTTATTTTTAGCATTTCTTGTTGCTATTTTCAACACTCCCTCTACAAACTTGAATTTACTAATTTAACTTGAGACAAAGCCATGTCACTTCAGCTAACTACAATCCAAGTCATCCTACTAATGTGGAAAATTGAATTTCTCCATTTGACTAAGGAACAAGTCAAATGAAGCCTTTTCTTGCTACAATTCAAACACTCGTAGCAAGAAAATGGTTATGCACAACCTCAATCCTGCTCCTATAGGAATGTACTGTAATGTATCTCCCTCTCACTATTGTTGTACTGTAATGTATCTCCCTCTCACTATTGTTGTTGCTAATGCAACAACTGCAACTGAGAAGCATCCAAAATACTGAATAAATCGTGTCTTTGGGATGCAACTGTCTCATGACTCTCTGATTGCTACTAGCCTACAATTGTTGCTCAAGATCTGACTGTATCAAGTAACACTGATCCTTCTCCAACTGAATATTGTTGCTGCTCGTAGCAAGGGTAATTATCCATGAGAATATTATAATACAATTATTGTTTCTCTCCTATAGACCCTTCCCAAATATTTGCAACTCTGGGACTAAGGATTCACATCACCCCACCTCACTCTAGTAGGCATTATTGCATGCATGGAAAAATCTACCTCTAGCTTGTAGAGATTGCTAACTCCAACACCAATTTGTTTTACATGTCCATTAACAACATGATTGAAATACACCTTCCCCTTACTGAAAAACACATCATATCCATGGTCTTCAAGTAAAACTATAGAGACTAAATTTTTCTTCAGACCAAGTACATACATTACATCCTTTAGGTGAAGATGGGAACCTGACTCCCTCTTAAAGGTGATGGTGCCAATCCCTTTGGTACTATACCTTTCATCATCTCCAAGATCTATGTGTAATTGTAAGTCCTTCTCCTCTAGGTTGTTAAATAACTCCTTACTTCATGTCATATGATATGAGGCACCATAATCTAGGTACCACTCACTCCCTCTTACTGTGCTTTCCATACAAGCAGTGAGGGTTAAATCCAACTCGAACTATGATGCAAGAGCATCTCCTCCTGCTGTCGTTGCAAGCTCTTTACTTGATTTCTTGTGTGGAAACTTGATTGCATAGTGTCCATACTCATGGAAGTGAAAGCACTTAATCTTACTAAGGTCCTTCTTCTTGCCATAATTTTCGTTGGATTCTACCTCACCTTGGGTCTTCATTCCTTTGGCCTTCTCTCCTTTTCAATTAGAGCACAATCTTATTCCTCATCAGATTTGGATGTGACACCATCTCTATTGTTTCTTCTAATCTCCTCCTCTTTCAAATTAGACAAAAGTCTCTCTCAATCTAGTAGCTTGTCTCTTTCATTAATTGAATCCTGATACCTATGCTAGGATTTGAGAAGGCCAAGGAGTGCTAAGATCATGAGTTCAGATGATGGTACATTTTATCCTACTCCTCCAAGTTCATCTCAAACATGAGTGAATATGGATAGGCACTGAGGAATGGTTTCATTTTTCTACATTCAAATGCTCTTTATTTTATTTCTCAATGCCAATTTCCTGGCATCACTGCTTCTCTAGAATAGATCTATGATATTTTTCCACATTACAAAAGGAGTCTCCTTCCCATACAAGATTGAAACCATATGCTTTGACACCCTCCATAATAATCCTCTTGGCTTTGGTTGTGTCTTTCTTCCACTAAGAAAGTGCTTGTGCATTTGATGTTGATGGTTTTGGAATATCATTTTGTGAGTATTTCCATACTCCATTGTCATTCAAGATAACTTCCACCCTATCTTTCCAAGCACAAAAATTCGAGGTGCCCTCTAATGCATACTCAAGCCTCAATCCATTGAAACGCATTTTTCCTACATTGAAGAGAATCTGCACCAAAAAATCTACAAATCAAAATGTCTTTGAGAAAAGATATGAACCAAGGTTTCTATGTAGTCTTTCATAGCTTTGATACCATGTAGAAATTGCAAGAAATTTTCTACTGCTAATGAATTCGAACTGAAAACAAAAGACACAAATTTCTTCTACTATTCCATGGAAAGGAAAACACATGATAGAAACACATGCAATAACATGTAACCATTCAATCACAATGAAACATAGTATTTTTACTAGGGAACCCAACTAGGAAAAGCCCATCCTTTGTTTCTATTATATCAAATGAGAAAAAATAATCAATTACAATGACTTCTTCACGCATGAAGCACACCTTGCATTGAAATTTTGATCTCCTTCTCTTGAGACTCCTTTGCAAAAGAGAGCCAAATATTATCCTCCTACTCATCCTATTTCCTTACGCAATTCTCGAGGAAATTGACTCCTAAAGAATAGGACAAGCCCCTATTTTCTTGCAACATTTCCCAATAGAAGAGTCTCACCTGCTACATAAAAACTGTATACACTCTCTAATATACAATATTAAATACATTGATGCCTTTTTCCTCCACTCAATTACGAAATTTGAATTCCATGCATGACTGGGTCTATTTTTAATAAATTTATCAGTTAACTGAGAGATCAATGAGTGATAAATTGTTATAACTACTCAACTGAACTCCTACTGACTCTGCTCATGACTAGAGCTCGAATAACTAAATTAACTAACAATAGCTCCACTAGATTGCTAAATTTTAGCAATCAACTCATGCACAATTCAACTTATAGCCTACAAACTCGAATTTATTGATTCAACTAGGAGACAAATCCATGTCACTCAAAATAACTGCAATCCAAGTCATCTCGCTAATGTGAAAAATCAAATTTCTCCATTTGACCAAGGCACAAATCAAATGAATCATTTTATTGCTACAATTCCAGCATTTATGACACCCATATCTTACCTAAAGAAAAATATTCATTGAAGAGAATATTTATAGTGAGTTGAGGCCTTACTCATGACACTTGACCCTATGAAGTTATGTTTAGGGCCTAAGAGCCTTATATTCTTTCATTGACCAGGGTTCATATATTGAGACCTCATTCTAAGTGTGCAAAAACTACCAATGGTACCCATGTTCATAATCAAGACGAAAGGATTTCTTACAAATATCATGTGTGGAGGTTCAATATCTCCTTCACAATGTTTGAGCTAAGGAATATTCAAACAAGGACCACAAAACTTTATTTACCTTTCTCTAACCCTCGTTAAGGCTCATGAAGAACTCATGGTATGAAAAATGTCGTAAATGATGCTCATATCCACCCAAGGGCCAATGATCCCTTAAACAATGTTTGTTCAGTAGTTTGACATTGTGTGCATGATGCTTGAGCTAATAAATCTTCGCTAGGCGCTTAGGGCCTTTTTTTCCTCTTGAAAACAAGATATAGCTCAAAGCACAAATGTGAAAAGTCAGTTAATGAGGCCCATATTCATAATTAAATGTCAATGATTACCTATTAATGTCTTCTACACTAATTTGAGGACTCCTCCATAATGCTTAATCCCAAGAAGTTCGTATATAGCATAAGGAACTTATATACTTTCCTTGACCATGGTTAAATCCTTAAGACCAATTTCTGGTGCACCAATCATCCTAACAGTACCTATATCCCACCTATAAGAAAAATATTCGATGAGAAAAATCTATATGGTGGTTTCAACCATTGCTCATGGTATCTAAACCTAAGAATATTTGTTTGAGTCCTATGTCCATCAATTCCCCACATGACCATGGTAAAGGTCCTGAGACCCATTCCAAGTGTTGAAAGCCTACTAATGACACCCATGACCATAACGAGAGGCTAAGGGTCACCTACCAAGGTCGTGTGTGGTCATTCGATGATATGCCCATAATTCATATAGGGTTTAAGGAACTTATTTTCCTTACTCGATCATGGTGAAAGACCCAAGACCCCTATGTGGTTTGAAAAACCTCCTAATAATACATGTATAACACCTAAAAGCGAAAGGTCCCCTTAACAAAACTATATAATATCACTACAATACTATAGATAAATAAAAATAATTCACCAATGTGTGAAGTATTCTCATTAAACAAGCAACAATAGAATATAAACACGAGATAACGAATCATATCATTACAACTCTTAGGAGTATCATATCTGAACAATTAAATATGCCTAATAATTAAGTAATTACAAGAAAAGTATAATTAAATTCATAGAATACTAGTTTTGCCAAAAAAATATCAAGGCAGATCCACCTGAACGGATTACATCTATATGGCTTATTGGCATAGCCTAACCTCCAAGGGTGTCGAGGAGAATTGATTGGATGTCCTCCCATTAACAAAGTACTTTAGTGACAAAAATTCGACCAATTAAACTCACCCTTGAGACTTTTATAAATTAATAAAAATGTAAAAATCACTTTACATTATTCAATTCTACCTACAACTTGCGTATAGATGAGTATCACCTGAATTATGACCACAATGTTCAACCTTATTAAATGGTGCACTATAACCAGCATAGATCCATCTTAAGTACGGACAACCGAGAGAGATGAAATTTCTTCACATGAAAACTTCTTTAGAGTGCAAAATGCAATGTTATTTTTCATTGTTTAAATTGTATTTGTGAATAGTAAATGTTGTATATATAGGACCAAATAAACATTTTAACCATAAAAACCTAATTTTTTATGATATATACTTAATTTTTTTTAAATGATATGTACTTGACATTAAAATATTTTATATAACATGTACATCGAGACATTTTATCATGTAAATTAAAATAGTTTTTTATTATTAATATATTTTTAAGCATATGTGAATATTAATATGTATTAAAATATTTTATCCATAACTCACATTGAATATATTTTTATATACAACATTAAAATATTTTATCTTAACATTTTTTTTCTATATATAAATATATATGAAGTTGATATTGACATAAACTAGTTAACTTAAATCTTCAAATAGTTTATTTAAATTTATTGTTGAAATATTTTCGAAAAATATAAGATTTAAACATGTTACACATTTTTTTGGTACTTCTAATTACTTTAGAACATATTCAATTTTTCTTTATTATAGTCTACATTATTTTTCTATTTAAAACATAATTTTTATTTTTTATTTTTATTTTAAAAGGGAATAGACAAACTTACACATCCCCTCATTCCAGACTATAGAATGAACCTCTAAATTCAATAAATTGTGAGAAAAAAAGATAGAGTTAAACCTTGTTTAAACTATATACTAAATGGAATACATCAAAGTCAACCACATGTGAATTGAAATTGAAATTGCAACATATTATATTTTTTTATAATAAAAATAAATAAAAAGAAAGAACATCTTTTTAAAATTTATCGATTTTTTTAAGATATCCAGAAAATTTAAAGTCCTTACTCATCACAAGGAATGTGATAACACTACCATAAACTCCATCACCTCACCTCACCTTTGTATTTATCAAACATATAGTGTCTTAATAGTACCATAAACTCTATTTTATAGGGAGGCACAATTATCTGGAAATGACGCATATCCTCATACTACTCCTGAACTTCCAACCATTCATATCACGAACACAAATGCACAGCGTCTCCTGCATAACTCCTCTAATTCGATGGGCGAAATGACGATCTTTCCTCTGGCTCGTCCACTTTCCTAATGCTTGAAATCCTCTTTCACGTTTCACGTCAGTGAAAGAGTACGGACTCTTGGGATCGATCACGGGCTTCAGCTTCTCACTCTCTATGTACGGCTGCAGCTTCTCCAGGTTTTGGGCGTGGGGTGAAACCCCAAAAAAATTCAACCCTGCCATGTAGCTGAAACGAAGCTATGTCCAAAACATTGGCTTCCTCTTTGGCCACCACCTAAGACTTTGCTGAATCCCCTGCAAATTAGATAAAAACATAGATTAGGTCACCTGACAGGTGAAGTCAAGCAAAGCAAGGGGAGTGAGTGACTGACCTATGGTGTCAAAAACGAAATCGAATTTCTCGGAGACCTGATCGTAGCTCTGCTTCGATGACCACATCCGCCCCCAGGCTTTTCACGAACTCGAGCTTCACAGTGCTAGACGTGGAAACGATCCTGGAAGCTCCATAGACATGCCTCGCCAACTGAATGGCCAGACTGCCCACCCTGCCCGCTCCTCCCACAATGAACACACTATACCCATTCTCAATTTTGGCTATATCGAACGCCTGCTGCGCAGTCAGGAGCGCAAGCGGCAGGCTCGCCGCTGCCTCGAACAATAAATTTTTGGGCTTCAGCGCCACCAGGTATTCCTCCACCACGGTATACTGGGCGAGGGTTCCCCACTGTTTGGGCCTGCCCGCTCCGAAATCCTGGATGTCGCTGTAGACCTCATCGCCATTCTTGAACTTGGTAACACCATCGCCCACTTCGACCACCACTCCTGCCGCATCACAGCCCGGCACAGTCTACATAACACAGACCAATTATTCAAAAAACCATGATAAAAAATACATACACAATAGAATTTCCAGATTTAAAATGTTAAATTCAAAAATTCTAACATGAATTCTCAGGTTTTCAGAGGAAAATTTGTGGAGTATTGTAGATTTTATGATCAATTCTGTGGAGCTTCCATTGCCTGATCTCGTGAAGTATCCACTTCTGTTGACATACAACTTTGAAAAGAGGATAATTCCACGTTTTAGAGTAATGGAGGCATTGGCGTCCACGCCAGTACAAGAGTTGAAAATACCTTTTATACAGATTTTCCACATGACAAAAAAATGATTCTTGGAGAATTATGTTCACAGACATGCTAAATCCTCAATTCTGCGGACTATTTAGCATTCACAAGTGGACAATGTGTTTCAATCAAAGAGATTCACAAATGTTCTAAGAGTTCATGAGGACATTCAATACAACTCTTCTTGCGCACCAGTTTTAGTTGTAACGTTCTTTTCATCAAACATAGTACATGAAGGGTTGACTATTATGGCTTCCTTAGCACAACAAGAGTCCAAAAAGAATACTTATAACATCAAATTCATAGAGATGCCAGCCTGCATTTTTGAGAATCAGATTTAGAAACAGGACCAGTTCGAAAATATTATTTCATGCTTTACAATTATGGATGCAACTCACCTTAACTATTTTTCTCAATTGCCTTTAAATGCAAATTTAGACTCTTTATATCAGAGTGAAAAAGTCAAATGACAAATGTTGTTTTGTTGCACATTCTTGTGAAAAATAAACTCTCCCATTTATATGATGCTTTTGGTGCCATAGACCGACCTTATTAGTCCCTGCCATCTGGCAATGGCATGGGACTATAGTAATCGATTTCGATGGCTTGACATTAGTTCGTGTTAATATTTAGTAATTTTTTACCCGTCGATGTGCTATGTCGTTCGCAGACCATATTCTAATTTTTTTGTGGTCTTATTTAGCCTCTTCCCGAGGCGGAGGGGTGATAATCTTATATTATTTTGGGTTTGTGTTTTTCATATTTCGAAATTGTTTCAAACTGTAGACTAATGCTAGCATTAGTCTAGCAATATTAAATGCTAGCCCAGTTTGGAAATGCCAGGGAAGATAAAGTTTCCATAAGCCATTTCTTAGTCGCTGAAGTTGCCACGTGTTCGTGCGGTGTCACTAAAGTTGCCACATGTTAATGTGGTGTCGTCTACGGAACGGGAGCTATCTTCGCATTATCCAGGGTACTTGCCTGCAGAGCCTTCCTTCTTAACCAGTAACCCAGGTTCCAGGGCAGAAGAGAGCTGTGAAGCAGCACAATAGGGAGAGCTATGAAGCAACACAATAAACTGTGTCAACAATTGCTACAAACTGCAAACAACTTAGCCTACCTTGCTATCACTTATAATCTGGACCTATGATTTTGGAAGGAAACTCAGGAAACTCACCCACCATTTTCGGGTTGCCAGAGGACGAAAGGGTCTTTCTGATGGGCCAACAGCTCTTTGATATGAATCTTCGGATATCTTCTTCTTTCCAACTTGCCAACAGCTTGGTCTCCATCATGTCTCGACTCTGCTTGGCGTTAACACGTCCCTAGTCTTCTTCATGATTGAACTGGGCTCTGAGTCGAAAGTTGCTTGGACTTAACACATCTCTGGTCTTCTTCATGACTATACCACGACCCAAAGTCTTGGGCTCTGAATCGGAAGTTGCAGTGAGTGGATAGAGTGTGGCTCCAGGTCATGGCAGATTATCAAGATGAGGCTCGATTGGCTCAGATACGAGGGGTCTGTTACATCGTCGTCCAAGGAAGGAAGCCCAGAATCTGTTACATCATCGTCCGAGGAAGGAAGCGCAGAATTTGTTAGCCTTATTGAGACCTGTCAACCCTAAATGGAGCGTCTCCACTATCAAATCTGCTCTCATGACTACATGTACCAGGAAGCTCAAATGATCAACAATTTTGAAAGCTTGAGTCCAAATTCCACCTGCAGTTGTAGCTGGAATGGCGCCAAGAAAGGTAGGCGCATCTTCTTCCTCCTTAAAGTCCCCAAAGTGATCCTCTATAGCTAACCAGAGTGAATCTCCTATCGCACTAAAGAAAATTGCTGCCTTATTAAGATCTGTCAACCCAGCAGAAAGAAAATTGCTACCTTATTGAGATCTGTCAACCCTAAATGGAGCGTCTCCACTATCAAATCCGCTCTGGTGACTACATGTACGATTCCAGGAAGCTCAAAAGATCAACAATTTTGAAAGCTTGAGGCCAAATTCCACCTGTAGTCGTAGCTAGAATGGTACTAAGAAAGGCAGGCGCGTCTTATTCCTCCTTAAAGCCCCCACAGTGATCCTCTATAGCTAACTAGAATGAATCTTCTGCCGCAGGAAAGAAAAGGAAAGCAACTACAGTGAAATACTGTGTTTGGCTGCTGAGGAAAGAAAAGGAAAGCAACTGCAGTGAAATACTGTGTTTGGCTACTGAGTTTCTCTGAAGGCACTAGTTCTTTAGTTATACCTCTAGTGGTGAGCCCGGTTAGATTTCCCAGTCCATCCGCTGAAAAACTATGTGTTTGTGTTTGGCAATCAAGTTTCTTCAAGGCAAGAGGCATGTGTAGCGCATGCAAATGCAAATTTTATAAATTACAGCTACCACATAGCATATTAATCATCCTACACAAAACGCTATGTGGGACCTACCATGAAGGCCATGTGTCTCATCGTTCCATTTATCAAAACTCTGCCATCCTTAACCTCAGCCTTGTTCATTCCTCAGCCTCGTGCCCTCCTTAACCTCGGTCTTGTTCATTCCTACCTTGGCCTTGTTCATTCCTTGGCCTCGTTCATTTCGCGGTGGAGTCCATGTCTCTGCAACTTATGTTGCATATATTGTTGACCTGTTCGAAAACCTGGTTCATTTTCTCAATTGGTGTTCTATTGTAGTGGTTTTCAAATTTCTGCTTATTTTGTAATCATTCTAGAATGTAACATTTTCTTTTGCTCTGCTAATCTATACTGTTTTCTTATCGCTCTTGCTTCACTAGTTTTATTTATGTACCCGTCTATGATTCTGCTTCAATGGGATGCCCGTTTGATTTGGGTGTTACTTGGCCTATGCACTGTTGGCTGCTTGCGGTAGACGCTGGTAGAAGTTGGTGGTTAGTAACAGGAATTCTGGTGGTTAGTAACAGGAATTCTGGACATATGTTCAGCCCTATCAATATGAATCCCGATAGTATGAATGCCTCCCCGACTAATACAGAAAGTCTAGCTAGATCTTTACACCTTGTTAGAAAGCCTTATGCACATTGTTCAGCTAATCTTGGATTTATACGGCTTGCTCAATAAAGTCCTGGACTGAGTCAACCAGACTTTGTTGGAGGTCCCCCTTGTCCTTGCCTTGGCCTCACCACACATACACCCTAGCCTTAAAACATGTTTGTACACTGGCTCATCGACCTAACACATTTACTAACACATTTATATATGCAGGCATACAGGCCTCATAACATAGAAAACATAAGCACATAAGCCCAACATAACCTGGCACGCCAACTGCATAACTTATTTTTGCACTGTCCCCAGTGCATGATAACCCTTGTAAAATCAAAATTCTTTAGCCTTAAACTTTGCTTTGTGTCAGGTACCCACTGCACGCCTTGTTTGTTAGCTGTTCCTAATTAGCCATCAGGAAAATAGATATGTTAGAGTCTTTACTATATAATATTACGCCTTGTTTGTTAGCTGTTCCTAATTAGCCATCAGGAAAATAGATATGTTAGAGTCTTTACTATATAATATTTACCTCATTCTCAGGAGTTTTCAATTTCAAAATGTAATTGTTACTCAAAAATAAATTTACATTCAAAAACCAATACTTATGTATATGGTTGTACAGTGCTTCACCAAGTTGCCACTGGGAAGTATTGCGACTTTGATACATCCTCATGGTCCCAGCTGTAGGCATTCCTGAATTGCCTCTTGCTTGCGATGTCCACCCCCTTATATGGTTGTTTTGGACACTTCAGAACAAGCCTGAAGAACACTCTCACAGTGCTACTTATTGAATTTGGAATTTATATGAAGCAGTCAAGATCCATGTTCTCTGTTCCACCAAAGTTTGCCAAAGAAGAATCCCCTCTAAGTGTTAGACAAACGACATTCCTCCAAATCTCATTATCGCCCTAACATTATTAGCTTTGGCATCAAGACATCCATTGCCAAAACTTTTGCTACTCTATGCCCATGCCAAAATGCTATTAGCTAGCATAATATTTACTGTAATTGTGTCCAAGAATAAAACGTGAAAAATGAGAAGCAGCTAGTAATTTCCAGCTGATTTTAAAAAATCTTTTCTGTGACAAATATACCAACAAAATCTGAGGACAATTTTAGATAAGGCCAATCCTTTGGAATAGACCTAATGATAGGGTTGTTTGCAAGCTGACAGAATGCACCCTTCCACTTCTGTCCCTTCTTTAGCATCTCTTTTTGATTAATCTCTGCTGCAAAATTTCAGAATTGAACATCTCAAATCAAGTCTCAAGAAAATTAGTACATTCTTCCCTGTCGAGGGTTGTCTTTCAACATTTTAAAGATGGTCTTTGAGCCTTATATGCTATAGGATATTGTCATTCTTGTGGCTTTATGGGCCCAAAGACTATTCTCGAGTTTTATTCTTTTTTATCCTAGGTCTTTTGAGAAGTTCCTTACAGAGAAACTCAATCATCAATAAATAATTTCATAAGTCATCCCCTACTTTTGCTCCGAACTGTTATGACACTAGTTCTGATGCAGGATCCGAACTGTTATGACACTAGTTCTGATGCAGGAAAAGAAAGAAGAATGCATAATTAATGAATATGAAGTGAGTGTGATATTAGAGGTGATTAGTGACTGTTTAATTGAGGGGAAACAAGGTAAGGCGACAGCTCCCTTTAAGGGAAGCTGCTTCACATACGAGAAGAATTAGAGATTGGCCAGCTGAACATTAGGGGCAAAAATCAGTTTAGATGGCTCAGCATTAACAGGAAAAAAATGTATGGCTGACTAGACATTAGAGATTTAAAAAAGGATGGCTTGGCCACAGTCAGCCCACCTAAGCAGATCTTGGACACCCTGACTTATGGTGTAGCCAAACAATTCGCTAGTATAGATAAATCTCCAAATTCCTCATATTATTTCATTCTCTCTCCTACTGTCTGCAGTTATTTTGCATTTATTCATTAATATAGGATTCTCTACATCTAGAGTTATATTAACTTATTCTCCAAGTGTGGCCATTGCAAATCATGTGTGAATTTTCGCTGGCTTTAGGCCTAATCCTGCTAAGCATGAACCGCCGTCATTTTGGTATTAGGGCCTCCTGTGTGCAAAATTTTGTGTGTTTTGTTTGGTGGCATGCATGCTTCTATTATATAAAGGCACCTACTTTTGAAAGGCCTGGGAAACCACATAATACAAATTTCAAAAGGCTTTTTGGGCAGCAACTCCCAAAAGCAACAAAATTCAGCAGTTGGAATTTGTTGTTCTTGGTGCTTATGCACAACTCCAAATATTTTCTCTCTCATATACTCCAAAGTTCCAAATTCAAGTTTTTTTCAGTCCCAACAGTCACATTCTATAATTCAAAAATAGTAAGATTCATATTTCTGATAGAACTAATATCAAGACAACATCTTTTGACTTAGAATTCCATGAATAACTAATTTCTTTTTCATTTCAACCATTTTGGAGAACTAGCCTAATATTTGTATGTCAGAGGTTGATGGTTATAATATAAATTTTATGGTTCTAGCAACTTACTTTATGTACATCTAAGATGTATCGTCTGCTTATCTTCCGCTGCTTGCATGCATGAATATCAAAAGCTATAGATGTGTAAGAACCTCAAGCATTGTGGGCAAGAAGGGTAATCTTGGGATACAAGATAGTCACCTCTATCAACAAGCTGGTAGAATTGGTACATAATACCTGCTTCTTTAGGACTCAAAATATGACCAAGGGACATAAGCCGGAGGGTGTATAGGATGTCCAAATCACACTCACCATAGCGGCTTGGCCATATGGGAACAAACAGTATCCCACTATGCATATTGGAAAGAGGAACAAAGCCCTAATCCGTTAAATGATAACTCTCACAAAAAAACTCAATCCTGAAATCACATTTTATCAGTGCCCTTATGAAGAGAAGGCAAAGCAAACAACCAATATTTCGGAAGGAAAGTATTGTCTTCTATCCAACATGTCCACATGAAGATCAACACCAAAAGTGTGTGCTTTCTAGGCCATTGATAATTCGTCAATATTCAACTGTAAGCTCAGGATACCACGAGAAGCTATAAAAGTTTGTACAGAGCTAGACAGCAAGGAATACATAAAGACTGCTTGCATGATTTTCAAAGTAAGCTGGTCAGTGCAAATATGCCAAAACAAAGTTTTATAGATGCCCACAGTTATAGTATTTCAAAATTCCTTGCAGGTATAAAGTCTTAGGTTGCCCATGAATCTGGTACTTCAAAAGACGTGGTAAGTTCAAATTGGTTGAAACTCATATGCCATTTGAGGTAGGAATGAAGAAATTTTTAGTTTCTTGAACTGCTAGTATGCCATTGAGCTCTCAAAGAAGATGATCTATGTCCTGGCAGTTCAGCTCAAATCACCTATATGCTAGGAAACTAATTTCGTATCCTCAAATTTTGTTACATTTCCAAATTTTTTTCTCATGAGCATTTGGGGTACAAAGGAGTTGGATTTCTAGGCTATCAACACTGGCTGCACAGAGTGAATGCTTGAAGCATTCCTGGTCATTTTCACAAGCATTGAAGCTCTCAAAGAAGATGATCTATGTCCTGGCAGTTTAGCTCAAATCACCTATATGCTAATTTCATATCCTCAAATTTTGTTACATTTCCAAATTTTTTCTCATGAGCATTTGGGTACAAAGGAGTTGGATTTCTAGGCTATCAACACTGGCTACACAGAGTGAATTCTTGAAGCATTCCTTGTCATTTTCACAAGCATTAACATGATGATATCTCCTGTACTATAAACATCTTCATTCCTGGATGGAACTGTAAATATTGATGAACTGTCCTCTGCCCCAAACATGATGATATCTCCTGTACTATAAACATCTTGTATGGCACTGTCATCATTGGTGAACCATGTTATATCTTCCAACCCTGAAAGTTGTTCTTTGCCACAGTATTGCTCCAATTTAATAGAAAAATTAGCACTGTTAACACTGCTGGTCATCAGATTCATGGCTGATGTTTTCCTTTTTGCATATTGTGTCCAATTCCCTTTCAGCCATGCTACAGAATCATTACCACATTGCTCCTTGCTAAAAATAGGTAAACCTGTGAGGTCAAAATATTTTCTTCATATCCTGTGGTTATATGTGGTGCTTATATCGATAACATTCGCTAACTTTGAATTTTGCACACAACGTTCTAAAAAACCATATGGCATAAAAGGATTTGAAGTTTCAAAATCTTGGTTAAACTCTTGCTTCGATCTCCTCAGTGATATGCAGAGACCTTCGACAGAAAACTTTGCGAAGTTGTCAGAATGAGAAATATTCCCTAAAATAGCTAGGATTTCTGAATCATTTTCTGCTACTTTATTAATATCTTAAGGCTTCTTTTGTAATACCGATTGAAGGAGCTGTAAAGTTTAACCCTCATCGATTCACTGATCAGTGGCCTATAATCTGCTAGACCAAGAGGAATAGGAGCTTTGTTTAGTCCTCACATCAGTGCTTTCATTTGTGTATTCAGAGGCATAATCATCCCACAAAAACCTTGTAATCTCGTCTCTGCTGGAGTTGGTTGACTACTTGGCACCAACCATAGCTTCATCATGCTGCACTGACAGGAGCTCCATTCATGCACCGTCGACCGGACTTCATGCACTGACTAGAAACCTTGCGCAACTACCCCACTCAATGCAGGGACTCGCTGCCTCGCAGCTTGCCTTGTTTGAAAATTATGGTTGGTGATTGCTTGCTTTCTAGACAAGGATGAGGTGGGCAGACAAAGAGAGGGGGATAGGATTAATTTTCCAATGCTCGACACGTTTGAAAATTATGGCTAGAGATTGCTTGCTTGTCGGACAAGAATGAGGTGGGCAGACAGAGAGAGTGGGATGGGATTAATCTTCCAATGCTCAACATGTTCTTTCCAAAGCAGGGAAATATTGCTTTTGAAGGAGGAGACTAACGGGTTCATTCTGCTACAAGACATGAGAATGATATTAAAAAGAAGAGAGAAATCCAGAAGAAGACGAAGGAGATGATGCATGTTCGTGTTCTTTTTAGAAGAGTAGACATCACCTTCACATTACACAACATATTTTCAATTGAAAAACTGCATTGCCTCCCCTGTTTTGTTGTAGAATAAATTATGCCACAAATAGCATATTTTCTCATCACCCTGTGTGATGCTTCAGTCCTAGTTACCTTCTAAACATATAAACATTACAATTATATAAAATATTAACATAAATAAATTTATTTAACAAAACATACCACATTTTTCTTATGTCATTTTCTTAATCCCCAGTTTTTTTTAGATAAACTATGGTTTTCAACATATGATGAGTTGAATATTTTGCTATTTCAATTTTACATATTTACATATTCCTGTTTGATGATTTGAATTGTGATTTTCAATATATGATGATTCAAACTTTTTGCTAATCCTATTTTAGATACATAAATGTTGTTTTCATAATTTGAACTATATTTGAATTGTGATTTTCAATATATGATGATTCAAACTTTTTGCTAATCGTATTTTAGATACATAAATGTTGTTTTCATAATTTGAACTATAATTTTCAACAGATGACTACTTAAACTTTTTGGTAATTCGTTATATTTTAGTTATCCCATAAATGTTGTTTGATAATTTAAACTTTCATTAAATTTATAATATCCTAGAATTATATATTATAACTCAATTGTGTGAAGGTACTTTGAAAAAGGAAGTTTCATAATTTCAACTTTCATTAATTCTATAATATATATTATAGAAATATATTATAACTCAAATGTGTAGGTGAGTGTAGGGATACATACAGAGTCTCCACATGCTGTAACAATGGATCACCCCCACATAGCATCAGAAGTGGTTAAAAACATTAACCTTCCATCGTACAATACAGATGTTTAAGTACTGAAAATGACAAAAATGCCAGGGAAGGTCCTCTTACAAATGCCCATGATAGGCTTAACATAAAACATAAATGAAGGTCGCCTAAAATGGCAGAAAGAAAAATGATCATATAAAAAATTATATATAACTTTTTAAAAAATGGTCTTATAGATACTCCTTAGCTGAGCTGTCATTCTATGAGGGGTGTATCTATGCTAACAAAGTCACCAAGGGCTTGCACCTGGTCTCATACACACCACTTGGAGGGTTTTGAACCCAAGTCTCCACCTTAATATAAGCTCATTCATCTCACTACTTACCACTAGACCACATTTGTGAGGATAACAAATTAGACTTTTAAGAAGCACACCACTAAAATTCATGTTTTTTTGAAGTTATTTGAGAATTTCCAGCTTGGCACCACTAGGTACTGATACGATGGTGTAGCATAGGATGCCTTAGCATGAACTATTGTTGCTTAAGATTCAAAATGCAGGTGTCGTACCACTCAACCAATGGGTGGTGGAAAACCATAAACAATCATATTAGAAACACTGAAATGTATCTCATAAAAGCCTCATGCAAAGAATGTTAATGATTGAGAACACGGCAAGCTTGGTGTCATTTATAACAAACAAGATTACGGGTTTGCAGCTCTTCTAAGCAAAACAACCTCAAACTCTGCCAAGTACCTCCATTCAAGAGAGCTTGACATGTAATTTCAAATGGTGAAACTCCACTCCGGACAGCTAAAAACAGTCCCAAACGATCCCGATCAGCATAGAGACAGACCACCTATTCTAACCTCAAGGTTGCGATCTCAAGGCCAGCTGAAATTCAAATTGCAGATAAAAAATAATGCAAGTGATAAAAGGTTCCAATTCCAGGATAACAATTTATAGGTTGACAAAAATAGATTAAGACAGGGTTACATCTCTTGTCAAGTATCTGAAACAAGAGATCATAACAAAACACCCACCTCATTCATGACCAGACATTGAACATATAAAGGCTATATGACAAGCATCCCTGCAAGATATCCATATAAAGGCTTAAAAGATTGAAAAGACTACTTTCTCAATTTATCCTCTGCACTCTGACTTATTTGTAATGCAGCCTACCATGTGAAGGGTGTGCTAGTTAGGAGAGTAGGGTAAAGTCTAAAAAAGCGATAGATGAGCAAATCCTAAACTCCAAAATGACAGCAACCATGGCTTGTCTTGTCAAAGCAGAGCAATGAAATAAATGGAAAAAAAGTTGGTTGTCTAACCGAGCCTCCATGAAAATTGAAGATTCAGATAAAGCAAAGGAATATACAGTACATGGAAAACTCAGAAAGAAATAAAACTTAGGTTTGTTGTAAATAAAAGGACTCAACCTTGTGTGAAATGTCTTCGAGGAAAAGTATTGTGCAAAAATGTTTTGGCTTGAGAAGTTGAAAGAAATGGTAACTTCTTACTTATTGAATTCAACTTTTCATAAGTTAGAGCAATGAGCTTGATCTTGAATTCACACAATACCCACTTCTGGGTTTGAACCTATGACCTATTAGGACGAAACACATGCTCATAACCATTAGGCCCACTCAAGCTGTACAACCACAGCCCTAAAGAGTTGAAAAGACAGAATCATCTCCATATAAACAACTACATGAGAAAATGATCATATAAAAAATAATATATAACTTTTTAAAAAATGGTCTTATAGATACTCCTTAGCTGAGCTGTCATTCTATGAGGGGTGTATCTATGCTAACAAAGTCACCAAGGGCTTGCACCTAGTCTCAAACACACCCACTTACTTGGAGGGTTTTGAACCCAAGTCTCCACCTTAATACAAGCCCAGTGATCTCACTACTTACCACTAGACCACATTCGTGAGGATAACAAATTAGACTTTTAAGAAGCACACCACTAAAATTCATGTTTTTTTGAAGTTATTTGAGAATTTCCAGCTTGGTACCTCTGGGTGCTGATACAATGGTGTAGCATAGGATGCCTTAGCATGAACTACTGTTGCTTAAGATTCAAAATGCAGGTGTCGTACCACTCAACCAATGTGTGGTGGAAAACCATAAACAATCATATTAGAAACATTGAAATGTATCTCATAAAAGCCTCATGCAAAGAATGTTAATGATTGAGAACACAAGAAGCTTGGTGTCATTTATAACAAACAAGATTACAGGTTTGCAGCTCTTCTAAGCAAAACAACCTCAAACTCTGTCAAGTACCTCCATTCAAGAGAGCTTGACATGTAATTTCAAATGGTGAAACTCCACTCCGGACAGCTAAAAACAGTCCTAAACGATCCTGATCAGTCCTGATCAGCATAGAGACAGACCACCTATTCTAACCTCAAGGTTGTGATCTCAAGGCCAGCTGAAATTCAAATTGCAAATAAAAAATAATGCAAGTGATAAAAGGTTCCAATTCCAGGATAACAATTTATAGGTTGACAAAAATAGATTAAGACAGGGTTACATCTCTTGTCAATCTCTTGTCAAGTATCTGAAACAAGAGATCATAACAAAACACCCACCTCATTCATGACCATACATTGAACATATAAAGGCTCTATGACAAGCATCCTTGCAAGATATCCATATAAAGGCCCCATATAAAGGCCTAATACCAACTATGCTCGCTCTGGATACTGTTGTGATTGCACCTAGTTGTGCAAAGTGATAAATAAATATTTTGACTAAATAAAAAAAAAAGACTACTTCCTCAATTTATCCTCTGCACTCTGACTTATTTGTAATGCAGCCTAGCATGTGAAGGGTGTGCTAGTTAGCGGAGTAGGGTAAAGTCTAAAAAAGCGATAGATGAGCAAATCCTAAACTCCAAAATGACAGCAACCACGGCTTGTCCTGTCAAAACAGAGCAATGAAATAAATGGAAAAAAAGGTTGGTTGTCTAACCAAGCCTCCATGAAGATTGAAGATTCAGATAAAGCAAAGGAATATGCAGTACATTGGAAAACTCAAAAAGAAATAAAACTTAAAATTAACTGTATCATAATACTATCAGGTTCATTTTCTTTGAAGATTTAACTTGGGAAACAAAAATAAGAACTCTGCATTAGTTTCGAAAAGAACACACCCATTTAGTTTTCGTTGTTGTTTCTAGCTTGTTGCGATTATAGGCACATGCTTTCAAGTGAAGGGACAAGCTTATCAACACATAACTTGTAGGACTTTGCCCTTACGTAGAGCACAATCAATCCTCCATACACCTGAGTGCAGGTTCGTGAACGGATATAAGCAAAATAGAATAGTTGTTGACAATAGTATAGTAAACGCAGGAAACGTAAAGCAAAATATGAAAACTATTTGGCTATTTGGACCCACTTTTCCATCGTTCATATTCATTATCGGAATTATTTATGTCGGAAAACTTTTGCAACGAGAAGCTTGTCTGTGACATCCGTCGTTGTTTCAGAGCCGTCTAGTGGACAGCTGGAAAACTTTTGCAACTAAAACGAAAAGCTTGTGTGTGACATCCGTCATTTTCTCAGAGACGGATGTCACACACAAGCTTTTCGTTTTAGTTGCAAAAGTTTTCCAGCTGTCCACTAGACGGCTCTGAAACAACGACGGATGTCACAGACAAGCTTCTCGTTGCAAAAGTTTCCCGACATAAATAATTCCGATAATAAATATGAACGACTGAAAAGTAGGTCCAATAGCCACATAAGCATGTTAAATAAACCTGCAATCGAGATAAGGATAAGGGCTGCGCTGGCTGAGACAAATGTTGGATGCACAATTCGAGCCGACAGATTCAACAGTAATCAGCCGTCTAACCCCAAAAAAATTCAACACTGCCATGAGGCTGAAACGAAGCTATGTCCAGAATTTTGGCTTCCTCTTTGGCCACCACCTGAGACTTTGCTGAATCCCCTGCAAATTAGATAAAAACATAGATTAGGTCACCTGACAGGTGAAGTCAAGCAAAGCAAGGGGAGTGAGTGACTGACCTGTGGTGTCAAAAACGAAATCGAATTTCTCGGAGATCTGATCGTAGCTCTGCTTCGTATAATCGATGACCACATCTGCCCCCAGGCTTTTCACGAACTCGAGCTTCACAGTGCTAGACGTGGAAACGATCCTGGAAGCTCCATAGACATGCCTCGCCAGCTGAATGGCCAGACTGCCCACTCCGCCCGCTCCTCCCACAATGAACACGCTCTTCCCCTCCTCAAATTTGGCTATATCGAACGCCTGCTGCGCAGTCAGGAGCGCAAGCGGCAGGCTCGCCGCTTCCTCGAACGATAAATTTTTGGGCTTCAGCGCCACCAGGTATTCCTCCACCACGGTGTACTGGGCGAGGGTTCCCCACTGTTTGGGCATGCCCGCTCCGAAATCCTGGATGTCGCTGTAGACCTCATCGCCATTCTTGAACTTGGTAACACCATCGCCCACTTCGACCACCACTCCTGCCGCATCGCAGCCTGGCACAGTCTACATAACACGGACCAATTATTCAAAAAACCATGATAAAAAATACATAAACAGTAGAATATCCAGATTTAAAATGTTAAATTCAGAAATTCTAACATGAATTGCAAATTGGGGAAATTATTAGATCCCGATGAAGATAAATCTTACTACTGCAAAAAACACAGGAGGAATGGAACCATGTCAATACCGGAAAGTCAGAATCTGCCCTTCTGAATAAGCCCTGCCGCCTCTTAAAGTCGACGGGATTGAGAGCAGCCGCTCGGATTTTAATTAAAAGCTGGCTCGGCCCCGGCTTTGGCACAGGGACTTCACCGAATTGCAACACATCCACGGATCCATATTCGTTGTAGAACCACGCCTTCTGGAGTTCACTCATATCTTCTTTCTGCCTGCAACACTCTTCTTTTTTAAATTAAATCGTTAACCGAACTTCCAGAGTATCGTGGCGAAGGTGAGCACAAGAAAGCTGCGTTGCGGGACTCCAGTAGATTCAAGGTCTGGGAGAAACACCTAGATCATTTCTAGACTGAGTACAGATCAAAACCCGCGCTGAATTGCAAACTCAAAATAATCCTTCACCTGTCATAGTGATCATAGTGATGTTGGTTGGAATGGCACTTAACCTACTTTTTCAATAATGAGTGACTAGCATTTGCATCGGATGTTGCAAAGGAAATGCAACATAAATTCCAAAAGCATTGACATATAAAGAATCATTGAAGATGAAAATTAGTAAGTGTAGTGTAAAGACTTAGTACCCAAAGCCCATTGCATTAAATAGGTCTTGTTGTTTTTGGAAATATAAATTCCAAAAGCATTGACATATAAAGAATCATTGAAGATGAAAATTAGTAAGTGTAGTGTAAAGACTTAGTACCCAAAGCCCATTGCATTAAATAGGTCTTGTTGTTTTTGGAAACTTTTTCGCTGTGACATCTTGCCAAAAAAAACCTTCTCTTGGAATGACTTCAACTAGAAGGAGACAATACTAAATACTATTGCAGGTATTGAGGAGGAGCAGAATGTTGTCCTCGTTAGTAAGATGAATAAGGGAAACATTAAAAGAGGAACTAAGAAGGGTTAAAAAGGGTTATTTACAGTCCTCCATTGTGGGCTTTTTCTATATCTCAATGTGTATGGTAAGTCTTCAACACTCTATCTGCTTCCAATGACTTCAATTTGCATATTCTTAAAAGGAGTTTCTGCTGTTGTTTAAGCTAACATCCTCTTTTTGGTTGGATTTATTTTTGTGAGCAAGGTGGTATTCATTCTTTTGGCTCTCTTTAGTTCCCTTAGTTGTAAGTGGACAAAAATGTTGGACTTATATGACACTGAATTATTGATAATAGGAGATAATAATCATGACAATTTTTAAGATTGAATTCTTTGGGTTTTATGTCATTTTATCTCCATAATTTTGTTGGTTGGAACAAAGCTACAAGTTATAATAACAGAGTTGGCCTCAAAAATTCAAGGGAGGCATGTTGTAGTTAAAGGAACCCCAACTGTGCAACGAACACACTATTTTGGTTTAATCGCCCTCAACTTATCCTTTTCTTGATCCATTTCACTTTTCCAAGTATCAAAATTTGTTGTATTTCTAAATCCTATTCACTGAGTATTTATGGGAATACCAATTTCTTAATGGTTATACCAATTTCTTAATGGTTAACCTATGTTACGCATAATGCTTTCCAGCTTGCTTTCTTCTTGTGGATATGGGTGAGCACTATGTTCATTCAATGAAGGATAAATTCTTGTTTATAGAGTCATAAGATTTACTATGGTAAACGATGGGAAAATTTATTTGATCATTTAAGAGAGTATATTTGCATATATTGTAATTTTCAAAACTATCCTAGTTATTATTCATTTGGCAGTGTTGTAAAGCAAAAACTTTAACTCAATATTATAAACAAACCGAATATTTATGATAATATTAATAACAATATTAAACCTTTAATATTTATAACAATATTAATAATCTTAATAGTTTTATGTTTTTAATACTAATCTTTATCTTATTCCGAAACAAATCAATATTATATTGGTTTAGATTTATAATATAAATCTTTAAATTAAAATCCTTAATTCTAATTAAAATACTTAATATTTAAATAATTTCTTATTTAATAATTTTTTTAACCATTATTACAAATTTTATATGATTTGGTTATATAAACATTAAAATCATTGTCAAATTACATAATGAATAATGAATGGTTATATATAAGTTTTTAAACATTATCTTAAAGTTATAACTTTCACAAACATTTTGATGAAACAAAATTATTAAATTTGCAAACAAGATTTTAAAGTTTTAACATAGTGCTAAACATAATATTATATTTAACTCAATTTGATTTAGTAAAAATCATTTCACACTTATAAATTATACTACGTATATTGATGCTTCTAGCTCGTCTTCCAGCTCGTCTTGTGTTTGTCTTCGTTATATACTTTCTTATATTAGGTCTTCCTTACATGCTTTATATAAATATAATATGCTTTATACTATAGTATTTAAATAATTTCTTATTTAATCATTTTTTTAACCATTATTATAAAGTTTATATGATTTGGTTATATAAACATTAAAATCATTGTCAAATTACATAATGAATAATGAATGGTTATATATAAGTTTTTAAACATTATCGTAAAGGTATAACTTTCACAAACATTTTGATGAAACAAAATTATTAAATGTGCAAACAAGATTTTAAAGTTTTAACATAGTGCTAAACATAATATTATATTTAACTCAATTTGATTTAGTAAAAATCATTTCACACTTATAAATTATACTACGTATATTGATGCTTCCAGCTCGTCTTGTGTTTGTCTTCGTTATATACTTTCTTATATTAGGTCTTCCTTACATGCTTTATATAAATATAATATGCTTTATACTATAGAATACAGCGTAAAGAATACAAGATATATTAATATTATTTTAGTAATCTATATTAACGGAAATGTATTAAAAAATATATAATTTATATGTCATACATTTATTTACACTGGGATATTCCGGGTCGTCATAGTACTGCCACATCATCCTCAATTTGATTCATTAAAAGTCATTTCACACGTATAAATTTAACTACGCAGCGTTTACCTCTCGATTTGCTTGTGCAGCGTTTACCTTTAATGGTACGCATTAACCAGAAGCAACTGTGAGTTTATGCCAATCTTCTGGCTGTGCACGTTTCTACATCAAAATGAGAAATCAATCGATGCTAGTTGAAATAATTGTTTGCAGATTCTATGAATCATGAAAATGAGGAATCGCCAGAAATTTATGTTGACGAGAAAGGATTAAGTTGGATTTTTTTTTCTTTTAACTCTATTTAATATTTATAGAGAACCTAGGAAAAATTCTGTAGCGGCACTGGGATTAGTTCAAACAGTTCCGAGATGTCCGAGCTACACCTTCCCAATAGTGGTAAACGGAAAATAAAACAGTTTTCTGTTATACAAAGACGACTGTAGCAGATAGAAACGGAAATAAGGTTCTTTCTTATTCACAACAGTGTTTACAACTCCGGTAAAAGCAATATACAGTATGCTATAATGTAAAAGTCGACACTCTCATTGTCCATATAAGACTGAAACAGGAGCGGTTCTAACAAGAAAACAGTTATAATAAGCAATCTGGACATCCTACTATGAATCAAATATTACGCGTTATTGAAGAATATTCAAAAACAAGAAATTCCCAGAAAGAAAATTTAACAAAGAACCATTGGGCTATCACAGTTTATAAATAATCATATAACAGAGGTAAACGTATCAACCAAAATTTGTAATGCATCGGGGGCATGGTCGACTCCCTGAGACCAGATAAAAACCAGAGAAGCCACTGTCATGACCCCGGTAGAGAGCCGCAGCAAAACCTGAGTCGTTTGGGGAGAATGGAGTTCCGGCATAAAAACCAGAGAAGCCACTATCATGACCCCGACAGAGAGTGGCAACAAAACCTGAGTCATTTGGGGAGAATGGAGAACCTGAGTCGTTTGGGGAGAATGGAGTTCCCGGAAAGGGTTCGCCGACCAGTGCTCCCAAGAAAACCAATGTGGCGAGGAATAGGCTCGCAGCGTCTGACCAAGAGCTTATGTGCAGCAGTGGCCTCATCCTCTCCGCAGCGGTGGCTTATCATGGTAAGTAATTGTAACTAACAATACCGGATCTATCACTTAACCGAATTGTAACTGAAAATAGTAGTTTCAATCGGATGGTTGACGTTGTTTCAATCGTCTAACATGAAAATCAAGGGTTCACAATATTACATGTGGGATAGGAGGGATTTCATTTCAAAAGGGAATGTCGGAAAGTAGACTACCAATGGCAAGAAATTCAGAGCACCCAAAATTTGCAACCAATCATTGAATAATGGATATATAATGGCAATGTCAATGGTTGACACCACAAATGCAGTTCTCTAGCACAATCTAAAGAGATTGGCTCTGCACCACCCACAAAAGGGCATGCGTATTTGAATTCCCTCCTTGAAGAATTTCTTATCTGGCGAAGTATGAGAAAACCATGCTTCAATGCAAGAAAACATTGGATGACAATATACCTGCAACAATGACATGAAATGATTTACAATGAAGTTTCTATGGGTAACAGAGACATTAGAGTTTCAATCTAGCAGAACTAAAAGAAAGGATGAGAAAATTCTTTCTTACTTAGTATGCTCCCACTAGGTGAACCACAATGCATTCATTGGAAAATCCAATAAGCTAGTAAGGCTCATAGAATCCAAATTCTGTCAATAAGTTTCTAGGTGCATTTTCCCAAAAATCTGCGTAACCCTAAAAAGCACATAACATATAGAAGGTAGTTGTTATTCTTAGTGACAACAAATTTTCTTTTGTGTCTTAGCTAAACATTGATGAATATCTAATAGAAGAAGAAGTACTGATTTATGGGTTTCCCCCTTGTGAGGCTTTTCCCTCGTCTTTGACTAAAAACTTTGGTGTCCCTATTGTGTATGTTTTTCTTCTCTTGTTCCTTTATGTTCCACTAAATTATTGATTTTATTGTTCTCTCTACATTATTTCTAATGATGATATGATGTTATGGGGAGAATTTAATATGAAAACATTGAACAAGTTTAAAAATGCAATTATCCACAACAAAGAACAAATTAGCCCTAAAAATTAACATCCCACTCCCCCTTCCTCTCTCTCCACTCTCTCCTCTCTTTATCTCTCCTCTCTCTACTTCTCCATATCCCTTCATCTTTCTTACTCATTATCCCTCTTCCTTCATCCCACTCTCTCTATCCCTCTCTCCCTCTCCCTCTTCTATCCATCTTTCCCTCTTTCCCCTCTCTCTCTTTCTCTCACTCTTTCTCTTCCTCCACTCTTTCCCTCTCCCTCTATTTATCTCTCTCCCTCTCTCTTGTCTCCCCATCTCTTACTTCTTTCTCTCCATTTCCCACAATCACTCTCTCTCTCTCTCTCAATCTCTCTCTATTTTCCTCTCTCCCTTCCTCCTTCCCTCCCTCCATACCCCCTTTCTCTTTCATATTCTCTTCTATTTCTCTCCAACCTTTCTTCAAATTCTCTACCTCCTCACTCTCTTCTTCCCCCTTTTTCCTCTCTCTCTCTCTCCATCTCCCTCCCTATTTTTATACATCTATTTATATAATTTTTTCTAGGTTTTTCTCTATGTTCCTCTATCTCTCTCTCCCTCTCAACCTCCCAAATTCTATGTCCCTCCCTCCTTCCTTCTACCTCCCCTTCTCTCCCTTTTCACTCTTCTCTTTAGAATAAGATGCATACTATATAATTGGAATCTAACAATTATATAACAATGCAAAACATCAAACCTACAATAAAAATGTTTATAGAAATATTTAGCATAAGCTAAATAATTACTAAATCTTAATAACAATTACATCAATTTGATATTTATTTTATAATAAACCTTAGAGAGGCAAATAGAGAAAGAGATTGAGAGAGAGGGAGAGAGGGGGAGTGATAGAGGGAAAGGGAGAGAGAGAATTAAGAGAGGGGTATTTCCCTCTCTTAATTCTCTCTCTCCCTTTCCCTCTATCACTCCCCCTCTCTCTCCCTCTCTCTCAATCTCTTTCTCTATTTGCCTCTCTCCCTCCCTTCTTCCCTCCCTCCATACCCCCTTTCTCTTTCATATTCTCTCCAACCTCTCTTCGAATTCTCTACCTCCTCACTCTCACTCACTCTCTTCTTCCCCCTTTTTCCTCTCTCTCTCTCCATCTCCCTCCCTATTTCTATACATCTATTTATCTAAATTTTTCTAGGTTTTTCTCTATGTTCCTCTATCTCTCTCTCCCTCTCAACCTCCCAAATTCTATGTCCCTTCCTCCCTCCTTCTACCTCCCCTTCTCTCCCTTTTCACTCCTCTCTAGAATAAGATGCATACTATATAATTGGAATATAACAATTATATAACAATGCAAAACATCAAACCTACAATAAAAATGTTTATAGAAATATTTAGCATAAGCTAAATAATTACTAAATCTTAATAACAATTACATCAATTTGATATTTATTTTATAATAAACCTTACTTTATATATATATATATATATATATATATATATAAACTATTTACAAATAAATATTAATATTAATAATCCTCTCGAAGCCACCATCCCTCTTGGTAGAGATGGAGTTAAGATGATCTATTAATCACTCCCTTTAAATAAGATATATTCCATATGAATATCATGGGTTGTTATAAACCTAAAGCTTAAAAACCACTAGTAATTTGACCAATTCAAGTTTATCTTAGTTGCCCAACAAAAATTAATAAAATTAATATCCTTAAATTTTAATTTTAATTATTTTAGTTTAAAATTATTTTTATTTCAACCACACTATTTTTATTTTATTTTGAATTAATAAAAATATTGAAAAAACATTACTAACTATTAAAGAAAAACAATAATTAATAAAAACGTATTAAAATAACAAATTGTATCAATGCTTGAAACTAAATTAAGAAAATAAAAAATAATGAAAATTTAAATCACAACTTTACCAACTAAATTTTAAAATCACAATTTAAACTAAACCGATACATCATTCTTCTTCAGCTGGTATAAACCTATACAGTCATATGTAAAAGCCAGTGTCATGTCATTCATTTTCAGCTGGTATACAAACTCCACGTATATCAAAATAAATTGATACACAATCATATTTAGCCAGTATCATTCTTCTCCATCTGGATACAAACAAATTGGATTTTTTAATATATTTATTTATTTATTTGATATTGAATTTGAAACAAAGATTTTATTAAAGCTAGAAGGCCAAAACCTTAGAGTTTAAGTTACTAATTTTTTAAAATTTAAGATATTTAAAAAATTTAACACACAATCCAAGAACAAGTATATGATACAAAAAACTTTTAGCTAAACAAATTCTGGCTTTTAATGTGTTTCATGTTTAGATATAAATATTTGAATTTGAAAAAAATCCTATTTTTTGAAAAAAAAAATCCTATTAAAAAAAACTAATTACTTACTAAATATTCATTGAGAATGCATTTTGTTGCTTTAGCGCCCAAACTTAGAAAGTTAATTACCAATGATATTTTGTTTGTACAGGGCCCAAACCTTAGGAAATTAATTACCAACCAAATATTCAATGGTAAAAATTCAAGACATTCAAAATTTCTAAGATACAAACCAAGAATCATTATATGAAACTAATAACAACTTTATCTAAATAGTTGAATTATACAATGAAGTCCTCCAATAAAGATAAATAACTACAAGTGTCAGCGTAATGAGAGATTGACATACTTCTTAAGACCGATATTGAAAATAAAAAATAGGCAGCCGTGTCATACGCTTCCTTGCAAGTGTTTTTCTGAGAATAATGGTGGATATAATTCAGTGTTATTCCGAAAATAATGTGGATTTAATTCAGTATAATCATAACTGTAAAAAATAAATTAAAAAAGCCATGCAATTCGAGCAAAATGTAAAAAATGGCAAACAACTTGAGAATTTAGAGCAAATGCAATTCAAGTGAATGAAACTTCATTCGAGATTGACAAAACAGGTACACATATGAATATGACATTACAAAGTTATTAGGCTTGCAATCTAGGAAAATGCAATCCTCAGTAGATTTCAATTAGAATCTATGTTGATGTAGAACTAAAATGGAAAAGAAATTTGCATATAATCATCATGTTTATGCAAAGCAGATAAACAATCGATAGTATTTTTGGGCAGTCACAGTCAGTTTTTATAGAAGGAAATGTTACTGTTAGTTCCAGAGGGTCTTGGCGGTTTCTAATACGATTTATGCGTTAAGTTTTTTTTAGCAATTTCTATCCTGGTTTCTATTAAGATCTGTTTGTTAAGTTTTCTTTTTTTTAGCAATTTTTGTCCTGTTTTCCTATATTTCCCAATTTATTTGTTAATGGAATAGCAATGGTACTATTTTTGTGTGGAGAAAAAGGGTAAACAACTAATATATCGGGTTGTATTATATAGTGCACAAAAAGGGCAGGTGGCATAAGAAATATTAAAAAATAAAAAGGGAGCTATCCCATATTAAAAAATAAAAAGGGAGCTATCCCATCATCCCCTCACGAATTGAGAAGAAGCCAGAGAGGATAATGTTCCAGTGTTAAATATGGTTGAACCCTCCAGAAGACCAAAGAGTTGGGTACAATTTCAGTCTACTTTGGCAGCACTGCAAGAGGTAGCAGAAGAGCCCATAACTCTTGGAAAAATGCATAATGGAAAAGAAGCTTACAACTATTGTGCAATAGAAGACCAAGCTAGCGAATTAAAGGAAATAGAGGCAACTGTAATTTGACCTAATGTTAGGCCTGGAAAAAAAAAATTAAAAATAAAAGTAAAATTTGTGGATTGTGTTGAAAAATTGAAAGTCCGATCTAGTGAAAAGGAGATTGCCATTCTTGTATTTATTGTAAGAAGGAAAGGCCTGGAGGCTGGATGCATATAATTTGATTTCCTTGTTAATTAAAACAGACCAGACCATCTATATTGTTTATTTAGCACCTGTATGTGCCCATGCATTTTTTGTCCGTGCTGTTATGAACTGGGAAAGTCTTTGCTTCAATGTTTGCTGTTATGAACTGGGAAAGTTGTAATAGAGCATGAGGAGGATGTTTCATCCTACACCTGAATGTGCTTATGATAAACTCACCACCTAACTTTATTTTGGGGGCTATACATTTGGCCATATATGAGTCCTCTTGTCCATAATTTGAAACAAAGATTTTATTAAAGCTAGAAGGCCAAAACCTTAGAGTTTAAGTTACTAATTTTTTAAAATTTAAGATATTTAAAAAATTTAACACACAATCCAAGAACAAGTATATGATACAAAAAACTTTTAGCTAAACAAATTTTGGCTTTTAATGTGTTTCATGTTTAGATATAGATATTTGAATTTGAAAAAAATTCCTTAAAAAAAAAATCCTATTAAAAAGGCATTTTGTTGTTACAGTTTCAGACTTTAAAAACTAATTACCTACTAAATATTCATTGAGAATGCATTTTGTTGCTCCAGTGCCCAAACCTTAGAAAGTTAATTACCAATGATATTTTGTTTGTACAAGGCCCAAACCTTAGGAAGTTAATTACCAACCAAATATTCATTGGTAAAAATTCAAGACATTCAAAATTTCTGAGATACAAACCAAGAACCATTATATGAAACTAATAACAACTTTATCTAAATAGTTGAGTTATACAATGAAGTCCACCAATAAAGATAAATAACTACAACTATCAGCGTAATGAGAGATTGACATACTTCTTAAGACTGATACTGAAAATAAAAAAAAGGCAGCCATGTCATACGCTTCCTTGCAAGTGCTTTTATGAGAATAATGGTGGATATAATTCAGTGCTATTATGAAAATAATGTGGATTTAATTCAGTATAATCATAACTGTAAAAAATAAATAAAAAAACCCATGCAATTTGAGCAAAATGTAAATTAAGTGGATAACACTTCATTGGAAAATGGCAGCACAAAGAGCAAATGCAATTCAAGTGAATGAATCTTCATTCGAGATTGACAACACAAGTACACATATGAATATGACATTACAAAGTTATTAGGCTTGCAATCTAGGAAAATGCAATCCTTAGTAGATTTCAATTAGAATCTATGTTGATGTAGAACTAAAATGGAAAACAAATTTTCATATAATCATCATTTTTATGCAAAGCAGATAAACAACCGATAGTATTTTTGGGCAGTCACAGTCAGTTTTTATAGAAGGAAACATTACTATTAGTTCCAGAGGGTCTTGGCAGTTTCTAATACGATTTATGTGTTAAGTTTTCTTATTAGCAATTTCTGTCTCAAGGTTTCTATTAAGATCTATGTGTTAAGTTTTTTTTTTTAGTAATTTCTATCCTGTTTTCCTATATGTCCCAATTTATTTGTTAATGGAATAGCAATGGTACTGTTTTTTTGTGTGGAGGAAAAGGGTAAACAACTGATATATGGGGTTGTATTATATAGTGCACAAAAAGGGCAGGTGGCATAAGAAATATTAAAAAATAAAAAGGGAGCTATCCCATCATCCCCTCACGAATTGAGAAGAAGCCAGAGAGGAGAATGTTCCAGTGTTAAATATGGTTGAACCCTCCAGAAGACCAAAGATTTGGGTAAAATTTCAGTCTACTTTGGCAGCACTGCAAGAGGTAGCAGAATAGCCCATAACTCCTGGAAAAAGGCATAATGGAAAAGAAGCTTGCAACTATTGTGCAACAGAAGACCAAGCCAGCAAATTAAAGGAAACAGAGGCAATTGTAGTTTGACCTAATGTTAGGCCTGGAAAAAAATATTTAAAAATAAAAGTAAAATTTGTGGATTGTGTTGAAAAATTGAAAGTCCAATCTAGTGGAAAGGAGAGTACCATTCTTGTATTTATTGTAAGAAGGAAAGGCTTGGAGGCTGGATGCATATAATTTGATTTCTTGTTAATTAAAACATACCAGACCATCTATATTGTTTATTTAGCAACTATATGTGCCCATGCATTTTTTTGTTCGTGTTGTTATGGATTGGGAAAGTCTTTGCTTCAATGTTCGCTGTTATGAACTAGGAAAGTTGTAATAGAGCATGAGGGGGATGTTTCATCCTACACCGGAATGTGTTTATGATAAACTCACCACCTAACTTTATTTTGGGGGCTATACATTTGGCCATATATCAGTCCTCTTGTCCATACACAATAGCTATCATGGAATACAAATTCCTTAAACATTCAGCTTAGATGAGGCTCAGACAGCCATGAGGCCTTGTTAGCAGTGCAACAGGGAATTTTGATGTCTATAGAAAATTAGATATGACAAACCATTGGCCTTATTTACCAGGATTCCGAAAGATCATCAAGTTTAAATAAACACTGAAATAAAATCACTACCCACAAAATACAGAAATAAAACCACTATGCACAACAGATCTTGCCATGACATATCATCAAAATTTGGAATGCACAACAAAATTTGGCATAAGGCATATAGCTTTTATATTACTGTTGATGGAATCCAACACCGAAAATCTAGAATACTATAATTGAGATTCAGCCTCAAAAATAACTTAACGACAATTACCAATTCAGAGAAAACATCGGATATGCAGAGAATTAATAAATACAGAAATCCTATAGTCACAACACAATCCATAATTGTAAGAAAATGAGATTATAGGTGTCTTCGCTGAACTGGATCTTGGTGCTCCTATCACTGTTCGGCTGCACTAGAAAAGATCTTGGTGCTCCTGTAGCAAAAGAATCTGGAACCTAATTTTTGAAGTCTTCTTGGAGGTAAAGCCAGAGCAGTGGAAAGTAGAGTTTTTAGTGGCCCAATAGGCAAGAATCTGCAAGTAGAAGGCTGGTTTAGTGGAGAAAGGGAAACTTATAAGAACAAGAATAGTGGTTTTTTGGCCTTAGAAAACTCAACTTCTTTTCCAATGAGGATATCAAATGTTTCCTTTGCCACTAGTAGTGGTGATGTTAGCTTGGGCTTGTCTTCTTCTTATCTTGCTGATGAGGTTAATTCCATAGACTTCTCTCTAGATTTCAGTGATTTGTCTTCCTACAACAGTGATATTTCTGAAGAATTACAGAGGCTGGCAACAATTTCATCCCCACCTCCAGTTTTCCCTCCAAAGGATACTGCATCTCAATCCAATTGGATAGGTAGATTTGTGAAGTCAGATATATAGAAGAACATGGGCAAATTAGGAGTGTGCGACATGTATCACCATTATTAAAAACAGTTGCAACATCAGGTACTCTTGAAACTAAAAATTTGGAGAATATTTTTAAAAGTTTGGTAGAAGATTTGGAATCAACATCAACGAAGTTGCAGAGGAAGGCAGCAGCACAGTTGAGGTTATATGCAAAAAAATAACATGGAGAATAGGATTATGATAGCTAATGTAGGGGCTGTAAAGCCTTTAGTATCATTGTTACATTCTGTGGATCCTCTAACATAGGAAAATGCAGTCACTGCTCTGTTGAAATTGTCTCTTTATGAAAACAAGAAGTTTGAAATAACATAAGTTGGAGCTATCAAGCCCCTTATACATGTACTAAAGTCAAGAACATCAACAACGAAAGAGAATGTAGCTTGTACCCTTTTGAGTCTGTCACTCATAGAGGATAATAAGGTTACGATAGGAGCTTCCGGTGCGATTCCTTCCTTAGTAGCTTTTCTTATTAATGGTTCCTTAAGAAGGAAAAAAGATGCAGCCACAACCCTTTAACCTTATAAGCTTATGGAGAATCAAGGTCCAAGGCATGCAGTTTTTCCCTTGGAGTCTGTAATCTCCATTTCAATGCATCTACATGTTTTCTTCTTGTCTCTGTTGGGACTTCAAAAAAAAAACTGACCGTAATATGAAAATAAGCAGTTCAATATATACCAACTTCAACAGAAAGGGAAAAGAGAAGCCATACCTGAAAACTTGAATGAATGCAGGTTCTAGAGATTATAGGTGTCTTCTTCACTGAACTGGATCTTGGTGCTCCTGTAGCTGTTCGGCTGCACAAGAAAAGATCTTGGTGCTCCTTTAGCAAAAGAATCTGGAACCTAATCCTTGAAGTCTCCTTGGATATTTTGTGCTTTAGTCTATCTACAGATTTATTAGACTTGTTTAACCAACTTGTTGACCTGATAATATCATGATGTCTGTGGCCGCTGATCCCCATTCCAAGCACTATTCATATAATAAGTCACAGTTTGATTGCAACAATTCTCTGTCCAACAGTTGTCCGAATGTTTTGAGAAAGAACAATAGTGGTAGCCAGAGTGATTCAAATAGCCTTGGGAGGCCTGTTCCTAGATCTATGAGAACCTTCCGTTCCCGATTTGATGAGGGAGTAGGTAAAGCCAAAGCAGTGGAAAGCAGAGCTTTTAGTGGCCTAATAGACAAGAATCTGCAAGCAGAAGGCTGGTTTAGTGGAGAAGGGGAAACAGATAAAAACAAAAATAGTGGTTTTTTGGCTTTAGATAACTCAAGTTGTTTTCCAATGAGGCTATCAAATGTTTCCTCTGGAACAATTTCATCCGCACCTCCAGTTTTCCCTCCAAAGGAGACTGCATCTCAAGCCAAGTGGATAGGTAGATTTGTGAAGTCCAGACATTTAGAAGAACATGGGCAAAGTAGGAGCGCGTGGAATGTATCGCCATTATTAAAAACAGTTGCAACATCAGGTACTCTTGAAACTGAAAATTTGGAGATTATTTATATAAGTTTGGTAGAAGATTTGGAATCAACATCAACGGAGTTGCAAAGGAAGGCAGTAGCACAGTTGAGGTTATATGCAAAAAATAACATGGAGAATAGGATTATGATAGCTAATGTAGGGGCTGTAAATCCTTTAGTATCATTGTTACATTCTGTGGATCCTCTAACACAGGAAAATGCAGTCACTGCTCTGTTGAATTTGTCTCTTTATGAAAACAACAAGTTTGAAATAACAGAAGCTGGAGCTATCAAGCCCCTTATACATGTACTAAAGTCAGGAACATCAATAGCGAAAGAGAATGCAACTTGTACTCTTTTGAGTCTGTCACTCATAGAGGATAATAAAGTTACAATAGGAGCTTCCGGTGCGATTCCTCCCTTGGTAGCTCTGCTTATTAATGGTTCCTTAAGAGGGAAAAAAGATGCAGCTACAACCCTTTAACCTTATAAGCTTATGGAGAATAAAGGTCCAAGGCATGCAGTTCTTCCCTTGGAGTCTGTAATCTCCATTTCAATGCATCTACATGCTTTCTTCTTGTCTCTGTTGGGACTTCAAAAAAAGCTGACCGTAATATGAAAATAAGCAGTTCAAAATATACCAACTTCAACAGAAAGGAAAAGAGAAGCCATACCTGAAAACTTGAATGAATGCAAGTTCCAGAGATTATAGGTGTCTTCGCTGAACTGGATCTTGGTGCTCCTGTAGCTGTTCGGCTGCATAAGAAAAGATATTAGTGCTCCTGTAGCTGTTTGGCTTCACAAGAAAATAGTTGTTCTGCTTCACGATCTCCCATAATACATGCCCTGGTGCGGCTTTCATACTCTGTGCAGCTACACAAGGTAAAACCCTATCTATATCGCTCAACAAATAGGGAAAAAAATAATATGAAAATAAGCAGTTCAAAATATACCAACTTCAATAGAAAGGAAAAGAGAAGCCATACCTGAAAACTTGAATGAATGCAAGTTCCAGAGATTATAGGTGTCTTCACTGAACTGGATCTTGGTGCTCCTGTAGCTGTTCGGCTGCACAAGAAAAGATATTAGTGCTCCTGTAGTTGTTTGGCTTCACAAGAAAATAGTTGTTATGCTTCACGATCTCCTGTAATACATGCCCTGGTGCGGCTTTCATACTCTGTGCAGCTACACAAGGTAAAACCCTATCTATATCGCTCAACAAATAGGGAAAAAAATGGAAACGGGAAAAAATAAAATTTTATATTCATAATATTGGAGGCAGAATTCACATTCTGAGCAGGAAAATGCCAACTAAGCTAATGGAATACCATGGTGGAGGTTCGTGAACACGAAACCTTCTCTGGTAGAGACAAGCTAGACAACGATAAGCAAGAAACTTGCTAGACAGGAATGCAAATGAGTGGAGTGTTTCTACCATGGTCATCAACCTTCATTCCGCAACGCAAGCCCGTTGCAAGCCATGGCCATCTACTTTCATTTGATAATGCAATCCCGTTTCAAGCCCTGGTGTTCTACCTTCACTCTGTAATGCAAGATTTTAGGTTCGCTGGTCAAAGAAAAAGAACTTTGCAATGCAAGCCATGGCCATTTACATTCAGGTTCGCTGGTGGAAGAAAAAATGAAATTTATACTGTTATTGTTTCAGTTATAACTACATTTTTTACATTTTTTATAAGGGTGACAAACATTTTAATAATCTAACATCAGATCAAACTGTTCATAGTAAGACAAGTAAGATATAATCTAACATCAGATCAAACTGTTCATAGTAAGACAAGTAAGATAGAAGAGAGTTGATTTTAGAGGGGGAACGCCTTACGGCCTAATTAGCCATGGAGCATTTCATATTCAACTGTATAGAATGCATTGCATCTAGATGAAAACAAAAGTTTTCACCTATCATTATTACGTTAATGAGAGAGGCATCACAACCTACATCATCAAACATGATAAGATATTACGTTAATGGGAGAGGCATCACAACCTACATCATCAAACATGATAAGATAGTGATTATTCACCTTACACTTCTATAGTTTTTTTGAATTTGTATTATGTCATATATAGCTGCCAAGCATTTCACATTCAACTCTATAAATATTCTAGAGTTGTATAGAGATATGGAAGACAATGTATTTCACTATACATATACATACTATATATGTGAATTATGTATTTCATTATACATATACACCCTACATACTATATATATGAATTATGAATTAGTGATATAATTGATATTTCATATTATTTTTATTTTAATAGTATTAATATTACTATTATTTTTGGTGGTAGGTGATACAGTTTGAGTAGGCCTAATGATTAAGTATATATGTTTATTTTTAAAAAGTAGAGTATGCATGCCTTTGTAGACTTAATAGTCAAATCCTTGTGTAGAGATAGGTCCCTTGTCCCACAAAAAATGGGGTTCATACACCAATTTAGTGTATGGGTTAGCCATGACCTTAAAATTAAATAAAAATAATAATTATTATTTTTTTTATATATTTATATTATTATTATTATCATTATTATTTTGAGTGGTAAGTGTATTAGGTTTTCAATTTTAAAGGAAAAATTATTTTTAGACTTTGGGCTTAGCATTTCATAACTAAGCAAAAACATATTCTTTACTTAAGGGTTTAGTTTAGTCACCATTTTTCCAATTATGAAACTCATTATCATTGGCCACTCCAAAAACACAATTCCACATATATTAATAGCTCTTTGTTCAAGACTCCAATCTCAGTGCCATCTTCAAGTGAATTAGAAATAGGTTGAGTGCCATCTTCAAGTGAATTAGAAATAAGTTGAGTGTCATTCCTTTAGTGGAAATTTACTAAGTCATTCCATATAACAACTCTCTAGCTAGGGAGAGGGAGCTATTAGTTAACTCCACTCTTCATAATCCTATGATACCATAATGCCAACACATGTGAAGCCTATCATGCTCCAAGTGGGTGGCACAAAGAAATATCACTTCCACCGTATGACATGCAGTAACCCCACACATATCCCATCTGGATTAAATCTCTACTATGATGGTGGGATATGGCCTAAACTAAGGTATTGGGTATAAGTTGCAAGGGAATCATTGTGCGTTGAGGAAGACATAGATGAATTTGTACTTATGGAAGAAACTTTGTTGGTTAGTCGACATACAACTACAATTTGGAATGTCTCACATTTGGCTATGTATCTAAGAATGGTGTGCCTTTCTTCTAGCCTATATATGTTATTTGAGGGACTCTAGTGGTTCACGTTTCTTATCTCCATTCCTTATCAAATCATTAGCAATGGGGGACACACATAATTTTCTGGTGGATAGATTTGACGACCAAATTATTATCCTACTTTTAGATTTGTATTAACGATGCCTTTCTTAACTTGTGTCCATGCTCAACATTCTTATTCAACAACATCATCTTCTACATAAAGGTGAAGTTTAGAGGAGCACTACATGTCACCAAGTAGACACATTCGTGTGCCAATGTTTGATAGTCATTAGGAAATTTAGATACAAATATATAGAAAGATCATTCTTCCCCTTTTGGAATGACATTCCTAATTTAAATGTGCCAAACTCTAGCTAAAATGTAAAATTCACCCAAGTTACTATAGACATTCATTCAAGCATGTTTTGTAAAGTGTGTAGAATATAAAGTCTCTCATAAGCTATATACTACATTAAGGAAGCCCCTCTAATCCTTATGAGCATTATGTTAATATTATATTTAGTATTAGATCTTGACTATTATAAACTAAAATTTTGGCATCTTATTACTTTTCTATTTTGATGTAATTTATTTGTGAGCTTTATTTGATAATTTATAATTAATATATATTTTTCAATTTTTTTAGAAAAATATTATGATCATTGCTATGTTATGATTTAAAATATTTTTAGTACATTAACATTTTTATCAAAGGGAAAATTCAAATAAATTACCTTATTATTTTAAACTCATTATTTTTTAATAGATTAAATTTGGAATTGATTTAAAATTTCTTCACTACAAATATCTTTTTCTTTAAATTTTTTTTTTGAATAAATCAATTTATCAACCTAAACCTAATTTATTTTTAATGAATATAATGCCTATATTATTATTTTTATTTTTTTTGTAAATCAGAAGGTTTTCATTAAGCCGAAAAGTTACATTGTTGTCTACAACTTTTCAAAATTCTACAATCCTCACTCTTTCTAGATTTGTTGGCATGTAGATGATTAACGAAATTTTTTATAGTAGACAAAAATAATTGTGATATACAAAATAAAATATGCATGCGAAGCAATAAAACCATCAAAATTAGAACACAACCAATATCCATCTAGGAGTCAGAAGAAGTTATCAGAGCAGGATTCTCCGGTTTGGAACGAGGGGGTATCGACAACTTGAATTTGCACTATATGCCCTTCTCTATGTGGGCTAGGTGAGCGTCTAAATGGGCCGGGTTGTCTTACATCCTTCATTGGCTTCTTTGGAGGTCATTGAGAAATGAAATTATTTCATTTCTATCATTGTATTTTTACTTGAGAAATTTCCCTAATAAGGTCTTCAATTGCTAGTGTAGAGTGATTGAGTGAATGTATTAATTTCTCCTTCCCTTGGTATGTCCTGAATATAGGATCCATTGTGAAAAATCACCAATGAGTTAAAAATATGAGAATGATTTTCTTTCCTTATGGAAAATTCGTTCCAACCAACGAATATTTGCTTGGGTATCTAGAGGGTTTGCAGCTTGGTAGGAAGGGACCACTGCTTGGGCTTGAGTGTCAGTACGGGATCGACCAGACTAGCCATGTTCTCCCCATGAAAATAATGACCCTATTGTTCCAACATCCTTGCCCAAGCAACAATCCAAACAAGGTGATTCCCAAAAGGGAACCTAGGGTATCGACTCCTTGACTACAACCCCACAATATTTGTGGAGGCTATACAAAAGGGCTGACCCCATTTGGGAATGGCCCTCCCTTTCCACTGAGCCCAAGAATAAATACCACCTCCTATACACCGGTGGGGGGGGGGGGGGATCACACCCAACCAATAGAACAAAGCCCTTGCCATAAGAAAGTTTGAGACTAGAAGGAAAACATAGGCACTATACCAACAAATAACTTGGGCTAAACCCCAAGGGAATTGAATGTCAATGAACTTGTCAATGAGGCCCACCAGAGACTTGATACAAGAGAAAAGTAGAGAACCTAAAATTTCCTTACAATTAACCGATGCACTATCACTGAGATGGAGTGGCAAAACATGGAGAATTACCTTAAAATGTAGCCTAGGAAGGAGATGGGTGACGAGCCGTGAAACCTGATGAGCCTCAGTATTGCAGCAAGGATGTTGCAACTCCTAGGGCTACCAAGTTTACTTTATCAACACGGGGTTTCGTACAAACTAGGAGGTGACAGTGTTGTATACACAACAGATGCAACATTCTACTCATGTCACTTCCTGAGTGGGGAGCTATACCAATAGGGTCCTAGACCAGTCTTCTATTGACTAGAAGGAGTTTGACCATTGATAGTGAATGTAAAGTTAGTTCTAGTGTAGGAAAGTAAATGCTTTCCTATTTAGGAAATGAAAGTTGTTGAATTATAAATGCTATCAAATGCCATAAATCATCTAGCTAGGAAATAACACAAATTACTTGCAGAAAAGAACTAGGCTAAATGTGCAATTGATCATCTGGCTATTTGGACTATTTGGACATGGGAAGTTTTTCTATCATTCTATGATATATATATGCATGCACTAACTATTTCATTTTGTATTTGCAGAAAAGAGTCTTTTAATCTAAACTTAGAAATGTAAATGTTATGCTTATTCTGTTTGATCTTGAAGGGGGTAAAGGTATGGGAGATTTGATCTCATGTGGCAATGATAGGCATGGAATCCAAGATGAGGGCATAACCTACTCTCATACTAGCATTTCTGGTCAGAATAGGGTCAAATAGGCTGCTACAAGATGCCCTAGTTTGCTACAGGATGTCTTGGTTTTCTACATGAAGTTAGTTGAAAGCTTTAGGAGGTCAAGGATGGTGTAGTGAGGTACTGGAGAGATGTATGACAATGAAAAAACGTTTAGGGAAGGTGCACATTTCCTGAGGTTAAGCCCAACACTTCAGGGACGTTGGATTTTCCTAAGGTGCCTACTCATGGTGGCTCCAAAACAGAGATTTGGACTATGGGCTAGTATGCCTTAGTAGAAGGTGGAGAAGACTTAGGTGAATATGGTTGGATGAGTTCCTCCTTGCAAATCAAAAATCCCTACAACAAAACTTGTTTTTCTCTTCATTTATGCATCACTACCTATCAACATGGAAAAGATAAATTGAATTTGAGAAAGTTGATCTATCTATTTCTAATGACTATATCTATGAAATGGAATGCCTTTTTAAGCTATAGCAAACTCAAGAAACAAAAAAACAACTTTAGTTCCTTCGAAGAAATCATAAACAGTGATCTATCTAAAAATGAACCCTAAGTTATGCAATGGCCAAACGACAACTCTGCTTTTGGGTTGTGAGAATGGGACCCTTTAATCATGATCCCATTAGGGATACGAGGAAGAGGCCATTGTCACAAGTTTTTCTGAAGTACCTTCCTTTGCTACTTCACCTCTAATCTACTTCTTCATTCTAATGGAAACAATATTAGGAAATCATTCAAATACTTGTTAAGTTAAACAAAACATAAATAACTTCAACAACTAACTATCAATTTAATCTAATAACACAGATATAAAAAGAGGAACTTCTGTTTCTAAGGTTGGGCCCTAACCCAAGTGCTTCAGCCCTATAAATCAACTTAGTGCTGGATCAAGGTAAAATTTCTCATTATCATCAAAATGGAAAATACAACAATACAATAACAGTCACAATGATTCAATTCAAATTGCCTCTTGGATACATCAAAAAATTGAATCCTAATGAGTCCCTTAGCTCTCTTATTTATACAAAACTAGAGCTCCCAATAGTTCCCTAGAAAATAGGGAGACTTGTCACCCTAACTCGAGAATGACTCTTTCTTAACTGTCACTGGCTTGGCTGCCAATGGACTTGGCTTACTTGGCTGCTAGTAACTCCAGGCTGATGAGATATGGTGGTGGAATCTTCGAATGATTTGAGGAGTTAAGGAGGAAACCAATCTCCTAAAATCTCTCTTTCTTGCCCACTTCGAGGTCATGCACTTAAGTCAACCCAAAACTTCTCCAATTCTCGCATTTAATACATATTAGGCCACATGATATAATAACTCACCTTCACCCTTCTCACTAAGAAAAATATAAAAAATATGTAAATAAATGTGAGAAAATTCCATTTTAATAAGCTGGAGAGTGGCATTGTGACCCATATACTTTACCTATTGACGAGCCTCATCATCACCCCCTACTAAAAGTGTTTCTCATCCTATGAGAAACTTAGTCTATATCCATATCTTTCATAGATATTGTGGCCTCTCTGACATCCCAAGCCCCCGTTGATGGAGTTTCCTCTTGAGGATAAAACCCTGCAGTTTTCTCTATCTCTTCCCACTCCTTTCTTTCCTCTTCTTCCTCCCTACCTTCTAACAAACCCAAAAACAAGGGTGAAATGAGTTTTGGTCCAATCTAATTGATCTTTAGTCTCTGTATGGCACTCTTATACATGTGGGTCCTTTCCAGTTCATTTCTCAATCTCTAAGGGGTGTGGTACTCTCTGATCCATAGATAGCGTGGCAGGTTTCTCCATCTCCTTTGGCATGCTTGTTGGCTTTCACTCCACATCAATCTTAAAATGTTCTTAAAATGGGAGATGGCCTATTCTTGTGTAGCAAGTATCTTGGTGCAAGTTGGGCCTCATTTGAAATGATGTTGTGGTTACAAATTCCAACCATGGAATTTATCTATTATGCTCTGATGTAGAGGGGATCTCTTTCCTCTTTTTCTACTATTCTCTTTACTTCATCAACCCTAGCCTTCTCATGACCCATCCATGATCCAAGGGACATCAGCTGCAAGTCCCCCAACTTTGCATTGGGATCCCACACATTCAAATATGTTAAGGAAAGGTTGTGTATGATCCGGATTTAAGTAGGAATGCAATAAAGTATAGAGATAACCATAAATACAGAGATGCAATAGAAATAATACTTCATTTCATTAATTTGAAATACTGAAATAATTTTACAAACATAAACAGAAATAAACTAGCTAGGGTGATGGTAGCTTATCTCTGAGAAGAGATGTGACAGCTACATGCCTCTGAACTGTGTTACAATGAGGCTCAAAGGCCTATTTATTGTTGAGAAACAATGGAAAACCCTAAAAATCCAAAAACCTAACCCTAGGAAATGAAACAACAAACTATGGGCCCCTTTCGGGTAATTTGGTACATCAACTTCTAGGGGTATAACTTTGGCATACAATCTCTGTTTGATGCGCACAATAGCTCGTTAGAAAGATCTATCTAAGAAATACAACTTTGGGAAGAGCAACATCGGTCCAAGGACCCATGTTTCTCCCAAATTTCCCAAAAAACATCGTTTAGGGCCTCAAAACGGCTTCGGAAGTTCAGGACCCGAAAAACTGCTAAAAATAGTAAATTGTGCTACAATTAAGGAAATTGAAAAACTGAAAGAGACAATTGTGGGGGTCCAAGTGGGATAGGTGGGTGGCCACCAACATCCACCTAGATCATTCCTCCCCTCTTAGGAAGCAATGGTCCCCATTGTGTTGAGTTCTTCTTCTTTGTCTTTTCCTGCCTCTTCTTCTATTGCTTCTTGTTCTTCCTCTTCTCTTGCTTCCTCTTCATCACTGGAGGTTGGGATCCCACCATATTCAAGGGCTTGGATTTCAAGGACAATATCTCTGTCCATGTCTCTAAATGTGGACCAAAGAATATGAATTCTCAATTGGCTGAAGGCATCCTCCAGTATTAGTTTAATGATTCCATGATTTGCCAATTGTTGGTGTTTCCCTTGTTGTTATGTATCATGTTTATAATTGACTACAATAGGAAATAAGGCACACAAAGCCTTTGGTTTATGGGTAAATCCTCTCCAAATATCAAGTCATGGAGGATTCTGAATTGGTAGTCATAAACTACACTAAGCTTCCCTTCACAAGAAATGTATTTTAGGACTTGGTAGCTCACCTCATCCCAAGGATAGGGAAGGCTCTCCCTCCTAGCCCCATTTTTTCCTTCAATTGACTCTTCATCATTTAGGAAGAATTTTTTCTTAGAAAAGGTGTTGCTAACCTTGTCCTCCCTTCTCCATTGTACCCCTTGAGGAAGTGTGGTTACTCTGTTGATCACCTCAGGGTTGATTGTAATTGACAACCCTCTCACCACAATAGTAGCACTTGTTCTTGCCTGAGGGTTGAGTGCCATGGCAAACTCATGGGCTATATCATCATTGTACCCCCTGAGCAACTCAAAGAAGCCCAACCAATGATGGCTCCTAAAGATATCTACCATAGGGGGATGTAGGTGAATCCTGGATGTATCTATGGGTTCTCTTCTATTAAATACCCCTCCCATTTCTCTTCTCTAGTTAGCCAAATGCAGGAATTTTTGTAAGATAGCTTTAGTATGAGTTCAGGGTGGCTAAGAGTTTAAAATATATTTGGGAGATGACTGTAATTTATACCCTATTTTATATCCACACAATTTTCTTAAATTCCCAAAATTATATCTAAATCTCAAGCCCGCTATAACTGCTAGAAGATTTCGGAGTCTTTTCCTTTTTTCCTTTCTTTAGTTATTAAATCATGAACATAGGAGACATCGACCACTTAATTTTCACTGTGATTCTTAGGATAATGAGAATTGCCGACTAATTTGACCCTAGGCACCCCCTTGTGGACTTCCTTTGGAATTCCAGTGCTTCCTGTAGCTTTCTAAGTTTCCTATTGCTTCTTGTAGCTTTGTTTCTTGTAGGGTGGCCAAAACAGGGTTTGCTTCTCTGATAGCTCTCCAAAGTGGTTCCAATCTCTTTGATATCGAAATGAACAACAAGTGCATGAAAGTTTGGAATTTTATGCTATTTATGGTCGATTGTTTTTGGAGTGTTGTGTTGGCTAGTAGTGGTACAAGATTTCCTCATTGGGGCCGTTAGCCTACTGTTGGTGATCATGCATTCTCCCTTGTAATCATCATCCACTATAACATAACTGAATCAACCACATTTTTAATTGATCCTCATTGATTTAAAATTCCAACATGGCATGTTGACTGGGAGTTCCCTTTTTTATCTCGAGCTGAGGCTGGCCAAGTTAACTAGACACCTCCAGCTTATAAACAAGAACTTTTTCAAAATTCATACATTTTTATCATATCATTACTCAGGGAAGAGTTGGATGAGGTGCCATACTTGTGCCTACCTCTGTTGATCGATGCATGCTGGAGGATGGATTTTTGTGCTACTTGCTAAAGTAAGTGTTCCTCTTTGGTCATTTTTTGTTGATTTCCTCTTTCTTATGTAGTTGTTTGCTTGTTGTTTCATGTGTTAAGGTGCTTGGTATATCCCTGCTGTTGTTGCTCCTGTGGAGCTCTAGATAGGAGAAATAAGGTCTTCAGAGATGTTGGAGCTCCTTTTTTCTTTGGTTGTGAAGGAGAATGCAGACTTAGGTTGGTTGCAATGATGAGATAGGTTGCTACAGGAGATCCCCTATAGTTGCCTTTTTCTTCATTATTTATTAATTTTTTTCTTATAGGGAGGCTAGGTAGTGGTGTAGGAGTTGATAATGGTGGTGAAGGTTCAGATGGAATGGTGGATGGTTGAGACCAGTGAGGACATTTCCTGTAGACCTCTTTTTTATTTTTTTCACATTTTCCCGTGTTTTTATTTTTATGGACACAAAGGTAGGTATGGATACAACTTGATGTTGGGTGAGAGATGGTGAGATGTAGGGTTCTAAATTAACCTAGAATAGGCCTGCATATTTTTTTTCCTATCAGGATCCCTTTCCTGTAGCATTTCATGACATCATGTGGTGCTACATGATCTTCCTATAGCAGCTACAAGACATCTTGTAGAAAGCTAGAAAACTCTCAAAAAAATGATTTTTGATGCCTGAAAGTGGAAATGAGTGATGAAGACATTGCAGACATGAATGAGATAAAATGGATGGAGGAAGAAGTGAGGTGATACTTGGAATTTTGTCCATGTAACTCTGATTCCTTTATTGCCTTCAAAAACATGCAAAATCACAGAATTTATTAGTGGGTAGGTTTGAGATCCCTGCCATGGCATTTTTGGGTTTTTTTTTTTCTTCTCTTTTTTTTTTTTGGAAAGACACACAAGTCACCCCAAAGGAGGTTTTCAACCTGTCTTCCTGCCATAGGTGCCTCAAATGAGGTTTTCACCTAGGTTTTTTTTTTCCTTTTTTTTCACTCTTGGGCTACCTCAAGGAGGTTTTCAACCCAAGAGTTGGTCTTAGATGCCTCATAGAGGTTTTCACCTAGGCCCCTTTTTTTTCTTTCAAAAATAAAAACAGTATTCATGAATTGTGTGATCTAGAAGCTAAGACACTTCCAATCATATTTACTTCCTCGTTGATACTACTGATGAACTCCTCCCTCGACAAAGGTATTTTGTAGGCTTTCATTCTATATCCATTGACATGCAAGGGAATACCTTCCTCATCAATGGTCCTAATTGGAATAGCCCCATTGTCATGGCACTTCTCTATTAGATATGGGTCGAGTCACTTGGTCATCAATTTTCCTTTGAAATCCTTGAACCTGGAGTCATATAGTAGAGCCCAATCCCCTTCTTAAAAAACTTTGTCCTTGATGTTCTTGTAATTCCAAACCTTCCTTTGTACTTGAATAACTTTAGTGTGTAGGAGGGCATGCATGATGAATTCATCCAAACCATGGAGCTGGAGCAACCTCTCCTTTTGTTCCTTTGTAAGATCCAAATCCAATTGTGTTTCCATTCTCAAAGTATTATACTCAAACTCAATGGAGAGCAAAGCATTCTTTCCATAGAACAAATCATAAGGGGTAAAGTCATTGGTTGTCTTCCAAGTTTTATTATAGGCCCAAGTGGCCTCCACAAGTCTATCAGCCTAATATTTTCCGCTCCTTCTCATAACCTTATTAAGGATGCCTTCCAATGCTCTGTTAGTGACCTATACTTGTCCATTGACTTGAGGATGATAAAAATTTGAGTTCCTGTGTTTGATCTTATGCTCCCTCAAAAAATTCTCAATTATGTGCGATGTGAATTGAGCTCCCTGATCAATGACTAGTTCTCTAGGGTACCCAAAATTGTAGAATAAATTATCCCTTAAGAACTCAACCACTTTCTCTTTTGTTTCTACGTTGACAGCATTGGTCTCAACCCACTTTGTCAAATAATCATTGCATACAATTATGTGCTTTATCTGCCTTGATGGTGGATCAATGGGCCTAATGAAATCCATGCGCCATATATCAAATGGATCTAGAGTCACCTAATGTTGCAAGGGAATTTCATCCTTGGGAGTAGGTATTCCCATTCTCTGGCACTTATCACATTGAATAGTGTATCTTCTTGCATCTTGGTGGAGAGTGGGCCAGTAGTAGCCATCTTGCAATACCTTCAAGGCTATCTTGTTGGCTGCAAAGCGGACTCCACAATGCTCATCATGATAGGACATAAGGATGTCAAAGACTTCCTCCTCCCTGACACATCTCCTCAAAAATTCATCTTGGCCTAGATTGAAGAGACTGCCCCCAATCCAAGTGAATGGGGTGCTCTTCCTTACAATTCTTCTCTTTTCCTTGGATGACATATTTGGAGGGAACTATGCAACAACTAGGTAGTTGGCTATGTCAGAAAACCATGGAGAGAGAAATGAAATAGAAAATAAATTCTCATCTGGAAGTTGATCATCAACCATCCCTTCCTCACCTGCAAGCAAAGCAAGTCTAGACAAAAAATCTGCAACTACATTTTCCCTACTTGGCTTATCAATGATAGTTAAATCAAACTGTTGTAATAAAAGAAACCATCTAATAATTCTGGCATTCACATTAGGCTTGTTCATAAAATATTTGATAACATGGTCAGTATGCACAAAGATCTGATAACCAGTGATGAAATGTCTAAATTTGTTCAAGGAATGGACAATAGCTAGCAACTCCTTTTCAGTCATAGTGTAGTTTAATTTAGCCTTGGACAAATTTTTGATAATGAAGTAAATGGCATAAGGAAACTTGTCATCTATCTGGCCTAGAGTTGTTCCTATAGCTTTGTGAGAGGCATCAACATGGATGTGGAAAGGAAGATCCAAATTTGGGCCTCGGAGTATGGGTGCAGTAGTCAACTTGTCTGTTATAGCACCATTTACCACTCTTGGTAGATCTGATGCTCTGATTATGGCCTAGGGCAACCCTTCCTTCCAGACTTGGTCCAAAATCTAAAAAATAGTGTTTTATTCCCTATATGCTACTTTTCCCTGTGATAAAAGCGTGTACACGTGGGTCAACATATATCCAACCCGTGTACATATGTTAAAACACTTGAAAAAATAAATTTCCTTAATTTCGGGCAAAGTTCACGGGTTTTACCTGTTACTCACCTCCTATTGCCTATGGCCCAATTGTTTCCCAACTAAAAAAACTAATTTGGAGAGGTATAAATAAACCTCCATGGGAAGGCCTTAAGGGAGAAAGGATGAGATATTGATATTATAGTGAAATTATCCCTTATCGAGTTTGAAGAATCCCTGTGCCTCCTGCAATACACAAAGCTTCAGGAAACCGTTGTTTCCTTGATTATAGATATCCCCCATCTTGCTTGAGATATCCTTGTATTGGTGATCGAGGAAGATTGTTGAAGGCTGAGAAAGGACGGATCCGGAGGACAATTCTACTTGGAGTTGAAGAAGGACTCAGGTCGTATTTCTCCACCTTATTTATAACTTACTTCATTAAAAGGAATGTTGTTCTGTTTTCGATATGAAATGTGTTTATGCATCAAGATTATGTTGTAATTCATGTTATGAATCTTATATTGATGTATAATTAGTCATTCATTTATATGATTTAAAGTGAACATCATGTATATGCTTTATGTTTCTATTATCGTGTATGTTCCATTTGAATAATTTTCAGGTTTCAAGAACATCGGTAGAACCTGAGGGTTTGCACCCTACGGAATCTATCCAAATGAAGGACATCCACGTAAGGACACTCCTACATGATTTAGTAGAATAAGGATTTTTGATGATTGCTTGAGCATTTCTTGTTGAGGTTTACCCTCTATTTGTTGTGGTTCTCAACCCAAAGCCCTAGGGTGGTTTCCCCCGTAACAAAATTGGTGACTCCGCTGGGGATAACAATCTTGTTATTCCTGGTTTGGGTTGTTTGTTCTCAATCAGGGTTCACTTTCTTGATTTCTTGCTTTTACAGTATTGTTTTCTCCATTAGTATCCTAGGCATCAAGTCTGATCTTCTTGATCAGACCTTGATTTTTTCTTTTCCTAATAAAGCTTTGTATATGTTGTTTTCTTTTATTACAATTGCGTATACATGCAGGTTTCTTTAAGGCAAACTCACATATACATGGGTTTCCTATATTAGAAACACATGTGCACACTTCTGTGTCTTTACACAGTCGCGTATGCAATTTTTTGGATTGTTTTTTCAAATATTTCTGCCCAGTTAGGTCTTCTGCCTGGTGGTTTATGTTGTTGTATGGTCATCTACTGTTTGGAGAATTCATTTTTCCTGCAAGCTTTCTTTTTCAAAAATCTCCTTCTCACTGAAAAGATTTGGCCTAGGATTGCTTCTTAAGCAAGTTTGTAGTTTGTATCTTGGGTTCAAGGCTTCGTTCTGAAGTTCTTGGTTGTTCTGGTCTTCCAGAATAGAAAATTGTTTTCAATTTCGTTTCTAACCCAGATTTCAAATCCCTTGCTTTGATTCCCCTTGTTTGGTGGCCTTGTTGCTTTTCTTGCTTTTTGAGAGTCTTTTTGACAAGTTTGAAAGTATTTCTTTCTTGACCTTTTTGTCAGTTTGTCGAAATATTTTGCTACTACTTGGGTCAGTTTGTACAAGTTCGTAGTCTTTCTTGTTCAAGTTTTATTCATTTTCGAGTTTATAACTTGCGAGATTGAAAGACTCCTTGTGCCTATTTATTGATCTTCCGAGTTTTAGTAGTACTTTTGTGACCTCGAAAAGTTGTTTTGTTCCCTTTAAAAGAAAAATCTCAAAAAACTTTGTTTTTGTTTTTCTTTTTCCAAGTTTTTGGTTTTTGGTTTCTTTTGTTTTAGTGTTGAAAAGCGAATTGAGATCTTTTGTGATTTGTTCCACTTTCTTTGAAGAGAGATTTGTGTTCAAATTTTTGCCCTCTTCATTTTAAGTTGGCTTATTGTCTCTATAAAGAGTTGCATTTGCTTATGAGTGTTGTTTAGGATCTTGCATCATCATTGTAATTTGCATTAGGTTAGTTTGCATTTTAAGGCATTCTTAGTTTTTTTAGTTTTTGGGTGTGTGTGGATTGTTTCAGAAAAGAAAAGAAAAATATTTTTCTTATATATAATTTTTCGTAGAACCCAAGTAGAGATCACTCTTCATCGAAGAAAATGATTGCATTCATATAGTTATTTTTCTATTGATTTCTTTTGCGTCATAAAAACATTGTCATTTTCACTCTTGTAATTCCCCCCGACTTAAAGAACAGCTATATAAAATCAAGCGATTAATAAAATGAACTAGAAGTTCATTAAGGCCTTGGATTAGGTGAGTGGAGAGTAAACTCTCCAAGGCCACTCAAATTACAAAACGTAGAAGTTGAATAAAGAGAAAAACCCAATATCGTTAGAAAGACTAGGAAAGCTCCGTGACTGGGAGTTAAGCATGAGGGAGAGTGAAGACAAGGAAGAGAGATAACCCCTCTCCAACTTGTTGGATCCCACCTCACAATTGTTTCGCCCGGCTTTTGATACGAGTTGGTATCCATAGTTTCCTTTCCCAGGGATCACATAGGTGGCTGTGGAGGGGAATCCTGTGGCACCTAAGGCTGACGTTGCATCACGTTCAACAGTACTTCTAGAGGGTACACTTATGAAGCTTGGGTGCTTGCACTGACAAAGGTTGTTGTCTGGAGGTCAGTGTAACTACCTCTGATACCTTCGCTAGTAGGCCTGTGGTGTAATTACCCCAGTCTATTTTCAGAAGGCCCTTGATTTTGGCTTTCTTCTATTTTAGTGTCCAGTCCTAATCACCCAGAGCAAAAATACTTGAAGGTTGTTTGATTACTTGTATCTTTAGGGACTTTTAGAGAGTTCTCTTTGCTCCTAGTTGGCCCAACTTTACAATTTTTTTTTGAGTCTTTAAGTAGATTTCTTAAAAATAATTCAAAGTGGTTAATTGACCAGCTCGTCAGTCTAGGAGACTTCAAGGGCTATCACCTATGAGTCCTGAGCCTTATCCTTGAAGGCGTAGGAGCAATACTGCCAGTGGTTTTCAACCACTGGCAGTAGGCGAATCAGAGATTGATCCTCCAGTTGGAGTTATTGATTCACAAGATAGACCTGGTACAAGTAGAGAGTTAGAGAGGAATAATATAGTTATTTATTGAGTCCTCTTTCAGTCGGAAGATAACATCGAGGTTGAAGAAATTTCAGAGTCATTTGCGGCTCCTAATTCTCCTCTTCTTCCTGATCATCAAGACGTCTTATTATACATCATAACTCTGACCAATAGGCCTCCGAACCCAGGTTTACATCAATCTATTCCTTCGATGATCACTGCTGGAAGCATGGCATCCATGACAAGTGCTACGAGTATGCAGACTCTTGTATTTGTACAAGGAGGAGGAACAATTTCTATACATTATGTCACTCCTATCACTGCTATATTTGTTTCTACTTCCATTCCATCATCGAGTGGAAGTTCTCAAGCTGTTGCCTCTGGCATTGGTTTTTTCCCTTTTGGAATGTCGACCAGCGCGATTCCTTTGGTTCCATTGAGTATTCCATCAGCTGCCTCCACATCCATGGCGAGTGGATCAACTTCTTTTCAGGGTTTCCCATTTAGGGGTGGTCATATACCACATTCCAACCCAACTGTGGGATCCATGCCTTTTTCCTTTTTAGGTCAAGGTTATAATCCATTTCAAAGTTGGACAAACCCTACAGTTAGTGGGTTAGGAGTTAGGAATCAATCTTATTTTGGCCAACAGGGGAATATGCTGTATTCTTCTGTCAATTATTTTCAAAACTTTTCTCCCTATGCTAACACATGGAATCCTTATCAAGGGCTTTCTACTCCTTTTAACACTTCTTTAGGGGGTAACTTTACTAGTTACAGAGGATTTTCGGTAGGAGTTGGTCAAACTTCGAATTTTGCTGGATCACAAGGGGCTCCTTATGGTTCAGTTGGGTCTATGAATTACTTTGGGAAACTTGGTGCCTTCACAAATCCAGGTCATTCCTTTCATAATGTTGGGAGATCCGCCCACACCGGGTGGAATCCTCAGGGTCCACCACGAATCCCTTTTCTGGAAATGTTAAACTTGCCAGATCTCACTAAATTAACTAATGATCCGATTAGGTATAACCCGGTTTGGCCTCCGGTCCCAACCAAACTTCCCTCTGATATCCCAAAATTCGAGGGGAAGACAGGTGAAGATCCGAGTGACCACGTAACCACCTTCCACTTATGGTGTTCATCCAACTCCCTGATAGACGATTCAATCAGGTTGAGATTATTTCAATGTACCCTAACTAGAAATGCAACTAAGTGGTACATAGAGCTACTAGGGGGCACCTTCACTTCTTTCGGTGATTTGGCTACTATATTTTTGAACCATTTTCAATTGCATGTCCGATATGATGCTAGAACTGAGCTTCTGGCTAATTTCCAACAAGATCAGGCGACTCACATTTTCGATCATATTCAGGAATGGAGGAGAAGGAAGAGGCTCATCAAAGCCAATATCCCACAAGAATTCCTTCTCGAATGGTTTCTTAAATCATTACAACCTGAGATCTCTAAGGACGTGTCCCTCTCTGGTGTTTTCACTGAAGAGCAGGCTATTTTCAGGGCCCAGCAGTTAGAACTGATCTATTCTCAGTCTAGGGTTCTTCAAAAAATTCTACCTGACGCTCCTAGATCCAAGGTGGATATAGCCAAACCGAAGCCAGGTCCCCATGCAGACGGGCTAGTCAGATCAATTGATGTAAACACGGTTAACCTACTAAATCAATTGCAGTAGTTGTCTTTACAAACTGCTTCCTCTATGTAGGCATCACCATCCACATCTACACCTTCTCAACCTACGTCTATAAACGCTATCCAAACTTCTAACACCAAAGGAAATCAAAAATCTGATAGAAAGAAGAAAGGATGAGGTAGGAAGAAGAACTAGGATGGGAAGGGCAATGTGAACAAACTTGGCAATGATGCCGAAGAGGGTAAGAAAGAGTCCAAGAAAAAGGTAAAATTTCCATGCAAGTTATGCAATGGGGATCATTTGACTCATCTCTACCCTAAGATCCAAGATGCTCAATGCTTATTAGCGTAGCAGGGGTCTTCTAGCTCCCAGGCTGTTCTCACTAACCCTTTTCCCCAAGGGCAACAATTACTTGCTGGCATAGATTCTAATGCTGGTACCCCCACAAGGGGAAACTAGGAAGGGGACAATTCATCAAATGTTTATAGGATGAGCTCACATATCGACGTCACTACGCAATCACGTGATTGCAGTGAATAGGAATCATCTAAGGCTAAGTTTGCTTCCGATGCCTCAGAGCCGCTTCATATTGGGAGGCCCTTTGTTGATTCTATACCTCAGATGCTAAAAGGCATGGCGAAGCGCTCGACCATTAACCCTAATGCTAGGGCAGCCCATAACTACTCGATTGTAGAAGATCTAGCTCAGAGTCTTGCGCTATGTAGGCATTAGAGGTACTCCAATCGTGCCTTGCTCAGAGGAGTTCTTTTCTCTCGGAAATCGAAGCCATAGATCCAAAAAATTATCTTGTGCTTACTTTTGATATGTCAAACATCAAAAAGAGACTTCCCCATCATATGGAGTTCCAGATAGTGTCTACATATAGAAAGAATAACATATTTCAAACAGTTATAGATGAGGGAGATTCCACATGTGTGATGCCCATGTCATGTTGGAAGGCCATTGGATCACCTCAATTTGTTCCTTCACCGATTCTATTGACAACATTTGATGGAAATTATCATAGGCTGCACGGGATTATTCTAGCATTTCCCATCTGTGTTGGGGGAAAGGTGGTAAATTATGAGATAGAAATTGTCGATGCGAACTTGGATTACAACCTCCTCATAGGCAAGAATTGGATTTACGAGATGGATGCCATAGTTTCATCAGTATTTCACCTCCTTTTTTTTCCTCATGAGGGAAGGATTGTAAAATTTGATCAGATGGATTATTCTTCGGGAGATTCTCACGCATCCTCTGACTCTAGCATTCCATTAGTGGACAATCCCAAGCAACCTATTGAGAATTTAGGAGTTGGGACGTACTCTTCTTTAATGGGAAATTTTGATCTCCCTGCTCCTTTAGCTAGAATCAATGTTATTTCATCCTTCAGGGGACCTTCTCGAAGAGAGTTCTTTCAAACTCATTATTTTTCAAACCCTTGGCCTTTACCCTCATCTACCACCACATTAGATGGAGGGCAGGTAGGCGGAATGAAATTTCCTATGGCTACAGTAGAAAGTGCTTATCAGTATATTGTTAACTCTACAGACTCCCATCCTACTCCTTTCTCACCAGAGGAGTTAGATGGAGATGTGGCTCCGGCCTAGACCCTCGATTCAACTTCAACTCAGGATTGCTTAGATATAGTCTTACCATCTGAGGAAGCAATTCTAGAAGCAATGATGGGTGTCGATAGACCATGGGATGATTTACATCATCATTCATTCCTCCATCATTTGTGAGAAATTGAGTCAAGTTTATCCAGTCCATCTACTAGTGATGTTAATACAGTTTTAAACCCTTTGGCACCAACACAGTTTTCTACCGAAGGTAACATGTATGTTATCTCATGAACTGTACCTGTGAACATCTCTAGGAATCCTAACATAATTGAAAATGTCTTCATCGGAGTTGACTGTTCCCCTAAAGAAATTCAAATTTACACCGATCTCTTCAAAGAGTTTCATGATATGTTCACTTGGTCTTATGAGGAAATTCCTAGAATAGACCCATCTATAGTCCAGCATGAGATCAAGACATACGAAAACGCTAAACCTATTTGTCAAAAACTTCGACTATTCAATCCTAGAAAATCAGGAGCTATTAAAGCTGAAGTTGAAAATCTGCTTAAGGCGGGCTTTATATACCCCGTTCCTCTAACTGAGTGGGTCTCTAATCCAGCCCTCGTAGATAAAAAGAAAGGAACAATTGGAGTATGTATTGACTTTAGGGACCTAAATAAGGCTTGTCCAAAAGATAATTACCCATGCCCTTTATTAATCAAATTATTGATAAATGTGCTGGTAATGAAATTTTTTCGTACATGGATGTATTCAATGATTAAAATCAAATTACTATCCATCCAGAATATTAGCACAAGACAACCTTTATTTTCCCTTGGGGTACGTTTGCATACAAAAAGATGTCTTTTGGCCTTAAAAATGCTGGAGCCACTTTTCAGCGAGCCATGTCTTATGCTTTTCACAACATCAAACACATTATTGAAGCATATTTGGATGATTTAGCTGCTCTTTCTCGAAAGAGAATTGATCATCCTAAACACCTTCATTTCATCTTTGAACGGTGTTGTTTTTATAAAATCTGGTTGAATCCAAATAAGTGTGTTTTCACCATCACATCTAGTCAGTTGTTAGGATTCATCATATCAACAGAGGGGATTCATGTTGATCCCTTCAAGGTTGGGGCAATACTTCAGTTGCCTCCCCCATCTTCCATTCATCAGCTTCAAAGTCTCCAAGGAAAGGAAAATTTCTTGAGGAGATTCATAGCAAATTATGCTGAGATTACAAAAGGATTTATGTGTTTGATTAAGAAAGGAGTCCCATTTTTATGGGATGATTTCACGCAACGATATTTTGATGCTTTTAAAAAAGAATTAACTTCCGCCCTATTATTGAGCCAACCTGATTATATCAGAGACTTCCTTTTGTATCTCGTTGTAGCAGAATCAACCATTGGTATGGTTCTGGTTTAGGAGGATGATGCTTTTTGTGAGGATGTAATCTACTACCTAAGTCGAGGCTTGGTAGGCCCTGAACTACGCTATTCTCCCATCGAGATATTGGATTTGGAAGTTGTCCATGCTATCCAGCGACTTCAGCGTGACATTCTACTTCAAAAAATGTTCATCTTAGCAGCTGTCAATCCGTTTCAGTTTGTCCTTAGTAGGCGAGTGATTGGGGGGAAATATAATAGATGGATTGTAATTTTACAAGAATTCTATCTCAAGTTCATGTCGAATAAATCAAAGAAATATTTAGTATTTGTAGAGTTGATATCAGAGCTGCCTTGTGAGCAAGAAATTATTCACGAGGAAAAATTTCCCAATGAACATTTATTTCTTATTTCTTCACAAGATCCTTGGTATGGAGATATCATTATAGATCTCCAGACTTCGAAGTTTCCACCTGCTTTCACCAAAGATGAGCGTAGAAAGTTGCGTCACCTCGCTAAGAATTATGTTATTGTAGGTGACACATTATATCGTCGTGGGATTGATTCAATCCTTAGGCGTTGTTTGAATTTGGAAGAAGTTGAGTCAGTCTTTAATGATTGCGATAGTGGAGCTTGTGGCGATCATCTATCAGGGCTTGAAACAACCCAAAAATTTTTGTGAGCAGGCTACTTTTGGCCTTTGATTTTCAAAGATTGTATTGAAGCGGTCAAAAGATGCCATCCTTGTCAAGTCTGTACTCAGAAAATGTGTGCGCATCCAGCTCTGCTTTTCCCTGTTATCACCGTCGGTCCTTTCATGAAGTGGGGCATTGATTTTACTACTTGTAATCTGCCTTTGGCAGGGAATCACAAGTACATCATTGTAGCCATAGACCAATTTACAAAGTGGGTTGAGGCCATGCCTACCTTCAAAAAAGACAGTGAAACAACAATCTTGCTTCTTTTCAATCAGGTTATTTCACGATTTGGTATCCCTAAAGAGATTGTCATTGACCATGGAAGTCATTTCCAAAATCAACTGATGTTCAAATTGGCTCTCAAGTTGGGTTTTTGGTAGGAGCATTCATCTCCATATTATCCTCGGTCCAATGGGCAGGTTGAATCTGTGAACAAGTCTGTTAAAGTCATCTTGCAAAGGACAATTGACAAAGCTCCATCCAATTGGTGCATCATGTTGTATCTGGCACTTTGGGCATACTGAACGTCAGTTAAGACTGCCACTGGTTTTACTCCTTTTCAACTAGTTTACGGGTTGGAATCTATCTTTCCTATTGAATGTGAAATTCCTTCTCATAAGCTAGTTTTTGAACTTCTTCTAGGGACTTCTAGTCTCAAGGAACACCTCGTTCATTTCAAGCATCTTGATGAGCAATGTTGAGATGCCGCCATAATAAACGAAGCCCATAAAAAGAGGGTAAAAACTCAATATGATAAAGTTGTCCGCCCTTGGAATTTTTCTGAAGGTGACCTTTTCCTAGTCTATGATTAAGACAAAGATGCCCTAGGGGCATGCAAGTTTAAATCTATGTGGTACAGTCCCTTTATAGTCAAGCACGTTTTCAAAAAGGGGGCTTATGAATTAATTGACTTTGAAGGAAACAAGTTGGTGGAGCCCAGAAATGGGCTCTACCTTAAGAAGTACTTTTCTTAAGTTTTGACCAAGCACTTGCTTGTTTGTATATATATTGTATGTTTGTACATATTTATCTAGTCGTTTCAGTGATGTTGATATTTTTGTTACCTGCTTTGGGAAAGTATTTATGGACGATTCAGTATATCTAGGATTCGCCGATGGTGCAAGTAGGCATACCTGGAACCTTGCTTCCGTGGCTTCAGTGATTATTATCCATCTGGCCAGTTGATGGTTTTGAGAGGAGTATGTATCAGTCCTGCCTCGAATAATATTTCCGAATATACTACTGCTATTAATTTTCTATCTGAAGCAATATCTCTTGGTATTGATTTGTTAGTGGTTTATTTAGACTCACAACTGGTGGTATCTCAACTAAATAACACGTACTGGGTATGAGATCCCTATTTCTATCGCCAAATTTTGAGAGTGAGATTGTTGCAATGATCATTTGTTAATATCACATATGTCCACATTCCACGATCAGAAAATTCATTAGCAGATTCTATTGCTAATCAATCATTAGATTGGCATATAAATCATTCATCAAATTAAAAAACTTAAAAAAAATCAAAATGTCATATGAATCTATCATAAAATCGCCTATATATAGATAGAGTGTTTGTGTCCAAAATAATATACAAAAATTTGGGACAAAATGCCCTACAAAATCTGGGTTTATGCCCATCATCATGTCCAATTATAAAAATATCTGATCATCTATCTAGCTAGCTCAGGATGAGTAGCCAAAAAATAAACAACAACATTGGCTACACATCGGAATATCTGCACCCAGTCCTGTGGTACTCCTACCACACAACGCTGCATCTCCTCGGGTAGATCCTCTATGGCTATCATGGGTACTTGGTGAGTCAGCCTCACCAAGTTCCTCTGAACTGCATGGAGAACTCTCTCCGTCTCAGCTACAGCCTCTTCGACATCTCTCCTGCGATGCCTATGTCTCGGAAATCCATCAAGTCTCACTGGTCCCACATCTGAAACATGATCAATATATTTTGTAAGTGTATTGTATCATCAAAAATATTTTTAAGTTCATTAAAAACCCCAAAAATCTTACAAAATCTATTTTTTTTTTTTATTACCTATGGCACCCCATGTTGCATTCGGTGGTAACAGTAAAATCTAGATCTCCTCAGAAATCCATCCCAACATAGGGGTAGTCATCGATTGCGATGACCTGTTGATCCCACCATGTGAAAAACTCGTCATTAAAAGTCATCCTGGGCACATCACTACCCCCAAGGTGTTTCATCAGGTAAGCCCACCTACCCATTCATGGATGTCTAGGGTTGCTGATAGTCAATAATAACTTGGGTCGAAGCTCAGGTACTTTCTCAAAGAAGAATGAGCATAAGATTGTGCCATATCCAAAATTCTTTGTTTGACCCTTCTAAATGGAGGTGAGTTGGTTCTTCATATTAGTTAGTAGAGGTGTGCACCAATCAAACACCATGGTGAGACATTCCACTGCTAGGCTCATAGATACTTGTGAGGCCTGATGTAAAGCAATAGAGCTATTTACCGTAGTAATGGTAAATAGTAAAATCTTCAAGGACAATCTCTCTACGTGTTTGATTGGAATTTGACTTCCAATCTTTTTAGGATGGCAGGGACAAGATATGTGGAAATAGTCTTCTACAGTAAGTCAACCCCTCGTCCTGCCAATTGAATGCGCCACCTCTCCCCTTCGAGAAAGACCAGTAATAAAGTATATATCTTCGATCTCGATCCTGAGGGGCATCTAATCGATCATGAATGCATCATCCTCTGCACTCTAGTAATGAATCAAAATCTCAAGCAATCGTGTGTTGGCTTTCATATTTGTCATATTAAAGAATTTTAGCAAGCCACAGCCTCTTAAAGCATCCAAAGCATTTTGGTCCTCCATTACTTGATTATCTATAGCACTATGCTCTCTTTCTCGCCAGGTGATGGTCATCCTACCCAAAAAAATGTTTCAAACCGTTATATTTATTGTTTAATGTTCTTACTCGCAAAGATGTGGGTTTCCTTTTAACACAGTCGTGTGTAGGGCCCTCGTATACATGGGTTACTTGTATTCAACCCGCGTGTACGCAGATTTGAAAATTTTGACATATTTTCCTACGGTCAAAACTTGAAAGAAACATTTAAAAAGTATCCCAAATAATTACAAGCAGGATATAAGGGTTACTTGGAAGTTTTGGAGCGATTTGAATGATTCAATTGCTCGTAGGAATCTTGTTTGGGTTTGTCTCCACAACTCCTTGCTCAAAACAAAAATGAAAAAACTGTGAGTTCAAAAGTCCTTATATAAGTTGAAAAATAAAAATTATTTTTTTCAAAAATTGATTTTTGTCTTATGGACTTTTTGACCTTGTGGCTTGGAGTGTCGAGAATGAGTTTTCTTTTCAAGAAATTTTGGACACTTCTTCGAGACATCACTTTGGTCCCATGACCGCAGACCCGTCATGGCAAGTATCGTTTTCTTACTGGCATATAGCTTAGAGAATACTACTTCCCGCTGCCTTTTGAATACTAGCCTCCATACTGCGATACGTTAGCCATAGGGTAGGCCTCGTTGTATCTTGATTTGCAAAAAAATTTCACTTGTCGACTTTAAAAATCATGATGCGATGGTAGAGCCAACCTTTACATGGGCATCTTAGTTAGATCCTCACTGACATTGGTTGCCCATGCTGCTATATTGAGTAGGATCAGGAGTCCTCTTTAGTCCCGCCATGACTTGTGCGTTGAAGACTCATTCTCATTCTTCTGCACCACTTTCTGGCCTTATACCTGTTAGAGCCTAAATCTACCTTAGGCTGAGAAAGGTAGGATCTAGGACAACATCAAACCACGCTTAACCTGGTACCTAGCCCTACAAGGTCAGGAGACGACTCTCTCCTGGTCAATCTTAGCAAAAATATGATCAATGAGGGCTTGATATGACTGATATAAATACAAATATGATGCTAGGTATGTGTGCAAAAGAGTTTTATTGAATAAAATGATGTTTTGTTGGCTCAAATGGAAAAGCAAATTTTGGGTGCGGGGAATGAGGCTCAGTTTTGCAGAGATATCAAGGGGGCAAGGTAGGCAATTGATTTGGCACTTTAAATTGAATGAGATGGAGAGATTAGACAGGTGAGAAGTTGAAGATGGCAAGAAAGCTTAGGGATCCTCTTCAAACAGCTGAAAACATCAAAGCTAAGGAAACCTAGGTAGAGCACTGCATTTTCAATGGATTCTACCTTTTCCCTTGTTTGTTTTAGTTAAGAAGGAACAAGATAGATAATGGCATACATAACACATAAGTAAATTCACAATTACAGAAGAAAGCATTATACCAAGACAAAATTCCACATGAATCCCAAAGAGTGCTACAAACCCTGGTCTCAATTCCTTAGCCAAAACGCTGATATGAGTATACAATGAAGCTCCTTACTTTCTCAAAAGTCCAACCATGCTAATGACTGAAAGATCACAAGATATGGACAAACCATAACTCATCCTAGCCTCTAGGGGTTGAGCTCAAAATTTTAGGAGATGTTCCAACTAATTCTAAACTGATAACTAGAAATTAGGCAGTGGAATAGCTTGCCTCTAGAAACTAGGGAACTGATTCATTCAGTTTCAAACAACTTTTTGATAGATGAATCTACCTTCATAGGTGAAAATTAGACATAATTACATCAAGATCCATCAATTTACATTAAATTACATCAAAAGTTTGACATTGAGAAGGAGTAAAAGTCAAACTGTCAAAAGCTAGGCGAAAAACAGAGTATTCTTGGTCAAACTGAGCAAATTTACCCAATTCGCCGCGCTGATTTCCCTATGCATAGTGCCTGTTTGCACCTAGTTTTGGAGGCCTTCCCGGAGTCCAAATTTGCGCCAAGTGTGATTTTTGGAAAGATATACCTATCTAATTTCCAACCCAAGTGGAATTTTTGAATTTGGCCTCCATTTGCCCCTCCAAAATTTAGTTCTCCCAACATTGCTTCATGTGTGTCAAAATAGGGGTAGTAAGGTCATTTTTTGAGTGTTTTTGACCTTTCTGAGGGCTCAAAACCTATCAAAATTTCTTGTCCATTGGTAGGCAAGCATATTTTTCCATGCCAAATCCAAAAATTTTGAGTTTTTGTCATTTGGAGGCTCCCATCAAAAGCGAGCGCCAGGTGGCGTGGCACATAGGGTAGAAAATTCTGTTTCTTGAGCCAAAAATTCCAAAAATGCAAAAAGTGCCCCAAATTTTTTGAAATTTGGGTTGAGTCTTCTCCATCAAGTGTTGTGTTGGGCTAAAGAAGCCTCAGCTAATATCTGAATTCTATCTTTCTCCTTTTTCTTCCTCGATTCCCTCTTCAACTTTGCCTTCAAGCTCCTGATTCTTCCCTTGCAGACTTTGTTTCTCGCCATGTAATGATAAGACATATGCCTCAAAAATGCCTTCTCCTTGTTGGCCTTCTCTAACAACCTCTCTAAGTGGAGATTAGCTCTTCCAAGCCAAGATTCCCAATCGGCATTGATCTAGTGCTTAAGCGATGTGAGCTTCACCTTCCTCCTTTTGGCAGCTTGACGGTTTTCCCGAATGTTTTACAAATCCATAATCATTTGCTGATCCTCAAGCTGCTTATTTCTTTGCTCCAGGTACTTTATTATCCACTTAGCTCTTTCCAAGTTGAGGGACAAAGCATTGATGTCCGCCTGCTGCTCTTGGATGACTTCTTTGAGATTTGAGCTTTGTGGGCCCAAATCAGTATCATCACCCTCAATGAGAATGAACTCAGTCTCCTGCTCACCTGATGGTCCCTCATCCTGTAATGGCCTCTTGCCTTTGTCCTGAACCTGCTATGCTGATGAAGGAAGCGAGACCCCTTCCACCCGGGTGGAGATAATACTTGCTTGGTTGCTGCAAACAACCGTCTAGTGCCCTTTTGATAAGTGATAAACATCGACATACTAGCGGTCTGTGTCTCATGACCCTCATGATGATGAGAAGGTCCACCTACGTCATGAAAAGTCTCTGGAGGTACCTGAGGGGCCGTGAAGAACTCATGAGAAATGAAATCCTCCCAAATGATGCCTTGCAAACCAAGCCAATGCATGACCACAATCTTAATGAGAGAAAAATGATATATACTGTTGAAATGCTACTGGGGAGTCTTTTGTTGTACTAGGGTGGTCATATTCTCAATATTTCGACACATGAAGTAGGGGAGATTCATCATCCTCACCCTGGTAAAGTGCATCAACAACCTGATATGATAGGCATATAAACGAGAAAATCGGCCCTCACAACTAAAATACTTCATTATCAGTTTCATCAAAGGTGCATAGGAATCTTTCAGGTATCGGGAAGGAAAAACTCTGCTGAGTTGTCTCAAATAACCAGGCTTGATGTATGGTTCATAATGTTTCCTGTCAATTTGCTACCTTTTGTTCCATTGCTCTCCAATATTAGGAATACCGGTTGCTAGAGAAATATATTCTGGTGTTAAAGTGAATGTTACACTAGCTAGAGTGGCTTGACCATCATGTAAATGAAGCACAAACAACCGGGCCAACTCATGGTGAAACTGGACTCTAGCAACCATCTCACAGAACTCATAGCAGGATTGGTGTTGGAAGCATGTGATGGCGAGAGGGCAGGCCTGTAGCTCAGCAAGGGTAGTAGGTTCCTCTCGTATATGTTTTCCACCCTTATGAGGCCTCCTTGGTGCATGTACCTCTATAGGAGAGTCACTGTGTGTCTCTTCTTCATGATCATATGAAGGATCAGACTCCATTTTTGCTAGTAAGTGAGTTTTCTTGATGAGTAGTATGAAATTTATGGTGTCTTTAATTTTCTGCCACCAAGGGAAAAGTATATGAGGGACTGTGGAGGGAGAGAGTATAAGGGATTTTGGGACTGTTGGGACAGGGTTTTGTTAGGGAAACAGGGGATTAGGGGGTGATATGTAAGCTTTAGGGACAACACTTAGGGTTTGGGGATTTGTAGTTAGGATTTGGGAAATGGGAATTGGGGATAGGGATAGATGATTTTTTGGGAATATGGGAGTTAGGGAATGGGGGAATAAGCTGGGAGAATAAATGGAGGAGTGAAAAAAGTAAAGGAAGGGCAGAATAAACTTGGCAGTCAAATGATAAATGCAAACCCTAAGCACTGTTTTCTTTGAGAAATGGCAAGGAAGTAGGGTTTGATTTTCTTCACATAACCACCATAAACCTTGAAGAAAAACTCCTTCACTAGCAATGAAGAGATCGTGACTTACTTGCACAATGAAAGATTTGAGTGTTTTGGGCGATTTGAGGGAGTTGTTGAAGAAATCAGGCTTGGCAGCTCTATGCACTGCGCCTCAAACCCAACGCGCCACACCTTCTGTGTGCGTCGCACCAGAACAACTTTACACTGGAAATCGCGGCCCTATGCGCCGCACCTTCCACCCAGTGCGCCGCGCCTCCGATTTTGCATAGTTTTCTCCAAGTTTCTCTCCTTTTGCTCAAACACTGCTTCCACTTTACTCACACTTTGTTCTTTGAATGCAAATGAGCCTTTCAATTGAGAAGAATGATTTATACCCAAGAGCTTTTAATTTTTGTTTCATAAAACCCACTTTTACAATGTTTGCAATATGACTTTATTTTTCCACTCTGTTTTTTGAGCTTTTCACTTTATTTGAACCTTTTGATGAACTGAATGACTTAATTTGTCTTGATTTTTGTTTGCTTTGCAGGGGATGGAGCTACTGAGGCTTGGGAAGGAGACCAGGGTTGCCTCTGAACTACTTTACATACAAGAGAACTGAAAATACATGAATTAATACAATAAAATCTAAAATACTCTAAAATCGAAAATCTAAAATACATCTCTGAGCAATTGATTATGAAATTTATTGGTACTGGAACCTCCTCATGTGCCTGCTGACTATTATTGGACATTTTAAAACCCTTTTTGATGAAACCCTAGACCTAATGACAGTGAAACCCTAAAAGAATGACTCTTGAAATTTTTAAAGACAAAAAGGTGATTGCATATGATTTTGATGAATAAAAATGGGTCAGCAAGTAAAGGACATGAGGGAAAATGTACAACAATCCCCTACTGTCAGATGATCCATGCTCCTAATGGAATGCAGCTGACTGAACGAGACACATAATATGCAATGCAACAAGAGGATTTTATCTCTGACTGAGGGATGAAGATACCGACACTAACAATACCCTAGAGGCTTCTTTTTGTTGAGTTGTACTGCTACATTGCATATTAATTACTTGCACCTTTTGGCCTTGAGCCGAATTCACTTGGACTCATGTTTAAGCCACTTATTGACCATGACTTTTCAAAATCCACCTTGCAATCACTTAGCCTCTGCAACTCAGCACACCCTTATACCCGTGGAAAGAACATCCCTTTGAGTGTCCTTGACCAGTTTTGCCACCTTGAATTGAGCATAGGAATGTTCCCCTCCCAGGAACTAGAGCATACGCTTTCTCAACACTCGTTCTTTCCACTGTACTATAGTATTCTTTTATTCTTTTTCAAGCTTCATATAAAAGAAAAAGATAAAAAATTATATATTCCAAAAAAAAAAGGAACGGGAACGGGACATTATTTCCATATTTTGATGGCATCTAGAATCAGTCCTGTCGCCCTTGCACAAAGCACTCAAAAGAAAGTCTTTCCTCCATTGGGGTGGGCTTTAGTTTGACTTAGGAGAGCCTTAACCTTTGTATCGATATAGTCCTCCTCTGATTGGTTACCTCTTCCAATCATATGGAGCATTTGCTTATGCCTCCTACATGAAAAACTTATACAAAGTTATCATATGCTGCCATGTAGTCATAGTTGAGTAGTGCTTTTGTTCAAGTGAAGTAAACCTGAGTCGGCCTTTTTGCGGTGTCCCTTAACCTATTTTTTAGTCGCCCATCCCTAGTCATCAGGGTCATGTTCGTTTTCACATCAGTTTTATTGGTCCTTTGCTCGTGCCGGTTTGAGAAGGTCTCCATTGACTTCTTGCTGGCGTGTCTTATCCTTATCGACTATGACAAATTTCTTTGAGGGCAGATTTAGAGCTCCACCCCAGCCCTATTTCCATTATTGATAGGTCACCTTATGCTCAACATCAATCAATATCATGGGTCTTTGACTGGGTGGTTTCCCTTGTGTTCGACATCAGCTTTCATTATCACACATTGGGATTCGTGCAGTGCCTTGGTTTCCATTTGACCCTATTGGTGGATTCCTCGCCTCTGTGTCAGCTTTCATTATTGGTTGGTTCAGAGGGTTTCTATCATGCACTAGCCATATCTTGTCTACTATGGAAACGTGCTTCAGTTGGGTTACTACATCTTTGTTCATCCAATTCCTTCCACATTATTCGCCTACAGGTTACACTCACGCTAGATTGATGAAGGATGCCTTAATGCCTTCCTTCTAGCGGATCTTTTCCCATCGACTTCAGCTCATTGCTCTGGGAAAGGGATCTAGAGTCCATTTGGCCGTACCTTAGTGTTTGCAGTCATCAGTGGTAGATTCCTTTACTATCGATAGTGGGAAAACATCATTGTCTCCTGATTTATAGATTTTTTCAAGTGTTCGACTACAACTCATTTATTCACACTTGTAAGATTGTACTGGGTACCTTGACTCTCATCATCATTATTGATGAGTGGCCTCGCTTTTGTTAACGGTATACACCAATCACCGGTAATCAAACGATTTCTCACATGGTCAACTTTAGTTCATTCATTCCCATTGTGTAGAAATGAACCACGACAGTCGGTGAAGACCTTGGGTTTGCATCAGCATGTCCTGGTTCACTCGTCAGTTGCTCCTATTTCTACTAGTTGACACCATCCACATTATATGTTGCAGTTCCTTACAATGACATCTTATATGTTGGAACCCGAGTTGCATTGTAGTACTATTTATTCCATCATGTTCACTTGGTACTATTTGGATTATTTTCCTGGCTTCAGTGACCAGCTTCATACTTTAGCATCATTGATCAACTCTTTATATGTGATATTCAGACATGTACTTTCTTGATTATGATCAGATGAACCATTATGTATTTCTAGTTCCTTTATTGATCCACGTGGATATTGGTGGCCACCCGCCAATATCACTTGGACCCCCACCATTGTTTCTTTCAATTTTTCAGTTTCCTTAATTATAGCACATTTTACTATTTTTAGTAGTTTTTCTGGTCCTGAACTTCTGGAGCCATTTTGAGGCTCTCAACGAAATTTTTTGGGGAAACAGGGAGTAACATGGGTCCAGTTGTAGTCCTCGGATAGATACTTCTAACGAGGTATTGTGCACGTCAAACGAAGATCAGATGCCAAAGTTACGACCTTTGGAAGTTGATGTACCAATTTACCCAAAACTGGGCCTATAGTTTGGTGCTTCATCTACTAGGGTTAGGTTTTTGGATTTTTAGGGTTTTCCATTGTTTCTCAACAATAAATAGGCCTTCGAGCCTCATTGTAAGATAGTTCAGAGGCATGTAGCCGCCACATCTCGTCTCAGAGATAAGCTACCATCACCCAAGCTAGTTTATTTCCATTTCTGTTTGTAAGCATATTTCAATATTTTATAGTAATGAAATGAAGTATTATTTCTATTGCATCTTTGTATGTATGGTTATATTTGTAATTTGTTGCGTTTCGGTTTAAATCTAGATCAGTGGTATTAGAGCTGTCTGCTTTTTCTCTGTCTTTCTTTGCATGTCCCCAACAAGGTTGGGATATAAGGAATTAGGGCTTGAATTGGTCGAACCTTTGCAAGACTGACCTCGCAAATCCCGATGGCCTCCCATGGCAGAAGAAAAGAAAGAAGAGGGGGTAGGATATCCTATCAAAATCTTGCTCAAAGAGGCCCTTGAGAAACAAAGGAATGCGATGATGGACAACTTTGCCCAGATCCTTCAGCGGCTACCCAGGGGCGACACATCTACTTCCAACAGCTACTCTGGAAGCACCACACCCTTTAAGGTACAAACTAACTTTGACATTTCCATATTTTAGGGTCAAATAGATGCAGACGTTGTAGATAAATGGTTAAATCTACAATAAGGGTATTTTTCTGTTCATGATTTTTCCGACTGCGAAAATATTACTTTCGCTCTTCTCAAAGCCGCCCCCCACATCAAGGACTGGTGGGAAACCTACTGTGAGTAGAAGGATGAAAGTACAAACTCCCTATTTTCAACCGCACCCACTTGGAATTCATTCTGGGCTGCCATCAAGGAGCAGTACTACCCTGTCAAAAGCTATGAGGATCAATACATAAAGTGGACCACGCTACAGTAGGGGAGGGACCAAGACGTGCTGGAGTTTACCAATATATTCCATAGCCTTCACACAAAGTTGGGTATCAAGGATTCAGAGTAGCGTTTGGTACTCAAATAACACATCTGCCTGCATAGGTACAACCAGGACGAAATAGCATTCCTAAACATATCCTCGCTCGGCACGGCATACAAATATGCCATCAAGATTGAGCAAAATTTTAAATAGAAGAAGTGAGACATTGGATCTACGAATCTGAAGCAAGGGAAAGGTGCCCCTAAACTGTAGAACAAAAGACAAAGCCAAGGCATGGTGGCCTAAGATAACCGTCCAAAGCTGAAAGCAAAGAACAACACCAAGAAGCCAAAAAAGGACATGGGAAAGTGGTTTGAGTTCCATAACATCTTCATTCACAACACAAGTGAGTGTTAGGCCAAGCAGTCACTGGTGGCTGAGCTAAAGGTTTCAGAATCAAATTCATGTTCCGACTCTGAGTCAGAACCTGACAAGGGGAATGACAAAGGGAAGCACATTATCAATGCGGAGCCCAACACCACTATTGCCACCATGAAGATCAAGAAGAAGGAGCCTGAAGATACAGACGAGGATGAGCGCCTCTTCTACTCCCAAATGTGCGTAAAGGGATCCTCGCTATAGTTCATTTTTGACAACGGAAGCGAAAAGAACCTAATTTTGGCAGAGGTTGTGAAACGGCTGGGTTTACCGACCATGACACATCCACAACCATATACTATCGGGTGGCTTCACCAAGGATGTGATCTTCGCGTGAGCCAGCAATGTTGCCTTCCATACAACGTCAAGCACTTCGCGGATGAGGTATTGTGTGACATTTCTCCCCTTGATGTTTGTGATGTATTATTAGGCCAACCATACTTGTGGAAGTGACATGTTGTGTATGAATCAAGGCCTCATGATGTTATTGTTACTCTAGGAAATAAGTTTTACAGGATACCAGAGGTAGCATCGCCTACCACCATCTCTTTGGTTACTGCAAAACAATGCAATAGGCTCATTTCCAAAATCGGGAAATTTGTTTTCCTAATGATACGCCCTCAAGGAAAGAACAAGACGGTGGCCACGACCTCCAGACAGGCCCATCCGCACGACAACTATAGATGGATAAGGTTGTGGAGGAGTACGAGGACATCTTCACCTCCCCCACAGGGGTTTCTCTACACTTTTAAGTCAAGCACTCCATCAATCTGACCCCAAGTGTGCCACTACCCAATGGACCAATCTATCGGCGCTCCATTCTGGAGAATGATGAAATCAAGAGGGAGATTCAGGAGCTGCTATAGAAAGGTCACATCTGTTCGAGTTCATCACCCTATGGGAGCCCGATCGTGTTGGTATAGAAGAAGGATGGGACTTGGAGACTTTGTATTGACTATCGAGTTCTGAACAAGATCACTGTCCATAATAGGTACCCGATCCCATGGACTGATGACCTCGTGGATCAACCGAAGGGGGGAAAATATTTTAGCAAGATCGATTTTAAGTCAGGATATCACCAGGTACCAATCAAACCCTCCGATGTGTGGAAGATTGTCTTCAAAGCCAAGGAGGGCCTTTTCAAATGGTTTCTTATTCCTTTTAGGTTGACGAATGCTTCTGCAACCTTCATGAGGCTAATGGATAGCATCTTGTGGCCATTCACCAACTCATTTATAGTGGTATACTTGGATGACATCCTCATCTTCAGCCAGATTTGGGAAGAACACCTCCACCACATCCGACAGGTTCTCCAAACATTGTGGCAACACAAGTTATGTGCCAATTTGGAGACATGCACTATTGGCATGACACAAGTTTAGTATCTGGGATACATTATTGATGAACGGGGGGTGCATGTGGATCCCGCCAAGATCCAAGTCATTTGTGATTGGCCATCTCCAACCACTCTGATATAGCTCTGCAACTTTCTGGGTCTTGCCAACCTCTACCATAGGTTCGTGTTGGGATTTTCTCATATCACTTGGCCCTTGAGTCAAGTCACCAAGGGAGGAGTGAAATAAAATTTCTTTCGGTCTGAACCTCAATAGAAGGCATTCACAAAGTTGAAACATCACCTCTGCTTGGCACCAATGCTCACATTACCAGACTTGCAACAACCATTTGAGGTCGATACAAATACTTCTGAATATGCTATTGGGCCAGTCCTTACTCAACACAGGCATCCAATGGCATATCACAATGAGACACTTTCAGACACGGTCAAGAAGTATCCTACTTATGACAAAGATATGTATTCCATTGCGTAGGCCTATCGATAATGGAAGCATTACATTTCGGGGAAGTAAACGGTCATCCACACAGACCACTAGCCCCTGCAGTTCATACAAACCCAAGGGAAATTGCAGAATGATCGATATCAAAACTGGTCCACATACCTGCAATAGTTCCATTTGAATATCAAGTATAAAAAGGGAAGCACCAATAATGTTGCAGATTGCCTTAGTTGAGCACCGTGCTCAACTCTTGTGGGCATGAGGTTTCTGATTGGCCACTTCTCTACAAAAGCGACCCAGAATTCAGCCACACATACCAGACACCCTTGGAGGGTCAACACGTTCTAGATTTTCACCTTGAGGATGCCTTGTTATGCCACTTGGGTCACCTTTTTGTTCCTTCAAGCGAGCGTGCCAAGATGATTTGGGAAGCTCACTACAGTCGGGCTACTAGACATTTCGGGGTCGAGAAAATGGTTGCAGTACTACAGAAGTATTTCTATTGGCCAAATCTTCGACAGGATGTTGAGAAGTACATAAGATCATGCACTACCTGCACCATTGCCAAAATGACCATCAATAAGCAAGGCCTCTATACCTCGTTGCCTACTCCATGTCGACCTTGGAAATCCATCTCCATGGATTATATGTCAGACCTTCCTTCTACTAAGCATGGAAACAACTGTGTTTTTGTGGTCATCGACAGGTTCTCGAAGATGGTCATTATGTCAGCCTGGAAGAAGAATATCACAGCAGAAGCCACTGCTAGACTCTTCTTTGAATGAGTGTGGGAACACTTTGGGATTCCCCAGTTTATCATCTCAAATTAGGACAACAGGTTCCTTAGTACATTTTGGTCCAGTCTCTGGTTGATGCTGGACAAAAAAGTCATTAAGTCCACAACCTTCCACCCCCAAACTGATGTCTAGATAGAGGTTGTCAACAGGATGATCGTACACATTCTATGCATGTACAACTCAAAGCATCCACGCACATGGGATGAGATCCTCACCTATGTTTAGCACAACTATAATCGGGCTCTCCATAGCTCGAATGGCCACAACCCTTTTCAGGTGGTCTTGGGATTCCAGCCACTATGTCCCATTGATGTGGCCATGCCATTTGTAGCTACTCAGGCACATGCAACTCATGTCCAATCCGAAACAGATAAGGAAAGTTGCTTCATTGAGCACATCCAACATATTTTCCAATAGGTCCACGACATTCTAGAGAAATCAAATGCTAAGTACAAGCAACGACATGATCAACATCGGGTGCCACACAAGCTTCAGGTGGGCGACAAAGTTTGGTTGCATTTGCAAAAGGAATGCCTTATCAGAGCCTATCGGAAACTCAAAACACTCTGAGATGGTCCTTACACCATTGCTGAGGCTATGGGAGACAATCCATTTGAGCTCAGCATTCCCGCATTCCTTGGCCTGCAACCAGTGTTCAATGTGGACCACCTTCAGCCATACTTTCCACCATTACTAGACATATCCGACATTGCAAAACAACTCACACCCATAGAGTTAAATCCAGATTGCATGGAACAAGCTACAAATAATTGGATCATGGAAACACATATCAAGCATACTCGCCAGCAGAAGATCCAAATTGTATCGAGTTGTCAAAGTAGGCCAACTCCTTCACTAGGGCAAGTGGCTCACCAGGGGCCAAGTTCAACAGAAGTTTCCTCATCTCATGGAGGAACTCAACGCAATGGGGACCATTGCTTCCTAATGGGGGAGAATGATACAGGTGGATATTGGTGGCCACCCGCCAATTCCACTTGGAACCCCACCATTTTTTCTTTCAGTTTTTTAGTTTCCTTAATTGTAGCACATTTTACTATTTTTAGCAATTTTTCGGGTCTTGAACTTTTAGAGCTGTTTTGAGGCCCTAGATGACATTTTATGGGAAAAATGGGAGCAATATTTGTTCATGGACTGATGTTTCTCTTCCCAAAGTTGTGGTCCTCAGATAGATATTTCTAACGAGGTATTGTGTGCATCAAACAGAGATCATAAGCCAAAGTTACGACCCCGGGAAGTTGATGTACTAATTTACCCAAAACGGGGCCCATAGTTTGGTGCTTCATCTCCTAGGGTTAGATTTTTCGATGTTTAGGGTTTTCCATTGTTTCTCAACAATAAATAGTCCTTCGAGCTTCATTGTAAGATAGTTCAGAGGCATGTAGCCTCTACATCTCTTCTCAGAGAAAAGCTACCATCACCCTAGCTAGTTTATTTCCATATCTGTTTGTAAGCATATTTCAGTATTTTATAGTAATGAAATGAAGTATTATTTCTATTGCGTCTTTGTATATATGGTTATATCTATAATTTTTTGCATTCTTGTTTAAATCTAGATCAGTGGTATCAGAGCAGTGTGCTCTTTCTCTGTCTTTCTTTGCATGTCCCCAATGAGGTTGGTATATAAGGAGATAGGGCTTGAATTGGTCGAACATTTCCAAGACTAGCCTCACAAATCCTGACGGCCTCCCATGGCGGATGAAAAGAAAGATGATGGGGCAGGAGATCCTATCAAAATCTTGCTCAAAGAGGCCCTTGAGCGACAAAGGAACACGATGATGGACAACTTTTCCCAGATCCTTCAGCAGCTACCCAGGGGCGACACATCTACTTCCAGTAGCTACTTTGGAAGCACCACACCCTTTAAGGTACAAGTTTACTTTGACATTCCCATATTTGAGGGTTAGATAGATGTAGACACCATAGATAAATGTTTAAATCTGCTAGAAGGGTATTTTTATGTTCATTATTTTTTTGGCCGGGGAAAGATTACTTTCGCTCTTCTCAAAGCCGGCCCCCACATCAAGGATTGGTGGGAAACCTACTGCGAGTAGAAGTATGCAACTACGACCTCCCTGTTTTTTGTCGCACCCACTTGGAATTCATTCTGGGCTACCATCAAGGAGCAGTACTACCCTGTCGGAAGGTGTGCGGATCAATACATAAAGTGGACAACGTTGTGGAAGGGAAGGGACCAAGACGTGCCAGGGTTTACCAATATTTTCCATACCCTTCGCACAAAGTTGGGTATCAAGGTTTTAGAGCAGCATTTGGTACTCAAATACCATGGTTGCCTACACAGGTACATCCAGGACGAAATAGAATTCTTGAACATCTTCTCGCTCGACAGAGCATACTGATATGCCGTCAAGATCGAGCAGAAGTTTAAGCAGAAGAATCGAGACTTTGGATCTGCAAATCTGAAGCAAGGGAAAGGTGCCCCCAAACCGCAGAACAGAGGACAAAGCCAAGGCGGGGCAGCCCAAGACAAACCACCAAAGCTGCAAGCCAAAAACAACGCCTCTAATCTAAAAAAGGACACGGGAAAGTGGTTTGAATTCCATAAGAGCGCCACTCACAACACAAGTGAGTGGCGGGGCAAGCAGTCACTCGTGGCCAAGCTAAAGGTTTAAGAATTTGATGCATGTTTCGACTCTGATTCAGAACACGACAAGGGGAATGACAAGGGGAAGCAGATTATCAATGCAGAGCCCAACCCCATCATTTCCACCACGAAGATCTATAAGGAGGAACCTGAAGATCCAGAGGAGGAGGAGTACCTCTTCCACTCCCAGATGTGGGTAAAGGGCTCCCCAATATAGTTCATTGTCGACAGCCGAAGCCAAAAGAAGGAGAAACAATGAAAAAACACATTACCACATTGTTTTTTCATTGTTTCGACAAGAAGGAGAAACAATGAAAAAACAATGAAAAAACACATTACCAAAAGAAGGAGAAACAATGAAAAAACACATTACCACAAGAATCCCACAAAAATAGCTACAAATCCTGGTTTATTTCCTTGCCAAACTGTTGAAGAGATGTACAATGTAGCTCAGAGCATCCAAGAGAGTCCAACCTTTACAAATGACTAAAAAAGTACATAATAATGCATCAAACAACTCATGTTGACCTTCAGGGGTCGAATCCATGAGAAGAGGGGTGGTTACAACCATATCTACGCTAAGAACAGGAATATAGGCAATGGAACAACTTGCCTCTAAAACCAAGGAAACTGATTCATTTACCCCCAAACCACCTCAAAATGATGTATCTACCTTCAAGAGTCATCTTGCAATTACATTTACATAACATAGCATCATTTACCTTCATAGATTCATCCAAAATGAGAGTAAAATTCAACTTGTAGAAAAACTAGGCGAAATTTTGATTTTTGAGCAAAACTGGTAAAATTCATCCTATGCGCAGCGCCACTGATCCTATGCGTAACGCTTTTTCAAACCCAGTTTTTGGGGCCTTCCCCTTAACCAAATTGACCTCAATATGGCTTGTTGGAAAGGTCTGCATGTCTAGTTTCTGGAACATCTTGAATTTCTGAATTTGGAGGTCATTTGCCCCCTCAAAAGTGGAATCTCCCAAGACTGCTTCCTGTGTGTCCAAAAAGTGGCAGAGAGGTCATTTTTTGATGGTTTTTTGGCCTTTAGGTGACCAAGATATACTCCAAATTTGGTGAAACTTTCTAGGTTTGCTTATTTTTTCATGCTGAATCCAAATATGCAAGCCATTCTTCCAACACGTGCGTCAGTCAAAAGCGTAGTTCCATTGGCACTGCGCACTTATTGCAAAATTTAAAATTTGAAAATTACAAAATTTTACCAAAATTTTCCCAAAACTGGCACAAAGCATTCTCATTAAGTGCTTTGATTGGATAGTGAGGCCTCAACTAAGATTTTTAGCTTGTCATGCTCTTTTTTGCTCCTTAAGGCCTTTTTCAACTTAGCCTTAAGCCTCTTCATCCTTGTGTTACATATTTTGTTCCGGGTCAAATAGTGATAGGCCAAGTGGTAAAGCATCCTCTTGTCTCTATTGGCCTTCTCAAGTAGCTTTTCAAGGTGTATATTGACCTTTTCAAGCCAAGTTTCCAGGTCATTCTCAATCTCTTGCTCAATGGAAGTCATCTTGACCTTTGCCTTCTTTGCCTTTTGCTAGTTTTCCTTGATCATTTGCATCTCCATGAGGGCCTATTGTCGATCAATTGGTTGTTTTATTGCTCAAGATAATTAATGATAATGTATTTGGCCCTTGCCAACTTGTCATTTAACATCTGAATATGTGCCTATGGCTGTGAACACTTGTGGTTGTACGGACAATGGTGAAGTGAAAACAAAGTGGAGGAATGGAGTGTATGGAGGGGTATGTGAATGTATGATATGTAAACATAATTTAGGGAATGTGAATGGGATTTAGGAGAGAGGGTATGGTTTTAGGGAAGTAAGTAGGGTTTGTGGGGGAGTAGGTAGGGTTTGGGGAAAGTGTAAGTAGGAGTGGGGAAATGTATGAGGGGAATGGAATTAGGGAAAAATATATGTGGGAGTGGAGTTTAGGGAGAGAGTGAGTGGAGTGTAATAGGATAGAGGGAATGAGGGTTTACTATCAATAATGAGTGATAACACTAAGAAAACTAGGTTTTAGAACAACAAATTTAGGGTTTTAATTTAAAAGAGGAAAGACCAAGCAAAATATTCATAAAAGCACCCTAAACAACAATAAGATGATAGTACTTACCTTCAAGAGGAAACTTGGAAGTGATTTGGTAATTTTGGTGGAAGTTTAGGCTTGGCTAGATAGGTGTGTAGCGCCAGTGTAATTTTACACTGTCAAACTTTGCCAGGTGCGCAACGCCTTTTCTATGCGCAGTGCCACTAATCTTATGTGCATCACCTTTTGAAAACCACTTTTGGAGGCCTTCTCGGTGTCCAAATTGGTCGTGTGATAGCTTGTTGGAAAGATTGTCGAGTCTACTTTCCAGAAAATCTTTAATTTTCTAATTTGGAGTTCATTTTCCTTGTCAAAAGTCCAATATCCAAAGACTAGTCAAAATGTGCAGAATGAGGCTGCCTAAATGAAGAGTATTGTTGCAGTCAACTTTTGAAGGTCTTCCTCAACTCCAAATTGATCTCATGATAGCTCATTGGAAATCAATTTACGTCTAGTTATCATTTGACTCATCAAGCAAGTCATTTGGTCAACTGGGTTAGGAGAGATCTTGATTTTCACAAGGTCACTCTAGAGGTGCATTAACTATCTTGAGGCAACCATATTTTTGACATTTCTCTAAAACCATGAAAATTGTGTAAAAAGTGAAGAAGGTTTTTTTTCCTTGGCCTATTTTGGAAAAAGCCCTCTCTCAAGTTTTCAAAATTCATCTTTTCTTGCTCAGAAACACAGTTTGAAGAAAAATGGTCCCTTATGTGCGATGAATGGCTTGTTCCTTGGAATGACTTCTCGACAAATGGTGGAGACCTGATGTTTGATGATATGAGATGGAATCATTCCTTATGATATCTCTCATGCCTGCTTTGCTTAGATATCTCTGATCCCATAGCCAACCCTAGCTCAATGGGAGAGGAAATTAGTGTTTGTTCTCTTTTGCTTTTGCAGGCGGATTGGTGCTCAAATTGACTTGATTTTTGCAGTGGCAGGTGCTTGGCAATATCATCGAGTGAATAGGAGCAGCATGGAACCATTTATTACATATGATAATGATAAAATTACATTAAATTTAACTATGAAATCCAAATGCTCTGTTTTCACCTCAAAACTAGTTTTGAGGTGAGCCCTTCATTAAGCTTACAAATTAACACATTTTGACTTTTCTGATCGTTATTAACCTCCTCATGTCTTTGCTGACCATTATTAGCAATAATCACTAAAATTTGACCATGGAGGAAACCCTAGACCTAATGAGACTGAAACCCTAAAACCTAAGACCTATTTAAACATGAACCATTGACCTGAAAAAGTATGAACAAAGGTCAGCAGATATATGTCATGAGGGAAAAAACTGAATTGAACCCTACCATCAGTTGATCCATGACCTAATGGAATGAAACTCATAAGAATGGGACACCTAGTATGAAATTCAAAAGAGTAATTTTGATCACTAATGGCAGTGTGAAGACACTGACACTAACATTGGCTCCAATGGGGATGGTGGCTCCTTGGAGGTGCCAAGAACATCGTAGACCTATTAGCCTTATCCATTGGGCATGGAGTCAAAAACTCAAACTGAAATTACATGACTGAATACTACTGACTGACTCAAAGACACAAACTAACTTGAAACTATCTCAATACTAAAACACAACTGACAAACTGGAAAATATGCTCAAAATGGAGCTTATTTAGTAAAACCTACTCTAACTTTCCATTCATCACCGGATCAAGTGAAATTAAACAACCAATGCAACCAAGTAACCATTATGGATGTTGTTGGAATTTTCCTCAAGTTCTTTTTTTCGAGCAATAAGAGAGAACTACTGAAAGGCAAGTCCCATGAAAGCTTGTAAATAGATCCAAATTTTCCTGGATTGAATAATATGGATTTTCTATTTGGCTCCAAAAATACTGCGTAAGGATCTTGAAATTCATGTCCACTTGGGCTTAGCTCATCCAATAGATTACTTTCCTTCTCCTTATACCATGAATGCAAACTTTCATCTAAGCTTTGTGACGAGACTCGTGCTGAAAATGACAACGAAACCGGCTGCTAGATCATGTTTGTACCAATATGTTTTTCAAGCTCATAGGTAGCTAATGGAGAAGGACTTTGACTACAGATGTCATCCAACACATCAGATATTGGATCATGAAAAACTTGAAAATACTATTGTAACCCATTTTCTATTGGTTCTAATGAGATTGCATGATTTTTGACAGGCTGCTCATTTGAAGATATACTATGCAAATTTCCCTTCAAAAACTGAAATGATTCAAAATAGAATGGTATGGAATCATCTTGCATCATTTGATCATATGTTACAGCTTCTAAGTCTTCATCTACAACCTAATAATCAATGGAATTTAGAGGCTGTAGATCTAGATATGAGAAGTCTTGAACAAGGATTTCATTTCCGTCAAGATGGTACAGATCAAAACTTATTGACGGTTGACTTCTGATTGCATGAAAGTTGTCTCTAATGATCTGAAATGAAGTAAAACAAAAAGGCAATGAACCTTCACTTACTTCAAAATTTTCTGCACTTTCCTTCTCACTTCCATAGCTGATATGCAACGGCTTATCACTGTATTTGAGCTGCTGAAAATGAACTTCCTCCTTCCACAAACCAGCTGCTGATTTGTCTACAAGATTAGCTTCTGTTTGGAGAACATAATCATCATCATACTGATCAAAATGAGGAAAATCATCAGTATAAGATACATCATCAAGCATATATGTCAGGTCAACAACTCTCTCTTCTCCAAGATGATCTATAAAACAATCATTATCAAATCTATGACAACTAGGATAAGAAAGGAATTGTTTGGGATCAGCCACTTGTTCTTCTTCAATCAGCGAGCCATGGTCTTGAACATCATGCTCATTCCTTGTGGTGATATTTTGCATCATATCTTCCACTGCACTTACCAAAATATCGAGCTTTACCTCTAAATATGTCAATTCCTCTGGATCTATGTTTTTCACCTCTTCTTCCTTCAACTTTGCCCTTCTGATCAGCATATTAGCCTCTACATCTACTGCACTATTTTACCTCTCTTCAAGTGTTGAAAGATTCCTTTCTCTCAGCTGAAACTCCATTTCTGGATCAAAGGCTTCTGGATAGTGCAAGAGAGTAGATCCAGGAGGAGGTCTTAGAGTAATAGGCATCAAACAATAAACTTGGTTAAATCCGGCAGAAAACTATTGTATTGTCTCCCCTGGCTGTCTTTTCAGTTGGTTGTACTATTCTAGAATCAAGAAAGGGTTTTGTTTGACCACCCACTTATGAGGGAAAAAACTGAATTGAACCATACCATCAGTTGATCCATGACCTAATGGAATGCAACTCATCAGAATGTGACACCTAGTATGAAATGAAAAAGAGTAATTTTGATCACTAATGGCAGTGTGAAGACATTGACACTAATAGGTGGTGAATGTGGATCCAACCAAGATCCAAGTCATTTGGGATTGGCCATCTCCAAACACTCTGACAGAGCTCCGCAACTTTCTGGACCTTTACAACTTCTACCGCAGGTTCATGTTGGGATTTTCTCATATCACTTAGCCCTTGAGTCAAGTCACCAAGGGAGGAGAAAAAGAAAAATTCCTTTGGTATGAATCTCAACATAAGGCATTCACAGAGTTGAAACATCACCTCTACTCGGCACCACTTCTCGCATTACCAAACTTGCAACAACCATTTGAGGTCGAGTCAGATTCCTCTGAGTATGCTATTGGGGTAGTCCTTACTCAACACAAGAATCCAGTGGTAGTGAGACATTTTCAGACACAGTCCGAAAGTATCCCACTGCCAGACCAGGAGGTAACTTCTCAAATGAAATTGTGTTATTAATTATTATATACAAGATGGAATGATTATTCAATTCATCTCCCGATGACTCTCCATTTACTCTATTATTTATTTACACTAATTACATTTTTTCACCCAATCCCTATGATTAGGTGTCAACATTCCCCCCCTTAATCTGAAGGGATGTTGGTGAGTCCAAGCATCGTTCTGAATCTTTCAAGCTTTTCTCTTCCAAGCGCTTTGGTGAAGATGTTTGCAATCTGCTCATTAGTGGAACAATGGCGAAGATGGATTGTTTTGGCCTCAACATGATGTCGAATTAGATGATATTTTGTATTGTTCTGTTTCATTCGATCATGGAACTTTTGGATCTTGGCCAACTTTATTGGCTAGGTATTGTCAATCACGAGTGGAGTCGATTGTACTTGCTTTACTTGGAAATCTTCCATAATTTTCCTGAGCCACCCAATTTCTTTTGTTGCCTTAGCTGTTGCCACATATTCTGCCTCTATTGTGGAATCTGCTGGAACTAATTCTTTGCATGATCTATAGGAGACAACTCATGATCCAAGGCTCATAGCATAACCCGGAGTAGATAGCCCAGTTTCTTTGTCTCCATCGAAGTCTGAATCAGAGTATCCAATCGTGCTGAAGTCGACCACCTGTGTATACTTGATTCCAAAGTCTTGAGTTCCCTTCAAGTACTTTAGAACTCTTTTTGTAGCAGACAAATGTCCCTCACAAGGCTTTTGCATAAGCCTGGAGAGGATTCCAACAACAAACGAAATGTCTAGTTTGGTAGTAGTCAGGTAGTTGAGACTTCCTACAAGGTGTCTATAGTTTGTTGCATCCTCAATTTCTTTCCCTTCAATGGATGTGAGATTTAAGTTTTGTTCCATTGGAGTAGTCAGAGGATTGCATTGAGTCATGCCAAACTTGTTCAACAGATCTCCAATGTACTTCTTTTGAGAAAGGAATATGGACTTCGGATGTTGAGTTACTTCAATACCAAGATAGTAATGAACATAACCCAAATCAGTCATTTCAAAACCTTTCCTCAATTCCTTCTTTATGGATGCAATGTAGCTCTCATTGTCCCCTGTCATCAAAATATCATCTACATATACCACAAGATATACAACTATTTTTCCAACTTTCTTGACAAATAAGGTTGCATAATCAAGATCATAATGTTTGAAATTGAGTTTCAGAAGATGCCAGTTAGTTTTTCATACCAGGCTCGCAGTGCTTGTTTGAGGCCATACAAGGATTTCACAAGTTTTCATACTTTATGTTCATGTCCTTTTACAACAAATATTTCAGCCTAGGACATAAAAACATTCTCTTTTAGATCTCCATTCAAGAAAGCAGTTTTTACATCCATTTGATGGAGTTTCCAACCATTCTGAGCTGCTAGGGCAAAGAGTGTCTGGATAGTAGCCCATTTTGTTGTGGGGGCAAAAGGATCCTCATAATCAACCCCTTCCTTCTGTGCAAAACCTTTTGCCACAAGCCTGGCTTTGTGCTTGTCAAGTGAGCCATCGGCTTTATACTTGTTCTTGTAGACCCACTTACAACCAATTGGTTTGATTCCTAATGGAGGATCAACCAGCTCCCAAGTGCCATTATTTATCAGGGCATCATACTCCTTTTGAATTGCTTCTTTCCATTCATCATGAGAAGGAGCTTCTTTGAAGGAAATTGGTTCAAAATCTGTAGACAAATTCAATTCACAATCATAAGAAACATCCAACCTCAACAGGATGAACACTTTCAAGTGTCTTTGTCAGCCACTTCGGGGGACCTTTCTGAGATGGTCCAGGCTACTCTGTTGATTGAGTTGGGACTAGATCAAGTTTGAGTCTCCCAATTCTATCAATCACATCACTCAAAGTATCATCCATTGTTGGAGTTTCAAACGGTGGAGAGAGTGCCTCAGAAAAAGATTCCACAGGTTGATCTAGTATAGGAATCCCCCCTTCAAGATGTGGAATCAGATTATCAAATTCTTGAAATGGTTTTTCATTTGCGAATCTATCCAAGAGATCAAGTTGCCGCTCAACAACATTGTCAGTTTTTGATGATTCAAGAAAGATTACATCTCTAGATACAACAAACTTTTTATTGAATTCATCATAGAGACAATATGCTTTGGAGGTGTTTGAATACCCTAGGAAGATACACTTACGACTTCTTGCACCAAGTTTGTTTTTATGTACATTTGGTATCAAGGCATAACATGTGGAACCAAAGACCCTTAGATGATTTACCAAAGGAATGTGCCTATATGACATTTCATGAGTCTTGTTTCTAATAGCATTAGATGGACATCTATTCTTTACATATACAGCACATAGAACTGCATCAGCCCAAAACATCAATTTTCATTTTTTAAAATCATCATGGAGTGCACCATATTTAAGATTGTCCTATTCATTCTTTTAGCTACTACATTCTATTGGGGATTATAGAGCACAATTGTTTGATTTTTGATCCCATGTTGGCGAAGATAGTTTTCAAATTCATTTGAAGTATATTCTTTTCCATTATCAGTGCGAATAGAGCCAATATGAGATTGTGCATCATTTTCAATCCATGTATGAAAGTTATTGAATGTTTGAAAAGCATCAGATTTGTTCTTCAATAAATAAACCCTACACATTCTGGTGTAGTCATCAATAAATGTGATCATATATTATTTCCATTTTCAAAAGGAACAAGCATTGGACCACATAAATCTGAATGGATGTGTTCAATTTTTCTATGTGCTCTGGAATGTGAATCATCAAAAGACTATTCGCTATGCTTTCCTAGAATGCAAGCATCACATTGATTAAGTTTCCTAGGAATTGAAGGCAAACCAGTAAAACCATTTTTCTTCAAGAAGCGGAGGTTGTCATAGTTCAAGTGTCCAAATATAGCATGCCATAATAAACTTGATGGAAATGTACCTTCTTCATAATGAGAATTGTATGAGAAATTTTGTGCACGAGCAGAGGTACCCTGCAGCTTGAGAAGTCTTTCTTCTTCTATCCCCATCAGGACAAGTGAGTGGTCTGATGCTTTTCTCACCTCAAGCTTTCCATCAAACATGTGAATGGAGTTTCCTCACTGGCGGATGTGGACCAAGGACAACAAGTTTCTCCCCAACTGTGGGAGATATAAAACATGATGCAGAAGAAATTATGGAAGACTAGGCAATTTAAGCCTGATTGTGCCAAGCCCTGATGGCTTGAGTTTGATTTGTCTGCAAAGTATACTGCTCCATCAAAATTGTCAGTAAATTCTTCAAAAAAATCTCTTCTAAAATTCATGTGGCAAGTTGCTCCTGAATCAAGCAACCAATCATTTTTACAAGAAGCAAGTGAAGAATTAAATAAGTCTTCATTTACTCCAATATTATAGTGTGTCACAACATAGTGAGCAGATTCAGGTGCATTACCTTTCTCTTTGTCATTAGTTTTACCTTTGGGTTGGTTTCTTTCCTGCTCAATTCTGTCCCAAGGCAACTTGCATGTGGATGCATCATGTGATCCATCTCTTTTGTAGCTTATGCAGTGCAAATTTGGCCTTTCTCCTTGAGAGTGTCTTCCCCCCCTGCCTCTAAAATTTCTTCCTCTTCCTCTTCGACTACCTCTTCCTCTGGAAGAATCTTGAGCAAGATTCTTCTCTCTATGTGCAAGGCACACAGCCTCTTCAGAAGACTGAGGAGTTGTCTTCTTCCCAAAAGCTTTCTCTCTTTCAACAAATTTTTTTACAAGGGATTCAAAGGTAATATCTTTGAGGTTTCCATTTTCTTGCAATGACTCAAGATAACTTGAGTAAGTGGGATAAAGTTCCTTGAGAAAAGCTATCAGAGGAATGTCTAGTTCAACATTAGTGACTTTGATATAATGCATAATATATTTTACTTATGATGCAAGAGCAAGAGGATCATCATTTTGTAATTCAAGGGTGAACAATTTAATCATGAGTTGAAAAAATTCAAGTGGAGAGTGTGAGTCATATAGTTCCTTCATTTTTTGTAAGGCTTCGAAAGCATTTGAAAATGGTGAAATATGGTGACTCGCCTCTTCATTTACTGATGTTGAAATCAATGCATAAGCCTTGCTATTATTAGTTTCCAAAATGGCAAATTCCTTGTCTGAGGTAGGCTATTCTGGCTCTTTGTCTTCGTCTCCAACACACACTCCTTTCCAAAGCTCATTAAAAATGAGAGTGTGTTTGATTTTCCAAGATCACTAAGGACAATTTTCCTTCCCATTGAGGACCACTCCCACAATACATATTAATGAGGGAATTTAAAAAAATATATATATACTTTTGCTACAAATACGCTGTAAGAAATTGCACTTCTTCTTGTAAACAAAATCTACAATTTTAATGTATATAACAAAGGTATGGACATTCTCACAAAACCCAATAAGTGTTACATAATAGTACCCATTCCACACAGTAATATATAAAACAGGCTTGCGTTATATCCTAAACACTTGTATTAAAAAAAATGTGGAGAGAGCATAGACACTGTATATGATAATGTATATACTTGGCAGATGCCCGAGCAAACCACGAAATCGTCAACAAACTTGTAGATGAGCATACTGACCAAATCATTCAGTGCTTCATTATTCCACTATATGGAAGGCTATTACAATGTCTCTTGTGCAGAAATAATCATAATAGTAGCAAGGGATGCCATCGTTCTGACTGGTGGGCCTTTGTGGGAAGCGTTTATGGGAAGAAGAGACAACCTGACTGCTAGCCTTGAGGATTCAAACAAGATAATGCCCAGTCCTTGAGCCAATGCCACAACTCTCATCCAACTATTCAAATGCTTCAGCCTCTCTGTCAAAGATTTGGTGGCTCTCTCAGGCTCTCATATGATTGGGAAAGCGCGATGCTTTTCCGTAGTCCACGGGCTTTATAACCAGGGCTGGACAGGCCAGGCCGACCGTACCATGGAGCTGACATATAAGGAGTAGTTGTATGTATTCAAGAAACTGTATGTGTGAACAGCGCAATATGCAGCGTGGAGATGGCAAGGGAGGGATGGAGCGCTTAATGGAGCAGCGCATGTAAATGTTGGCTGCTCTGAAGAGTCAGGAATAGAAAAGTATATGACAATGGACTATACAGGCCTTTGGTGCATGATAAAGGTGTTAGTTCTACAAAATAGGCAGAACATAGGCTAGAAGGGAGTTACAAGGGCAAACTGTGGTGCCAAAGATAGAGTTGGCTCTGATACCATGTCAAACTAGGAGATAACTCCTAAAATGAACTTGTGTTATTCATTTAGGTTGTTCATTATTATATACAAGAGGGAGTTACTGTTCAGTTCATTTCCCAATGACTCTCCATTTCCTCTATTATTTATTTACATTAATTAGAGTTGTTCACCCAATCCCCACTATTAGATGTCAACACCCACTTATGACAAAGAGATGTATTCCACTCTGCAGGCCTACCGACAATGGAAGAATTACATTTTGGGGAAGGAGACATCATCCACACAGACCACCGGCCCCTGCAGTTCATATAGACCCAACGGAAATTGCATAATTATCACCATCATAAGTGGTCCACATACTTGCAACAGTTCCATTTGAATATCAAGTATAAGAAGGGCAACACCAATAATGTTGCAGATTGCCTTAGTCTACCACCGATCATGGCGTTAACCACTATTCTCAACTCTTATGGGCATGAGACTTCTAATTGGACACTTCTCTACAAAAGTGACCCAGAATTTGGCCACACATACCAGAAACTCTTAGAAGGTCAGCATGTTCCAGATTTTCACTTCCAGGATGCCCTGTTATACCACCTGGGTCACCTTTGTATTCCTTCAAGTGAGTGTGCCAAGATGATTTGGAAAGCACACTACAGTCAGGCTGTTGGGAATTTCAGGGTTGAGAAAATTGTGGAAGTACTGCAGAAGTATTTCTATTGGCCGAATCTTCGAAAGGATGTCGGGAAGTACATTAGATCATGCACTGCCTATGCCATTTCCAAACCGACCATCAAGAAGCTAGGCCTCTATACCCTGATGCCTACCCCTAGTCAATCTTACGAATCCATCTCCATGGATTACATGTCGGTCCTTCTACTAAGCATGGAAACGACTGTGTTTTTGTGGTCGTCAACAGGTTCTCAAAGATGACCATTATGGCGGCTTGCAAGAAGAATATCACAGTAGAAGCCACTACTAAACTCTTCTTTGAACGAGTGTGGGTACACTTTGGGATCCCCTAGTCTATCATCTTAGATCGGGATAGAAGGTTCCTCAGTACATTTTGGTCCAGACTCTGGTCGATGCTGGACACCAAAGTCACTAAGTCCATAGCCTTCCATCCTGAAAATGATGGCCAGACAGAGGTTGTTAATAGGATGATTGTACACATTTTGTGCATGTACAACTCAAAGCATCCATGCACATGGGATGAGAGCCTCCCATATGCTCAACACAACTATAACTGGGCTCTCCATAGTTCGATTGTCCACAACCTTTTTCAGGTGGTCTTGGGATTCCAACCACTATGTCCCATTGATGTGGCCATCCCATTTGTAGCTACTCGGGAAGATTCAGCTCATGTCCAGTCCGAAACAGATAAGGAAAACTGCTTCATTGAGCACATCCAACATATTCTCGAGTAGGTGCATGACATTCTTGGAGAAATCAAATGCCAACTACAAGCAACAACATGATCAACATCAAGTACGACACAAGTTTCAGGTGGGTGACAAAGTCTAGTTGCATTTGCAAAAGGAACGCTTTATCGGAGCCTATCAGAAAATCAGACCACTCTGATATGTTCCTTACACCATTATCAAGGTTGTGGGAGATAATGCATTTGAGCTCAACATTTCCCCATTCCTTGGCCTGCACCTAGTGTTCAATGTGGACCACCTTCAGCCATACTTTCCACCATTACTAGACACATCTTACATTGCAAAACAACTCACACCCACAAAGTTAAATCTAGATTTCATGGAACAAGAAGCACACTCAGCAGCAGAAGATCCAACTATATCGAGTTGTTAAAGCAGGCCAACTCCTTCACCAGGGCAAGTGGATCACCAGGGACCAAGTTCAGTAGAAGTTTCCTCATCTCATGGAGGAAATCAACGCAATGGGGACCATTGCTTCCTAAGGGGGAGGAATGATCCAAGTGGATATTGGTGGCCTCCTACCAATTCCACTTGTACCCTCACCATTATTTCTTTCAGTTTTTCAGTTTTCTTAATTGTAGCACAATTTACTATTTTTAGTAGTTTTTCGGGTCTTGAACTTCTGGAGCCGTTTTGAGGCCCTAAAAAACGTTTTTGCAAAAACTTGGGAGAATCATGGGTCCATGGACTGATGTTTCTCTTCCCAAATTTGTATTCCTCAGATATATCATTTTAACGAGGTATTGTTCGTGTCAAACAAAGATCATATGCTAAAGTTACAACCCTGGGAAGTTGATGTACCAATTTACCCAAAACGAGGCCCACGGGTTGGCACTTCATCTCCTAGGGTTAGGTTTTTGGATGTTTAGGGTTTCCATTGTTTCTCAATAATAAATAGGCCTTCGAGCCTCATTGTAAGATAGTTCAGAGGCATGTAGCCACCAAATCTCTTCTCAGAGGTAAGCTACCATCGCCCTAGCTAGTTTATTTCCATTTCTGTTTGTAAGCATATTTCAGTATTTTACAGTAATGAAATGAAATATTATTTCCACTACATCTCTATATTTTTGGTTATCTTTGTACTTTATTGAATTCCTACTTAAATCCAGATCAGTGGTATCAGAGGGGTCTGCTCTTTCTCTGTTTTCCCTTGCATGTCCCCAACAAGGTCGGGATATAAGGAGTTAGGGCTTGAACTAGTCGAACCTTTGCAAGACCAGCCTCGCAAGTATCGAAGGCCTCCCATGGCGGATGAAAATAAATATGGGGGGATGATAGATCCTATCAAAATATTGCTTAAAGAGGCCCTCGAGCGACAAAGGAATACGATGATTGACAACTTAGTCCAGATCCTTCAGCGACTACCCAGGGGCGAAACATCTACTTCCAGTAGCTACTCTAGAAGCACCACAACCTTTAAGGTACAAGTTAACTTTGACATTCCCATATTTGAGGGTCAAATAGATGCAGACGCCGTATATAACTTGTTAAATTGCTAGAAGGGTATTTTTTGGTCATGATTTTTCCGGTCGGGAAAAGATTACTTTCGCTCTTCTCAAAGTTGCCTCCCACGTCAAGGACTGGTGGGAAACCTACTGCGAGAAGAATGATGAAATTACGGCCTCTTGGATTTCAGTTGCACCCACTTGGAATTCATTCCGGGCTACCATCAAGGAGAAATACTACCCTATTGGAAGCTATGAGGATCAATACATAAAGTGGACCACACTGCGGTAGGGAAGGTACCAATACATGTTGGAGTTTACCAATATTTTCCATAGCCTTCGCACAAAGTTGGGTATCATGGATTCGAAGTAGCATTTGGTACTCAACTACTGCGGCTGCCTACATAGGTACATCTAGGATGAAATAGAATTCCTGAACATCTCCTCACTCAACACGACATACCAATATGCTACCAAGATCGAGAAAAAGTTTAAACATATGAAGCGAGAATTTGGATCTGCGAATCCGAAGCAAGGGAAAGGTTTTCCCAAACTGCAAAACAAAGGAGGAATCCAAGGCAGGGTGGCCTAAGACACCCGCCAAAGCTGCAAGCAAAGAATAATGCCACAAAGTTGAAAAAGGACACGAGAAAGTGGTGTGAATTCCATAAGAGCTCCACTCACAACACAAGTGAGTGTCGGGCCAAGCAGTGACTGGTGGTCGAGCAAAAGGTTTCAGAATTAGATGCATGTTCCAAATCTGAGTCAGAACCCAACAAAGGGAATGACAAAGGGAATTAGATTATTGATGCGGAGCTCAACGCCACTATTTCCACCACGAAGATCTAGAAGGAGGAACCCAAAGATCCAAATGAGGAGGAGAGCCTCTTCCACTCCCAGATGTGGGTAAAGGGCTCCTCGCTATAGTTCATTGTCAAGAGTGGGAGCCAAAAGAACCTCATGTCGTTAGAGGTCGTGAAACGGCTGGGCTTACCGACCTCAACACATCCAAAACCGTACACCATCGGGTGTCTTCACCAAGGAGGGGATCTTCGCGTGAGCCAACAGTGTCACCTTCCATACAACATTAAGCCATTCACGGATGAGGTATTGTGTGACGTTGCTCCCCTTGATGTTTGTGATGTATTATTAGGCCAACCATACTTGTGGAAGTGACATGATGTGTATGAGTCAAGGCCTCATGTTGTTATTGTTACTTGGGGAAATAAGTTGTGCAGGATATCGGAGGTAGCACCGCTGATATGAAATGGATACTAAATTAAGAAGAAAAGATATTACAGATTCATGTGCAGGAATGCCTATATTACTTAGTTCAATGGATCGAAAGGATTGCAAATAATGCAGACATTTAATAATTGGAAAACATAACAATCCAACACATCAACACAACAAAAATAATGAAGGAGTTCACCAGACCCCCTCACTACGTCTCCTCGTCCAAGCTATCAGTGTCGACCTCTATATTATGTCTTCAAGAATATATTATTACAAGTGTGAGCTCAGACAGAGTCTCAACACAACAGTGACATTAACATAGGGATTCACTCGAAATCCTTGAGTCTAAAAGAGTACCAGCCTCTCCCTCTTCATGTCTCTGTCCCTTTGTTTGCATCTCTGTGTTTTATGTGTTAATCGTTGTTTTTAACACCGTTTCGTTACCCTCGTGGAAACTGTAATGGTTTACCAACGAATCAAATGGCGGGCGCGTGTGGAACCGACCATCAGCCTTCCTTTGACATGAATCCCGAAACGGATGGATCGGACGGCTATCATGCCTCATCCGCCAATGCCCCTTAACATTCCACACCATTTGATCTGCCTTCATTCGACAGTTTGCATCCAACCCGATCATCAAACAGCTCACTCAATCTCCACCATCTGATCCATGATCGCTAATCCAACGACTGACGGCCATTTCAGGTGGCCCAATTGCACGGAGATTACCCGCCCAAAAAAGCGGTTTTCTCTCTCCTGCGGCGTCCTACGTGTTGGCTGGTGTATGGAATTGGAGGCAACCCTTCCAATACCACTTATCGCATGAAGCCCAACGGAAATACCATTTACCATAGAACTTAAAAGGTTTGTTGTTTTATTCCTAAATCTGTCGGGTCCGCTGCTTAATGAGGTTTAGTGGTAAATAACGTTTAACCTCATTAATCACATTTTCTGCTTTTTAACCCTGTTCCACATCTTTGATGCCATGAGCCAATCTCCGACTGCCACCTCATCCGTTGTGCTGACATCACCAGAAACCTGTGACTCTATCCCGTGTTGCCACATGTCCTGCTAATGTAGCCATTGATTCTCTGGCTCGAAGTTTGACTTGGTTCTATTCTCAGATTTACATGCAATTCAATCATGTGCGTTGATCCCGTAGATCCAACGGCTTTGGCGCATTAAGGCTACACTTCTTCGCTCCTCCTTGCATTTGGGTTTTTCGCCATTCTGTCATTGTTTCTCCACCATACTTTGTTTGTGTTTTTTTAACATATTTGAAGGCTTAGACTTAGAGGTTATATTCAAGATATATTTTGGATCATGCCTTCCCACTGAAAAGCTTTTGGACCACCAAAAGTTGGTTTTAGGCATCGATCAAGTGAGGATACAGTTCCCTCACTTGTCCAATTTCTATCCATCACGCCTTGCTTGGATTTGAACCTTTGAGTCCTACTCTCAGGCACTCAACATCCCCTTGACACGTAGTTCTTACCTTCTTGTCCATAACTGTGTCCTCTTGCAACTCATTGAGATATTCATGCAACAAATCCCCAGTAGAAGGCAACTTACTTTGCTCTTCAGGATCTTCATTCAATGAAGGTTCATACAATCTCAAGTTTTCTGCATTAACGACTGAATAGATCTGCATATAAGCTGGCAAATCAAGGCGAAAAGCATTTTCACCAATTTTATCAAGTATCTTGAAAGGTCCATACCTTATTGGTTTTAGCTTCTTACCTTCACCCTGCATTCTATCTTTGATGTACAACCAGACTTGATCACCAACTTTGAAACTATTTTTAGCTCGATGCTTATCATGTCTTGCCTTGTACTTGGCTTGACTTCTTTCCAGTTGTTCCTGTATTGCCTGGTGAATTTCCTGGATTTGTTCAATGAACTTGGTTGCTTTGTCCACATCACTGCATCCATCAACTACTATGTCTTTACCAAAGACAAAATCCAAGGGAGACTTTGGTATAAAACCAAAACAAGTCTCAAAAGGAGATCTCTGAGTAGAAGAGTGGTTGGCACGGTTGTAAGCATGTTGCACGTAACACAAATGCTCATCCCAAAGCTTGGGATGCTTGCTGCAATAGCCTCTGAGCAGCTGGATCATTGTCCTATTGACCACTTTTGTCTGACCATCTATTTTTGGATGAAATGCTGTGCTCTTCTTCAACCTGGTGTCCATCAACTCCCATAAACTTGACCAAAACTTCCCAACAAATCAAGAATCTCGATCAAATAGAATCGAAGTGGGTAACCCAAAATGAACCCATACATTCTGAAAGAACAACTTTGTTGTTTGTTCAACTGTAACCTGCTTGTTACATGGTATTAAGATACACTTTTTACTGAACCTATCCACAACAACATACAAATAATCATGACCTTTCCTATATTTTGGCAATCCCCCAACAAAATCCATGGAAACACTTTCCCAAGGACGAGAAGGCATTAAAAGTGGAGTGTACAAGCCTAATTTTCTATTATTTGGTTGCTTGTAGCACACATAGTACACCATTTGATATATCTAGAAACTTTCTCATGCATTCTTGGCCAATAATAGAATCTTTAATTGTGCAACCGTTTTACTTACATCAAAATGGCCTGATATGAGAGAATTATGTGCTTCTCGAATTATGTTAACTCTTTCAGTTTGTGGAATGCATAACTTTCCCAAATGATATAAGAGTTGGTCCTTTACATAATAATCCAATTCTTCTACTTGCTTGCCATGACTTAAAGTTGCATATACATCTTTAAAATCTACATCTTTAGCATATTGTTCAATGTAACTTTCATGCATTACTGAGTTGTGCTTAAGTATAGTAGTAGATGCATTTATGACTGGTCTTGATAACATGTCTGCAACCTTATTGTGTATGCCCTTCTTATATCTGATAACAAGATGAAATTGTTGTAGAAAGCCCATCCATCCATAATGTATTGATTGCTGCAATTTAGTTTGTGAGTGAAATATTGAAGTGGTTGATGATCTATATGTAAGATTGTTTCTTTGCCCATTATGTAATGTTTCCACTTTTTCACACTTTGTACTAATGCATATAATTCTTTATCATATGTGGGGTAATTAACTACTGCAGAAGAAAATGTCTCAGAATGATAGCATATGGGTTTTCTGTGTTGCATCAACACTGCTCCCATGGCATAGTCACTGGCATCTGTCTCAATCTAAATGGACGTTGAAGATCTGGCAGTGCTAGGACTGGCGTTGTACTGATTTTTTCTTTTGAGGTGTCGAAGGCTTTCTGCTATTTTCCTCCCCACTTAAACACCTATTTCAATCTTGTTAAAGCATGTAATGGAGCTGCAATCAAAGAAAATTTAGCAATAAACTTTCTCTAGTATTGTGCTACCCCTAGGAAACTCCTAACCTCTGTAGCAGATTTGGGTTTAGGCCAGTTCATAATGACTTCAACCTTAGTTGGACTTATCTTCAATTCACCACCCCCTACAATATAACCCAAATAATTTGAAGATGTTTTGCCAAATTGACATTTTGATAGTTTTACATAGATATTTTCTCTTTTTAAAACATCTAAAGTCTGCTTCACATGCTTTACATGGTCTTCCCAAGTCTTACTAAAAAAAAGAATGTGATCTAAATAAACAATCACAAAATCATCAATAAATGGTCTGAGTACATCATTCATGACTCTCATAAATGTAGCAGTAGCATTAGTTAAGCCAAAAGGCATAACCAACCATTCATATAGTCCTTGCTTTGTCTTGAAAGCAGTCTTCCATGCATCTTGTTCTGCAATTCTGACCTGATGATAACCACTTCACAAGTATAACTTAGAAAAGCAAACTGCAAACTGCTTCTTTCAAGTGATCTAATAAATCATCAATACGAGGAAGAGGATAACGATTCTTGATCGTTATTTTATTTAGTGCTCTATAATCAATGCACATTCTCCACTAACCATCTTTCTTTCTCACCGGCACGATTGGAGACCCACATGGTGATGTGCTTGGTCGTATAAACCCCTTATCGAGCAACTCCTATACCTACTTCTTTATCTCTGCATTCTCTAAAGATGACAACCTGTACATTCCAATGTTAGGTAATGAGCATCTTGCTGTAAATAAATATCATGTACTATTTCTCACTTGGGTGGTAGACCTTTAGGTTCTTGAAATAGAACATCATATTCTGAAACAGCTTTAACTAAAATAACTTTCTGTTTAGAATCACAGCCTTCAAATGCATTGGATTTTTCAGGATCCTTTGCCTTTACAACCATTAGTAAAAATTGCTTACTTGAATTCACAATTCTTTTCATCTACCCTGAATTTATGAGATAATAATTACCTTTGAGTTTATGAGCTCTTACAATGTATTCTATTCCCTCTTTAGTTAGTTGATACTTATTCTTAGCTCTATAGAAAATAGCTTTTCTATCATAAAAGTATGGACTTCCCAAAACAATACCACATATATCCAATGGAACTATATCTAATTCAACCTCATCTACAAATGTTGATGCAATAGAAAACCTAAGTTTACATTGTCTTGTTACTTGTAGCTTCGTTTATCACAGACCCAACCTAATGGATATGGCTTCTCATGAGGTTTTGTTTGTAATCCAAACTTCTTTACAATTGTTTCAGAAATCAAATTTACTTGTGATCCACTATCAAATAAAGTATCAATCTTATTATGCTTAGAAATCACTCTAATACAAAAAAGCTCATTTCTTTCCCTCTCATTATTTTCATTATCAACAGATTGTGCAAAATTACTTGTGGATGCTTCAGAATCTTTACCTTTAATACCTGTGGCTATAACTATTGTTTAATCGCCTGAATATGATCCCAAGTCCTATTGAATAGCAGTAGCATTATTCATTTCATTTCCACCAAACTTTGTAGGTTTCAGTTCTGGATGCAAAAACCAGTAGTGTGCCTCATCGTGTCCTTCTTTCTTACAATGAGTGCATGAAGGTTTATCCTTCTTTACAGTGTTTGCTTTCCTCTCCTTCCATTTCAATTTCTTCTTTTCCTTGCTCTTGCTTGCAGAATATTTAGATGATCCCCCAACCTCTAGGTTTACATTCTTACCTCTAGCTTCTAGATGTGTGGCTTGAACTGATACATCATCTAAGCTAGTGGGATTAAACATGAGAATAGTATGCTTTAAATAGCTATGAAGACCACCTATATACTTCAATAAAGTCTCAGGTGAGTCTAATGATATACCTAGAGTTAAAGCTCTCTTTTTGAATTCCTGAGTATAAATTTGTATGCTTTGACCCTTCAGCTGATGAAGAGTTTGCTAGTTCATCATTGCCTGCTGCATGTAAGCTAAAGGATAGAATTTCTTTTTGATAACAGAAAAAAATTCATTCCAAGTAGAAGTGATTTTACCATGTTTTTGTAGATCAGCTTGTGTCTTGCCTTCCCACCATACTAGTGCAGCTCCTCCAAGTCGAAGGCTAGCTAGCTGAATCTTCTTCTTTTCTAAATCAAAGTTCTGTACCTTGCAATATACATCAATTTGTCTTATCCAATTATCTAGCTTTTCTGCATTGAGTTCTCCATCATAAATTGACAAATCAAACTTCACATCTAATTTGATTAAGGAAGTTTTCTGCTTCTTCTTAGAAGAGATAGTGTTATGCGAAGAAGATGATGAAGATGATGAAGGTGATGATGGAGGATATGGTGGAGGAGGCATTCCTCCTTTCCATTTTCCTTCTGGACGGGCAACTAGAAAAGGTTCCTCTGCTCCTTTGTCTAGTTTGGGTGTTGCAGTGATTTCCCCTCGACCCTTCTTAAATTCCAGATAAATCTCTTCCACCATGGCTTGGAGTGTCTTAAAATTTTCTATAAATTGAGATTCTGATCACAATGGAGCTTCTTCTGCCATTCTCCTTTGAGAATAGACTCTTCCAATCTCTGGATTAGCCTCAATAAGTTCTCTCCTAGTCTGAGCTTTAGTCTAGTTAGCATTCAAAATCCAACACAAGCTTGTCTAACCTTAATAAAACTAAAACCAAATGCTCTGATACCACTTGATCTGAAATGGATACTAAATCAAGAAGAAAAGGTATTACAAATTCATGTGCAGGAATGCCTATATTACTTAGTGCAATGGATCGAAAAGATTGCGAATAATACATACATTTAACAATTGGAAAACATAACAATTCAACACATCAACACAACAAAAATAATGAAGGAGTTCACCAGACCCCCTGGCTACGTCTCCTAGTCCAAGCTATCAGTGTCGACCTCTATATTATGTCTTCAAGAACAGATTATTACAAGTGTGAGCTCAAACAGAGTCTCAACACAACAGTGACATTAACACATGGATTCACTCGAAATCCTCGAGTCTAAAAGAGTACCAGCCTCTCCCTCTTCGTGCCTCTGTCCCTCTGTTCGCATCTCTGCGTTTTCTGTGTTAATCGTCATTTTTAACACCATTTCGTTACCCTTGTGGAAACTATAACGGTTTACCAATGAAGGGACCGACGGGCGTGGGTGGACCCGACCGTCGGCCTTCCTCTGACACGAATCCTGAAACGGATGGATCAGACGGCTGTCATGCCTCATCTGCCAACGCCCCTTGACATTCCACACCATTTGATCTACCTTCATCTGACGGTTCGCATCCAACCCGATCATCAAACAGCTCGCTCAATCTCCACCGTCTGATCCGTGATCGCTAATCCAATGACTGATGGCCATTTTGGGTGGCCCACTTGCACAGAGATTACCCGCCCGAAAAAGTAGTTTTCTCTCTCTTGTGGCGTGCTACGTGCTGGCTGGTGTATGGAATCAGAGGCAACCCTTCCAATACCACTTTTCGCTTGAAGCCCGCCCGAAATACCATTTACCACGTAACTCAAAAGGTTTGTTGTTTTATTCATAAATCTATTGGGTCCACTGCCTAATGAGGTTTAGTGGTAAACAATGTTTAACCTCATTAATCATGTTTTCCGCTTTTTAAACCTGTTCCACATCTTTGATATTGTGAGCCAATCTCCAACTAGCACCTCATCCGCTGCACTGACATCACCAGAAACCTGTGACTCTATCCCGGGTTGCCACATGTCCTGCTAACGTAGCCATTGATTCTCTGGCCCGAAAATTGACTTGGTTCTATTCTCGGATTTACATGCGATTCAATATCATCTGTTGATCTTGTAGATCTAACAGCTCTTGGGCATTAAGGCTGCGCTTCTTCTCTCCTCACTACATTTGGGTTTTCCGCCATTCTGTCATTGTTTCTTTGCCATACTTTGTTTGCATTTTTTTTAACATATTTGAAGACTTAGACGTAGAGGTTCTATTGAAGATCCATTTTGGATCAACCACCTACCGCCATCTCTTTAGTTACTGCAAAAAAATGCAGTAAGCTCATTTCCAAAGCCGGGAAATTTGTTTTCCTAATGATACGCCCTCAAGGAAAGAAGAAGACAGTGGCCACGACCTCGAGACAGGTCCTCTCCACATGAAAACTATAGATGGAAATGGTCATGGAGGAGTATGAGGACATCTTCACCTCCCTCGCAGGGGTTCCTCTGCATTGTCAGGTCACGCACTCCATCGATATAACCCCAAGTGCACCACTATCCAATGGACCAATCTATCAATGCTCCATTCTAGAGAATGATGAAATCAAGAGATAGATTCAAGAGATGTTGCAGAAAGATCACATCCGTTTGAGTTCACTGCCTTGTGGGAGCCCGATCGTGTTGGTACGGAAGTAGGATGTGAGTTAGAGAGTCTGTATCGACTATCGGGCACTGAACAAGATCATTTTCTGTAATAGGTACCCGATCCCATGGATTTATGACATCCTGGACCAACTGAAGGGGGCAAAATATTTCATCAAGATCAATTTGAAGTCAGGATATCACCAGGTACCAATCAAACCCTCCGATGTGTGGAAGATTGCCTTCAAAGCCAAGGAGGGCCTTTTTGAATGGTTGGTTATGCCTTTCGAGTTTGTTAGTTTCAGTCTTTGCAGCCTTCCTCCAGTGATCAAACATACTCTTACGAAGTGATTTTAAGATGTCAAGGTCAAATTTTGTCATTTCAGTGAGTCTTCAAGTAAAATTTGGTCACTAGGTATTAGGTCTAGGGTTTGCTTTTACTCCTTTCAAAGTTGTCCAAATTTCAGTCCATGTCACCATTCATCTAAGTGTACCATCATTCAAAGGGTTTTCATCATCATGTCAGGGTCTAATGGGTCATTTTACACCTTGTTCATGCTTCAGTTGCGCCTAGGTAAGGTTCATTTCCCTCTCCTAGGGTTTTGAAGGCAATTTCTCTTGAATGGCCAAAACCATCAACAAAACTTGTATCCTGATGTTCATACACCTTCCCATATCCTTAATGTACCTTATTAAACACTTCCTGTCATTGAGATCCCCCAAATTCCTCATTTTCATACAAACCCTAGTTTCTTACTACAAACCCTATTTTCTATGCTAGGCCTATGTTTTGCCGTTTTGGACCCCTTCCCCTCACTCAATTTCTGAGATTCCACTTTCCCCTACTTCCTAACATCCCTCCCTACTTCCCAAAATTTCCTAAAGAATTTAGAATCTCCCTATCCCCTTCATTTCGCTTCATTTCAAAAAATCCCCTGTTCCACACATCGGGGCAGGTTTTACTCAAATGCTGTTTCTGAGCAAGAAAAGATGAATTCGGGAAAACAGAGAGAGGTTTTTGTCCATAATAGGAAAATTAAGGAAAACCTCCTTCAATTTTTACACAGGTGTCATGGTTTTATAGAAATATCAAAAATACAGTTGCCACGGGAGAATTGATGCACCTTTGAAGTGATCTTGGGAAAATCAAGGTTTCTCCTAGCTTGGTTGGCCAAATGAATTTCTTGATGAGTAAAATGATAACTAGACACAAATATATTTGTAATGAGCTATCATGAGCTCAATTTGGAGTTGAGGAAGGCATTCAAAAGTTGACTACAACAGCACTCTGCCTCTAGGTAGCCTCATTTGGCACATTTTGACCAGTCTTGTGAGATTTATTTTTTGATAGGGAAAATGAAATCCAAATTGAAAAATTCTAGTTGGGTTAGAAAGTAGACTAAAAAACCTTTCCAACAAGGTATCCTACTCTCAATTTGGACACTGAGAAGGCCTCCAAAAGTCTCCTACAAAAAGAACTAAGCACAGGGTTTGGTGGCGCGACGCATAGACAAGGCGCGGCGCATTGGGCTGCATTTCTCAGTGTAAAAATACACTGGCGTGGCGCATAGGGAAGGCATGGCACGTTGGGCTTGAGGTGCGGTGCATAGAGCTGCCAAGCCCAATTTTCTCAAAAACTTCATCAAATCGCCCCAAATCGCATGGATTTGCCTTGTGACAAGTAGGTAGACCCTTCATCATTGTTTTTTTCATCCAAGTTTGGTGTTTATGTTATGATGATTGGAGTGTTTAAAAAAATAATCAAACCAAACCCTACCATTTCAAATTTCTCACACAAATATTGTTGCTTAGGGTTTGACAACTATTTTCCACCAAGTATATCCTCTTTCCATCATTCCCTTATCCCATTTATCCCTTAATCTCATTGTTCATTAAGTTAACATACCTCCAAAATTCATTAAGCCCATGCCCCCATTTCCTATTTCCCATAATCCCAAACCCTATTCCATATACTAAACCCTATCCCAACATTCCCTCATATCCCGAGTTACTCATCACTAAGTCCCATTATCCCTATCCATAAATTCATTGCATTCCTTATCATTCATGTCATTTGTAAAATTCCCAAAACCTCAAGTTTCCCAAACAGTCAAGTAATTGTCTATTGTTCCTACATTTGTCAAAATTCCAAAGGGAAAAACCCCACTGTCCACATTGCCCTATTTCCCACAGTCCCTCCCACGTTTGGCAATTGCACCAAATTCTCATTCTTCATCTCATTGAAAGCCAAACAGACTTTGAAACAACATGAAGGCAGACACTGATACATTATATGACCAAGACAGTGACTTTACAACTGAAACTGCATGCACCAGGAGGACACTGGAACGACGTAAAAGGCAAGATCAGCTCCAAATCTTGGCCGAAGCCTCTTTGGCTGAGCATGATACTTGATGAGGCACCTTTAGTCCAAATTTCAAGGAATTTGGAGAAAGTTTTCATTTTTGAATTTCTTTGGTCACAAAACAGGGTTTTCCTCCTTATGCGCCGCGCCACGTGGCGCGCGCTTTTGCTAAGGAGCTCCAAATTACAAAAACTTTGAATTTTTAGATTTGGCATGAAAAATAATGGTTGTTGGTGCATGGCCAAGAAATTTGGGCAGGTTTTGAGTCCTCAAGAGGCCAAAAACACTTAAAACATGACCTCACTGCCCCTATTTTGACACACAGGAAGCAGTCTTGGGAGATTGAAGTTTTGGAGGGGCAAATGACATCCAAATTTAGAAATTCCACTTGGGTTGCAAATTAGACAGGCAGGGCCTTCCAAAAAGCTATCTTGAGCTCAATTTGGACTTCAGGAAATGCCTCAAAATCAGCTCCAAAGTGGCACGACTCATAGAGAATCAGGCGCGGTGCATAGAGGATTTTTGCCTATTTTTCACTGTACAACTTAGAAATTCGCCCAGTTTTGACCAGTTTTGCTTTTTGATGTTACTCTTGATCTTTAATTATGTAATTTAATAACCGTGATGTAATATTGGAACGTTTTTACTTGTTATAGAGGATTCATTCACTAAAAAGTGAAAATTAAATGAATGAATCAGTTTCCTAGCATATAGGGGTAAGTTGTTTGACTACCTAGATTTCAGTTCCTTGTTTAGAATTGGTTCAAACAGCTCCTAGAATGATGAGCTATACCCCTAGAGGCATGGGAAGGAGCTAGCCTTGTCTATATCATGTAATTTCTCAGTCATTTTCAGGGTTGGATACTTGGGATTGCTTGGCACTCTATTGTACATTTCATTTCTGCAATTTTGGCAAAGGAAAGACCAGGGTTTTGCAGCACTTCTTGGAATCCATGTGGCTCTATGTTTTGATCTTGTTTCTCTCTATGTATTTTTAAGTTCATTTATGTTTATGTGTATCATTTTCCCTTCTCTTTTCTTCTGCAATTAAACAAATGAGTGATTAAGGTAGAACTCATTGGACTGCTATGCTCTGCCTTGAAATTTTGTTTAATTCTACATGTTTTCATCTGTTTGAGGAGGACTCTTGAGACCTTCTTACCCTCCTTAGCCCCTCACCAGTATGACTCATCCATTCATTCAATCCAAAGCATCAAAATGATTGCCTTCCTTGCCCCAATCAGAACTCGGCAAAAACTAGGCCTCATCCCCGGACCCAAAATTTTCCTGTCCCTTTTTTCCAACAAAACCCTTAAAAACTCAAATCGAATCCTAGCACTTCATACCTAGCCTAAGATTAGTTTTTAAATCAGTCATCTCAAGCCCCATCTAATTATCTTTTGCTGAGATTGACCCGGAGAGAGCCCTCTCCTGTCTTCGTAGGCCTAGCTACGAGGCTGAGCGTGGTTTGATGTGGACCTAGAATTTTGCCTTTTCAGCCTGAGGCAAATCTAGGCTCTAACAGGGTTGACGAATGCTCCTACAACCTTCGTTAGGCTAATGGATAAGCTACCATCGCCCTAGCTAGTTTATTTCCATTTCTGTTTGTAAACATATTTCAGTATTTTATAGTATTGAAATGAAGTATTATTTTCTGCTGCATCTCTATATGTCTGGTTATATCTATAATTTGTTGCGTTCATGTTTAAATCTAGATCAGTGGTAGCAGAGCAGTCTGTTATTTCTCTATCTTTCTTTGCATGTCCCCAACGAGGTTGGGATATAAGGAGTTAGGGCTTGAACTAGTTGAACCTTTGCAAGACCAACATCGCAAATCCTGATGGCCTCCCATGGAGGATGAAAAGAAAGATGAGGGGGTAGGAGATCCTATCAAAATCTTGCTTGAAGGGGCCCTCGAGTGACAAAGGAATGCGATGATGGACAACTCTACCTAGATCCTTCAACAACTACCCAAGGGTGACACATCTACTTCCAACAGCTACTCTACAAGCACCACACCTTTTAAGGTACAAGTTAACTTTGACATTCTCATATTTGAGGCTCGGATAGATGCATATGTGGTAGATAAATGGTAAAATGTGTTAGAAGGGTATTTTTCTGTTCATGATTTTTTCCAGCCTAGAAAACATTACTTTCTCTCTTCTCAAAGTTGCCCCCAACGTCAAGGACTGGTGGGAAACCTATTGAGAGAAAAGGATGAAAGTACGGCTTCCCTGTTTTCAGCCACACCCACTTCGAGTTCATTCCGGGCTGCCATCAAGGAGCAGTACTACCTTGTCAAAAGCTATGAGGATCAATACATAAAGTGGACCACGTTGTTGCAGGGAATGGACCAAGATGTGCTGGAGTTTAGAAATATTTTCCATACCCTTCGCACAAAGTTGGGAATCAAGGATTCAAAGCAGCATTTGGTACTCAAATACAGCGGCTGCCTTCACAGGTACATCCAGGATGAAATAGAATTCCTAAACATATCCTTTCTCGGCATGACATACAGATATGCCGTCAAGATCGAGCAAAAGTTTAAAGAGAAAAAGCGAGACTTTGGATTTGCGAATCCTAAGCAAGGGAAAGGTTCCCCAAAACCGCAGAACAAAGGACAAAGCCAAGGTAAGGTGACCCAAGAAAACCTGCGAAAGCTGCAAGAAAAGAACAGTGCCACGAAGCCTAAAGAGGACATGGGAAAGTGGTGTGAGTTACATAAGAGCTCCACTCAAAACACAAGTGAGTGTCGGGCCAAGCAGTCACCAGTAGCCGAGCCTAAGACTTCAAAATCAAATGCATGTTCTGACTCTGAGTCAGACCCTGACAAGGGAAATGACAAAGGGAAGCAAATTATCGATGCGGAGCCCAATGCCACCATTTCCACCACGAAGATCCAGAAGGAGGAAACCAAAGATCAAGAGGATGAGGAGCGCCTCTTCCGCTCCTAGATGTGGGTAAAGGGCTCCTCGTTACAGTTCATCGTCGAAAGTGGGAGAAAAAATAACCTCATTTCGGTAGAGGTCGTGAAATGGTTGGTATTACCAACCACAACACATCCACAACCTACACCATTGGGTGGATTCACCAAGGACATGATCTTCGCGTGAGCTAGTAGTGTTTCCTTCCATAAAACATCGAGCCCTTCACGGATGAGGTATTCTGCGACGTTGTTCCCCTTGATGTTTGTGATGTATTATTAGGCCAAACATACTTGTGGAAGTGACATGTTGTGTATGAATCAAGGCCTCATGTTGTTATTTTTACTTTGTGAAATAAGTTGTAAAGGGTACTGATGGTAGCACCGCCTACTGCCATCTCTTCGGTTACTGCAAAACAATGTAGTAAGCTCATTTCAAAAACCAGGAAATTTATTTTCCTGATGATACCCCCTCAAGGAAAGAAGAACATGGTGGCTACGACCTCGAGACATGGCCCCTCTGCACAACAACTATAGATGGACAAGGTCATGGAGGAGTATGAGGACATCTTCACCTCCCCTGCAGGGGTTCCTCTACATTGTCAGGTCAAGCACTCCATCGATCTGACCCTAGGTGCGTTGCTGCCCAATGGACCAATATATCAATGCTTCATTCTAGAGAATGATGAAATCAAGAGGTAATTTAGGAGCTATTACAAAAAGGTCACATCTCTATGAGTTCATCACCCTGTGGGAGCTCGATCGTGTTGGTATAGAAGAAGGATGGGACTTGGAGACTTTGTATTGACTATCGGGCACTGAACAAGATCACTGTTTGTAATAGGTACCTGATCCCACAGATTGATGACCTCCTGGACCAACTGAAGGGGGAAAAATATTTTAGCAAGATCTATTTGAAGTCAGGATATCACTAGGTACCAATTGAACCCTCCGATGTGTGGAATACTGCCTTCAAATCCAAGGAGGCCCTTTTCAAATGGTTGGTTATTACTTTCGGGTTGATGAATTCTCTTGCAACCTTCATGAGGCTAATGGATGACATCTTGCAGCCATTAACCAACTCATTTGTAGTGGTATAGTTGGATGAAATCCTGATCTTCAGCCAGAGTTGGTAAGAGCACCTCCACCACATCCGACAGGTTCTCCAAACACTGCAACAACACAAGTTATGTGCCAATTTGGAGAAATGCACTTTTGGCATGACCCAGGTTTAGTATCTTGGATACATTATTGATGAATGGGGGGTGCATGTGGATCCAACCAAGATCAAATTCATTCGGGATTGGAAATCTCCAACCACTCTGACAGAGCTCTGTAGCTTTCTGGGTCTTGCCAACTTCTATGCAAGTTCGTGTTGACATTTTCTCGTATCACTTGGCCCTTGAGTCAAGTTACCAAGGGAGGAGTGAAAGAAAAAAAATTTTGGTCTAAATCTCAACAAAAGGCATTCACAGAGTTGAAACATCACCTCTACTCGACACCAGTCCTCCCATTACCAGACTTGTAACAACCATTTGAGTTTGAGACAGATGCCTTTGAATTTGCTATTGGGGAAGTCCTTACTCAACATGGGCATCTACTGGCATATCATAGTGAGACACTTTCAGACGCAGTCCGGAAGTATCCCACTGATGACAAAGAGATGTATTCCATTTTGTATGCCTACCGACAATGGAAGCATTACATTTTGGGGAAGGAAACTATCATCCACACAGACCCAAGGGAAATTGTAGAATGATCACCATCAGAAGTGGTCCACATACCTGAAACAATTCCATTTGAATATCAGGTATAAGAAGGGAAGCACCAATAATGTTGTAGATTGTCTCAGTCGACCACCGATCATGGCATTAACCACTGTACTTAACTCTTATGGGCAGAAGACTTCTGATTGGCCACTTCTCTACAAAAGTGACCCAGAATTTGGCCACACATACCAAACACTCTTGTAGGCTCAGCATGTTCCAGATTTTCACCTCGAGGATGCCATATTATGCCACTTGGGTCACCTTTGTGTTCGTTCAAGCGAGTATGCCAAGATGATTTGGGAAGCACGCTATAGTTGGGTTGTTGGGCATTTCAGGGTCGAGAAAATAGTGGCAGTACTGCATAAGTATTTCTATTGGCCGAATCTTTGAGAGGATTTCGGGAAGTATATCAGATCATGCACCTACTGTGTCATTTCCAAACCAACCATCAAGAAGAAAGGCCTCTATACAACACTTCCTACCCCTAATCGACCCTGGCAATCCATCTCCATGGATTACATGTCGGGCCTTCCTTCTACTAAGCATTGGACTGACTGTGTTTTTGTGATCGTCGACAGGTTCTTGAAGATGGCCATTATGGAGGCCTACAAGAAGAATACCACAGCGAAAGCCACTGCTAAACTCTTCTTTGAACGAGTGTGGGTACACTTTGGGATCCCCCAATCTATCATCTCAAATTTAGACAATAGGTTCCTCAGTACATTTTCATCCGGTCTCTAGTCGATGCTGGACACCAAAGTTACTAAGTCCACTTCCTTCCATTCCCAAACTGATCGCTAGATAGAGGTTGTCAATAGGATGATCGTACACATTCGATGCATGTACAACTCAAAGAATCCACACACATGGGATGAGAGCCTCCACTATGTTCAACACAACTATAATCAAGCTCTCCGCAACTTGACTGGACACAACCCTTTTCAGGTGGGTTTGGGATTCCAACCACTATGTCCCATTGATGTGGCCATGCCATTTGTAGCTACTCAGGCACATTCGGCTCATGTCCAGTTCGAAAGAAATAAGAAAAATAGCTTCATTGAGCACATCCAACATATTCGCCAGCAGGTCCATGACATTCTGGAGAAATAAAATGCCAAGTACAAGTAGTGACATGATCAACATCGGGTGCCACACAAGTTTCAAGTGGGTGACAAAGTCTGGTTGCATTTGCAAAAGGAATGCCTTACCAGAGCCTATCGGAAACTCAGACCACTCTGATATGGTCCTTACACCATTACCAAGGCTGTGGGAGAAAATGCATTTGAGCTCATCATTCCCCATTCCTTGGCATACACCCAGTGTTCAATGTGGACTGCCTTTGGCCATACTTTCCACCATTACTAAACACATCCCACATTGCAGAACAACTCACACCCACAGAGTTAAATCCAGATTGCATGGAACAAGTTGCAACTAGTCGGATCAAGGAAACATAGATCAAGCACACTCTCTAGTAGAAGGTCCAACTGTATCGAGTTGTCAAAGCAGGCCAACTCCTTCACCAGGGCAAGTGGCTCACCGGGGACCAAGTCTAGCAGAAGTTTCCTCATCTCATGGAGGAACTCAACGCAATGGGGACCATTGCTTTCTAAGGGGGGAGGAATGATCCAAGTGGATATTGGTGGCCACTTGCCAATTCCACTCGGACCCCCACCATTGTTTCTTTTAGTTTTTTAGTTTCCTTAATTGTAGCATAGTTTACTATTTTTAGCAGCTTTTCGGGTCTTGAGCTTCCACAACTGTTTTGAAGACCTAAATGATGTTTTTTTGGAAACTTGATAGAAACATGGGTCCATGGACCCATGTTTCTCTTTCCAAAGTTGTAGTCCTCTGATAGATCTTTCTAACGAGGTATTGTGCGCATCAAATGGAGATCATATGCCAAAGTTACGACCTCGGGAAGTTGATGTACCAATTTACCCAAAACGGGGCCCATAGTTTGGTGCTTCATCTCCCAGGGTTGGGTTTTTGGATGTTTAGGGTCTTCCATTGTTTCTCAACAATAAATAGGCCTTCGAGCCTCATTGTAAGATAGTTTAGAGGCATGTAGTTGCCACATCTCTTCTCAAATATAAGCTACCATCGCCCTAGCTAGTTTATTTCCATTTTTATTTTTAAGCATATTTCATTATTTTACAGTAACGAAATGAAGTATTGTTTCTACTGCATCTCTGTATGTATAATTATATCTGTAATTTGTTGCGTTCCTATTTAAATCCATATCACTTATACGTGTATTCATATTGGATTCGATTTTGTAATTGACATGCAGACATGCTTTACTATTTTTGAGCATGGGTATGTCTGCTCAGACAACAATTTCTTTTTGATCTCTTTCGATGGCTTGGCAGGTTGAATTCTGGCGAACTCCTCCTCAGTCTCGGCATGATTCCTTCTATATACTTAATACATTTCGGCCATCATGTACCACTTCTGACCTCATATATTAGGGGGCATCTGTTATAGCACCATTTACCACTTTTGGTAGATCTGATGCTCTGATTATGGCCTAGGGCAACCCTTCCTTGTAGACTTGGTCCAAAATATAAAAAACAATTTTTATTCTTGTTGTGGCTAGCAACAATCCCCCTTCTTATTTAGTTTTATTACTAATACTAAATAAGTGGGGACCCTTCTCTAAAAAAAATAAAAATAAATTAGCACTTATATTCCCTTTTTGAATAAATCTTACTATCATAAACTTAGGAGAACACCCGCAAAAAATCCAAAAGGACTTAAGTTTTATGATAAGTTCGAACAAAATCATTCTCTCAATAATAAAGCATCGCATCGCAAAAAGGTAATGGATGACACCATATAAGCAAACTACTAAGATTGCAAAATTGCAATGCGAGATCGCACACTGAAGAAGCTCATCGCGCATCGCAGTTTTCATATGCCTCAAGTATCACTTAAGGTAAAATACCTCAACTCGGAGATATGCAATAATGCATCCCGCAAATCGCATCTTGCAGAAACATGTGGTGATAGATGATTGTTAAACACAACGGATTAGTGATATTGCGATCTGTGATATTGTGAAGCAAATCGCAAAATCGCTTTATCGTAGATTTGCAGGGCTCATCGTTCAAAAAAGCTTTTTCCGTAATCCGATGCCAAGTTATGTGCATTAATGTTAATTTAATGAGTTAGTTGATGATCATTAATGAGATAAGGTTTGGATCTAATCGAAAGGTCATTTCACGTAGGGTGGTATATTTTATATGATTTTGGCATTAAAAGCTTTCCCATCACCTTATTTCTTATCATTACTCTTTCCTTATTTTTAAATTGTAGGAGCGAAAATTAGAAAGATATACGTATCAATGTTCAGAGTATAATGGGAAAGAAGGGAAAAGCTCCGATTTCTGAAGACAAAGAAATGACACCCTTATACATAGACACCACCTGTAATAGAGATGTCGACATAACTACTTGGGAAGGCATGTACAGTCTACTCGAAGAAGAAAATCCTAGAGTAATGGAGGTTAAAGCAACTGCAGACTCACACGGGTCATCTGAGGTGTCGATTACAGAACTTGCATGTTCATTCTTGCACCGGATAGTGGCAAGACCCAAGATTCTTCCATACACAGACATGGTCAAATGGGTACTAGATAGTGTTGATATAACAGACAGACAATTTAAGACTCAGAGCCAAGAACTCATTGGGTCGTTCACTCCACAAAATTTAAGGTTTATATATCCTCTAACAAAAACGCGCAAGAGGCAAAAACTATCACCAGGGAAGCCTGGATCGAGAAACGGAGGCAGTTTTCCGATGGCATTGCTGGGCAAAACCCCTTGAGAAGGAAAGCCTTTGGTCACTCATTCACCTATAAGCCTGGAAAATTGTAGGAAAAAGTGCTAAAGGCCAAAGGCAAAACCCGAGCTCTAAAAACCAGTGGTATTTATCAGGGATATGCTAAAGTGCTTTGTAAATTTCTGATCATTTGATTTAGCATCTACAGACAAGTTGGAGACAAAAGGCTGAGGAAAGAGCAGAGTCCATCAAGAAGTTAACCAAGTTGAATTGGGATTCTTACTGGCAGTGCTTGGTTAAACCACACAGTCAATGCATGACTCTCAAAAGCCTTATTAACTCTACCGAGAAGATAGCACCAACACTTGTCGGTTCTGTTTTCGAAGGGCAACTAAAATTGAAGGTTGGCCAACCAACTCTCCTCAAGCCGATGCTAAATGCTTGCGACCAAAGAGAACAGATACATAGATAGTTAATTTCCAGATTCAATTTTAGTTTTAGTTTTGATTTATTTTTGCCTTAGATGAGGATGGTCATCAAAACCTCCTCCTATATTTTTGTAATAGACTATTTTTAGGATTTAGCTAGTAGTATTTCAACCCCTCTCATGCATTTAGAGAAGGGTCCTGAAATTTGTGAAAAACATTTCCTCAGAACATGCACTTCTGCACCCTCAGAGGAGGCTTTGATAAATGAATGGAACAAGATTTATTGATATCCGTGTTTAATGTCTGCTACTGAAATGCACTTTTGTACTCTTAGTAGATGTTGAATTAGGAAGAGATAAATCATTATTGTTGAAGCTCAAGAACTTTTTATCAATGGTACTTTTATCTCTTAATGATTTCTGCTTATGTGTTAAGGTGATATTTATGTTCAGTTATTTATATATGAATGCTTGAATGTTCGAGTTATCATTTGGCACTTCTGTCAGTGATGACTATTCTATTTATGCTTAATGTATGAATGACTTATTATGCGATATGTTTCTCATAATTGTTTCAGCTAACTTTTTATATGAAATGGTTCATTTTTATTGAATTCTTTTCTCATAGCAATTGAATGATCTTTATTACCAATCGCTATTATAAATTATTTTAGATGGCATTACTGAAAGGTTAAATCCCGGGTTAGTTTTAGAATTAGATATTTCTATTTATTAGAATACAATTGCATACTGTTAAATTAGATTTAGAATAAAAGCATTTTACTTAGGAATTATTAGAAAGGAAATATCAATTCTCATCACACACACACAAATTGGGAAACTGGTCCCACTATCCCTAGTCGGACCCCCCATCCCAAATGGAAAAGGAGCTGCTTTCAAGGTCCGGACCGGGTGGGTATCCCCATTGTTGTAGACCCGATTTTTGGGGCTTCAACATATTTGGCACTAGAAGGAGGGCCCTAACTATGAATGGATAGTAAATTTAAATCTAAATACCATTCTGAGAGTAAATCTCTCTCAACATCTCCCCCGACTTCACCATCACACTTGGAATCTTTAGATCTTGAGTGAGAAGTTGATAAAATAACAACCAATGCCACAAACTCGAACATTTTAGAGAAATGTACTGTTGAACCTCCTGAAGTTGAATCTTTGATCCATAAACTTCAAGGATTTTCTATATCCCCCCAAAAATCTGAAATATCTCAAGGTATGTGACTTCGCAATATAATCCTTCTCATCCTCTTACCAGATTGTAGAGTGAAAAGTTTGGTATCGAACCAACTGAATTATCTCTATCTAAAAGGAAAAGAGAAAGGAAATCACCTAAAGGGTTTGATAGTGAGACTCTTTCATCATCATCATCCATCTCAACCTCTCCACTGCGAAGTCAACCATCCACCCCTCCACTTGAAATTGTTGTCCACCAAACTACTGGAACTTCAACATATGCTTCTCAATCATCTGGAACTGTAATATCCTCATCTTCCCAACCACAAGGAACATCTTCTGCACTTTCCTTTGTTAGTAGTTCAACGATGGCCCAAACCCCATGGAATAACCCAGGGGCAGTCTTAATTCCTGCGCCCTTGAGTCAAATACCTGCCTAAGTTTAATCCTGAAGCAGGCATGCTAGCAGAAGAACACATAAACAAGTTTATGTTATATGTAAATCTAAATGGAGTTACTAATGAAGATGTTGTTGTCCGGCTCTTCCCTTACACTTTGCAAGGAGCAGTCGGATCCTGGTATTTTTCATTACCATCAGGATCTATCACTAGTTGGGATATTTTCCAAGAGCAATTCTTGACTAAGTTCGGTGATGATAGGTCTACTGCAACATTGATCAATGATCTGTTGAATCTTAAGACTGAATCAAGGGAACCTATCAAAGATTTTAACTCACGTTTCAATAAACTTTTGAATAAAATTCCTACCGCTTCCAAGCCTAGTGAAGAAGTTCGAAGTGAATGGTACATATCTGCTCTACCATCAAACATAGCGATCTTCGTTGATAGGGCTACCAAAACAACTTTGGCTGATAATATGAAGGAAGCAATAGCAGTAGAAAAACGTATCATAGCCTTAGAAAAGAAAAACGCTTTCGATGAACAAAAATCTAAGAAGGTCACTTTTAGAGAAGATCCCAAGAAAAAATAATCAAAAGACCCATTTGATTTAGAAGGATTGCAGAAAGTTTTGAAAACCATGTCTAACGAAATGGTTGACATTAAGAAACAAGTAGCAGAGACTTATTCTAAAAAGCCTTACAAGCCTTATAGAAAAAATCCTTCAACTGATTCAAAGCCTCCCAATGCTATCACAAATGCAGAATCAGAAGAAGAAGAAGAGGAAGTTTCTAATAAGGAACCTACTGATGAAGAAGAAGTTGTAGAAGTACAGGGAATGTGGGACTTCATCCTCCCAGATGAAGAGGATCAAGAGGCATCACCAGTCAGTACCAAAAGTAGAAATCAACTCAATCCTCCACAAACTACTCCTAAACAAAAGAGCACAAGCTCGATATCTAAAGATAAAGTCGTAGGTAAGAAATCATCACCCAAAGCGACTCAAACAAGCCCAGTCCAATCTGATTCACCAACTCCATCTAAAACATTGATTGTTTCTGATGAGATGGAGTATAATATTGTTGAAGACATGAAGAATACTAGGGCTAACATTACTTTTCATGAATTGAGCAAATTAAAACATCAACAAAAGCTACTTTTGAAAGAGTTACACGCAATACCTGTTGCACCTCTGCCTGCCATTGTAATCTCACAAGCTTCTCATGAGATGGGAAGACCTCCAACTAATGTGACTAATAAAGTTTATCCAAATGATATTGCTTTAATTGGAGGAAGGTCAAGATATCATACTCCCCCATTTCTTCTTACTTATGAAGTTTTCAACAAAAAATTGCATAATTGTTTGGTAGATTCAGGAGCTTCATCTAATATCTTACCTAAATCAATATGTGCAAAGTTAAACGTTCAACCTCAAAAATCTACAGTACGCATAGTTCAGCTGGACCAGTCACAGGTTGAAGTGATCAGTGAACTAAATCAGGTTACCATAAGGCTCTCATCTAATCCAAAGGTATGTCAAGTCATTGATATTTTAGTTGTAGACATTTCAGAATTTTATGGCTTAATTATTAGTAGGGATAGGTCTGAAAAGCTTCATGGATACTTTGCAAATTAGTTAGTCCAGAGGGAAACAAAACTATGCTAACTTGTAGACTCGAGTTCGATTGCACCAATAACACTGCAGAATACGAGGCTTTAGTCCAAGGATTATACAAGGAAATTGGATTAGATATCAAGTATCTAGTGCTGACCTCATGGAAAACGTAGCTTCCAAGCTCATTCCCTCAGAAGACCATAGCCCAGACAGATTATCAATCTAATTGATCTCTAGACCCTCGATTCTTGATAATGTTACAAACTGGAGAATTTTCAACGATGATCCTGATATTGTAAGCTTACTCACATCAAATGGATCTTACGCTAATTAGATAATTGATGAGGACCAACATGACAAACAATTGCAACAAGAAAGCACTAATAATGCTATGCCAAAATCACTAGTCAAGTTGGAAGACCTATGTGATTTGAAAGACCGATTCAATAGATCTACCAATTCAAAACTTCAGAGTTCAACTCTGAACTATGAATTAGTAAATCTAGGAACTGATACCAAGCTGCAGAATATCAACCTAGGTCTTGGCCTAGCCCCGGAAGAAAGATTAGCTTATGTTCGTCTCCTGAAACAATACAAAAGTGTCTTTGCCTGGAACTACGATGACCTTAAGACTTACAACACTTCTATCATATAACATACTATCCCAATAATAACCAATGAAAAACCTATCCAACAAAAGTTGAGGAAGATCCATCCTAATCTAGAAAGCTAGATTAAGTTTGAGCTCAACAAATTATTGAAAGCCAAAATTGTTTTTCCCGTTCGACATTCTAGATGGGTTTCCAACTTGGTTCCTGTCAGAAAGAAAAACGGAGACATTAGAATTTGTATTGACTTTTGAAACCTTAACAAAGCCTGCCAAAAGGATAATTTTCCCCTGCCTCCCATGGAGCAAATATTGCAAGCGTTTGCAGGATCATAATTAATGTCCTTTTTAGATGGTTTCTCCAGCTACAACCAAGTTTTGATCCATCCTGATGATCAACTAAAAACCACGTTCAGAACCAAATGGGGTAATTACGCATATCAAAAGATGCCTTTTGGTCTGATCAACGCTGGCGCCACATTTGAAAGGGCCATGGACATTGCATTTAAGGGATTAGTAAACAAATTAATAGTAATTTAGTTGGATGATATAACTGTATATTCTAAAAAACGTGGTAATCATATTACAGACTTAAAGTAGATCTTCCAACGTTGCCAAAAGTATGGGATTTCACTTAATCCAAAAAAGTCCTTTTTACATTAAGTAAAGGAAAACTTCTTGGATTTATAGTGTCAAAATCTGGAATCCATATTGATCCCGATAGAATTAAGGAGACTTCCAAAATACCCTTGCCTCACAACAAGAAAGCTATGCAATCCTTCCTTGGCCAGATTAATTTTGTTAAGAGATTTGTTCCAGAATTCTCAAGGATTGTATCTCCCTTACAAGCAATGATTAAAAAGAATTCACTCTTCAAATCTACAAGGGGACGAATTAAATTATTCTGACGTCAAGAAACAAGCTTATGCTATTTTCAAAGCGATCAAGCACTTCAAACCCTTCCTTCTTAAAATCCATACAAAAATCATACTACCTTTTCCAACAGTAAGAAATCTCTTAGTACAGAAAGACGTGGGTGAGAAAAGAGAAAATTGGGTTACTACCTTACAAGAATACGACGCTGAAATTAAACCACCAAAGATTGTAAAAGGTCAAGGCTTTTGCAAAATGCTGGCTGGAGCATCACTTATTTCTAAAATACCATCTTAAAATCAGGAAGTACAAATGTATGAGGTAAGCCTAAACGATATTGAATCATTAAATGCTGATATCAAATTTTATCTAAAGAACGGATATGCTCATTCAAACCTGGATTATACAATGAAAAGAGCCCTAAGATTGAAGGCTAAGCAATATCAACTCATAAACGATGTACTTTTTAGGATGAATTATAATTCTATTCTCCTTTGATGTCCTGAGAAATCTGAAGCTGGAAAAGTGTTGCAAGAACTCCATGATGGACCAACAGGTGGACATTATGATGGATATGCTACAACACATAAAATCTTGCGCGTAGGGTACTATTGGCCTACACTATTTAAAGATGCGGATATCTATGTAAGGAAATATTAAGTTTGTCAAACTGCTACTAGAAGACAAAAGAAGCCGTTGTTGCCTTTGCAACCAGTCAATATCGATCAACCCTTTAATCAATGGGGATTGGATATAATAGGTGAGATCATTCCTCACTCTTCTAAATAACATAGGTATATCCTTACAGCTACAGATTATTTTACTAAATCGGTAGAAGTAGTTCCTTCGAGGACAGCTAATGCTAAACACATCATTGACTTCATAGATCAGTTCATAATCACCAGGTTTGGTTTACACTCTGCTTTAATGTTTGATAATACATCATATTTTTCTGGAAATGCTATGACTGAATTTGCGCTCAAAAGAGGTTTTAAGCTTAATACTCTGCCAATTATTACCCACAGGGGAACAAGTTGGCCGAATCAACGAATAAAACTTAATCAAAATCATTAAGCGAACTATCGATCAAAATCATAAGAATTGGCACAAATCTTTGATGTATGCTCCGTGGGCAGACCGAATAACGCAGAAAGCCTCCATTGGCACTTCTCCCTTTAATTTAGTTTATGGGAAAGAAGAGGTTCTGCCAACTCACCTAGCAATTCCCTCTTTGGCCTTAGTTCAATTTATTGATGAAACACCAACTTCATCCTTAAAACTAAGACAACTGCAAATCCTTAAGCTAGAACAGAAATGAGCACAGGCTAAAATAACACATGCTCATCATCAAGTATTAGTAAAGGCTTCTTTTGATTCAAACATGGTATCCAGAAAGGACTTTCAAATTGGAGATTTAGTTTTAAAATGGGATAAGGCTCACGAAGAAAAAGGTAAACATACGAAATTCCAACAAATGTGGCTTGGCCCATTCCAAATTGCGGAAATCATAGGTCCATCCACTTTTATGTTGCAGGATTTAGTAGGGAAAAGAGAATCTTTACCTATTAACGGGCAGATCCTCAAAAAATACTTTCCATAGAAGATCACTTCTTCTATTTTTTGTAAATTAGTTTTTCCTTTATTTTGATAATAAAACCAGTTGTAAATGGTTACATTTGGAATTCACGAAAAAGACTAGTATTTCTTTTAGATTTTGTTTTTCACTTGTATAAATAGAACTGATTTGGAAAATTGGTCATTATTATTGAAAGATACAGTCAAAGGCTATAAGCCTGGAAATGATACTAGTTTCAACCTTGCAAATTTTGATAAAAAGAAACCTTTAGTGGGAATTTGTTTTATATCAATCAATGAAAAGCATCAATAACAAAAAACAAAGATTCTCTGTAGAAAATCTCTTTCCAAAAACTCTACCATTGTCGTCCAGAGCTATTCTTAAGGAACCAATGACTTCCTCCCCACCTAGAGAATTATGAGCTTCAAGGAATAATCCAGTGATACACTGTAAACTTAAAGAATAAGAGGTCTCATCACGAGCCGACTTATCATGATCATAAATATTATAGCTTGCTGACTTTGCCAAAACTGCATACCACAACAGGGCAATGACTCAAGATTATTGCAATCAAAAGACAAGGGGTCTCATCACGAGCCAGCTTGTTCAACAAAGTTATAAATAAAGTGAGTGGCACTGCCATAATTTGGCTACCAAACCAAGACATTGTTCTTTAAGAATTAAAAGAAAATAAAATCAATAAGTGTGGATATAGATTTCCCTTTGAAAATCATATATTTCTCCAAGTAGGATACAGGATCATTGCTGGGTAACAGGTAACCCTGCCGAGGCTATAAACGCCTGCTAGCAGCAGAGGCTCTACCTACGATAAATGAGCATATTTAAAACTGATTTACAGAGAAGACTTTGTTTTTATCTTTATAAATCAGAGAGGGCTCTCTCTTTAAGGTTTGTCTCTGTTTTGTGAAGATTTTAGGCTAGTTATGGGTTCAGGATTTGTTTTTATGTTTTGGTTGAAAGATGTCTTCTATAGGTAAGGTGGAAATCTTCAGATAGTTCTAGTCCATTGGGAAATGGAGTCTGTGGCTACAGGTTGTCTGAGATATTAAGTTGAGTTGCTGAAACTGCAGGGCCATTCAAATACATCAGGAAACAAAATTTAAATTGTAATTATGAGGTGTGTTTAACCAGTGAAAAGCAATTAAGAATTCTCCACTAATCTGGGGTGTAAGAAAGAGATATATTGCACAGGAGCATACTTGAATTCCTGAAACAACAATCACTGTGAAAGATATAGTTTGGAGGTGCAGCAGTTAAGAATTACACCTTATGACTATAACTGAAGAAAAACATTTATAACAGCATGGATTGAGTTCAGGGTATTCTGCGAATAAATCCTGGAACTATTCTTTTTCTTTGCCATTAACTATGAAACACAGAAACATGAATGAGCTATGAAAGGATATCAAAACACATAACGAAGAGTTTTTAAGGAAAACTTATTGTGCCATGAAGTACGCAGGAATCCTGTAACATTCAGCAAAACACCACAATGACTCAGATCATGCAGAGCTTTGGAAATTCCATCAGCCTTTGTATTAATACTCTGAAAATTTACAGCATAAGGAACTCTAGAAGAGAAATCAACAACCACCTTGCAAACTTATGCGAGGGGGGTATATATACAAACGGTCATACAAAATATCTGAGGCGTTGAGTCATCTGAGAAATAAATATGTTCACCAACTTGTACAGAACAACAGATAAGAAGTTATTACAGCTTTGAATACAACATAAATGCTCTTCAATTCTGTCAGAAGACTTTTTGACCTTTGGAGGCCACTGAGTCGGTTGAATGTTCTGTTATAAATGTTGGATGACGTGTCTTTGTGGCTCTATCCTCCTGTATCTTTTCGGCCCTGTCACCTATGACTGTCAGTGCTGCTTTAGTGGCCGAATAGTTTTGCTGAGTTGGCTCAGCCCTTTCTTCTCCATGCATGCTGATTTTATCAAAATTTTCCTGTGCATGATAATTTATATAAAAAGAAAAACTTGAATACAGGCTCTGGTTTATAGTATTGTTTGTATCATTTTGGTCCAGAATTCCTGTGTGGGCAATTGATGTCTCAGGATTGCCTCTAGAGTCTCATCTGCCTCTGTGTATTTGTAGAAATTTGGAGGCACTTCAAACAAATGTTGAATCTCATTCATAATGAAAAATAAATTCTCAACCCTGTTGTAGAGACTTTGCCCTGATGTTGGCCCTGACTCTTCTGAAGTGCTGGGTCTTTCTGTAATCTGATTTGTAGCAAATGTGTTGACCCTTTTGGCATAATGTTCATGGGAAAGTAGTCTTCCTGCGCTATTCAGTAAGCTAGGAAGACCTCTGTTTTGCAATGCCACAAATTTGTCCGTGAACTTATTAACCTCTGTCTGCATATCCTGGCTTCTTCTTTCCAGTGTTTGTACCAGGTTTCTTAGTGTGAGGACCCTCTTTATCAGCTGGATGGTTTCAATTCTACTGGAGATTCCCATGGCTGCCAGCTGAGCACTTGTTCTATTGTTAAGCACATTAATCATTCTATTGGCAACCTCAGGCATATTGCCTAGAGATGCCCTTGATCTCTGGATTTCTCTGTGTGCTTTTCCTATGAGCTCTATTTGCTCATGAATGGTCTCAATGTATTGCCATTGATCAGTGATTGATTGGCCAATGTTGGCCCATAAAACTGTCTTAAGCTCAGCTGTCACTTTGTCAAGTGTGAGCTCCTTCTCCAGCTCCTTTATCTTATCCTTAAGGGCCTTTATTTCCCTTCCTTTTTCTACTACAGTCTGCTTGGATTTGTCATATATTTCATTGAGCTTAGCTAGACTCTCCCTGGCCTCATTAAGCTCTGCCATTTGGGCTTCCAGGGCTTGGATTTCATTCTTGAGCTTCTGTATGTCCAGGCTTGGAGCCTCCTCTGTTGTTGGTGCAGTTGCTAATGTAGATGGTGCTGTATGTTCAGTAGGAGGAGCTGTAGTCTGAGGAGGTTCCTCCAGGTTAATTATTTCTGGAGGAGGCTGAGATGTTTGGCCTCCTTTTTGTTGTAATCCTGCCTGCAGTGCAGCCTGTGCAACCTCTGATTCTCCCAATTTCTCTTGTGTTTGGATCAGCTGTTTGTATAGGGACACCAGCATAGCTGATGCATCTTGGTCATGTCTCAGCTGGGCAACTTCTCCAGTTTGTGGGTGAATGGTTGCTGGGACTTTTACCATTTTCCTTAGTGCTGCCATATCTGCATCCCTTAACTTCAATAATGCTTGTACAGCCTTGATGTCCTTGGGATCATGCCCAAGTTCTATGATTATCTCCTCTAAGGCTTTGATTCTGTTGTCCTTTGCTTGAGAGGATGCTCTCTCCAACTCAAGTTGGGCAGCTGTATTATTTAGGCTATTTTCTAGCTTGTAGTTCTCCAATGTCTTATCTGCCAAGGAGGCATACACCATCTCACCCGTTTGCTTATGTAATTCGATTTTATCCATTGGCTGGATGTCCTTGGCAAGGACCTCAAGGTTGGTCCTTATGTAATCTGCAGCTGATTGCGGCTGCAACACGGCTGGCATAAAGTGGCTCATGATCATCTTGCCCTCTTGGACATCATATGCAAACATTAGTCTTTGCTGGTTAGTGGGAGCCATTTTCAACAAATGATTATATAGCTGTACTCTTATGGGCTCATTCCTCTTCTTTATATCAATGAACTGTTGCTTGATGCCCACCTCAGCTCCTCTTTGCTGGCTTGAGGAGCTGACTTCTCCTCCCACTGTCCTCTCTTGTTCCTGCTGGAAGGAACTTGCAGATGCCTCCATGCTAGGTGGGCCCATGCCCAAAGATTGCCCTATTGGAATTTCTTCCTCAGAAAGAGGATTCATTATGTGTCTTTTCTCCCCATGAGTTGTTGATGTTGTGAGGGGAGTTTCTTTGTCCCTCTTTCTACTTATGTCTTCTTTTTGTGGGGTTTGGAGGACTGAGGCCTCCATTGTTGTCTCCTGCCTAGGAGGCAGATTATCCTGAGCTTGCTGCCCGGTGGATTCTGGGGCCTGTGATGTTTGCTCTTGTTGCACTGGCTGTTCTTTTTCGTGCTGCCCCCCTTGTTGTTGTTGTACCTGTTGTTGTTGCTGCATTTCCTGCTGCTGTACCTGTTCATGAGGTGGCTGCTCTGGCTCCATCTCTTTATATTTGCCTTTGCTAGAGATTTGATCAGTAGCTTTGGCTGCTTGCTGATGTGCTGTGGAGGATGAGGCAGCTGTTCCCACTTGAGTGCCTGGAAGAGCAAATACCTATGCACAAATCTCTAAGTCAGCCATCTTTTGAAGATTTTTAACTGCTCTTTGATTTAATTCTTCTTGTGTGACAGCTTCCTCTAAGGTGCCTCTCCTCCACTTTATTTGATTTGCATATTTTTCTATATGAGGCAACCTTACATGGTCATAACTGGCCAGCCTATACTTGACCCTTCTTAAAGTTATGAAGTGATTGGGGTCATAAGGTTTCCAAAGGAAACTGGTCTGTAGGCCAAGGGATTCTACCATTCTGTCTGCTTCTTGCCAACCTTCCTCCCTTTTGTTGTAAATGAAGTGGCCTAATTGGTTTCTCACTTTGAGCTGTGCCTTCTTGCCTTTGCCTGAAAAATGTAGCACATCAGCGTTCCCAAACTGCCTGAAGTATTCAAGGGAAAACAATCTCATGGGCACGTATCTGGGCAATCTGTATGGGGGCAACTCACACCCATATATTCTAATGACTGTGTGGTGTTGGTAATAGTACCAGTCCCCAATGTTGTATGCCTTGGACAGCTGAAGAATCCTCTGCATTTCATCAGTTAGTCTTGGAGGAGGTGAGCTCATAAGCAAAGACATGGCTGGGTGGATGAAGAGGTCTATAAACTCACAATAAGTGTATGGAGAACAAGATCTGCAATGGATAGCAGAGGACCAATAGACTACTGACCTTGGATTTCCTTGTGCATCCACTCTCTTCATAGCAAAGTGAAATTTCTCATGTTGATAATACAAAATTAAGTGGTAGATGTAAGAGGTGTATCTGAACACCCTTTCTCTTGCCAAGTTCATTAATTGCTCATGTATTTTGTCAGATATGTAGGTGGCATAGTCATAGCAGATTGGAGACTTGCCAGGGGAAAACATGAGCATCATCACTAGCACAGTTTCATCAACAAATTCAATTGAATTGTAGCCCAGAATGGGACTGATCATGTCTACAAGGTCCCTGCCCAATTGGTTGAGGTAAACATGAGAAATGGGAGGGTACTTCATAGTGTCAGAGTCAATGTACAATTGATTTAGTTTGGTGACCTGAGCATCTGTCAATTTAGCTCCTTGCTTTATCGGATCAGCTAGTGATAAAGGGACTAATTTCTTCTCAGTTTTGAAGTGCAGCATCTCTCTGATGGCTTCAGGGGTGACATAGAAAACAACTGAGCCTGAAGGGTCAATCACAGCCCTCTGAGTGGCATCGTAGCATTCAGCACATAGGTGGATTAGGTCGGGAAACTGGTTGACCTGAGGGAGCTTGAAGAGAGGGAGGAAAGAATCCCAAATGCCCAATACATCTGTTCCAGTCTCATGTTTAATCTTCAATTCATTTAACAAGTGGATGTGGTACTTGCTGTGCATTAGCATTTCTTCTGATATCTGATAATCCAGGTCTACTAATGGTTGCCATTCCAATTCTCTCTGAGGGGCATTTAATGGAGCAATGTTCAAGGCTACAAGAGCCACTAGTGCATCCATGGCTACTTTAGGCCTCTGTTTGTATGCACTGGTGTTACTATGCAGAGCAACACAGAGGAGTATTTTTGCAATAGGGAGGTGAATTGCAAGGAAGAGAGGGTAAATTGCAACAGCAGCAATTGGAATACTGCCCAGAGGACTACTAGAGCAAATGCTCGGCCTTAAAATTCTCTTCAGGGTGAATTGGTGCGGCTTGGGTTCTTAGTTCACGAATGCGCGAACTTAACTGTATGTTTTGTGAGAATTTGGCTAAACAAGGCTCTGCAGGTTAATTTCGACTTTATAATTGAAAATGGAGGCTAGCCACAGGGGATTTTCCGGTAAATTATAAGCTTGCCCACTCTTTTAACTTTGTTTCAGAAAATTATGGACACAACCGAGCGCAGGGGAGGTAAATTTGATAAATACCTGGTGAATTGCTTGGCAAAGTTTGCAAATACAGGTGGGATGGAAGTGGCGGCGGTCTCCTGGTTGATTTCAACTGGTCGGCAATGGATTTGGACGTAAAATGCATGCAGGGGGAGTAACAGTCTTTTTCGCAAAAGTAATGAAAAACATGAATTTTGGCCAAAATATAGACTTTTGGGTTATTTGGCGCCTTTTTTGGATGACGTCAGCATGACGTCATTAGGTGGGGTCAAGGTCGGATGACGTCAGCATCATGTCATCGAGTGATGTGGCGCTTTGGGAGCGGTCCACGGGGATGGTGAGGTGGCGGGCAGGTCAGAGCAGTGGCGGACGGGGGCGCTGACGCGGCGGTGATGTAGCAGTGACGCGGTAATGACGTGGTAGTGACGTTGGCCAGGCGGGTTCACAGAAACCGGAAACGGTAAGTGGTTTAATATCGCACCGCTCTCTATACGGAAGCAGAATTTTCAGAGGGTGCTCCGATACGATTTGGGGGTGACGCGTGGTAGAGGCCTGACGTCACCCTCTAACAAATTTTGGAAGGTAACTTTCGGACGTCGGGCCCGTTCCGAAATGCATGAGAGCCGTCGGATGAAAAGGGCCAGATCCGACGGTCGACGGATCGTTAATGTGCCAGGTCAATACGGGTGCGGGCGGGGTTTAAAATAATATATTTTTTGGAAGATGCGCCCGGCGGGAACCTTTGGAGTTTAGCAAATTTATATGGTTTCCAATGTATTTTTATAAAAACGCGCATAGCGCCCAAACTTTGGGTAAAATGAAAAAGTGGGTTTTTCATGTATTTTTGCAAATGAGCGGGTTAGGGGTGAAAATGGGTTTATTTACAAGGTTCTTTAGCAAATGAAGGGGTTAATGGTTTAGATAACTTCTGAAGGGGGAAGAGGGGTAGGGTTTGGGTTCTTAAACTGACCGGATGTCAATTTAATCCCTGACTGTGAACATATGGCTATAATGCCAGGGGGAAGGGATATTTATAGAATGCTTGGGGTTTATACACCATAGTGTTTATAATAATAGGGAAAGGGTAACATAGGGGATTTAGATAGTAAGAATTTAGGGGTTAATATGAATGGAAGAGGTGAATGAGGAGTGATATCACTAATTTTATGTGAAAACAACTTAGCTTAGGGAGTAGATCAAAATGAAAAGAATTTTTAGACAAGAAATGTGGCTTTTAAAGGAATAAGAACCAACATAAAACCTTAAATTATTTCATGAACACAACTGATGAAGGGATGTTAGTAATGAATGTGAAAGGGGAGAAAAGGGGGTTAGTCATGCTCCTTTGCTTTGCTGCAACATGATGGAGAAGAGGAGCTTCTCTATCCACTGATGTTTCCTTTATGCCAGACCAACAGATTCATTTGAAATGAATGACATTTCTGCAACCCCATCTACCTACCCATCTACTTGCCTAGCATTTTTTTTTTTATGGAGGGTGCACTTAGACTTGCAGACCCTTATGTGCCTTTTCTTTTCTTTTGGCTTTTTCTTTTGACTTTCTATCTAAGGCTACCCTTATTGCTTCCAAGGTCCCAGATTAAGCAGTTGGGAACCTTACTTTCTCTACCTAACTACTGGTCTGCCAAGATTAAACAGTTTGGACAGACTTCTTTCTCTATTCTACAACACAAAATTGAAACATGGCATGATCCAGATTAGGCTGTTGGACTATCCATCCAAATTGAGTCAACATCAAACTTTTGTACACACCTTGTCTTCTCATGGAAATATGGGATCTTTGAATCACCAAAGCAGAGCATATTTGGAACTTTTATTTGCCAATCATGAAATATGAAACCTATTGGTATAGGTAGCTAACAGTGGTTCCACATGGGGATGGTTTTTCCATTTGAAAGACCAAGAACAACAGGTCAGAATGCCTTGGTCCATGAGTTCTCTTACCCAACTTGGAGTATTCCTCTTTGAAATCTCAAAATTGTGCTCTTCCCCTCTTGGTAGATCTCTGAACTTATTTGCCTTTTACTGATAACTAATAAAACTTGAGAAACTGCATTTTTGCATGTTAACAGAAAGTAAAATATACACCTGAATATGTACAAGGGAAACTTAGGCTACAGTTATGGATAGTAGTCAAAATAGTGCTTCAACATCCTGCCATTCATAGGACCTTCATCCAAATCAGTTTCATCAAGATTCCTAAGGAAGTAAGTATTATTTCCTTGCACTGCTTGAACAACAAATGGTCCTCTCCAAAGGGAATCAAATTTTCCATGTTTTCCTTTATCTTCCCTTCTTGAATCCCACTTGAGGACTTTATCACCTATGTTGAAATCTTCAGCCTTAGTCCTTCTGTCAAAGGCTTTCTTTAACTTTTCTTGTAAAACTTGAACCCTGTGATAGACTTGGTCTCTAGTTTGCTGCAAACATATAATTTGATTTACCCTTCTTTGCACATCATTTGGTTCTGCCTGGCTTTCTTGAAGAAGTTTCATGACAGGGATCCCTAGTGATGAAGGGAATTTGGCTTCTAATCCATAAACTAACTCATATGGGCTGATCCCAATTGATCTTTTGGTTGTTAGTCTATCTGCCCATAGGGCATTGACAAGGTTCTTATGCCAATTCTTTTTATTTTCTTCCAACACCTTCTTTATGATGTTCACAAGGTTTTTATTTGATGATTCAACAAGGCCATTTCCTTGGGGATAGTATGCAGTAGAATGACCCAAGGTAATGTGAAATTTGAGGCAGAAATTCACCATCTTCTTAGATATGAAGGCATCAACATTGTTTGTTATTATCTTGTCAGGACAACAAAATCTAGAAAGAATATTGGTCTCAAGGAACTGAATGATAGTGGAATCATTTGCTTGTCTGCATGGAACAACTTCAATCCATTTAGTAAAGTAGTCTGTAGCTTTTAGAATCCATCTATGTTGGCTTGAAGATGAGGGATGAATTTCTCCAATGAAATCCAAGCCCCATTGTTGAAAAGGTCTCTCTGTTGCAATAGGCCTCAAAGGAAGTGGTAGTAGCTTTCTCTTTCCCTCAAACACTTGACATTTATGACATGAGGTGGTAAATTTCTTGACATCAGAGAAAACAGTGGGCCAATAGTAACCAGCCCTCAGTATCTTATCCACAGTGGACTTCCAATACAAGTGTCCACCACAGTCACCTGCATGAAATTCTTTGGTGACATTGTTAGTCTCATTCTCAGTCAGGCAGTTTAACAATATACCCTCATGGTTTTTCCAAAGCAAATTGCCATCCATAGCACAAAATCTGGAAGCTTTCATTTTTAGGAACCTACATTTAGTTCTAGACAATCCTGGGGGAGCACACAGGTTTTGTAACACATAACAGATATTAGAATACCAAGGGGATTGTTCAAAGGCTACATTGATCTTTGGAGTCGCCAGCTCCGGTTCATTGTCCAACTGGTTTATGTCTAAGGCTTGGAAGTTTGCTTCTGTCATTTGTTTGGCCAAACCTTGCCCTTTTATTAGTTTTTTAGGTTTTATTTCAATATCAAATTCCAAAATGTTGGCAATCCATTTTCCTCTCCTTCCCTCTAAGTTTTCTTGAGTGAGTATGTCTTTCACAATGGGACTTGGCACATAAGCTATAACATGGGAATAAAGGATGTAAATCCTGAAGTCTTTAATGGCCTTGACCAAAGCATAAGCTTGCTTTTCCATGATCTGATATTTCAGAGGTGCATCTCTAAGAGCTCTACTAAAGAAAGCAATGGGTTTCTCATTTCCTTGGTCATCTTTCTGTAATAAAACAACAGCAATAATATGCTGGGAGGCAAAAGAGAAAATGATAAATTCTCTATCAAATTGAGGATTTGTTAAGACTGGGGTTTGGGTAAGGGCCAATTTTATACCTTCAAAGGCTTGATTTGCTTCTACTGTCCATTTCACTTTTGAATCCTTCTTCAACATGTTGTTCAATAATCTGATCAGTTCTGCTAAGTTTGGGATAAACCTTCTTAAGAAATTGATCTTCCCTAAGAAAGCTTGCAAGTCTTTGATGTTTCTTGGGTGGGGCATTTGTAAGATAGTTTGTATCCTGTCTGGGTCAATTCTTATGCCATCCTTTGAAATGATATGCCCTAACAGCTTACCTTCTTCCAAACCAAATAGAGACTTCTTGGGATTCAAGGAAATTCCATATTTTCTACATGTTAAGAAGATCTGTCTTAAATGCTTCAAGCGTTCTTGGTCAGATTTTGAGAAAGGTGTGAGGTCATCCAAATAAATGACAAGAAAGTCATGAATCTCTTTGGCAAAAGCAATATCCATTGCCCTTTGAAATGTTGCTCCTGCATTTTTCAACCCAAAAGGCATTTTTACATACTTGAAAGTTCCCCACGGGGTTGTGAATGCAGTTTTGTCTTGATCATCAGGGTGCACTAGGATTTGATTAAAGCCTGAGAATCCATCAAGTAATGAGATCCTTGAGGCCCCTACCACTCTTTGGAGAATGTGATCCATCTTGGGTAAGGGATAGTTGTCTTTGAGGGACACTTGGTTTAGATTTCTAAGATCAACACAAAGTCTTATCTCACCAGTTTTCTTTCTTGTAGGTACCAAATTAGAAATCCAATCAGAAAACTTGATGGGTGCTATGATGCCAGCTTTAAACATTTTTTGCAGTTCTTTTTCAATTGAAGGGAGAAGCATGGGATTGATCCTTCTCAATTTCTGCTTGAATGGCTTTTGATTAGGCTTGAGAGGGATGGTATGCTGGATAACAGAGGTGTCATAGGATTTTAAATCCTCATAACCCCATGCAAAGACATCTTGAAACTCTTTGAAGAGGTCAATGTATTTAGGTTTTTGATCAGGAGGTAAGGATGCAGACAATTTTATTATTTTGGGCTTCTCAATAGTTCCAATGTTGCATTCCTCAATGGCAGCATTAAGGGGCTGCATTTTTGGTTTTCTAGGGATATCATTTGAGTCAAAGATGTCCTCTAAGGGAGTTAGGCCTGTTGGAAGAAAATTGTCTTTCAGCTCTATGATCTCAGCCTTTGTAGCAGCTATTTCTTCATATTTGGTTTGTTGAATTTCTTGTATGTTGTTTTTGTTAAAAATTGTTGGATGTAGGATTTGGTGAGCTGTCTTGGGTGATATTGGCTTGTTATTCTGTTCACTCTGTATTTGTGATTGACTTGCTCCCTCAGTGTCAATGTTTAATCCTGCAAATTCTTGTTGCAAGGTCAAGAAATTATTTATTTGTGTATCATCTTCAAATACTTGCCAATCTTTAACATTGTTTGGGACAGAAGGTCTGTGTTTTACCTCAGCTGTAAAGCAATGGCTAGGTTCAAAGGGTAGTTTACAGGTGCTTGCAAATGTGGCTAAACTATGAGCATGAAGATTGTGGGTCCGAGTAATTTTGGCAATTTGAAATTCAGTGAAGGAATTTAGTATTTCAGCAACAGAAGATCTATAAGATCTCAGTCTTTTGTCATTGGTGACAAAATTACCCTTTACTTGTTGGACAACTAGGTCAGAATCTCCTAGTATTGAAACCTTTGTGGCTTGTAAGAATTTTACTAGTTTGAGGCCTAGTAAAAGAGCTTCATATTCTGCCATGTTATTAGTGCATCTAAAATTTAGCCTATAGGCTCGACCTTCTGCATGATTGTTCTGCTTGTTATGTATCCAAACTCCAACTCCTGCCCCTAATTTGTTGACTGACCCATCAAATTCAAGGAACCATAGGACTTTTTGTTCTAGGGGAGACTTAATAACTTCTCTGTGATCTGGGATTGTGAGTTGAAGTTCTGGTTTTTCATTTAGTTTGTCTTTTAGGACAGTCTCATCACTTGATTGGATCAGCTTTATTTCTAGAGCAGCAGCTTCTTCATTAATGTCTTGATCTTGTTTGAGTATCTTGGTTTCATCATCATTTGTAAGACCTGAATTATCATTGAAGAGAATATACGAATCTATATCAGAATGGACAGCATATATGGGAAAGTTTTGAGGTTTTTCTTCACTACTGACCATGTATTTCATAAGTGACTCTCTATATAACCTCTTGGATTGACCAAAGACTGAGATGGTTGCATATGACATGTCTAATTGTAGGGAACCTTGGAGTTTAGCCCCCCATGATCTTGATAACAACATCCCATATTTGGGTGGGATATCAGCAACTACAACATCCATTAGAATTGTTTTATTTGGGTACTGAACTAGGGACTCACATAAGTCTTTTATTAAGCCTAAACACTTAACTTGGTTGGAGTCAAATGAGAATAGGTCCTTATATGGTCTTGTAATATCTAGATTCATTCTTTCCATGACTGATTTAGGCATCAAGTTGTGAGAGGCACCTGAGTCAAACATTGCATTGTGTAGTATCTTATCATGAACATGCAGGCTGACATAGAAAGGTAAGACCCCTGTAACTGTTGTATTTCCATCAACCTCTGGACCGAAAAGCAATTCTGGGGTGTCATCCAACACATTGACATTATCTTTATTACGAGTAATTTGAAGGGACTTCTTGATTTGTTGTCTATAAATGTCATGCTTGGCTAGTTCTGAAAGAGGAATAACTACCTTCAATTTGCCAATTTCAGCTTCTAAGTCAAAGGGTCTTTCAGATAGGGTCTTGGTATTTTGGTTAATAGCCCTTTCCTTTTCAATGGAATCCTTGATGCCCTCCTCTTGATTCTCTTTTTGATCTTGAGGCTTATCCCTCTTACTTGTCTTTTGAGAAATGTTGCTTGGGTTGTGTTGGAAGGGTGTTGTATCTACTGGTTGCTGTTTTGAGGGGGATGTTTCAGTTATTTCCTCAACTGTTACCTCATCTGTAATTGGACCAGTTTTGTCACTTGGTTGTGTGACAATAGCTTCCTTAGGCTGTGGAGTGTCCTTTGTCTTGTCAGGCTGTGTCACATTTATAGTTCTGCTTCTTAGCTTGTATTGCTTATGAACTTCATAAACAATTGTGTCATATCCTTGTTTAAAGTCAAATGAATCACCTGACCTGGTTTGGAATTTCTGAATGTCATCATCCTTATGATCTTCTTGACTCAAAAAAACTTGCTGCTCGTCATTAAGGCCCATCAGGTTAATGTGGGTGTCATCTGTTTGCTCATTTGAAGTGGATGCCTCAGTATAGTTTTCCTGGAAAGGGGGCCTTATGTCTGGATCAGGACCGGCCTTTCCAACGTTTGGGTTTTGATTTCTCCTAAAATTGGGATTCCTGATAGGGTTATTTTGTGGTGCTTCCCATGATGACTTTCTCTCAACTGATTCTACTCTATCCCCCAATCTCTTCATACCAGTGAGTATTGCATCCAGTTTTTGATCAAAGGCTGAGGGTTCTTCTTTGAAGGTGGTTCTCTTTTCCAATCTTGCCCTGTTTCTTTTGGCAATCAGGTTAGCCTCTACTGTGATAGTAACCTTTTGGGCATCTTCAAGGGTTTCAAGAGCTCTTTCCTTCAACTGATATGCCATATCAGGGTCAAAACCATCCGGAAATTTGTACAAGGCTAAATCAGGAGGAGGTCTTAAATTCTGTGGTATTGCGTTATATACGTTGTTGAATCTTGCACAATACTCCAAAACGGTCTCTTGAGGACCTCGTTTGATTGTATCATATTCACCAAGTATGTGCAGGGGATCTTTCTTTTTCTCCCATCTGTTAGTAAAGGCTTGATAAAGCTCATCAGGGGTTGTGATGGTATTTACAGCCAGTGATCTAAACCAAGTTCTTACATCCCCTGTCAGGCTCTGAACAAAGATTCTCATTCTCACACTGTCATCATCTATTTCATAGTTCTCAAAATGGTCTTGCATCCTTCTGGCATGCTGAATTGCTGTGAAAGGGCCAGTGGAGTCAAAATATGAGATCTTGGATTGGTAGTCCTGAGGTAGAGCTGCAACATTAGCAGGCAACTGCAGGGGTGCATATCTATTAGCCATATTTGCAGGATTTATAGGATTGACAGGGATAACTGGGATAACATGAACGACTGGTACAACAGGGGTGGTGGGAACGGTGGAAACTAGAGTGTTGGTCAAGGGAATATGTGCAGTGGATGGAGGTGTGAAAGGAGGGCTTTGAGATGTGGATGGTGAACTGGGGGAATCAAGGGTAGACCGAAATAGAACCTTGATTGGAGTTGGAACAGGGTTTGGATGATCTGTCTCAGGACTTGAATCAGCAAGAGTTTCTTGTCCCTGCTGCTTTCTAATGATCTTAGGGATTGTATTAGGATTTTCAAAAACAGTTGGAGGATTTGGGTCAGGATTTGACCTTGTATATCGTGGATTCTTCTTGGGAGCCAACTTCTGAACTTGTTTTTGAGTATATTTTTTGGAATATTTTTGTGTCTACAAGGGCCAGACAAGATTTTGGAGTGACTGTGTATATCTTAAAGCTAGGATGAAAATTGACTTGAAGCAGCTTAAAGAAATATACAGAAATTAGAAAATCCTGAGGGATTCCCCAGTGGAGTCGCCAATTATGTTAACACCCAGGTTTTTCCCTTTGACTCCCAAGTGAATACGGCCGGGGTAACCACTAACCAATCTTTGGATTACAGCTTCTAGCCAAACTGTAATTAGAGAGGGCTCTCTCTTTAAGGTTTGTCTCTGTTTTGTGAAGATTTTAGGCTAGTTATGAGTTCAGGATTTGTTTTTATGTTTTGGTTGAAGGATGTCTTCTGTAGGTAAGGTGGAAACCTTCAGATAGTTCTAGTCCATTGGGCAATGGAGTCTGTGGCTACAGGTTGTCTGAGATATTAAGTTGAGTTGCTGAAACTGCAGGGCCATTCAAATACATCAGGAAACAAAATTTAATTTGTAATTATGAGGTGTGTTTAACCAGTGAAAAGCAATTAAGAATTCTCCACTAAGCTGGGGTGTAAGAAAGAGATATATTGCACAGGAGCATACTTGAATTCCTGAAACAACAATCACTGTGAAAGATATAGTTTGGAGGTGCAGCAGTTAAGAATTACACCTTATGATTATAACTGAAGAAAAACATTTATAACAACATGGATTGAGTTCAGGGTATTCTGTGAATAAATCCTGGAACTATTCTTTTTCTTTGCCATTAACTATGAAACACAGAAACATGAATGAGCTATGAAAGGATAACAAAACACATAACGAAGAGTTTTTAAGGAAAACTTATTGTGCCATGAAGTACGCAGGAATCCTGTAACATTCAGCAAAACACCACAATGACTCAGATCATGCAGAGCTTTGGAAATTCCATCAACCTTTGTATTAATACTTTGAAAATTTACAGCATAAGGAACTCTAGAAGAGAAATCAACAACCACCTTGCAAACTTATGCGAGGGGGGTATATATACAAACGGTCATACAAAATATCTGAGGCGTTGAGTCATCTGAGAAATAAATATGTTCACCAACTTGTACAGAACAATAGATAAGAAGTTATTACAGCTTTGAATACAACATAAATGCTCTTCAATTCTGTCAGAAGATTTTTTGACCTTTGGAGGCCACTGAGTCGGTTGAATGTTCTGTTATAAATGCTGGATGACGTGTCTTTGTGGCTCTGTCCTCCTGTATCTTTTCGGCCCTGTCACCTATGACTGTCAGTGCTGCTTTAGTGGCCGAATAGTTTTGCTAAGTTGGCTCAGCCCTTTCTTCTCCATGCATGCTGATTTTATCAAAATTTTCCTGTGCATGATAATTTATATAAAAAGAAAAACTTGAATACAGGCTCTGGTTTACAGTATTATCTGTATCATTTTGGTCTAGAATTCCTGTGTGGGCAATTGATGTCTCAGGATTGCCTCTAGAGTCTAATCTGCCTCTGTGTATTTGTAGAAATTTGGAGGCACTTCAAACAAATGTTGGATCTCATTCATAATGAAAAATAAATTCTCAACCCTGTTGTAGAGACTTTGCCCTGATGCTGGCCCTGACTCTTCTGAAGTGCTGGGTCTTTCTGTAATCTGATTTGTAGCAAATGTGTTAACCCTTTTGGCATAATTTTCATGGGAAAGTAGTCTTCCTGCGCTGTTCAGTAAGCTAGGAAGACCTCTGTTTTGCAATGCCACAAATTTGTCCGTGAACTTATTAACCTCTGTCTACATATCCTGGCTTCTTCTTTCCAGTGTTTGTACCAGGTTTCTTAGTGTGAGGACCCTCTTTATCAGCTGGATGGTTTCAGTTCTACTGGAGATTCCCATGGCTGCCAGCTGAGCACTTGTTCTGTTGTTAAGCACATTAATCATTCTATTGGCAACCTCAGGCATATTTCCTAGAGATGCCCTTGATCTCTGGATTTCTCTGTGTGCTTTTCCTATGAGCTCTATTTGTTCATGAATGGTCTCAATGTATTGCCATTAATCAGTGATTGATTGGCCAATGTTGGCCCATAAAACTGTCTTAAGCTCAGTTGTCACTTTGTCAAGTGTGAGCTCCTTCTCCAGCTCCTTTATCTTATCCTTAAGGGCCTTTATTTCCCTTCCTTTTTCTGCTACAGTCTGCTTGGATTTGTCATATCTTTCATTGAGCTTAGCTAGACTCTCCCTGGCCTCATTAAGCTCTGCCATTTGGGCTTCCAGGGCTCGGATTTCATTCTTGAGCTTCTGCATGTCCAGGCTTGGAGCCTTCTCTGTTGTTGGTGCAGTTGCTGATGTAGATGGTGCTGTCTGTTCAGTAGGAGGAGCTGTAGTCTGAGGAGGTTCCTCCAGGTTAATTATTTCTGGAGGAGGCTGAGATGTTTGTCCTCCTTTTTGTTGTAATGCTGCCTGCAGTGCAGCCTGTGCAGCCTCTGATTCTCCCAATTTCTCTTGTGTTTGGATCAGCTGTTTGTATAGGGACACCAGCATAGCTGATGCATCTTGGTCATGTCTCAGCTGGGCAACTTCTCCAGTTTGTGAGTGAATGGTTGCTGGGACTTTTACCATTTTCCTTAGTGTTGCCATATCTGCATCCCTTAACTTCAATAATGCTTGTACAACCTTGATGTCCTTGGGATCATGCCCAAGTTCTATGATTATCTCCTCTAAGGCTTTGATTCTGTTGTCCTTTGCTTGAGAGGATGCTCTCTCCAACTCAAGTTGGGAAGCTGTATTATTTAGGCTATTTTCTAGCCTGTAGTTCTCCAATGTCTTATCTGCCAAGGAGGCATACACCATCTCACCCATTTGCTTATGTAATTCGATTTTATCCATTGGGTGGATGTCCTTGGCAAGGACCTCAAGGTTGGTCCTTATGTAATCTGCAGCTGACTGCGGCTGCAACACGGCTGGCATAAAGTGGCTCATGATCATCTTGCCCTCCTGGACATCATATGCAGACATTAGTCTTTGCTGGTTAGTGGGAGCCATTTTCAACAAATGATTATATAGTTGTACTCTTATGGGCTCATTCCTCTTCTTTATATCAATGAACTGCTGCTTGATGCCCACCTCAGCTCCTCTTTGCTGGCTTGAGGAGCTGACTTCTCCTCCCACTGTCCTCTCTTGTTCCTGCTGGAAGGAACTTGCAGATGCCTCCATGCTAGGTGGGCCCATGCCCAAAGATTGTCCTATTGGCATTTCTTCCTCAGAAAGAGGATTCATTCTGTGTCTTTTCTCCCCATGAGTTGTTGATGTTGTGAGGGGAGTTTCTCTGTCCCTCTTTCTACTTATGTCTTCTTTTTGTGGGGTTTGGAGGACTGAGGCCTCCATTGTTGTCTCCTGCCTAGGAGGCAGATTATCCTGAGCTTGCTTCCCGGTGGATTCTGGGGCCTGTGATGTTTGCTCTTGTTGCACTGGCTGTTCTTTTTCGTGCTGCCCCCCTTGTTGCTGTTGTACGTGTTGTTGTTGCTGCATTTCCTGCTGCTGTACCTGTTCATGAGGTGGCTGCTCTGGCTCCATCTATTTCTCTTTACCTTTGCTAGAGATTTGATCAGTAGCTTTGGCTGCTTGCTGATGTGTTGTGGAGGGTGAGGCAGCTGCTCCCACTTGAGTGTGTGGAAGAGCAAATACCTGTGCACAAAGCTCTAAGTCAGCCATCTTTTGAAGATTTTTAACTGCTCTTTGATTTAATTCTTCTTGTGTGACAGCTTCCTCTAAGGTGCCTCTCCTCCACTTTATTTGATTTGCATATTTTTCTATATGAGGCAACCTTACATGGTCATAACTGGCCAGCCTATACTTGACCCTTCTTAAAGTTATGAAGTGATTGGGGTCATAAGGTTTCCAAAGGAAACTGGTCTGTAGGCCAAGGGATTCTAGCATTCCGTCTGCTTCTTGCCAACCTTCCTCCCTTTTGTTGTAAATGAAGTGGCCTAATTGGTTTCTCACTTTGAGTTGTGCCTTCTTGCCTTTGCCTGAAAAATGTAGCACATCAGCGTTCCCAAACTGCCTGAAGTATTCAAGGGCAAACAATCTCATGGGCACATATCTGGGCAATCTGTATGGGGGCAACTCACACCCATATATTCTAATGACTGTGTGGTGTTGGTAATAGTACCAGTCCCCAATGCTGTATGCCTTGGACAGCTGAAGAATCCTCTGCATTTCATCAGTTAGTCTTGGAGGAGGTGAGCTCATAAGCAAAGACATGGCTGGGTGGATGAAGAGGTCTATAAACTCACAATAAGTGTATGGAGAACAAGATCTGCAATGGATAGCAGAGGACCAATAGACTATTGACCTTGGATTGCCTTGTGCATCCACTCTCTTCATAGCAAAGTGAAATTTCTCATGTTGATAATACAAAATTAAGTGGTAGATGTAAGAGGTGTATCTGAACACCCTTTCTCTTGCCAAGTTCATTAATTGCTCATGTATTTTGTCAGATATGTAGGTGGCATAGTCATAGCAGATTGGAGACTTGCCAGGGGGAAACATGAGCATCATCACTAGCACAGTTTCATCAACAAATTCAATTGAATTGTAGCCCAGAATGGGACTGATCATGTCTACAAGGTCCTTGACCAATTGGTTGAGGTAAACATGAGAAATGGGAGGGTACTTCACAGTGTCAGAGTCAATGTACAATTGATTTAGTTTGGTCACCTGAGCATCTGTCAATTTAGCTCCTTGCTTTATCAGATCAGCTAGTGATAAAGGGACTAATTTCTTCTCAGTTTTGAAGTGCAGCATCTCTCTGATGGCTTCAGGGGTGACATAGAAAACAACTGAGCCTGAAGGGTCAATCACAGCCCTCTGAGTGGCGTCGTAGCATTCAACACATAGGTGGATTAGGTCGGGAAACTGGTTGACTTGAGGGAGCTTGAAGAGAGGGAGGAAAGAATCCCAAATGCCCAATACATCTGTTCCAGTCTCATGTTTAATCTTCAATTCATTTAACAAGTGGATGTGGTACTTGCTGTGCATTAGCATTTCTTCTGATATCTGATAATCCAGGTCTGCTAATGGTTGCCATTCCAATTCTCTCTGAGGGGCATTTAATGGAGCAATGTTCAAGGCTACAAGAGCCATAGGTGCATCCATGGTTACTTTAGGCTTCTATTTGTATGCACTGGTGTTACTATGCAGAGCAACACAGAGGAGTATTTTTGCAATAGGGAGGTGAATTGCAAGGAAGAGAGGGTAAATTGCAACAGCAGCAATTGGAATACTGCCCAAAGGACTACTAGAGCAAATGCTCGGCCTTACAATTCTCTTCAGGGTGAATTGGTGCGGCTTGGGTTCTTAGTTCACGAATGCGCGAACTTAACTGTATGTTTTGTGAGAATTTGGCTAAACAAGGCTCTGCAGGTGAATTTCGACTTTATAATTGAAAATGGACGCTAGCCACAGGGGATTTTCCGGTAAATTATAAGCTTGCCCACTCTTTTAAATTTGTTTCAGAAAATTATGGACACAACCGAGCGCAGGGGAGGTAAATTTGATAAATACCTGGTGAATTGCTTGGAAAAGTTTGCAAATACAAGTGGGATGGAAGCGGCGGCGGTCTCCTGGTTGATTTCAACTGGTCGGCAATGGATTTGGACGTAAAATGCATGCAGGGGGAGTAACAGTCTTTTTCGCAAAAGTAACGAAAAACATGAATTTTGGCCAAAATATAGACTTTTGGGTTATTTGGTGCCTTTTTTGGATGATGTCAACATGACTTCATCAGGTGGGGTCAAGGTCGGATGACGTCAGCATGACGTCATCGAGTGACGTGGCGCTTTGGGAGTGGTCCACGGGGATGGTGAGGTGGCGGGCAGGTCAGAGCAGTGGCGGACGAGGGCGCTGACGCGGCGGTGATGTAGCAGTGATGCGGTAATGACGTGGTAGTGACGTTGGCCAGGCGGGTTCACAGAAACCGGAAACGGTAAGCGGTTTAATATCGCACCGCTCTCTATACGGAAGCAGAATTGTCAGAGGGTGCTCCGATACGATTTGGGGGTGACGCGTGGCAGAGGCCTAACGTCACCCTCTGAAAAATTTCGGAAGGTAACTTTCGGACGTCGGGCCCGTTCCGAAATGCATCAGAGCCGTCGGATGAAAAGGGCCAGATCCGACGGTCGACGGATCGTTAATGTGTCAGGTCAATACGAATACGGGTGGGGTTTAAAATAATATATATTTTGGAAGATGCGCCCGGCGGGAACCTTTGGAGTTTGGCAAATTTATATGGTTTCCAATGTATTTTTATAAAAACGCGCATAGCGCCCAAACTTTGGGTAAAATGAAAAAGTGGGTTTTTCATGTATTTTTGCAAATGAGCGGGTTAGGGGTGAAAATGGGTTTATTTACAAGGTTCTTTAGCAAATGAAGGGGTTAATGGTTTAGATAACTTCTGAAGGGGGAAGAGGGGTAGGGTTTGGGTTCTTAAACTGACCGGATGTCAATTTAATCCCTGACTGTGAACATATGGCTATAATGCCAGGGGGAAGGGATATTTATAGAATGCTTGGGGTTTATACACCATAGTGTTTATAATAATAGGGAAAGGGTAACATAGGGGATTTAGATAGTAAGAAGTTAGGGGTTAATATGAATGGAAGAGGTGAATGAGGAGTGATATCACTAAGTTTATGTGAAAACAACTTAGCTTAGGGAGTAGATCAAAATGAAAAGAATTTTTAGACAAGAAATGTGGCTTTTAAAGGAATAAGAGCCAACATAAAACCTTAAATTCTTTCATGAACACAACTAATGAAGGGATGTTAGTAATGAATGTGAAAGGGGAGAAAAGGGGGTTAGTCATGCTCCTTTGCTTTGCTGCAACATGATGGAGAAGAGGAGCTTCTCTATCCACTGATGTTTCCTTTATGCCAGACCAGCAGATTCATTTGAAATGAATGACATTTCTGCAACCCCATCTACCTACCCATCTAATTGCCTAGCATTTTTTTTTATTTTTTATGGAGGGTGCACTTAGACTTGCAGACCCTTATGTGCCTTTTCTTTTCTTTTGGCTTTTTCTTTTGACTTTCTATCTAAGGCTACCCTTATTGCTTCCAAGGTCCCAGATTAAGCAGTTGGGAACCTTACTTTCTCTACCTAACTACTGGTCTGCTAAGATTAAACAGTTTGGACAGACTTCTTTCTCTATTCTACAACACAAAATTGAAACATGGCATGATCCAGATTAGGCTGTTAGACTATCCATCCAAATTGAGTCAACATCAAACTTTTGTACACACCTTGTCTTCTCATGGAAATATGGGATCTTTGAATCACCAAAGCAGAGCATATTTGGAACTTTTATTTGCCAATCATGAAATATGAAACCTATTGGTATAGGTAGCTAACAATAACAGACATACAATTAAGACTCAGAGCCAAGAACTTATTGGGTCGTTCACTCCAGAAAATTTAAGGTTTATATATCCTCTAACAAAAACGCGTAACAGGCGAAAACTATCACCAGGGAAGCCCGAATTGAGAAACGAAGGCAGTTTCCGATGCACGATTAGTCCATCGCTGGGCAAAACCCCTTGAGAAGGAAAGCCTCTGATCACTCATTTGCCTGTAAGCCCGAAAAATTGTAGGAAAAAATGTTAAAGGATAAAGGAAAAACTCGAGCTCTAAAAACCAGTGGTATTTATTAGGGATATCCTTAAGTGGTATGTAAATTTCTGATCATTTGATTTAGCATCTACATAAAAGCTTTAGACAAAAGGTTGAGGAAAGAGAAGAGTCCATCAAGAAGTTAACCAAGTTGAATTGGGATTCTTACTGGTAGTACTTGGTTAAACCACATAGTGAATGCACGACTCTCAAAAGCCTTATTAACTCTGCCGAGAAGCTAGCGCCAACACTTGCCAATTCTGTTTTCATAGGGAAACTAGAATCGGAGGTCAGCCAACCAGCTCTCCTCAAGCCGATGTTGAATTCTTGTGACCACAGAGAACATATACATATATAGTGAATTTCCAAATTGAGTTTTAGTTTTAGTTTTGATTTATTTTTGCCTTAGATGAGGATGGTCATCAAAACCTCGTCCTATATTTTTGTAATAGACTATTTTTAGGATTTAGCTAGTAGTATTTCAACCTGTCTCATGCATTTAGAGAAGGGTCCTGAAATTTGTGAAAAAAATTTCCTCAGAACATGCACTTCTGCACCCTCGGAGGAGGTTTTTATGAATGAATGGAACAAGATTTATTGATATCAATGTTTAATATCTGCTACTGAAATGCACTTTTGTACTCTTAGTAGATCTTGAGTTAGGAAGAGATAAATCATTATTGCTGAAGCTCATGAGTAGAACTTGTTATCAATGGTACTTTTATTTCTTAATGGTTTCTGCTTATGTGTTAAGGTGATATTTATGTTCAGTTATTTATATATGAATGCTTGAATGTTCGAGTTATCATTTGGCACTCCTGTACAGTGATGACTATTCTATTTATGCTTAATGTATGAATGACTTATTATGCAATATGTTTCTCACAATTGTTTCGGCTAACTTTTTATACGAAATGGTTCATTTTTATTGAATTCTTTTCTCATAGCAATTGAATGATCTTTATTACCAATTGTTGTTAGAAATTATTTTAGATCGCATAACTGAAAGGTTAAATCCCGGGTTAGTTTTAGAATTAGATATTTCTATTCATTAGAATACAATTGCATACTGTTAAATTAGATTTAGAATAAAAGCATTTTACTTAGGAATTATTAGAAAGGAAATATCAATTCTCATCACACACACACAAATTGGGAAACTGGTCCCATTATCCCCAGTCGGACCCACCATCCCAAATGGAAAAGGAGCTGCTTTCAAGGTCCAGACCGGGTGGGTATCCCCCTTGTTGTAGACCCGATTTTCGAGGCTTCAACAATTCCATATACGCTACTTTTCCATGTGATAAAAGAGTGTACATGCGGGTCAACATATATCCGAACTGCGTACATATGTTAAAACACTTAAAAAAATTAAATTTCCTTAATTTCGAGTGGAGTTCACGGGTTTTACCTGTTACTCACCTCCTATTTCTCGTGGCCCAAATGTTTCCCAACTGAAAAACCTAATTTGGAGAGGTATAAATAAACCTCCATGGGAAGGCCTTAAGGGAGAAAGGATGAGATATTGATACTATAGTGAGATTATCCCTGATCGATTATGAAGGATCCCTATGCCTCTTGCACTCCCCAATGCTTCAGAAAACACTTGTTTCCTTGATTATAGATATCCCCCATCTTGCTTAAGATATCCTTGTATTGGTGATGGAGGAAGATTGTTGAAGGTCGGGAAAGGAAGGATCTGGAAGATGGTTCTGCTTGGAGTCAGAGAAGGACTCAGGTCATATTTCTCCACCTTTTTTATAGCTTACTTCAATAAAAGGAATGTTGTTATGTTTCCGGTATGAAATGTGTTTATGCATCAAAATTATGTTGTAATGCATTTATGAATCTTATATTGATGTATAATTAGTCATTCATTTAACATCATGTATATGTTTTATGTTTCTACTATCGTGTATGTTCCATTTGAATAATTTTCAGGTTTCAAGAACATCGGGAGAAGCTGAGGATTTGCACCCTGCGGGATCTACCCAAACGAAGGACATCCAGGTCAGGACACTCCTACACGATTTAGTAGGGTAAGGATTTTTGATGACTTCTTGAGCATTTCTTGTTGAGGTTTTCCCTCTGCTTTGTTGGCGTTCTCAACCCAAAGCCCTAGGGTGGTTTCACCCATAACATTATCCTTCAAGGTTTCTAGGGTCACTTGGAAACTTTCTGACTAGCAAAATTTAGAGTCCTTGGCCAACAATCCAAACAATGGTGAGGCTAATTTGTTGAAGTTGTTGATAAACCTCCTATAGTATCCAGCTAAACCCATGAAACTCTTGACATCCCTATGCTTTTGAGGAGTAGGGACCCTTTTTATGATAGAAATTTTATTTGGTTCCACTTGTAGTCCTTCCTAGGATATTGAGTGACCTAGGACAATCCATACATTCATCAAGAACTCACACTTCTTATGACTAAGGGATGTGTTCATTTCAATGCACTTATTTAATACTTCCCCAAGTTAGAGAGAGGCCCCAGGAAATCACACCCATAGGTAGTGAAATCATCCATATATATTTTTGCAGGGTCATGGAGTAGTTCAACAAGGATGCTCAGAACTTCCCTTTGAAAAGTGGAACGGGGATTACATAATCTAAAAGGAAAGACCCTATAAGAAAAGGTACCCCAAGGATAGGTGAATTTGGTTTTATCTTGGTCCTTTGGGGTGATGTGGATCTAATTGTAACCACTAAATCCCTCCAGGAAAGAAAAGAACTTCTTCCCTGCAAGACCATCCAAGACTTGATCAATGAAAGGTAGAGGGAAATGGTCTTTTGTAGTGTCTTTGTTTAACTCTCTGTAATCAATATAGATCCTCCATTTTCCATTCTTCTTTGGGAGCAGAAATAGAGGAGATACCCACTCACTATCTGAGATGGGGTAAATGAACCTTTCATCCAACAACTTCTGTAGTTCTCTCTGACTATGTCTTTGAGGGCTAAGTTCATTCTCCTCTGAGCTTGGTACACCGGTGTAGATATGGTGAGTACATACCAAAGGGTGCAATCCCTTCATTTCCTTATAGCTTTAGGAAAAAGTATCCAAGTGCTCTCTCAACATGTTGCACAACTTCTCTTCCTGATGGGCTGAGAGCAAGGGGTTGATTTTCAATGTTTTAGATGGACCAAATTATACAATTTATATATGAGAAGGACTTGATTCAGTTAGGCACAAATTAGTCCATGGGTTATCTTTGGATTCTTTCACTAGCTCATAAGGAGGCATGGTGTTGAGGGGCTAGTTCTGGCGGATTTGATCAATTAGGTCATCTTCATCAGGTTTCCCCCTCATATAATAGTATATAGGGTACATATTGGATAGGATGTGGTATGGTACACTTCATCTTCCTCTTCCAACCATAAGGGTAAGTCATGCTCTAAGGATAGTTGAGCACGAGGATACAAGACCAACTGTTTGGACAAATGGCCATTCTTAATGGTCATGTTCCCAACCATGCAACTTATGTAAACATTAGCAGTGGCTACCCATGTCCATCCAAGGATGAGAGGATAACCATTGAATTTTGTCTTGGGCTGGAGAACTAAGAAGTCAGTAGGGTACTTCCAGGACTCAATAGAGACCATCACATCCTCAACGACTCCCACAAGAGATACTATCGATCTTTCTACAAGCTGCAATATTGTTGTGGTCGTCCTCAATGATTCTTAGAGATTTAGTTTGAGCATGGTCTCCTTAGTCATCACATTGATGGCAGCCCAAAGATAAATCAAGGTGTGGGGGACAATGATGCCATCAATGTTCACATATACCACATGAATCCTACGGTCTAAATACTTTGGGAAAATCACCCTCCCTGGGATTAAGTCAAACAACTGTCTAGTGAAATTAATGATAGGGGTGTATTTATTTCTCCTCCCAGGATGTTTGAAGCATTTCTCCTTGATTAACTTGTTCTAGATGGGGACATCCTTGATGGCTTGGATGAGTGGGATTTTAACACACAAGTTTTCCAATTCTCGCAGAGGTTTAGTCACTTCTTGGGTATGCTGACTAGAATGGATCAATCTTTTAGGAAAATGAGGTTGATTGGCTTTAGGAACACTCTCTTCCTTTTCCTCTTCAAGCTCCTGAGGTGGAGATGGAGGTTGGTTCTCTGGAAGCACTCGTCCAGACCCGAGGTTGATTTATTGAATTTCCAAAGCATAGGAAGGGTAAGATGTCTCTCCACTATAGACTTGTTGTGCCTATTTGTTGTTTGGGTTTGGATTTGGTTGAGAAGGCATATGAGGTTCCTTATGTGGATTTGGATGAAGGAGTTGTGGTTGAGATGGAGGTGGAGGAAGTAAGGCTGGATATTGGTTGAATGGGGGCCTCCACCCCTGTGATGGGGTATTCCATTGATGATGTAGGGGAGCATATGGCTAAAATGACTAATTGGTAGGTTGGGAAGGGCATTGAGGTGCATAAGACCAAGGACAAGGTGTGTACCACGAAGGATGAGCAGGAGAACACTAAGGGGGGAGGGATACATTCTGATTGGGATTGTAATATGAATAGGACGCCCCTTGCATGCCTTGCTGGTATGGTTGAGGTCCTTGAGGCCTCCTTTAGTTGATATAATAGAATTGTTCATCCCCACCTTTAGTCCCTTGATATACAACTTTCAATCTAGCAAAGAAGGGCACTTAACTGTGGAGTGGTTTTACTCACAAAATAAGAAGACCTATATAACATTTAATGGGCATTCATTTCTAGGGTGCCTTATAGTGCATCTAGGGAAAAATATTGCTAAGCATCTCTCTGCTTCCTACTGCTTCCTCTTAATCTACATGGTGTCCATTTGTAGATGATGAACCTCATCATTGGGTAATTATGTGGGCCTTAACTCACCTCCTAGTTTAGTCAAACCAACTATTCTCAAAACTTATTGCATGATTTTGATTATATTTTGTTTATGGGCTGAGTTAGAGTTGGATATTTTTCTTTGTGGTCTAATGTGAATTTAATGCGGGATTAAAGGATAAAAGTAAGGAATTTTGGCAAAGTCATTGGTCAAAACTAGAATGGGACAAGGGAGAGGAATTATAGAAGGTAAGTCCTCCTCATTTACTACCCCTCCATTCGAATATTCCTCCATCAGCTCAGAGTGCAAACAACCAAATCATTAGGACTAGAAGGCAGTCGAGCAAGTGAAAGACAAAGCACCAATTTATCTCGAGTTTGAGAGCTGAGCCTCCCTAATTTTAAGGAAATCATTGGAGACTCTAGATGTATAAGTAGAGAGGCCTAGGACCTCAGTAGGATTCAAATTTTTGATAGTAAAACTCTACTCTATTTTCGAGTTGCAAGACTCGTGATAGTTTCTGATGTAATCCATTGTTTTGATAATAAGAATGAGTTTTGTTTTGAGGCAGCACTGAGTTAACTCAAAGGGATGAAGCTCTAGGGCTAGGGCCCAACCCTAGCAGCCGAGGCTCCTCTTTATTCTACATGTATGCTAGCATAGATTCATGGTTTAATTGTTCATTTTCTTAAGTAGCTGCATTTCCATTATAGCGGCGTAGAGTATATTGGTTGTGTTTTAATTTTCTTCCATTTGTGCCTCCTTTCAATCAATAGATTAGCAAGGAGAAAAATATCACCAAAAGGTTTTCAGCAGGTGTCTCGGCCTCACCTCCTCCCTCTAGGACCATGACTTGAGGAAGAGACCCGTCAACAACCCAAAAACACGTATTTCTAGTTCTTGCATGAGCTTTGGAGCTTTTTGGCTTGATTCAGTACTTGGTTAATTTCATTGTCATATTTTTCCATCACTCTCTTTTTGCAATAAGATCTCACTCATGTTCTCATTTCCTTCAGCACTTTCTTCATGCATAATATGGGAAATTGATTCATGCTTTTCTAGTTTATGAGAATGTATCTTGTTGCATAGTTCTTGGAAGACACACACGTTTTAAGCATTGCGGGTACTTCAGGAGGAGGTCTAGACTTCATCACCAACATCCATCTTCCACCTCATCCACCTCAACCATCTCTTGGTCCACCATCACCCTCACTAGTTTTTTTGTCCTTTTTCATTGAAATTCCCCTAGACACGTTGAGTGAATCTAGCCATCTCTCCTCTTGGCTATTGACTCCTGAGTGTTCCTAGACTTTCTAACACCCTATCCCACTCATCACACACCTTTTCCATGTTTCCCAACACCTCCATCACCTCAAAATTAGCTCTTGGTTGCATCCTATAGGTTTCTTGTAATTCCTACAGGATCATCGTGTAGGTTCTCTTGAAACAGCCTGTTTTGAGATCGAATTGATGGGGAACATCTAAGAAGTCACAAAAAGCGTCCTAGGACCCTTCCACGCCATAAAAAAACTTCGTATACCTTCTAGCCATCCTCAACCACCTTCCATCCACTTGTCACATCAACAAAAACAATTAAATTGCATGCTTGATTTTACCAAAGAAAACCAAAAAAAAGTGAAAACAGGTTTAGTTTAGTTTTCTTGCTTACACATTAGGGTGGTTTGATGCTCTTTACTTCTGTAACTTGAATAGCAACATTATGTGATTATTTATTCAACAATTTTGCTTAGCATAACTGTTTAAAGGGTTAATTAGGATATGGTGTGATTTAGCATTACATGTTGTTTCCCTCATTACTGTAGTAGAGTAGCTTTCTTAGAATAAATTTTCTCTCCTTCCATCAAAGAATCAAGCTTATTCTGACTCTATAGAAGTCTAGCTTGGAACCCCTGGGGTCTCTCGCTCGATGAACAGTGACAACAGGCAGGACCTTCACTTTTACTTGTGCATATAGCATTGTCACCTTCAAGTTTGTACGGACCCCAGGTTGATAAGTAAAGCTGGTAGCCCATGAGTTGCAGCATCCTTGTTGCAATACTAGCACTCATTAGTAGAGAAAGGGTATGCATCACTTCACTTTTAAATTATTCCAACATGTTTCCAATTTCACTCTTGACAGATGTGTTGGAGGAAGAGGAACTAACCAAAGATTGACTGGTCCTACCCTTCTTTCTAGCATGCCTAGAATGATTTTCAAAAACGATCTTGATATCATCATAAGATAGATGATATATGTCCCCTCCGGACACCATGTTTAGGGTTTCTATGATATCTTCCCTGATCCCTCTAACAAGGACTAACTTGAATGATTCAGGATCAAGGGTGCATCTAGCCCTGTTATAGCTGAGTTGGAACCTTTCCTCATAATCCTCCAAGGATTCATCATGTCCCAAGGTCGTTCTAAATATTTCCTCTTTGGTGTCGTTGGACCTATAGTAGTCCCTATAATTTTCATTGAAGGATTGCTGCATTTGAGCCTAGGTAGTGATGATGTCCCCAGGTAAACCCATGAACTAGTACAAGGCTACATTGTTAAGGGTGGCTGGGAACAACTTCAACTTCAAGTCATTAGAGGTATAATCATAAGTTCTGCAGGTTACAACAAACTCAAACAAAAAGGTATCATGGTATTTTGAGGTTAAGCCATGGAAGTGAGGAAGGGTAGAGAGGCTTAAGTTTTTCATCCTAGCATCTCCATTAGTCTCTCTAATGGGAAAAGCATCCTCATTTTTGTTTTCATACCTATTTTTGTTTTCAACCATGGTGTAAGTGTGTGGAATGGTTTCTTCTTCTTCTTCCCCAATAGGCTCTTCAAAGATCTTTGGTTTCTCACTTAATGGGTCCTCTAACTCCCTTGCAGTCATAGAGGGAAGCTAATAGCCACCGAAGAAAGGGGAAGGTTGATTTCCTGATGGTGTGGGGGTATTTGGAAAAACATTCCCTAAATTGTCTCTACTCCTATGAGGCATAAAAGATTTTTTTTCCTTTTATGTGTTTTTCAGAATTAATTTAAAAATAGAAAGGAAAGTACAATAACATATACCTACTGAATGTAAATTATAAAGAAAAGTAGAAATTACATCTACCTAGACACCTTCGTAACAACGACGCCAAAAAGTGACGAGCTTCAGTATTGTAGAAAGGATGCTGCAACTCCTAGAGCTACCAACTTTACCTTATCAAACTGAGGTTTCCTACAAAATTGGAGGTGACAGTGCTATATACACATCAGATGCAACATTCTGCTCATGTCACTTCTCAATTGGTGTGTTAGAACACTAGAGTCCCAAACAACTCTTATATTGACTAGAAAGAATCTGACCAATGACATTGAATATAAAGATAGTTCTAATGCAAGAAAGTAGATTATTTCCTTTTTAGGAAATGAAATTTTATGAATGATAAATGTTATCAACTTCCATAAATCATCTAGCTAGGAAATAACACAAATTACTTGCAGAAAAGAACTAGGCTAACTGTGTTATTGATCATATAGTTATTTGGACTATTTGGACATGGGAAGTTATTCTATCATTATATGATTTATATATGCATGCACTAACTATTTATTTTTGTATTTGCAGAAAAAGAGTCCTTTAATTTCTAAATCCATAAATGTAAATGCTATGTTTATTTTGTTTGATCTTGCAAGGGGAAAGGTGTGGGAGAGCTGATCACAGATGGCAATGTTTTGTAGCGGCTTTGTTACACAGTATTTTGTCACTCCTCCTGCACTTCCCTGTGACATAACCCAAAGTTTCCGAAACATGACTATAAGCAGTGTACTCATTCATATATGCAGCTTAGATCCTTCCTTAGACACTGATTGGAAAATGCCTTGAGCTTCCCCTGAAGAAAATATCTCTTAAACCCTAATTTGAGCATCATCACTCTTATGAGACTGAAAACCACGATGGTCACTTGTTGCATTATGCTCGACCCATGATTTCATTGCTCTATTTACTTCTATACCCACGATGATCCCAAAAAGGAAATTTTCCCAAAGAGGATGAGAAGCTTTGTGATCTAGAAGCTTCCAGAGCGGTGAGATGAAGGTTCTTCGGCATAGATGAGGGCGAGTTCTACCAACTTGGCCTCTTGGTATTATCCATATGAGATACCTCCTTGAGATGAGGGCCTACTCATATCTTTGGAGAGATCCCTACCTATATATTCATCCTCTCCCATTCTAAAATGGTTGGTCTATGTCTATTTTCACCCTTATGCTAAGATTGTGCCTATATGTTATTCATTTGGCTTGGAGAAGGAGTGCTTGGAGAGCTTAGCTTGGACTTGAACATTCATTCAAGGAGAGCCTATTGACATCAAGGCTTGGTTGTATGCTTCGTCCTTTATTCTAATTAATATACAACTGTTGGCTCATTTTCCCTAAATGTGTATGTTCATATATCATTTAGCTTAACGCTACTTGGTGTGTTAAGTAGGTTACTTTTGAATATGCTATTTGTATTTGCATGCTCTGTTGCATCTTGATCTCTTATGTAGATGCATAAATGCTCTGAGCAATAGGAACGAGCCCGTGATGCAAGTGGTTCAAGGTCTTCAACAAAGGATGACTTGATAACATCATAACGAGGTAGGCCATCTTCTTCGTCTCTCATTTCAATTATAACTTAGGAAAGCATCTAGCAGATTGTCACTTAGGTTGCTAGTCCCACTCATTAGGCTCGAGGAATCATCTCTGTCTGCAGAGAAGATTTACCTAGACAAAAAAATGGCGACTCCACTAGGGAGGTTATAACCCTTTCCATCCATTCCTTCAATTAGCTCCTTTGACTAGTTAGACAAACCATCAATTTTTAGGCTTGGCTAAATCATTCTGGGTTTATACCATCACTCATTACTGCCTTAGATTTTTAGGTCTAGATTGTTTCTTTGATTCTTTTTGGCTTTTTCCCATATTCCGGGCCCATCGCGAGTTTAGATCTAACAGTCGCGATGGCATCGTGAGTTTTTACCTCTACAGTCACGATGGGAAAAAAATTATTCACTATCTGGTTGTGCTGAAATCATCACTACTTTTTCTATACAAAGTAGTGCTGATGACCCTGATCATCACGGTTTTCACTAAGTAGCGATGATAACCCAATCATGACAGGTTTTGGTATATAAAGTAGTGATGATCCTTGAATGTGAGAATTTTTAAGGTTTCTTCCTTAGGATCTAGTGTGTCTTGGCCCCTAAGGTCTTTACCTATCCCGTATGCTTGGATTTTTCAGTTTTTGATTGATTGTCTTGATTAATTTGCAAACTTTATCTCATTGGCTTTGAAGTGAAATCTGATTGAGTTCGAGGGTTTCTAGTCAATTGGTCATCGCTTGTTGCTTGTTGGTGTCATTGAGATGCTTGTTTTGCTGATTGATTGAGTGTTGTTTTATGTGGAAATCATTGAAAACATCATTTTGCATTTGTTTTAGCTTGTATTTCGAAATTTACTTTTCGTGAAAATGCATTAGATTAGTTGCATTGAAAAGTTATTTTTTGAGATGCCTCATTAAAAATACATCACATTTTTCGATGTTTGAAAGCTAAAAATTGTATTAGGTGCATCAAATCATTCAAAACGAAAAGAAAAGCATAATTCATATAAATGCATCTTAATAAAGTCAAAATCATTTTTCTTTCACAAAGTTGCATTTAGGATAATGAAAAGTGGAAATCATTTTTAATTTTGGCATTGCATTTGGAAGATGAAAATGAAAGTTAGTGGAAGGCATTTTTGCTTGATGCATTATTGATTGAAATTTCTTCCCTTGATTATTCTAGCTTTCATTGAAATGAAAAGTTTTCCTTTTCTCATATAGTTGCATCATAGTTGTTCAGGTGACATTGTTTTGAGCCTTAAAAATGAAACATAATTGAAGATAAACATTAAAACTTACCTCAATTAACCTAAGGAGAATTTGCAACTTAACGCAAATATCTATAGGTCTAGGCTAGGGACGTGTTCCAACATCTTTAAACATAACGATTGTCATTAACTGCGTGAAGTGTATCCCGGATGAAATCCTATCCTGGTATGGAAGTATATAGAAGGTTCTCCAGTAATTTCAGGTATATCGGAGGCACTTCAGTATGATGAGTATATAAGGAGGCTCTCATCGAACGGTTCTGAATTAGATAGCGCTAACATGGAGTTGTGCTCCCCGTACTGTCGAATATATATTGGGAGGCCCCATTATGTTGCTATCCTATAGCCATAGGTAATCGAGTCATATGCCTTGTAAGCGTGATACATCGAACACAACATTTAGGGAGATTGGCCACCGTACCTTAAGTCCTTGGTTTCAGCTAAGGCATATATTGCAATTCACGGATACTTGGTAAACCCTCTTGCCTATATTACCCCTTTTTGATTTATTTTTGCTAAAGTTCTAAAATCAATTAATTGACCGTGGAAAAATATCCTTCCTGTGGAAATACTCCTTAGTAGATCTTAGGTTGATACCAATGACAACATTTCCTGAGTCTACCAGTCAAGGAAACCCCTCTAATGGGAATCCTAGTCCTTTTACTTCATTCAAAAATACTAGTGCTCCCTATATGGCAACGTTGCCCCTTCCTGGATTGACCACTGGTGTCGAAACTGCTTTTCAACCAAGTTTTCCTCTACCTGAAAAACATCAACCTCATGTTGATCCTTAAGTTGACCTCTTACGTTCTTCGCCTATTTCTTCACCCCGTTCTTCCTCTTCACCTGGTGAATGTCTAAATTCTAGTAATAAGGAAGCTAAGAAGAAGAAGAAGAAGAGGATGAAGAAGAAGAAGCAAAATAATTAAGGGGGAAACCAAGCAACCATTGCTACCGATGCAACGAATGAAGAAAAATCTTCCAACCAGCCCCAGAAAGTAAAGTTTCCTTGCATGTTATGTAAGGGTGACCACCTTCTTCAGAATTGTCCTGGTATTCCCAAAGTATTAGAAGTGTGGACCACATGTTCACACCAACCTTTCATGTTGGTAATAAAACTTAAACTAGTGACAATAAATTCCATGGGAAAAAGGGAAAAATAAAATTTCCCTGTAACTTGTGTGGAGATAATCATCCCATTCATCTTTGTCCTCTTATTTATGAAGCTTCCAAAGAGTTGGAAAACCTTATAGCTTCTTAACCTCGTCTTTCGATTGGGTATCGAAAGCTTTCCCCAGATCTTTCACTAGTTGATCTAGTGATTGATCAAAAGTCATCTTTGGTCAATCCACTGGTAGACTTGACTGCACCGTCAGTTAACCATACTTTTCTGGTAGAGAGTGAACCCCATACTACTTGGGTTCTTCTGGTTTCTTTAGTTCTGAATGAATTAGAGCGAAATCCTATCGTTCATAAGGTGCATGAGAGTAGCTCTCCTATTCCCATCGAGCAATAGGGCAGCTCTCACGTTCCTACGACACCCCCTCCAAGTAGTTTGGTCACTTCTTTTGATTAGAGTCGACTGGAAGGACATCGTCTTCCCTCTTATGTGCCCTTCCAGATTATAATGCAGGCTTACCATATGACCATACCTAGCATAGTCATAGATGAGGGTTCATCTGTTAGCATTCTATCCTCAACTGCTTGGGAAGCTCTAGGTTATCCTCGGCTTGTCCCTGTCACCTAGAATCTGTTAGCTTTTAAGAGAGGAACCAGTCAACCATTAGGGATCCTTCCTAAGTTTCCTGTTACTTTGGGAGGAAAATCTGTCTATATAAATGTGATGGTTGTCCAAGGACCTTTATATTTTAATCTACTCTTGGGCCGCGACTATGTTTATGTCATGCGAGCTCTTATTTGTTCCCTCTTTCGAGTGATGTGTTTACCGCATGAAGGAATAATTTTGACCATTGATCAACTTACATACATTGGTCCTGAATCAACTCCCACTCAACCATCATCCCTAAATGGTTCTTATGTGTAAACGGTATCACCCTCGCCACAGGTTAATTACGTGGCTACCTCTTCCATGCCCACATTTACTGATGATCGAGGAGGTGATGTAGTACATCATGTATTGGGGGCATTGGAACCCAATTTTTCCATTGGATACCTTCACATGTATTCCTTCCAGAGTATTTTTCTCCCATTTGATGATAACCTCTTGGAAATGTTGTGGCCACAACCACCACCCTATTAAAACATGCTCTGGTAGCAAATTTGAATGGGTCCCCTAGAAGTTTGATCTTTCACTTCTCCAAATGATCTATTTTTATCTCAGGGACTTTAACTCTGTGCTGAGTCAAACCTTCAACTCTTAATGGTCAAGACCCCCCTTGAATAAATCTCTGCTGCATGATTCATTCATGACCCAGTCTAGCCCTTCATTCATATCCTTCAACGAGTCTCTTTCAATCCTCATGGTGCCCTATGCCCACACATGTAACCACCCCCACTCTTTACCCCTCAAAACCTTCCATCGCATCTTTATTTATATTATAACACTTGTGTGATAGAAATACTTTGCAAGCATATGCATAACTTATACTTTTCGCATTTCCTCGGATGCATGCCTCCATCGCATATCGCTTTTTGCATTGGGAAAGGCTAAGGGTCCATCTCCCTTGAATAATTGCAATCCAATCAAGTCAACCGATTGCATCGCATATCGCAATCGGCAGAACCCAAGGCTCATACATTAAACATTCCCAAAATGGTGGACCCGTCAAGATTATTAAGCACACCACATCTTATTTCGGGTCTGGAGCCCATCACAAATCGCAATCGGCAGAACTCTACGGTCATACATAACGCGCGACGCGAACAGTGGACCCGCTAGGATAATCAAGCATAATACATTATATCGTAATCGGCGGAACCCAAGGTTTATGTATAAGGCGCACCGCGATATTCTGGACCCGTCAGAACTATTAAATGCAACATATATATTTTCGGGTCCGACCTATCACATATTGCAATCGGTGGAGCTTGAGGCTCATACATAAGGCGCGATGTGATTAGCAGACCAAAAGATAATTATACGCCTGGGTGCATAATATTTGAAGTCCGGCCTTACAGTTCGGCCACGGGTTTTCCTGTGTTTTCTTGTGTATTCGATAAAATGTTGTGGTCCGGGTTTTCAAAGGAAAATCCCATATGGCGGACCCGCCAGAACTATTAACTGCAACACATATATATTTCAGGTCCACCTCCCCAATCACGAATCACAATCAGTAGAGTTCAACGCTTATATATAAAACACAATGTGATATGGAGGACCCGCCAGCATTATTAACTGTGGCACATATATATTTCGAGTTCGGCCTATCGCAAAGTGTAATTGGCATAGCCCAAGGCTTAAACATAAGGCACGATGAGATTAGTGGACCCGACGATGATTATAGATTGGGGGTATATTATTTGAAGTTTGGCCTTATGGTTCAGCCACGGGTTTTCCTGTGTATTCCCATGTATTTGGATAAAATGTTGTAGTTTGGGTTTTCAATGGAAAATCCCATAGAGTGAATGGTTTTCTTTTGAAGCATTGTCAAAGCAATCCTTGAGTAAAAATGAATATTGTGGGCAATGAGAATACGTGTCAGAGTAGGTTCGGTGGTTTGATAATTATAGTTTCTCTACGTTGCAAGATTAAATACAAATTGTGGCTGAAGGCAAGGTTCATTTGTGAGCATGTTTGTCATAATTCTCAGAATCATACCTAATATGAATTATTTTTGCAGGAGAGTTCGAGTGGACCCGGTAGCGGATAAAGGTGATTTATATCAAGATGACATCTCTGCACCACCGGTGTCGATATTGCAAAGACATATTCTGCAGAAAAGGATATGAACCGCCACAGTGCATAATGGAGGCATGCGCCATGTCAAGAGGAAGCACAACAATGATACATCAAGATGTTACTACCTCCAAACACACCTTCAATCATGCCAGATGTGGGATGATGAGCGCAGTGCCTTCAGTTTCCTTCAGGAAATTTTAGGGAATAATGTCTACTCAATACAGGTGCGAAGGGATGACACGCAGTCATCCTCTTTTAATTGACGTCTATTCATTTCCATAGGAAATGAGGTGCTCCAGAAGATATACCCTCTACGTGTCAGCGGTTACACCAATTGTTCTACGATTGTATATTCTGATTTGTATAATGAAAATATGAGGGAGGTGAAAGGTTAAGGGAAGACCGAGGGTTAGTTCCTTCTGCATAAATATTACCTCTGGAGATGAAGGGAGGAATTTTTTAGGGCAGAACAACTTTTGATTTATTGTGCTAATAAAGAAGACTATTTGGTCAAGAAAGAGCCTTTTTTTTTTCAGATTCATTTTCCTCTTCTTTCATGTGTTTAGAATCAGGATGTTGTTTCTGGCATAAATATAAATGTGATTTGTTTTTGTGCATATTGATAACAGACAGTTTTTGATGAGTCTTGTTTATTCAAATATGATTTGTTACCATGGTTAATTCATGAGCGATTGCTGATTCGAGACCTTGTTAAACATCAGTTGCAAGTTTTATTTGCATGGAAAGGAATGTGTATTCCTGTATAAGTAATTAGATTTCAATTAAGATTTAATACAATCTTGTTCATCTATGAACCAATAATTGATTCACTAGGACTTGGAATCTATATATGATGTTTAACCTCCTTATGTTATGCTCATGCAGGATAGATTAGAGTAGTTAGGATTAGCATAAGTAGTTATAATTAGCATAGATAGGATTTGATACATATAGGTTAGTTGTTTCTCTTTTTTGATTTAATTGAAGCCTTCCTCCAAGAAGCATTCTTTCAGCACCTATAAAAGTTTATGGGATCCTTTAAAACCTGTCGGAACTAGCCATTCCAAATGGAAGCATGTCTAATTGGGGTCTGCAATCGGGTTAGTTCCCCTTGTTGGCATAGCGAACACTCGAAACATCAACAAATTGGCACTAGAAGGAGGGCCTAAACTACCATCCACATATTTTTATGATTTCATCTATAAATGTTGCGCAAGGATTCGAAAAGACTATTGCATGGATCGTAAAGGTCAAAAATATCCTTCCTCCCATTTGGAAAAGCCTAATTTCGAAGAAACAAAGATCCCTCTAAGTCTTGTGTTTGGGTCACCCCAAGGAAGAAAGACTATGGGAGTATCCTATCACTCAGGAACAACTAGTCAGAGTACTTACTCGGGCTTACACTCATTCCCTCTCTCAACTCCCCATCTTTCACTCTTTACCTCCGATAACTAAAAGAAATCCAAATATCTATCAAATAAACGAAGAGACATCTGCAACCCGTTCTCTTAAAGATATTGTGCTAGAGTCCTTGCAAAGTATTGACATTCCTTTGGAAGAAATTCTTGAGGATTTCCCCTCTAAAGGTAATCCCTGGCATGAATCATAAAATCCTAACGAAGAAGACCCGGGGGAAACCTTCAACCAAAACCTTCCTATCCATAATATGGCTAATGTTCCCCCTCTAAGTGGGAATCTGCCTCTACCCCCCCCTCTAGGTGGGAATTAGCCTCCACCGCCTCCTCCAGGTGGGAATCAACCACCACCTCCTCCGGGAGCACTCCCTCCCTGGATTGCATAGGATGTCGTAGTGTTACCTGGGCAACAACATCTCTTACCTAAGAACGCAGAAAGAGTATTGCCTAAATTCGACCCTGAGCGGGGAGACACTACTGATAACCATATTCACTCTTTCTTCCTAGCCGTGCGCATGTTGGGGGTAGCCGACGAGGATGTGGTATGTTGCTTGTTCCTTTTACACTGATAGGTACGACTTCCACATGGTACTTCAGCTTGAGAATAGGATTGATCACCTCATGGGGTGCCTTTCAGCAGGCCTTCTTAGACAAGTTTGGCGATGACAAAACACCTGCAGCCTTAGTTTTATAACTATCCCATTTAAAAATGGAAGCCAAAGAAAAGGTCAAGGATTTCAATATCTGGTTCAACACTTTGTTCAACAGAATCCCGGCTAATGCAATAACTACTAATGAGTTGCTCATGGAATTCTACATCACTGCTCTCCCTATCCCTAATGTGATGTGGGTCAAGAGAAGTAATGCACAAACCTTACAAGGTGCTATCGATGAAGCAATAAAAGTCGAGAGTGAAATGATTAGTCTCACGACATGTCATTATATGACCGAAGGAAAGAAAGCCTCTCAGCCATTCAAGAAGAATAATGGGAGTGATAACAAAGTGGTTGACTCCACCTTTCCTTATCACATTTGAAATCTTCAACATGAACATACACAATTGCTTGGTAGATTCCGGTGCCTCATCCATTGTTATGCCTTACGCTGCTGCTAAAATACTTCATATGATACCTAAGAAAATTGGAACTTGAATTATGCAATTGGACAGAACAAATGTGAAAGTAATTGGGGAATTGAAAGATGTGTTGATTCGGATGGCTACCAAACCACAGTACTCACAAGTCATTGACATAGTGGTAGTCGACATACCCGAGGCTTATGGAATGATGCTTAGTAGGGACTGGTTAGCAAAACTGAATGGATATTTCTCAACTGATTGATCCCATCTCTTGTTGCCTTAGAAGGGAAAAGGTGATATGTTGAGAGTTGATCGAGAAAGATACATGAAGTATGTGGTGACAGAACTAAACGTCCCCAATGAACCTGTAATGTTTACCAACTCTATCCTTGGGAATTATAGTTTCGACGTTTGTGCCATCGAAACCTATTTCAGAGAATTCCATGCAGATATAGTTGAAGAAATTGTGACAAACACATAGTTGGAAGCTCTCCCCTGCAATGCAACTGATGAATTATCCTGTATTATAGTAGATGATAGGACTAATTTCATAGAAAGCAGTTCACTTGATGTCACATTAGATTCTATATTTTCGACACTCTTTTTTGATGGCTCTAACTGCCTTGAAGGTGCAGGTGCTGGGAGCATTTTCATTGACCCGCAAGGGAACCAACATCAGATGGCCAGCCACTTGGAGTTTGTGTGAACCAACAACACGACAGAATATGAAGGCTTGCTATAGGGCCTGAAGAAAGCCATTGATATGAAGGTGAAAAATATTAAAGTTTTGGGTGACTCACAGATAATTGTTGACCAGGTAAGGAAAAGGATACATTGCAATTCGCCACACTTGGTAAGATACCAACATGAGGTATGGAGCTTATTTGACAATTTTGATTCTTTCAATATCACATACATACCTCGAGGGCAAAACTGAGATGCTGATCTAACGGCTAGTACAGCTTCAAAACTTTTTCCTGATCTTAGATTAAACAAGAATAAATATTATGTTTAATTGATTTTCAAACCATCCATGCTCGATAAAATCTAAAATTGGCAGGTGTTCGAAGATGACGAGCAAATCCTTGAGTTCCTGCACTGCTAGAAGGCATTAAAAAATGCAGTCATTAATGAAAAAGAGAATGACAGGCTTATGAATGAGAGGGAAGATGAGGAAAAGGATCAGTCCAATATAATTCCCAAGTCAGTTGTCAATATGGAGCACTTGTATGATCTTCATGATAAATTCAAGAAGCCGACTAACTGAAAAACGCATAGCTCATCCATGATGTATGAATCGGTCAACCTTGGAACCAAAGAAGACCCAAAAATTGTTAATTTGGGCTTAGGATGCTCTCCAAAAGAAAGGGTCGTGTTTGATAAGTTGTTTAAAGAGTACAAGGATGACTTTGCATGGACATATGGCAACTTAAAAACCTTCGATACCAGCGTTATGCAGCATGTGATCCCGTTGGAGAAGGATGTTAGGCCATACCAACAAAAGCTTCACAAGATACATCCAATCCTGGAACCTTTGGTGAAGAAAGAATTAAACAAAATGTTGGACGCCAAAATCATTTTTCCTGCTAGGCACACCCGCTGGGTAGCCAATGTTGTGCTAGTAAGAAAGAAAAATAGAGACATCAGGTTATGTATCAATTTCAGAAACTTGAAAAAAGCATCACACAAAGATAACTATCCTGTCCCTTCTATGGAACACATTCTTGAGTATGTTTCTGGGTTTGAAATGTTGTCCCTACTGGATGGTTTTTCGGGATATAATCAAGTGTTGGTGGCGAATGGAGATCAGCTCAAGACAACCTTCAACACTAAATGGGGCACTTACACATATCATAAAATGCCTTTTGGACTTATTAATGCGGGCGCCACATTCCAGAGAGCTATGGACATAGCTTTCCGAGGATTGATTAATAGATCAGTAGTAGTGTACATGGATGACATTACTGTGTATTCGTATCACAAAAGGGATCATATCTATCACCTAAAACAAATTTTTGAAAGATGCCAAAGGTATGGAATATCGTTGAATCCCAAGAAGAGCATTTTCGCAGTTATAGAAGGGAAACTACTGGGTCACATCCTCTCTAAAGAAATGATTTTTATTGATCTTGAAAGAATAGAGACCATCATGAGAATACAACCCCCTGCAAACAAAAAGACAATGCAATCTTTCTTTGGAAAAATTAATTTCGTTAGCAAATTCATTTCAGAGTTCATAGAAATAGTGTGTCCCATGGAGCTAATGATGAAGAAAGACGTTGTGTATAGGTGGAGTGATGACGCTTAGAAATCGTTTTAGCGAATTAAGGAGGCCATCGCAGAAGCTCCTGTGTTGGTCAACGCCAATTTCCACAAGGAATTATTATTGTACACTTTCACTTCTGATGTTCCATATGCCGCAATCCTCACCCAAAAAAATGATGATGGCAATGAAGTCCCTATCTCTTATATGAGCTCTCATCTTCAGGGAGCAGAACTGAACTACCAAAACGTGGAGAAACAAGGTTTTGCAATTTTTAAAGTCGTAAAACATTTTCGTCCTTATTTATTATAGGCCAGGACTAAAGTAATCGTTCCCCACCCTGTTGTAAGAGCCCTCTTCGTGTAGAAAGAAATGGGTGAATGGAGAGGGAATTGGATAACCATCCTTCAGTAATACGACCTCAAGATTAAGTCGATGAAGATAGTTCAAGGGTAGGGATTGTGTGAGCTCGTGGCAGAAGCCTTAGCGGATAAAGAAGGGGCGTCCGAAGAACCAGAAGCGCAGAGCATACATAATGCACACATAGAGTTTAGGGAGGAGCCCCTATGGATTAATGAGACGTTGATGTGTGAGCGCAAAAAGTCAGAAGTCCTTTTGGATCCTGAGTCATGGTACTATGACATACACTTTTATCTAACACAAGGATCATGTCCTGAACACATGGATGCATCATGAAGGAGAGCGCTCAGATTGAAATCTAATCAGTATCACTTGGCCAATGACACATTATACAGAAAAAATTATGATGGAATCTGGCTGAGGTGTTTGGAAAAGGATTATGCCAATCATATCTTGAAAGAAATGCGTGACAACCTAGCAGGTGGTCACTATGGCGGAGAGACCACTGCTCACAAAATATTAAGAGCTGGATATTATTGGCCCACAGTGTTCAGAGACTCGCATGCCTACGCTCGGAAATGCAAGGTATGTCAAACTGCTACAGGACGAGAAAGAAAGCCAGTCGTTCCCCTCAGGCCCATTATGATTTATCGCTCGTTCCAACAATGGGGCCTAGATGTCATAGGTGAGATCACTCCAAACTCTTCACAGCAGCATAAGTATATACTCACAACGACCGACTACTTCACCAGATGGACCGAAGCCATCCCGCTTTGGAAGGTAAATGAAGACGAGGTAATATCATTTATTGAGAAATTTATTATCAGCAGGTTTGGCATCCCTGACACTCTCATATTTGACAATGCTTCTTACTTTTCATCACTGAAATTGACTGAATTTTCTATTGATAAATCAATTCACATAAGGTATGCATCAAAATATTACCCCCAGGGAAATGGAGTTTCTGAATCCTCAAATAAAAACCTCGTCCGCATAATCCATAAATATGTCACCAACAACCAGAGGAACTAACACAACACTCTAACAAACACCCTTTGGGCCGATAGGGTCACCCCAAAAGTAGCATTAGGAAACTCCCCATACTTCCTCATCTATGGACAGGAAGCCATCCTACGTCCTAACATTACCCTTCCCTCTTTACAACTCTCCCAAGCTTCGAGAGGGACCCCTTCATCCTTACTTCAAAAAAGGATCAACCAACTGGTGAGGATGGAGGAATTGAGAGATAAAGCCAGAAATAAATTTAAAACCCGCAAATGATTGTAAAGAGATGGTTTGACCGTCATCTGGTAGGAGATAAAGATTACCAAATAGGAGAGCTAGTCTTGAAATGGGACAAGCTGAGTGAGCCAAAAGGTAAGCACATGAAATTACAACACTTATGGCTAGGCCCATTCCAAGTTGAAGAAAAAATCGGTCAGGGAACTTACAGATTGAAAACTTTACAGGGAGAAACTGAAAAAAAATCTGCTAATGGCCAACATCTTAAGAGATACTTCCAGTAGCCACCACTTGGTGGTTACCTCTTGAGTAGGTTAGGATTCATTTTATTTTGTTGTTAGCTTAGTTACATTTTCATCCTATCCTTTCTTGTTTTTTGCAAAGTTTATTTTCCTTCTATTTCAAATTCCAGCCCTTTTTAGCCAATTAATTTTGGTCCTTCAGTATTGTTTTCACCTCTATAACTCTCTTCAGATTGCCCTCATTCCCCACCGTCAGCTTCCCCCCCCCCCCCCCCTCATTAACCTGCAAATGAGTCTGCCGATCCTAAATTCATCATTACCTTGCAAATCAAACAAACTTTCAATGAGCCTATGAGAACTTGAAAATCAACGGTGGAATTCAAATCAAAGCCACTCATTAGCATTTGTTTGGAACTAGGTGGGATCTGTTGATAACTTGGATACTTAAAGCATGTAGGGGCATCTTTATAAAACGAAAATGTGTAACCACAGATGGACTGGCATGGCAGAACGATGCATTTTTTAAATCGCATCTTGACCTAGCCTATACTTGTCTATAAGGTTTACAGTCATTCTCATTGGTTCTGTCCACCACACTACGTTTTCCAATACCTGTCATCTACAAGTAAACCTCCTTTCATGGGCTAAGCTCACTATCATATATCCTCTGGCAAATCTAATTTTGCTCTAGTCCTTATGTGTGAATTGGAAGGACTTATGTAAAAGAAAATGAAATGTTGAGTCCTTGTGCCAATCTGGAAGTACAGGTTGTTTGGGAAGCCAGTTAGAGCAGGGATTGTTGCTAGACTCAAAGTACCAGTTGACACAGCAAGCTTAGCCTTGCTTAAGCTATTTAAAAATATGGCATGATCCATGACTGCGCCTCATTCAATCACACGAAAGTATAGCACTAAAATTATTACATAAAGTGCAGATAAACATGTCTACATCAAGTTTGATGAGCGATAAAGAGCTGAGGTACACACCTAAACAGGTATTGGCAGACCGGTGATGGCCCCAAAAGGAATTGGAAAGTATAAAACAGGTAAAAGAAGGTCAAAAAATCCCATAATACAACCATTGGAGAATGCTTGTCAAAACCCTATCAATAAGTAGAAACTATTCGTCTTCATCCTGCCTGAAGAAATTAATGTTGAAGTGGAACCCATGCCTGTCCATCTATACAATTTTCATTTCAAGTTTATCTTAACACCCTGATGTTCTATTGTTCCAAGGTTTTTTTGGAAACAGAGATAACTGGTTCGCCCAGCGGTTCACCATTTGTTGTGGCCCAACCACCACCCTATTAAAACATGCTCTGGTAACAAATTTGAATGGGTCCCCTAGAAGTTTGATCTTTCACTTCTCCAAATGATTTGTTTTTATCTCAGGGAATTTAACTCTGTGCTGATTCAAACCTTCAATTCTTAATGGTCAAAACTCCCCTTGAATAAATCTCTGCTGCATGACTCATTCATGACCTAGTCTAGCCCTTCATTCATATCCTTCATCGAGACTCTTTCAATCCTCATAAACCTTCATGGTGCCCTATGCCCACACATGTAACCACCCCCACTCTTTACCCCTCAAAAGATTCCATCACATCTTTATTTCTATTATAACACTTGTGTGATAAAAATACTTTGCAAGGATACGAATAACTTACCCTTTTCGCACTTCCTCGGATCCATGCCTTCATCGCATATCGCTTTTCGCATTGGCAAAGGCTAAAGGTCCATATACCATGAATAACTGTGATGCGATCAAGTCAACTGGTTGCATCGCATATCGCAATCAGCAGAACCTCAGGCTCATACATTAAATGTTCCACGAATGGCAGACCCATCGAGATTATTAAGCGCACCACATCTTATTTCGGGTCTGGAGCCCATCGCAAATCGCAATCGGTGGAACTCTACGGTCATACATCAGGTGTGATGCGAACAGCAGACCCGCCAGGATTATCAAGCATAACATATTATATTTTTAGTTCCACTTCCCCAATCACATATCGCAATTAGCAGAACCCGAGGTTTATGTATAAGGTGCACCACGATATACCGGACCTGCCAAAACTATTAAACGCGACATATATATTTTTGGGTCCAACCTATCGCATATCACAATCGGCGGAGCCCAAGGCTCATACATAAGGTGTGATGCGATTAGTGGACCCGATGATAATTATACGCCAGGGTGCATAATATTTGAAGTCCGGCCTTATGGTCTGGCCGCGATTTTCCCGTGTTTTCCTGTGTATTCATTAAAAAATTTTGGTCTGGGTTTTCAAAGGAAAGTCCCATATGGCGGACCTGATGGAACTATTAACTGCAGCACAGATATATTTTGGGTCTGCCTCCCAAATCGTGAATCACAATTGGTAGAGTTCATCGTTTATATATAAAATGCGATGCAATATGGCGGACCCGCCAGCATTATTAACCGTGGCACATATATATTTCAGGTCCGGCCTATTGCAAAGCACAATCGGCAGAGCCCAAGGCTTAAACATAAGGCGTGATGCGATTAGCGGACCCGACGATGATTATAGATATGGGGGTATATAATTTGAAGTCCAGCCTTATGGTTCGGCCGCGGGTTTTGCTGTGTATTCCCTTGTATTTCGATAAAATGTTGTATTCCGGGTTTTCAAATGAAAATCCCGTAGAGTGAATGGTTTGCTTTTGAAGCATTGTCAAAGCAATCCTTGAGTAAAAATGAATATTGTGGGAAATGAGAATACGTGTCACAACAGGTTCGGTGGTTTGATAATTATAGTTGCTCTGCATTGCAAGATTAAATAGAAAATGTGGTTTTATGCAAGGTTTGTTTGTGAGCATGTTTGTCACAATTCTCATAATCATAGCTAATATGAAATATTTTTGCAGGTGAGTTCAAGTGGACCCGGTAGCGGATAAAGGTGATTTATATCAGGATGACACCTTTGAACCACCGGTGTCGATATTGCAAAGACATATTTTGTAGAAAAGGATATGAACCAACATAGTGCATAATGGAGGCACACGCCATGTCAAGAGGAAGCACAACGCTGATAGATCAAGACGTTACTACCTCCTAACACACCTTCAATCATGCTAGATGTGGGATGATGAGCGTAGTGTCTTCAGTTTCCTTAAGGAAACGATAGGGAATAATGTCCGCTTAATACAGGTGTGAAGGGATGACAAGCAGTCATCCTCTTTTAATCAACGTCTATTCATTTCCATAGGAAATGAAGCGCTCCAGCAGTTATGCTCTCTACGTGTCAGCGGTTACATCAACTGTTCTACAATTGTATATTCTGATTTGTATTTTGAAAAGATGAGGGAGGTGAAAAGTTAACAAAGGGTCAGTTCCTTCTGCATAAATATTACCTCCGGAGATGAAGGGAGGACTCTTTTGGGGCAGAAAAACTTTTTACTTATTGTGCTAATAAAGAAGACTGTCTCGTCGAGAAAGAGCCTTTTTTTCAAATTCATTTTCCTCTTCTTTCATGTGTTTATAATCAGGATGTTGTTGCTGGCATAAATATAAATGTGATTTGTTTTTGTGCATATTGATAACAGACAGTTCGTGACTAGTCTTGGTTATTCAAATATGATTTGTTACCATGGTTAATTCATGAGCGATTTCTGACTCTAGACCTTGTTAAACATCAATTGCAAGTTTTATTTGTATGGAAAGGAATGTGTATTCCTGTATAAGTAATTAGATTGCAATTAAGATTTAATACAGTCTTATTCATCTTTGAACCAGTAATTGATTCATTGGGACTTGGAATCTATATATGATGTTTAACCTCCTTTTGTTATGCTCCCGTAGGATAGATTAGAGTAGTTAGGATTAGCATAAGTAGTTAGAATTGGTGTAGATAGGATTTTATACATATATGTTAGTTGTTTCTATTTGTTGATTTAATTAAAGCCTTCCTCCAAGAAGCAATCTTTCAACACTTATAATAGTTTATGGGATCCTTTAAAACCCGTCGAAACTAGCCATTCCAAATGAAAGCAGATCTAATTGGGGTCTGCAATCAGGTTAGTTCCCCTTGTTGGCACATGGAACACTCGCAGCATCAAAAAATTGCGCTAGAAGGAGGGCCTGAACCACCGTCCACAGCTTTTTATGATTTCATCTATAAATTTCACGCATGGATTCGAAAAGACCAATGCATGGATCGTAAAGGTGGAAAATACCCTTCCTCCTATTTGGAAAAGCCTCATTTCGAAGAAACAGAGATCCCTCTAAGCCCGTGTTTGGGTCAGCCAAGGAAGAAAGACTGTGGGAGTATCCTGTCACTCAGGAACAACCAACCAGAGTACTTACTCGGGCTTACGCTCGTTCCCTCTCTGAGCTCCCCATCTTTCACTCTTTACCTCCGACAACTAAAAGAAAGCGAAAGATCTATCACATAAACGAAGATACATCTGTAGCCCCTTCTCTTAAAGATATTGTGCTAGAGTCCTTGCAAAGTATCAACACTCCTTGGGAAGAAATTCCTGAGGATTTTCCCTCTAAAGGTAATCCCTGGCTTGATTCAGAAAATCCTAACGAAGAACACCCAGGGGAAACCTTCAACCAGAACCTTCCTATCCATAATATGGCTAACGTTCCCCCTCCAGGTAGGAATCTGCCTCTACCACCCCATCTAGTTGGGAATCAGCCTCCACCACCTCCTCCAGGTGGGAATAAATCTCTATCTCCTTCGGGAGCACTCCCTCCCTGGCTTGCACAGGATGCCATAGCGGTACCTAGGCAGCAGTATCCCTTACCCAAGAATGCCGAAAGAGTATTTCCTAAATTTGACCCTGAGCGGGGAGACACTGGTGATAACCATATTCACTCTTTCTTCCTAGCCATGTGCATGTTGGGGGTAGCCGATGAGGATGTGGTATGTCACTTGTTCCCTTTTACACTGATAGGTATGGCTTCCACATGGTACTTCAGCTTGAGAATAGGATCGATCACCTCATGGGGTGCCTTTCAGTAGACCTTCTTAGACAAGTTTGGCGATGACAAAACACCCGCGGCCTTAGTTTTAGAACTATCCCATTTAAAAATGGAAGCCAAAGAAAAGGTCAAGGAGTTTAATATCTGGTTCAACACTTTGTTCAACAGAATCCCGACTAACGCTAGACCTATTGATGAGGTGCTCATGGAATTCTACATCACTGCTCTCCTTGTCCCTTCTGTGATGTGGGTGAAGGGAACTAACACACAAAACTTACAAGGTGCTATCGATGAAGCAATAAAAGTCGATAATGAAATGATAAGTCTCACAACATGTCATTATACGACTGAAGGAAAGAAAGCCTCTCAGCCATCCAAGAAGAATAATGGGTGTGATAACAAAGTGGCTGAGGGAAAAGAAAGGGACACCACATATGTGGAAGGTTTGCATCGGATCATTAAGAAATTGACAAACACAGTCATCGATATGAAAAGGAATTCTAGAGAGAGTACAAGTGGGAATGGAGGAGATTATAACAACAGAAAACCTTTCAAACCTTTCTATTATAAGAAGACAAAAGGTGGTCATGGTCAACTTGTGTTGCCTACTCCACCCAATGAAGGGAATTTAAATACGGAAGAGCTGGTTCTTATCGGATCGCTCCTTAACAAAGAAGAACCTATAGTGGAGCTGGAGCCAAAACAAGAAAATGAGGAAGAATACCAAGTAGAAGAGCCCTTGGATGAAGAATCACAAATCAATGTACTGTGGGATTTCTATACAAATGAGAACAATGTTGACAAAGGAGATAGTATGGCAATAATCCACACTAATGAAATCCATACATAAAGTAAAGGGCCACTTGCAAGTGTGACGAAGCCCATAGACCAGACAAATAAATATGTTCGCCCTTTGAAGGCAACGGCTCCCAAAGTTCCTGTTGAGAAGGGTAAACCTAGTGGTGATTCCAAGAGTATTCTAGTTGCAAACTATCCAAAGAAAGATAATTCACCTCTGACTATAACGAAGGCGACTCAAAATGGTAAACTCCCATCTAAGAATGGAAAAACCGGTATGTTTACTTTGCCCTACCCTGTCTATAACATTGATTACAATATTGTGGATGATATTAAGAAATCTCGAGATAATATCACATACTTCGATTTGCTAAAATTAACGCAGCAAAGAGATCTGCTCTTGAAAACTATGAATGAATGAAATTGCAAATCCCCCACCATTCTGAGCAGCCAACCTGAGAAGTCGGCGTCCAGACCTGTTAGTACCTCCAGTACAGCCCAAACACCATCAGCTATGGAAGCCACTCTGTCAAAAATGAATTGAACCCCCCAAGATGTCAGTGCGGCCATGATAGGAAGGAAATCAAAATCCATGACTCTACCTTTCCTTATCACATTTGAAGTCTTCAACATGAACATACAAAATTTCTTGGTAGATTTTGGTGCCTCATCCACTGTTATGCCTTATGTTGTTGCTAAAAGACTTCATGCGATGCCCAAGAAAACTAGAACTCGAATTGTGCAATTGGATAGAACGAACGTGAAAGTAATTGGGGAATTGAAAGGAATTCTGCTCCAAGGACCTGATGACATACACTTTTATCTAACACATATTCTAATGTTTCAAGCTTGTGTAAAAATGAAACCATTCCTACTTTACATCTAGTGATTGTCGTTTTTACCAGCCCATTTTTTCCATATGAGCCTTGGTTTCTCCATTCCATTGCCACCATCTATTTGGTCGATCAATCACTTTCACTTGGTTGTTTTACCTTTTCCTAAGAAACTTATGAAATGAATGGTCTTATTAACCAACCTCTTGACCATTACATGTTTTGAGCAGTTCCATTGACCGGAACCAGTTGCTATCCTTTTATACCACATGTTCCTCCAAGTGCAGTCCCCTTTCAGAATCCAAAAATATGAAAAGATTGTCGAGTACTTGTCTTTTCGAACTCGTTAAATTAATTGAATTGATTTCTCCTTAGTATAAGTTTAACCCTTTTCGAGACTGAGATAGAATATTTTACGAAAAATGAAAACCTTGGTCAACATGGTCAAGAGGTTCTCTCGAATATTGTTTACTACCTTTTTGGGTTTGAGGGACAAATTACAAAAAGGGACATGATGGATTTTTATTTTTCGTCTCTTTTTAAAACTCTCTAATTATGAAAAATACACAGAGTTATTATTCTGTCGGACTCGTTAAAAATTAAACTACAAAAGACTTGTCACCATGACAAGATCGAGTTTCTCCTTCCTAGGACTCGTAAAACTTACTAAGATGGACTCATCCAAAGGGTGAACTTATATGACAAACATATGGTATCCTCTTCAAGATTGTGTAAAAATAAAGAGGTATTCACTAGAAATAGTGGGGAAAAAGTGAAAGTGAAACATATCTTGTATAGGCAGCATGTCGCTCTTGAACATGAAACTCATCTGTATCTTGTGTCGGGTTTGGGATATCCTTGCTCAATCACTTATCTTTTCGGGTTTGGGTAATCCTATTCCATTTCGTCATCATGACCCGTAGTCCTATGTTGAGTCAAATTCCACCACACTCCGGAGTCGTGTTACCAATATGTTAAAGACAAGTCCCATCTGTAGTTTGTTACCTATACATTGTCTGACTCTTTGCTACAGTCTTGGATCCTACTCATTCCATTCCACTTTATTCCTTGTATCGTGTTGATGATGGGGGTGTTAACTCTCAGGTTGTTCCCTTTGACTCCCAAGGGAATACAGCCGAGGTAACCACTAACCAATCTTTGGGTCACAGGTTCTAGCCTACCTGTAACCAGAGAGGGCTCTCTCTTTGTGATTTAACTTTGTTTGTATAATATTTTAGGCTAGTTATGATGCTCAAGGTTTTGTTTTGAATTTTACTGGATGATGATTTCAGTCAGAATAGATATATGTTTACAGGGTGATCTAGGCCATTGGGCATGGAGTCAACGATGTTTAATTGCTTGATATGTATGCGTTGATACAACAATGATGCTACAGAGCCAGATAAGTGTCTAAGGAACAATTCTTTAAATCTGTAATTGGGTGTGATGTAATCAGGGCATGAAAGGCAACTAAGGATCTTTCAGTAAGCTGATATGGAGAACAGTGGGAATATTACTTAGGAGCACTGAAGAATTCCTATATAACATTCATATTTATAGAATTGATATAAACATGAGCAATTAAGAATTCATGTTCATGATTAATTCTGAAGAAAACATTTTCAACAACAGAGATTGAATACAGGGTGTAATCAAACATATCCTGTACTATTCTTTTTCTCTATTATTAGATTGGTGAAACATGCATACGACTCAAACAAACATAAGAAGATAATACATAGATTGAGAAAACTTATTGTTCCATTAGACAACACAGGAATTCTGCAACAGCACGCAGAGCATCATTGAGACATCAAGCATTCGAGAAACATTGAGCTTTTCCAGCCTTTTGTATTAGATCATCTGAAAAACATACAATATATTGCCTTAGAGTGAAAATCACCAACCCCAAATACGTTGCAAGGGGAGGTATATATACAAAATTTACATCAGAAAATATCTAGCTGGTGAGTTAATGGCTCATTAATATTGTGCCAACTCCTGGAGGATTGCAGCTGAGAAAATAAATGCTGTAGTAACTGCTCAGTGTATTAGCTGTCCAAAATGGTCAGAGAATGTTGACTTTGTGACCGATGGAGTCGGCTGAAGCCGTGCTGCCCAAAATTTGCGCATTTCCTATGTTTTGGCTTGCTGTCGCTGTCTTCATGCTGAGTCACCCCTTTTTGGCCGCCTTGTATACTGCCCAGATTCTGCTTTTTGCCTTTGGCTGAGTTGAAGCTGACTAGGACCGAGCAACTGAGATTACTGAGGCAAAATTTGTAGCATTGCCTGCCACCAATCCTCTTTGGGCAGTTGGTGTCTTTGTATTTTTACCAAGGTTTCATCTGCCTCTATATACCTATAAAAATTTGGTGGAACCTCAAATAAGTGATTGATCTCATGTTCAATTAAAAATAGATTTTCAAGCTTGTCATAGAGGCCCTGCCCTGTTGGAGGCCCTGTTTCCTCCGAGGTATTGGCGGATGCAGTGATTTGATTTTCAATAAAATTTGTCATTCTGGTAGCATATTGCTCACGGGGGAGCAGTCTTCCTGTGCTGGTTAGTAGGTTGGGAAATCCCTTTTCTTGCAGTGCTCCCATTTTGAGCTTGTATTCATCCACCTCAGCCTGCATTTCATGACATTTTCTCTCTACAGTTTGTACAAAATTTCTGAGGGTCAGCACCTTTTTAGCTGTAAGGACAACATCTGTTCTGTTAATGATGTTCAGGGCTGCCAGCTCCTCCTTGGTCTGATTGTTGAGGAAATTTATCATTCTGTTGGCCTGTTCAGGCCTGTTACCTAGTACTGTTCTGGATTTTTGGCTCTCAATTTGTGCTTGGCCAATCAATTCCATTTGTTCATGCACTATCTTGATTGACTTCCATTGTCTAGTAAGGGAGTGGTCAATCCGGGCCCACAAAATCCTCTTTATTTCTGCCAGAGTATTTTCAAGTTTGAGCTCTTTCTCTAAGACCTTTATTTTGTCTTTGAGGGCCTTAATTTCTCTAGTCTTCTCTGCTACAGTCATCTTTGATTTGTCATATTTAGCCTCCAGTTCTGCCAATTTTTCCTTGGCTTGCTTGATCTCGGTCGCCTAAAGTTCCAGCTCTTTGATAACCTTTGTCAATTCATCCATGTTTAAGCTGGACTTAGGAGCTGTTGTAGTTGCTGCTACTTCCGTTGTTGCTGCAGTTGTTGTAGGGTTTACTGTCGCCTTTGTAGTGGTGGCAGTGGTTGAGGTAGTTTGAGGAGGTTGGGAGGTTGATTCTCCCTGTTTGTCTTGCAGTGCCCCTTCTAGCTCCTTCTCCAGATCAATAACTCTTTGATTCAGCTGCATTATTAGATCGAGTTGATCATCAGACTCCTTTTCCTTTTGCAATTCTGCTGTTTGAGGGTGCTCAGTGGGAAGCAGTTTTAGTCTTTTCCTCAATGCAGCAATATCATCTTCTTTCTTTTTCATGAGGGCCCTCACACCCTTTGGGTCCTTAGGATCATGTCCTAGGTCCACAATGATGTCCTCCAGTGTTTTAATCCTGTTGTCCTTGGCCGTGGAGGACATTCTCTCGAAATCTAGCTGAATGTTGGTGTTCTTCAGCGATTCTTTCAATTCATGGGCCATTGTGGCCCTGTCTACCAAGGTGGCATAGACCATTTCCCCCATTTGCTTGTGCAGCTCTATCTGGTCCATGGGGTGAATGTCCTTTGCCATGACTTCCAGCTTTGTTTTTACAAAATCTGCAGCTGAGTGAGGCTGCGGTACCTTGGGTTTGAAGTGGCTGAGGATTATCTTTTCCTCTTGTATATCATACACTGACATCAACCTCTCTTGTTTAGTTGGTGTTGCTTTGAGGAATTGCTTGTACACCTCCACTCTCAACAGCTCATTTTGTGCCTTTATCTCTTTGAAGGAAGCCTTGGTGCTTGAAGGCTTCTTGCTCTGCTGAGTGGAGGAAGACACCTCCATGCCAAGCTGTAATCCTTGCTCTTGTTGAAAAGAGCTTGTAGCTGTTTGCTGACTGTCTCCTCCTTCTTTCCTTGGGCTCTCAAGGACTTCCTCGCTTATTTCTTCTATGACCGGGGAGTCAACCTTTTGCCTCTTGGCTTTAGGTAGCTGGGAGGATCCACTAGCAGGAGTGGACTCTTCTCTGTCCCGTTTCTTGCCCCTCTCCTCATGTGCAGGGGTCTGCAATGCAGGCACTGTTGGTGGTTCTGTTTGTGGTGGAGGGGTTTGATCTTGTTGCTGCCCAATTGAGGAGGCAGGCTTTTCTTTTACTATCTCTTCTTCAGCACCCATTATTCCCTTGCCCTTATCTGTGCCTGATGCTGCTGTAGATGGCGCCTGGGTGGCTGGTGCAGTTGTAGTAGTTGAGGTTCCTTCTCCAATTGGATGCGGCTGCTTGAAAATTACCTGCTGCACAGAATCTAAGTCAAGAGTTTTTTCCAAATCCTTGACATTTCTTTGCATTATTTCTTCTTGAGTTAGTTCCTCAATTAATGTGTCTTGCAACCATTCTTGCTGATTGGCATACTGCTCAATTTGTGGAATTTTATAGTGCTCATAGCCTAGCAGCCTGTACTTGACTCTTCTAGCACTGATGAAGCCTTCAGGGTCATAAGGGACCCACCAGAAGCTTCTTGATAGCTTGTATTTATCTTTGAGGATTTGCTCAGCCTCTTGCCATCCCTCTTTTTTGTTCATGATAAAGGGGCCCAGGTGGTGTTTGAACTTGAGGTGGGCTTTCTTCTTGGCACTATGAAAGTGGGTGAGGTCAGAGTTAATAAGCTGCCTATAGTACTCCAAGGTGAACAGTCTCATTGGTACATATCTCGGGAGCCTATATGGACAGAGCTCACAGCCATAAATTCTGATGACTGTATGATTTTGGTATAGGTACCAATCACCTATTTTATAATTTTTGGACAGCTACAGAGTTTTCTGGATTTCAAATGACACTCTAGGAGGAGGGGATCTCATTAATAGGCAAGAGACTGGATAGACAAATTGATAAATAAATTCACGGTATGAATATGGTGAATCTTGGACTTGGTGGAAAACTGATGACCAGAAGATGACAGACCTTCTTTCTCCCCTAGAATCCAGCTTCTTGATAGGGCATTGAAAGGCCTCGGATTGATAATACATGAACAAGTGGTAGATATATGATGAATATTTGAATATACCCTCCCTGTCCACTTTGAAAAGTTGGTCATGTATCTTGTTGGCTATGAATTTAGCAAAGTTATATTTGTAAGCAGGAGGTTGGCCTGGGCTGTAAGCAGCTAATAACACCAGCATTGTCTCATCAACGTGTTCACTGGTTTTATAGCCCAACACATAGGAAATCATGTCAACCAGAAGTTGGCCTACATCAGTAAAATGGACATGCAAGAAAGGAGGTGGCCCTGTGGGTTGGCGGTCAGCTCTCATAAATGTCTTGGTGATCTTCTCAATGTCAGCAGTGGAAAGCTTGGCACCTGTATCCAGTAGATAGTTCATGGAGAAGGGATACAGCAGCTGAGTTTGTTTGAAGTTGAGCATCTGGTTGATGGAGTCAGCATTGATGTGGAAGAGTATGCTCCCAGATGGAGACTTGACAGCTCTGTGATTTGGATCATAATTCTCAGCACATAAGCGGATGATTTCTGGAAAAATGTTAACAGATGGGAGAAAGTAATGAGGCAGATTGGATTCCCATATCCCATATATGTCATTGTTGCTCAAATAGTTGTCCCTCAATTCCCGGAAGGTCTGTAAATGGTTCCTGTCACCCACAAGGTCTTGGATGAGGTAATCTCTGTCAGCAAGAGGCATGGCCTCAAGCTCTTTGTTAGGTGGATTCATGGGGGCAACACTGAGAGCTGTGGGTGCAGCCATTGTATAGCCTTTAGGTGTTGTCTTTGGAGTGCAGTTTCTGAATGTAACAGTGTGAATGTGATAGCTTGTAAATATTTTTTAGAAGTTAGGTGGCAGACTGAATGCAGGTGATGCCAGATATATCTTCAAAGAGGAGTGAGTAGATTAAGCAGACTTGCCTCTGCTCTGCTCTGGTAAATTCACAAGGATTATGAATAGTGAGGATGAATTGCAGAGGGGGGGCAGGACTATAAGCTGGTGAAATGCAGTTCTTCGATTATATGCTCGGCAAAAGGGAAAAATGCCGGGCAGTTGGAGGGTAAATTGCAAAATAAGGCCGAAAAGGATTGTTCAACAGTGAATTTTGGACAAGGGGACAATGTGGATTATTTTGGGCCAGCATTTACTGAAATGACAATATTTAATTTAGGATTTACCAGGTATTTAGTGGAGAACTTTGCAGAGAAATGGCAAGAACACGGGCAAATAGGTAAATTTCAGCAAATACCTGGATAATTAGCGCCGAGAGCTGCCGGGTTGAGCAATGGATGGAGAATGTAGCTGAATTGGTAAGTAGCGGCGTCCCAAGCTTTGAATTTGTAGTGTGGAGGCAATTTTTGGATTAAACGAACAGAATGGCTCCCTCCCTTTTCCAGCGAAAATGACAAACAATGGTTCAATTACGCGTTTATAATGACAAATTCGGCACATATGGGTTTTGGTGCGTTTCCGCGATGACGTCAGCATGACGTCATCAGCGAGGCCCGGGTACGGATCATGACGTGGGTGCTGAGTTGCAAGCCAGCGTGGCAGGACACGGTGGAGGGATTTGGGGGCGGCAAGATGGCGTGGAGGGCGCGGTGCGGGGGCTTTGGGTATGACGTAATCATGACGCAGGAGTGACGCGACAGGGGAAGCAGATTACAGGAGGGTGGTTTCCAGTTTCCCTGCACCGCTATAGGGGAAAGGTGGTAATGGGGAGAGGGGCTCCGAACAACCCCGATGGCCGCCACGCGTCCAGCGTACGGGAGAAAAACCACCCGCTCCCCGGACGCTAAACCACGGCAGGTCCAGGACTGAGATTGACCGCCCACCTTTGGATTGGGGGCAGGGGAAGATCGGCGGCTGGCGGGTGCCCCGACCCAGCGTGCAAGTTTGGGTGGGGACCCGCCAAACAATAAAATAATATTTAAAAACTGTGGGTTTAGAACTTAGGGTTAGGAGGGTTTAATGGGTTTCAAAGCGCATAAGGGTTAATATGTCGGGGTTTAATCCAACATTTAACATTAGGTTTGAGCACGGGGGGGGGTTTCATAGGTTTTTTCGGGAAAATGGTAGGTGAGGGTTTAGTGTAGGCTATTAATCTAACCAGGGGTTAGAGTAATTCCCAAGTAAGGGTTGACTATAGTCCCTGATGGACTAATGTCTCCCATGAAAATGCTAATTAGCTAAAATGCTAAAAGGGGGGGGGATATTTATATATTTTTATGGGTTTTTTGCATAGAATGCTATAATAGTAGGGGGAGGGGTAGCACTTAGGGATTTATATAGTAAAATTAGAAATTAATATGGATTGGGGATGTGAGAGAGGAATAAAGAGCTAAGTTTAATGAGTAAACTTAGATTTAGAAGCAGATGGGAGTGAAGAATGATTTTACACAGGAAATGTGGCTTCTTTTCAGAGAGAGAGGTCACAACTTGACATGAAATTTACAAATGAGAAATGTAAGGAGGACTGTTTAGGCAGATCCTACAGTGCTCAAGGGGATGTTAGCAAGAAACCTCTGAAGGGGATGAGGGAAGTTAGTGATGGTTTGGTAGTTTTCCAAATAGGACATTGTTCTTGCCTTTCTCCTACTGGTGAGATCAGATGTGAGTTTCCTCATGTCATATGCTTGGATCTTGTTTTCTGCAACCTTCAACTGCCTACCCTGCCTAATATGCCTGACATTCTTTCTTCCTTTGGATGGGTGCACTTAGCCTTGCAAACCCTGATAATTCTCTTTTCTTTTTGCTGTCCTCCTATCTAAGTCTACCCTTATGACTTCCAAGGGCCCAGATTAAGCAGTTGGGCTCCTTCCTTTCTCTATCCACCTAGTCATCTGTCAAGCTTGAACTGTTTGAGCAGGTACTTCCTTTCTAGTCTAAAACATGCAATTTAAAACATGGTATGGCCCAACTTGAGCTATTGGACCACCCATCAAAGTAGCAGTGGCATTGTGGATTAGCCACTTTCATGGTCTTTATTTGGGGTTCATTTCATTTATTTTTTCTTTGACCAGTTCATTTTCTTGCCTTTTGATTATTCTTTTAGGGCATACCCTCTTTACATTTTTTAACTGTCTATTTCTTTCACAAAAATGGAACCTTAGTACCACGGAAGATGAACATTTTTTGGCACTTCCACTGTCAATCATGAGAAATGAAAACCTATTGGTATAGGAGGCTAACAGTGGCTCCACTTGGGGATGGCTTTTCCAGATGAAAAGCCAAGAACAACAGGTCAGATTGCCTAATTTCTCCATTCTTGCTGCAGTCTGAATTTCTCTATTGTTGGAGACTATTGACCAGGATCTTAGATACTTGCAGGCAGTACCCACTGAGCTGATTTGCTGTGAAGTTGCAGATCTGTTTTTTACCTGTTTCTCAGAATTTCTCCTCATCACCTTGATAGTTCCCCTGTGTTTTTCCTTGCTTTCTAATGCTAGGATCAAAACATATTCCAAAAAAGAAAATAGTGCAGCACCCTGGTCTTTCTCAAAATATGCTCCACTTGGTGCTTTATTTATCTGCTGTAAATGAAAATACTGGAAAATACAAATATTTATGTACAATATATGACTGTTCAGTGTTTGATCAAAGGGGGTCAAAATAATGCTTGAGCATTCTCCCATTGACTGGGCCTTCCTCAGTGTTTGAGCCATCCAAACTCCTTAGAAAATAGGTGTTGTTACCTTGTATAGCATAAATGACATAAGGTCCCTTCCATAAGAAATCAAACTTGCCATGTTTGCCTTTGTCCTCCCTCCTGGAATCCCATCTTAACACTTTGTTTCCTATAAAGAAATCTTCAGCTTTGGTTCTTTTGTCAAATATTCTTTTGAGCTTTTCTTGCAGTACTTGGGTTCTTTGATAGACTTCCTCTCTTGTTTGCTGTAGGTGAATTGTCTGATTGATTCTTCTTTGAATGTCATTGGGCTCAGCTTGTATTTCTTGCAGCAACTTGATCACAGGAATTCCTAAAGATGAAGGAAACTTTGCTTCTAGCCCATAGACCAGTTCATATGGACTTATGCCAATTGATCTCTTGGTGGTTAGTCTGTCTGCCCACAAGGCATTGACCAACTTCTTATGCCAATTCTTTTTGTTTTCTTCCAAAACTTTCTTAATGATGTTGATGAGACTTTTATTGGAAGACTCAGCTAGGCCATTACCTTGAGGATAGTAGGCAGTGGAATGACCTAGGGTCATGTGATACTTGTGACAAAAGTTGATCATTTTTTTGGATTTGAAAGCAACAACATTGTCTGTAATAATTTTATCTGGACAGCCAAACCTGGACAAGATGTTGGTTTCTAGGAATTGTATAATAATGGAGTCATTGGCTTGCCTACAAGGGATGGCTTCTATCCATTTGGTAAAATAGTCTGTGGCAGTGAGAATCCACCTATGTTGGCCAGAGGATGGAGGGTGAATTTCACCAATAAAGTCTAAACCCCATTGCTGGAATGGTCTCTCAGTTGAAACTGGTTTGAGTGGTAAAGGCAGTAGCTTTCTCTTGCCCTCAAAAATTTGGCATTTGTGACAATACATTACAAATTTCTTCACATTAGCAAACAAGGAGGGCCAATAAAATCCAGCCCTTAGGATTTTATCAGCTGTGGACTTCTAGTATAAGTGTCCTCCATAGTCACCTGCATGAAATTCTTTGAGGACATTGTCAGTTTCCTCTAATGTTAAGCAATTGAGTAAGATCCCTTCATGATTTCTCCAAAACAAAACACTGTCAATAATACAAAACTTTGATGCTTTCATTTTCAAGAATCTTTTCTTGGTTCTAGACAACCCTGGAGGAGCTTGTAGGTTTAATAATACAAAACATATATCAGCATACCAGGGAGATTGCATAAAGGCTTGGTTGATCTGTGGAGTCGCCATCTCCTGTTCGTCGTCCAGTTCATTAATGTCAAGGGCTTGAAAATTGGTTTCAGTCATTAGTTTAGCTAGACCTTGTCCTTTTATCAGTTTGGTAGGTTTAATCTCAATGTCATATTCTAGGATATTGGCAATCCACTTGCCCCTCTTGCCTTCAATTCCTTCTTGGGTTAGAATGTCTTTGACCACTGCATTAGGAACATAGGCAATTATATGAGAGTACAGGATATAGATTCTGAAGTCCTTGATGGCTTTTACCAATGCATAGGCTTGTTTTTCCATGATCTGATATTTCAAGGGAGCATCTCTAAGGGCTCTGCTAAAAAATGCAATGGGTTTTTCACAGCCCTGGTCATCTTTTTGTAGCAGAACAGCAGCAATTGTGTGCTCAGATGCAAAAGAAAAAATGATCAAATCTTGATCAAATCTAGGGCTTGTTAGGACTGGTGTGTTTGTCAGTGCTCTTTTAATATCCTCAAAGGCTTGTCTAGCTTCTATGGTCCATTTGACCTTGGAATCCTTTTTCAGCATATTGTTTAACAGTCTTATGAGTTCAGCCAAATTGGGAATGAACCTCCTCAAGAAGTTGATTTTTCCTAGAAAGCTTTGTAATTCTTTGATGTTTCTTGGATGTGGTACTTGTAGGATAGCTTGAATTCTGTCAGGATCAATCCTAATACCATCTTTTGAGATTATATGCCCCAGGAGTTTACCTTCCTCCAGCCCAAACAGTGATTTCTTTGGGTTCAAAGATATGCCATATTTTCTACAAATTGTGAAAACCTGCCTCAAGTGTTCTAAGTGTTCTTGATCTGATTTTGAAAAGGCGGTAAGATCATCAAGATAGACAACTAGGAAATCATGGAGTTCTTTGGCGAAGGCAATATCCATTGCTCTTTGGAATGTGGCCCCTACATTTTTAAGCCCAAAAGGCATTTTGACATATTTGAATGTTCCCCAAGGTGTTGTGAAGGCAGTTTTGTCTTGATCATCCGGGTGCACTAGAATCTGATTGAATCCTGAGAAACCATCTAATAAGGAGATCCTAGAGGCTCCCACTACCCTTTGCAGGATATGATCCATTTTAGGTAAGGGATAATGGTCTTTGAGAGAGACTTTGTTCAAATTTCTTAGGTCAACACACAATCTGATTTCCCCTGTCTTTTTCCTAGTAGGCACTAGGTTTGAAATCCATTATGAGAATCTGATTGGAGCAATGATTCCTGCTTCATACATACGTTTCACTTCTTTTTCAATAAGAGGAAGGAGCACAGGGTTCACTCTTCTGAGTTTCTGTTTGAAAGGCTTTTGATTTTCTTTTAAAGGTATAGTGTGCTGGATAACTGATGTATCATAAGACTTAAGGTCCTCATAGCTCCAGGCAAAGACATCTTGAAACTCTTTGAATAACTCAATGTATTTCAGTTTCTGCTCAGGTGGTAATGCTTTGGATAACTTAACCATTTTGGGATTTTCAGGAGTCCCAATGTTACAATCTTCTATTTCAGCATTCAATGGTTGCATTTTTGGTTTTCTTGAGACATCATTTGAATCAAACAGATCCTCCAAAGGGGTTAAACCTGTGGGCAGGAAATTATCTTTTAGCTCAATTACCTCGGCTTCTGTTTCAGCCATTTCCTCTCCATCTGGCTGTTTCAACTCCTGTATAGTTTCCTTGTCAAAGGTGGTAGGACGCAAAACTAGATTAGCTGTTTCAGCTGATATTTTCTGTGTAATTGTGCATGCCTGTGGTTGATCATCTCTAGTGCTAGTGTCAATGTTCATGCCGGAAAATTCTTCCTTTAAAGTGAGGAAGTTATTTATCTGTGTGTTACTCTCGAAGACTTGCCAATTCTTGATGTTATCCGGAACTGAAGGTCTATGTTTGATTTCAGCAGTAAACGTATGATTGGTTTTGAAAGGCAACTTACAAGTGCTGGCAAAGGTTGCCAAGCTGTGAGCATGTAGATTGAGTTCTCTGGAAATTTTAGTCAACTGTGTTTGTGAGAAGCTCTCAAGTACCTGAATAGCTGCTCCCTTATATGCTCTCAACCTTAGATCATTTGTGGTAAAGTTTCCTTTCATCTGTTGTATGATCAGATCTGAATCTCCTAAGATTGAGACTTTGGTTGCACCTAGATTTTTTATGAGTTTCAGACCTAACAGAAGGGCTTCATATTCAGCCATGTTGTTTGTGCATCGAAATTTTAGTCTGTATGCATGGCCCTCAGCTTGGTCATTGTGCATATTATGGATCCAGACTCCTGCCCCAGCTCCCAACCAGTTTACAGAGCCATCAAATTCTAAATACCATAAGGTTTCATGATCAAGATTTGGATTGAGATCCTTAAAAAGTTGGATCATGGGTAGGTTGGTTTCTTGCAAGTTACTTGATACACCATGTTCCTTTGTCTTATCAGCTATACCCACAGTCCCTTGGTCTTTGAAAGCGCGTTGCTCATCTAACTCCTCTGCCTCTACTGTCATTAATAGTTCAGAATAAGCTTTGTTGTAGATGTCGGCAATGTAGAGGATAAATGAATCCATGTCAGAGTGCATTGAATAGATTGGGAAGTTTTGGGGCTTCTCTTGACTGCTTACCACATATTTCATCAAAGTTTCACGGTATAATCTCTTTGGCTGCCCAAAGACTGAGATAGTTGCATAGGACATATCTAATTGCAAAGATCCTTGGAGCTTGGCCCCCCATGATCTAGACAAGAGCATACCATACTTTGGAGGTATATCAGCTACCACTACATCCATCAAGATAGTTTTGGTTGGGTATTGAACCAGGGAGACACATAAATCTTTAATCAAGCCTAAGCACCTGACCTGGCTTGAATCAAATGAGAATAGATCTTTATAAGGTCTTGTGATGTCTAAGTCGAGTTTTTCCATTACAGACTTGGGCATTAAGTTGTGTGAGGCCCCAGAATCGAACATTGCATTATGTAGAACCTTATCATGAATGTTTAGACTGACATAGAAGGGTGGAACCCCTCCATTTTCTGTTTTTCCATTAACCTCAGGTCCGAACAGCAACTCTGGTTGGTCATCTAGGACATTCACAGCATCTTTATTGTCTGATACTTGGAGTGACTTGTTAATCTGTTGTCTGTATATTTCATGTTTGGCTAATTCCGAAAGAGGAACTGATATCTTTAGCTTACTTATTTCTGTTTCCAAGTTAAAAGGCTTTTCCATTTGAATCTTGGCATTCAGTGCAACAGATTTTTCCCTTTCAGCTGGGTTGTCAGTGGTCTTTTGCTCATAGTTGGCTTGATTTTGAGTAAAACTGGTGCCATGTTTGTTTCCTGGGGGAGTATCTGCCCTTGTCTTTGACGGATGGGGTGGAGCTGGCTGGTTTTCAGAGGGCTGTTGTTCTGAGATGTCCTCCACAGTGACTTCTGTGGTAGGTGGGTTTGAGCTGCCAGCTGATTGTGGGAGAGTGGTATTATCATTGATCTTTTTTGACTGCTTATTGTCCTTTGGTTTGAGGGGTGTAGGTACATCTATCGTTCTACTCCTTAGTTTGTACTGTTTGTGTACCTCATACACAGCTGCATCATAACCCTCTTTGAAATCAAATGATTCTCCTGACTTAGTGTGGTATTGATTGTCATTGTAAACCTCTTGATCTTCTTGTGTTAAGAAGACTTGATGTTCACTGTCCAGACCCATTAGGTTGATGTGAGGGTCCTCATTAGGTTCACTAGATGTGGAAGCCTCAGCATAGTTTTCTTGGAAAGGAGGTCTGACATGCTGGTCAGGATCAGTCCTTCCAACATTGGGACTTTGATTCTTTCTAAAGTTTGGGTTTCTAATATTGCTTGTTTGACCTTCCCATGATGATTTTCTTTCTATGGTTTCCACCCTGTCTCCAAGTCTGTCCATCCCTTTGATGATTGCATCTAGCTTTTGCTCAAATGATGAGGGTTCTTCTTTAAAAGTAGTTCTTCTTTCAGTCCTTGCCCGGTTTCTCTTAGCAATCAGATTTGCCTCTACACTTACAACTATGTTTTGCATGTCTGCTAGGGTTGCAGGGGCTCTTTCTCTTAGTTGATATGCCATATCAGCATCAAACCCATCAGGGAACTTAATCAATGCTAAATCAGGTGGAGGCCTAAGATTCTGAGGAATGGCATTATAGATAGTGTTGAATCTAGTGCAATAGTCCAAGACAGTTTCTTGTGGGCCTCTCCTTATGGTGTCATATTCAGATAAAATGTGTAGAGGGTCCTTTTTCTTTTCCCATCTGTTCAGGAAGGACTGATAAAGGGCACCCGAATCAGCTATGGAATTTGCAGCCAGTGCCCTGAACCAAGTTCTTACTTCACCTGTCAGACTTTGCACGAAAATCTTCATTCTCACATCATCATCATCTATCTCATAATTTTCAAAGTAATCTTGCATTTTCTTGGTATGCTGTAAGGCAGTGTATGTACTGGTTCCATCAAAATAAGTAATCTTACTTTGGTAGTCCTGAGGCATGGCCCCAGGATTACCAGGTAACTGAAGGGGAGCATAACGATTAGCCATATTTGGAGGGATAAGTGGGACAACTGGTAGAAAGGGAACAACTGGGACAACAGGGACAACAGTAGCAGTTTGTGTGTTGGGTGTAGACAATATGTTTTGTGAAGTGGACGATGAAGAGGGGGAAGAATGAGCTATATGAAGGTGGACTGATGGTTTTGCAGGGGTTGGAATAAAACTTTGCTGAACTGCCTCAGGGCTAGATTCAGGAGATTGTTCTGGTTCCTTCTGGTTCCTAAGAGTCTTATGGATCAAATTTGGATTGTCGAAAACAGGTGGAGGATTCGGGTCAGGATTTGACCTGGTGTGCCTAGTTCTCTTTTTAGGAGCCAGCTTCTGAACCTGCTTTTGGTATTTTTGAGAATATTTTTAGAACTGTTTAAGGAACCGTTCAAGTTTTTGGAACCACTGTCTAAAAACAGACAACAGTTGAAAAATACGCTCTGGTCCCCAGTGGAGTCGCCATTTATGTTAACTCTCAGGTTGTTCCCTTTGACTCCCAAGGGAATACGGCCGAGGTAACCACTAACCAATCTTTGGGTCACAGGTTCTAGCCTACCTGTAACCAGAGAGGGCTCTCTCTTTGTGATTTAACTTTGTTTGTATAATATTTTAGGCTAGTTATGATGCTCAAGGTTTTGTTTTGAATTTTGTTGGATGATGATTTCAGTCAGAACAGATATATGTTTACAGGGTGATCTAGGCCATTGGGCATGGAGTCAATGATGTTTAATTGCTTGATATGTCTGCGTTGATACAACAGTGATGCTACAGAGCCAGATAAGTGTCTAAGGAACAATTCTTTAAATCTGTAATTGGGTGTGATGTAATCAGGGCATGAAAGGCAACTAAGGATCTTTCAGTAAGCTGATATGGAGAACAGTGGGAATATTACTTAGGAGCACTGAAGAATTCCTATATAACATTCATATTTATAGAATTGATATAAACATGAGCAATTAAGAATTCATGTTCATGATTAATTCTGAAGAAAACATTTTCAATAACAGAGATTGAATACAGGGTGTAATCAAACATATCCTGTACTATTCTTTTTCTCTATTATTAGATTGGTGAAACATGCATACGACTCAAACAAACATAAGAAGATAATACATAGATTGAGAAAACTTATTGTTCCATTAGACAGCACAGGAATTCTGCAACAGCACGCAGAGCATCATTGAGACATCAAGAATTTGAGAAACATTGAGCTTTTCTAGCCTTTTGTATTAGATCATCTGAAAAACATACAATATATTGCCTTAGACTGAAAATCACCAACCCCAAATACGTTGCAAGGGGAGGTATATATAAAAAATTTACATCAGAAAATATCTAGGTGGTGAGTTAATGGCTCATTAATATTGTGCCAACTCCTGGAGGATTGCAGCTGAGAAAATAAATGTTGTAGTAACTGCTCAGTGTATTAGTTGTCCAAAATGGTCAGAGAATGTTGACTTTGTGACCGATGGAGTCGGCTGAAGCCGTGCTGCCCAAAATTTGCGCATTTCCTATGTTTTGGCTTGCTGTCGTTGTCTTCATGCTGAGTCACCCTTTTTGGCTGCCTTGTATACTGCCCAGATTCTGCTTTTTGCCTTTGGCTGAGTTGAAGCTGACTAGGACCGAGCAACTGAGATTACTGAGGCAAAATTTGTAGCATTGCCTGCCACCAATCCTCTTTGGGCAGTTGGTGTCTTCGTATTTTTACCAAGGTTTCATCTGCCTCTGTATACCTATAAAAATTTGGTGGAACCTCAAATAAGTGATTGATCTCATGTTCAATAAAAAATAGATTTTCAAGCTTGTCATAGAGGCCCTGCCCTGTTGGAGGCCCTGTTTCCTCAGAGGTACTGGCGGATGCAGTGATTTGATTTTCAATAAAATTTGTCATCCTGGTAGCATATTGCTCACAGGGGAGCAGTCTTCCTGTGCTGGTTAGTAGGCTGGGCAATCCCTTTTCTTGCAGTGCTCCCATTTTGAGCTTGTATTCATCCACCTCAGCCTGCATTTCATGACATTTTCTCTCTACAGTTTGTACAAAATTTCTGAGGGTCAGCACCTTTTTAGCTGTAAGGACAACATCTGTTCTGTTAATGATGTTCAGGGCTGCCAGCTCCTCCTTGGTCTGATTGTTGAGAAAATTTATCATTCTGTTGGCCTGTTCAGGCCTGTTCCCTAGTACTGTTCTGGCTTTTTGGCTCTCAATTTGTGCTTGGCCAATCAATTCCATTTGTTCATGCACTGTCTTGATTGACTTCCATTGTCTAGTAAGGGAGTGGTCAATCCGGGCCCACAAAATCCTCTTTATTTCTGCCAGAGTATTTTCAAGTTTGAGCTCTTTCTCTAAGACCTTTATTTTGTCTTTGAGGGCCTTAATTTCTCTAGTCTTCTCTGCTACAGTCATCTTTGATTTGTCATATTTAGCCTCCATTTCTGCCAATTTTTCCTTGGCTTTCTTGATCTCGGTCACCTGAAGTTCCAGCTCTTTGATAACCTTTGTCAATTCATCCATGTTTAAGCTGGACTCAGGAGCTATTGTAGTTGCTGCTGCTTCCGTTGTTGCTGTAGTTGTTGCAGGGGTTACTGTCGCCTCTGTAGTGGTGGCAGTGGTTGAGGTAGTTTGAGGAGGTTGGGAGGTTGATTCTCCCTGTTTGTCTTGCAGTGCCCCTTCTAGCTCCTTCTCCAGATCAATAACTCTTTGATTCAGCTGCATTATTAGATCGAATTGATCATCAAACTCCTTTTCCTTTTGCAATTCTGTTGTTTGAGGGTGCTCAGTGGGAAGCAGTTTTAGTCTTTTCCTCAATGCAGCAATATCATCTTCTTTCTTTTTCATGAGGGCCCTCAACCCTTTGGGTCCTTAGGATCATGTCCTAGGTCCACAATGATGTCCTCCAGTGTTTTAATCCTGTTGTCCTTGGCCATGGAGGACATTCTCTCGAAATCTAGCTGAATGTTGGTGTTCTTCAGTGATTCTTTCAATTCATGGGCCATTGTGGCCCTGTCTACCAAGGTGGCATAGACCATTTCCCCCGTTTGCTTGTGCAGCTCTATCTAGTCCATGGGGTGAATGTCCTTTGCCATGACTTCCAGCTTTATTTTTACAAAATCTGCAGCTGAGTGAGGCTGTGGTACCTTGTGTTTGAAGTGGCTGAGGATTATCTTTTCCTCTTGTATATCATACACTGACATCAAACTCTCTTGTTTAGTTGGTGTTGCTTTGAGGAATTGTTTGTACACCTCCACTCTCAACAGCTCATTTGTGCCTTTATCTCTTTGAAGGAAGCCTTGGCGCTTGAAGGCTTCTTGCTCTGCTGAGTGGAGGAAGACACCTCCATGCCAAGCTGTAATCCTTGCTCTTGTTGAAATGAGCTTGTAGCTGTTTGCTAACTGTCTCCTCCTTCTTTCCTTGGGCTCTCAAGGACTTCCTTGCTTATTTCTTCTATGACCGGGGAGTCAACCTTTTGCCTCATGGCTTCAGGTAGCTGGGAGGATCCACTAGCAAGAGTGGACTCTTCTCTGTCCCGTTTCTTGCCCCTCTCCTCATGTGCAGGGGTCTGCAATGCAGGCACTGTTCGTGGTTCTGTTTGTGGTGGAGGGGTTTGATCTTGTTGCTGCCCAATTGAGGAGGCAGGCTTTTCTTTTACTATCTCTTATTCAGCACCCATTATTCCCTTGCCCTTATCTGTGCCTGATGCTGCTATAGATGGCGCCTAGGTGGCTGGTGCGGTTGTAGTAGTTGAAGTTCCTTCTCCAATTAGATGCGGCTGCTTGCAAATTACCTGCTGCACAGAATCTAAGTCAAGAGTTTTTTCCAAATCCTTGACATTTCTTTGCATTATTTCTTCTTGAGTTAGTTCCTCAATTAATGTGTCTTGCAACCATTCTTGCTGATTGGCATACTGCTCAATTTGTGGAATTTTACAGTGCTCATAGCCTAGCAGCCTGTACTTGACTCTTCTAGCACTGATGAAGCCTTCAGGGTCATAAGGGACCCACCAGAAGCTTCTTGATAGCTTGTATTTATCTTTGAGGATTTGCTCAGCCTCTTGCCATCCCTCTTTTTTGTTCATGATAAAGGGGCCCAGGTGGTGTTTGAACTTGAGGTGGGCTTTCTTCTTGGCACTATGAAAGTGGGTGAGGTCAGAGTTAATAAGCTGCCTATAGTACTCCAAGGCGAACAGTCTCATTGGTACATATCTCGGGAGCCTATATGGACAGAGCTCGCAGCCATAAATTCTGATGACTGTATGATTTTGGTATAGGTACCAATCACCTATTTTATAATTTTTGGACAGCTGCAGAGTTTTCTGGATTTCAAATGACACTCTGGGAGGAGGGGATCTCATCAATAGGCAAGAGACCGGGTAGACAAATTGATCAATAAATTCACAGTATGAATATGGTGAATCTTGGACTTGGTGGAAAACTGATGACCAGAAGATGACAGACCTTCTTTCTCCCCTAGAATCTAGCTTCTTTATAGGGCATTTAAGGGCCTCGGATTGATAATACATGAACAAGTGGTAGATATATGATGAATATTTGAATATACCCTCCCTGTCCACTTTGAAAAGTTGGTCATGTATCTTGTTGGCTATGAATTTAGCAAAGTTATATTTGTAAGCAGGAGGTTGGCCTGGGCTGTAAGCAGCTAATAACACCAGCACGGTCTCATCAACGTGTTCACTGGTTTTATAGCCCAACACATATGAAATGATGTCAACCAGAAGTTGGCCTACATCAGTAAAATGGACATGCAAGAAAGGAGGTGGCCCTATGGGCTGGTGGTTAGCTCTCATAAATGTCTTGGTGATCTTCTCAATGTCAGCAGTGGAAAGCTTGGCACATGTATCCAGTAGATAGTTCATGGAGAAGGGATACAGCAGCTGAGTTTGTTTGAAGTTGAGCATCTGGTTGATGGAGTCAACATTGATGTGGAAGAGTATGCTCCTAGATGGAGACTTGACAGCTCTGTGATTTGGATCATAATTCTCAGCACATAAGCGGATGATTTATGGAAAAATGTTAACAGATGGGAGAAAGTAATGAGGCAGATTGGATTCCCATATCCCATATATTTCATTGTTGCTCAAATAGTTGTCCCTCAATTCCCGGAAGGTATGTAAATGGTTCCTGTCACCCACAAGGTCTTGGATGAGGTAATCTCTGTCAGCAAGAGGCATGGCCTCAAGCTCTTTGTTAGGTGGATTCATGGGGGCAACACTGAGAGCTGTGGGTGCAGCCATTGTATAGCCTTTAGGTGTTGTCTTTGGAGTGCAGTTTCTGAATGTAACAGTGTGAATGTGATAGCTTGTAAATCTTTTTTAGAAGTTAGGTGGCAGACTGAATGGAGGTGATGCCAGATATATCTTCAAAGAGGAGTGAGTAGATTAAGAAAACTTGCCTCTGCTATGCTCTGGTAAATTCACAAGGATTATGAACAGTGAGGATGAATTGCAGAGGGGGGGCAGGACTATAAGCTGGTGAAATGCAGTTCTTCGATTATATGCTCGATAAAAGGGAACAATGCCGGGCAGTTGGAGGGTAAATTGCAAATTAAGGCCGAAAAGGATTGTTCAACAGTGAATTTTGGACAAGGGGACAATGTGGATTATTTTGGGCCAGCATTTACTAAAATGACAGTATTTAATTTAGGATTTACCAGGTATTTAGTGGAGAACTTTGCAGAGAAATGGCAAGAACACGGGCAAATAGGTAAATTTCGTCAAATACCTGGATAATTAGCGCCGAGAGATGCCGGGTTGAGCAATGGATGAAGAATCAGCTGAATTGGTAAGCAGTGGCGTCCCAAGCTTTGAATTCGTAGTGTGGAGGCAATTTTGGATTAAACGAACAGAACGGCTCCCTCCCTTTTCTAGCGAAAATGACAAACAACGATTCAATTTTGCATTTATAACGACAAATTCGGCACATATGGGTTTTGGCGCTTTTCCGCGATGATGTCAGCATGACGTCATCAGCACGGCCCAGGTACGGATGATGACGTGGGTGCTGAGTTGGAAGCCAGCATGGCAGGACACGGTGGAGGGATGTGGGGGTGGGAAGATGGTGTGGAGGGCGACGTGGCGGGGGCTTTGGATATGACGTAATCATGACGCAGGAGTGACGCGACAGGGGAAGCGGATTGCGGGAGGGCGGTTTCCGGTTTCCCCGCACCGCTATAGGGGAAAGGCAGTAATGGGGAGAGGGGCTCCGAACAACCCCGATGGCCACCACGCGTCCAGCATACGGGAGCAAAATCACCCACTCCCCGGACGCTAAACCACGGCAGGTCCAAGACTGAGATTGACCGCCCACCTTTGGATTGGGGGCAGGGGAAGATCGGCGGCTGGCGGGCGCCCCGACCCAGCGTGCAAGTTTGGGTGGGGACCCGCCAAACAATAAAATAATATTTAAAAACTGTGGGTTTAGAACTTAGGGTTAGGAGGGTTTAATGGGTTTCAAAGCGCATAAGGGTTAATATGTCGGGGTTTAATCAAACATTTAACATTAGGTTTGAGCGCGGGGGGGGGGGGGGGGGTGTTTCATAGGTTTTTTCGGGAAAATGGTAGGTGAGGGTTTAGTGTAGGCTATTAATCTAACCAGGGGTTAGAGTAATTCCCAAGTAAGGGTTGACTATAGTCCCTGATGGACTAATGTCTCCCATGAAAATGCTAATTAGCTATAATGCTAAAAGGGGGGGGATATTTATATATTTTTCTGGGTTTTTTGCATAGAATGCTATAATAGTAGGGGGAGGGGTAGCACTTAGGGATTTATATAGTAAAATTAGAAATTAATATGGATTGGGGATGTGAGAGAGGAATAGAGAGCTAAGTTTAATGAGTAAACTTAGATTTAGAAGCAGATGGGAGTGAAGAATGATTTTACACAGGAAATGTGGCTTCTTTTCAGAGAGAGAGGTCACAACTTGACATGAAATTTACAAATGAGAAATGTAAGGAGGACTGTTTAGGCAGATCCTACAGTGCTCAAGGGGATGTTAGCAAGAAACCTCTGAAGGGGATGAGGGAAGTTAGTGATGGTTTGGTAGTTTGCCAAATAGGCCATTGCTCTTGCCTTTCTCCTACTGGTGAGATCAGATGTGAGTTTCCTCATGTCATATGCTTGGATCTTGTTTTCTGCAACCTTCAACTGCCTACCCTGCCTAATATGCCTGACATTCTTTCTTCCTTTGGATGGGTGCACTTAGCCTTGAAAACCCTGATAATTCTCTTTTCTTTTTGCTATCCTCCTATCTAAGTCTACCCTTATGACTTCCAAGGGCCCAGATTAAGCAGTTGGGCTCCTTCCTTTTTCTATCCACCTAGTCATCTGTCAAGCTTGAACTCTTTGAGCAAGTACTTCCTTTCTAGTCTAAAACATGCAATTTAAAACATGGTATGGCCCAGCTTGAGCTGTTGGACCACCCATCAAAGTAGTAGTGGCATTTTGGATTAGCCACTTTCATGGTCTTTATTTGGGGTTCATTTCATTTATTTTTTCTTTGACCAGTTCATTTTCTTGCCTTTTGATTCTTCTTTTAGGGAATACCCTCTTTACATTTTTTAACTGTCTGTTTCTTTCACAAAAATGGAACCTTAGTACCACGGAAGATGAACATTTTTTGGCACTTCCACTGTCAATCACGAGAAATGAAAACCTATTGGTATAGGAGGCTAACAAGGGGAATCATCATGGCCCTCCTTTGATGAGTCACTTCCTATCGACTTCAGCTCATTTTCGAGGAAGATGAATTAGAAACTCCCTTTCAGTACCTTAGAGCTTGCATGCCTTAATGGAAAGTTCTTCACATATGACGACAAGTTTTCATCATTGGCCTTCATTGAGGTGATTCCACAAGTGTTTGAATTCAACTTCATTATCACATTCACGAATTGTACTATTGTACCTTGAGAGCCATTTTCATTATTGGTGGTTTCTCTCGTGCCTGTTAACGGTCCACATCATTGGCCGGAATCAGGTAGTTTTCTAGCATGTTCGACTTCGACACATTCAATCACATGTTAGAATTCATACTTTGATCAGGTTGGGATGGAGTTCCAGACCCTGAGTCTTGTCTTATATGACTTAGGCTGCGTGGAGTTATGTATTATTCATGATTGTACACATGTTTCTTCTATACGGATGGTTGTGACAACACTGTGCGACTTTACATTTATGGTGATCCTTCTATCTTGGATGGTTGTGTCCATACCTTGGATCTTAGGTTTATAGATGATCCTTATTATTTGGATGGTTGTGCCCATGGCATGGATCCTTTCATATAGTCCTTATTATCTGAATGGCTACATCCATACCATTGGTTTATGATTTGATATTAGATATGTATATGTATATGCATCCTTGATTTGCAAGTATCTTGATAATGTTTGGTCTCATCCTAGCGAAAGCTCGTCAAGCATCTCAGCCATCACTCCTCATTCTGCCTTCATGCTTTAGGGGGCACCTGTTACACAGTATTTTGTCACACCTCCTGCACTTCGTTGTGACATACCCCGAAGTGCCTGAAACATGACCATAATAAAGTGTACTCATTCATATATGTAGCTCAGATCCTCCCTCAAACATTGATTGGAAAATGCCTTGAGCTTCCCCTGAAGAAAATAGCTCTTAAACCTTAATTTAGGCATCATTGCTCTTATGAGATTGAAAACTGAGATGGTCGCCTATTGCATTATGCTCAACCCGCGATGGCATCGTTCTATTTTCTTGTATACCTATGATGATCCCGACAAGGAAAATTTCCCAAAGAAGATGAGAAGCTTCGTGATCTAGAAGCTTCTAGAGCAGCAATCTGGAGGTTGTTTGATGTAGATGAGGTCGACTTATCCCAAATTGGCTTCTTGGTCTTATCCCTATGAAATACCCGCTTGAGATGAGGGCCTACTCCTATCTTTGGAGAGATCCTAACTCCCTTTCCTTGCCTATATATTCATCCTCTCCCATTCCCAAATGGTTGGTCTATTTTCGACTTAGTTACATGAGAATCCACAATAAGAACCATTTTCTGCCAACGTTTCAAATCCCAACCGGGATCCATCATCAGGACAACTTGAATGCTGGTTAGAAGAAGAGCTTCTTTGAGGGATTAAATAGTAATGAGGAGAGAAAAAGAGAAGGATGTCGGCTGTCAAAATTTTTGAATGTCGGCTGTCTCAGATTAATTAATTTTAATTAATTTTTTTTAATATAATTCTATTATTAATATACTATTTAATAATAAAAATAATAAGTATTATTAATCCTATTATTAATATACTAATTAATAATAAAAATAATTAGTATTATAATAATTAATAATAATTAGAATTAATGATATTATCTTGATCATAGTTAATGTTAAAAAGTATAAATCCTAGAAATTTTGAATTAATATTTAATATTTATAATAAATGATTGATCACTAATAATTATTATTATTTATTATTAATATTAATTGTAATTATTATTATTATTATCATTAATTATTATTATTAATATAATAATTAATAATAATAATAGTTAGAATTATAGTAATTAGAATTAATGATATTATAATGATCAAAATTAATGTTTAAAAATATTAATTTTGGAATATTGAATTAATACTTAATATTTATTGTAATATATGTTGGTACAATTTATATTAATAAATTTTAAGAATAGGTTACTATTTAGCTTAGTAAAGAAATTTATTGTTAATTGTGAATATTATTGATAATTATTATTTATTAATATAATAATTAAGAATAATAATTAGAATTAATAAAATAAAAAATTCATAATTAGAATTGATCAAAGAAATTCTAGAATATTGAATTAATAAATAATACTGATAATATTAATTCTAGAATAATGAATATAATATTTAATATTAATTATTTAATTTATATATAACACATGAGTTAGTACAATGTAATTTTTTAATAAATTAATTAATCAATTAATGATAAAGGTCATTATCAAAATTAATAATGTAATGATTAATAATGTAAATGATTAATTTTAGTTAAACTATTTAAATGCATAAATATTAATAATAAATATTATTATATTAAATAAATATTTTAATATTAAGAATTAAAGTAATTAATATGGGTAATTAATAAATTAATTAATTAATTAATTAATGATAAAGATCATTATCAAAATTAATAATGTAAATGATTAATGATTAATGGTGTACTCAATATTATTATTATTATTATACTAATATTAATAAACCGAGCTAATTTCTCTGATTAGTGGAAGCCAGCTTCCACTAATCTCCATACCATTTTCTCTGTTGAGATTATGCGGGTGTTTGATAATTTCAAGAGCTTCTCTGATCTTTCGCATATGGTGTTGCTCTTCCCTAGCGATAATAGAGGCGCTTTCTAAGCAGACATGGTGCTTAGTTTTTGAGGAGTGTTCTGCTAGGGCGGAAGTACGAGACCTTTCATTCTTAATATCAGCTCCATGTTCCTTGAGTCTGGTCCGCAGGGAGCGACCTGTTTCACCAATGTAGCTTTTCCCACATGAGCAATCAATTTTATAGACCCCTTTAAGTTGATGTCTATCAATATTATCTTTGACAGATCTCATACCTTGCCTAATAGTTCCAGGTGCTGAGAATTGCGTGCTTATGTTTTTCACCCATATGCTAATATTGTGCCTATATGCTACTCTTTTGGATTGGAGAAGGAGTGCTTGGAGAGCTTAGCTTGGACTTGGACATTCATTCAAGGAGAGCCTATTGACATCAAGGCTTGGTTGTATGCTTCCTCCTTTATTCTATCAATATACAACTACTGGTTCATTTTCCCTAAATGTGTATGTTCATGTATCATTTAGCTTAACACTCCTTGATCTATTAAGTAGGTTACTTTTGAATATGTTGTTTGTATTTTCATGCTTTGTTTTGTCTTGATCTCTTATGCAGGTGCATAAATGCTGTGAGTAGTAGGAACGAGCTCATGACGCATGTGGTTCAAGGTCTTTAGCAAAGGACGACTTGATAACATCAGAACGAGGTAGACCATATTCTTCGTCTCTCATTTCAATTGTAACTTAGGAAAGCATCTAGTAGATTGTCACTTAGGTTTCTAGTCCCACACATGGGGCTAGAGGGATCGTCTCTCTCTGCAGAGAGGATTTACCTAGACAACAGGCTGCAACACCCTCAAAATTTTTGGCCTGCATCCAGTTTTGAAACCTCGTTTTTTTCCTTGATGTTTGCAAAAACTCAGGCTCATCCCATGAGCTTGTGTCGAGTATTTTCACCCTCCTCGCTTGGCCATTCATCGGACATATTTTATCATGTTGATCACTATGTCATGCTTGCAATCATCTTTTGTCTATGTTCCAGGTCTGTCTTCATGTGTAGAAGTTGTATTTGCCATGTAAACGTCTGTTGCACTCACACATGAATTTATATACAATGTCGCGCATGTGTCTGTGCAGTCGTTCAACAATCTCTCTCAAGTGTCACACTTATCGCTTGCACTCGTTAGTAAGTCACACTAAGCATATGTTGTCTTGTTGGTTCGAGGTGTCTTGCCATCAAGTCATGTTGAGTATGTGTTCACAAGGTCATGTATGCATGAGTTCACTCACTCACACACTTATTCATTTTGCTGAAGATATGTTGACTAGACCACCCTCCATTAGCCAGACGTCCACTAACCTAGACTAGGTAGACTCAACTCTCAGTGATCATGTATTATTGGAAAGAATTTTTAGAGCTTAAGGTTTCCTCCCAGGCTGATCAAGTACTAAAAAAATAGCTCAATTTAAAGTTATCGGAATGGTGTGGAACTTAGACGACCGCGTAGTGCCCATTATCCTAAATCTGGCACAACTCATTTGGCACGAAACAGACTCTGTATGACTCTAGAAACAAGTTCTGTTCACTTTCCCAAATAGGTGAATTTAAAAAAAAGGATAGTCGAGTCAGTAGTCCATATCGTTGATGTGGCACTGACTGGGTAGGTGATGTGGATGTTGACTTGGTCAAAGAACTTCTTGGCTAATGAAATTGTGACAAGTGTCTCTTTGTAATTGGTCAGAATTTTGTGGTTATTATTGGTTGGGATGATGGCCAACCAGGGGCTGACACATGGCCCAACCAGAGGCCACCACATGGAAACCCGGGAATCCATCAAAATTGTTTCATAGATAGGGTGGAGACAGTAGGGGTCGAACCCACGACCTCACAACACACAACAGAGCCAAATACCAATACACCACGCTGATATAACTTAATAGTATGGGGCACGGTGCATATTTAAAATTTAATGCCACATCATTTGGGGGTTGAGTGGACTTAACCACTCCATGTGACACCATACGCAAAAGCCACCAACATTTATTGTTAACCGCTAGGGGAGGACCGCTACCACCTGACCGTCGGGATAATCACCCACCGTGTGAACAATTTTTCAACTTAACCGCTAGGGTTTTGTGACTTTTGGAGGGAAGGGGCCAGTGTGGGGGATAGCCCCTGGGTGCATGAACCCCCCCATATGACCTTATTTTTCGATTTTTAGGCCTAGACAACAATTAACCATCCGACAAATTGCCCAGATTTCAACGAATTTGGTGGCCCGTTAGTGGAAAATGCGGCGAAAATGAGGGTCGGTGCCAGATTTTGGGAAAATTATAGAGCGAATAGTGGAGAAACTAGGAGAGGCCCAAGCCATTGGAAGTTGAACCAAGGAGATGTATCTCAAGAGGGGGAAACTCCTTCATCATGTTCCTGTTGTGATGTGTTTTCACTAGTCTTCTGTACATTTATATGTTGTTATTTAGTTTCTATTTTATGTTAAATTGCTCATAAAATTAACATAAAAACTCATTTTTCACTTGCAAAACTCTTGAATCCTTAAGCACATGAATAACATTTTATTTCTATTTGAGGAGGATCTTAGCACAAGAAAACTAATATTCTTAATCACATCACAGCTAGTCTGCACTACACAATCCTGGCATCGACCTGGTTGACTGTTACCAAGAACAACACATAACTGCCCCAAGAAGCCATCTCAATCTGTGCTTCCCACAAGCAAACCCTTCAAGCCTCCCACTATTCAACCGAAGAGTTTGACTGGTCAGTGATCTTGGGCTTCACTCTAAGAAATTGCACAAAAGCTATCAACAGGCCCACCTACGCCAACTGAATAAATTGCATAGACATGAGGGACATACACCCACTACCTATCACTGCACTGTCTCTGGAAATTGCACAGTTCTATTATCCATTCCCCCTGTTAGTCGACCTACTACTCCACCCGAAAATTGCAAAGTTTTCTTAGACTTTCCTCGAGCTACTCGACACACCGCTCAGCCCGAAAACTGCATAGACATGTCCTGCAAGCCTACCTCCCAGTTATGCGCAGTTTTGGCCAGCAAGCTCCCGTAGCCCACTCCTAGCCTCCCCTGAGAATTTTCATAGTTTTCATGGCCAGTGTCCTCCCTGCTACCTGCACTGCCTCCCTCAAATAATTGCACAGTTCTACCTCCTATTTGAGCCAAATCCCGCAAAATTTTGTTGTTGTTTTGGACTTCTCATCCCAGTCTCCTAGTTACCTCTACGCAATTTTCCTTTACAGTGCCTCAGAGCCCCACATCTTGGCCTCGAATGTGGTCTGCGTAGTTTCAGAGCCTTGTCCTATGTCTCGACCACGTGAACCCATTTTCGAAAGATGATGCATCATGGTAGACTAAGATATTTTTCGATTTGATGTCGTATTATCATGAGTGATTGTAGATATAGGTACATGGATGAGACATGGTGCGATGATGAACAGGATGAACAAGGAGTGCATGCTAGGATCCTTGCTTGCAATTGGATAAATACATGAAGCATGCCAAGTACGAGCGAAGGGGATACATGGACATGCAACATCAAGAAAACACCATGACCATAGAAGACTCTTCACACCTTGGCATGTGGAGGTGAAGCTATGATACAACAAGAGTACACTCATCACTCTTCTACACTACAGCTCGACATGGACACCACCATCAACATGAACCTGCCAACACTTTCATATTGATTCATGTCATCAGTCATCTCGACCACATCACTACTGTGGGGCATACTGTTGTAATCAATGTAATGTAACGTGGAATTCCAAGAGACCAACATGTAAACTAGAAGAGCCATGTCAGTTGAAGAGTCATGTAAGTCAAACAGTAATGAGGGAATTCGAAGAGTCACAAGGGTCAAATTCACCATTGCCTATATATATTCCTCTTTGTACATGCAAAGGATATTTCACTTTGGCTCCTCCCACATAGCCTTGAAAGATTGTAGTCTTTTCTTTGAGGAGTGAGTGGTGGCTCCAACACCCCACTATTGGGGTTAGTGATGTAAAGGTGTATGAATGTGTCTTGGAACTTTCACTTAATTCAGAAGCCTGTTAATAGGCCAACACATTTTCAGCCTGTTAATAGTGGCCTGTTAATAGGCCACTATTAAGATAGTTGAACTATTTTGGTTGTTCTAGTACATATGCTATTGGAAATGTGTTTTTATAAGTTATTAACATTGTCTTGCCCATGTGGACTATTCCGTCGGAAACTCGGCAGATTCATTCTTGTAAACTTGTTATAATGGCCATCACACTTGTGTGGATTATTCCAATGGGTGTTGAACGTGCTATATGTTCACCTTGTGTTTGTGACTGTCGCATCCATGTGGACTACTCCGCTAGGATCCATGCATGTCCTATTGTGTTGTGTGTCTTTGACAAAGTTGTGACTATTCCCTTTCAACTTAAGACTCACTCTCACCCTCTCCCTCTGCAATGAAGAAAACCTTGACACAAGCGACACTAAGAACTCACCAAGCACGTGAACCTCGTTGTTTGAAGACAAATTAAACCACTCTCATGTGCTGACAAGCAAGAGCTAAGGAAAATATTTAAGATAATGGCAATTGGGCCATCATACCATATGGGACTCCCACACGAAACGATGTGAACTCTAGTTGGGAAATCATATCGAATAGATCCCCTGAATGTTGGCATGTCCAACATTGTCAACATTTCTAGTGCTAAAAGGAGGGCCGCAAGTTGTTTATGGATGAATTTCCTCTCACCCCCACCCATCAATCATTTGGTCAAGGCAATAACATGCACTCCCTCTCACCTACGCGTAACTCTGAAGTTGGTTACTCCCCACCTCCTAAACGTGAACACAAAATTTTGTACCGAATCCTCCACTCTATTCATCCTATCACCAGTCAGTTTTCCAAAACAGTTGGACTGATCCCAATGTTTTGGAGAATATGGATAAATAATAATTCCCTAGATAAGTAGTTGTATCTAGAACAAAAGTTTAAAGTGTTTTAGGATTTTCCTATAAGCAATTGATAAGATGAGAAGATAGAAGGCCTACTTGTAGTTCCACTTTCCTCTCGTCTCCCTTGTATCGATTCCGTCGCTCCTTCCCATAATTAATCCGCTTGAGAAGTACCCTGTAAACACAACAGAAGATAAAAACCAATCAAAACATATGATCTATTGAATATAAGTGAAAGGAATCAGATACAATTCACACACATAAGTATTATAAAACGATACAGACATATGGGAAAAAGGTTCAAACACTTTATTAGATAGAAGAAGGAATTACAACCATTGGTGTCTGATTCAAAGCCATTCCTCCAGCTTGGATCCCATCCACATCACATCAAAAGCATGAAAAACTTGTAGCATCACAATACTTGCTTCAAAGCCAAATCTCATAGTAGCATTATCTCCTTACAATTCAACATAATCCAGCCCCTGATCACTTAGATGAGTGGTCAATTTATAGGAAGATGAAGGAGGTTTTGTCATTAATGGTGGCATTGAATGGCCTTCCATACTTAGAATTAGTTCCATGAAGGAAGGGATGAGAGGATAGGATGCACCTTAACTCATTCCTCATCCATTTTTGAGCTCATAGGAGTTGATAAGTGAGGGAAACTTCTAGATGACTCCAAAAGATAAGAATATTCCCCAAACCCTATGTGAATTTCGCTCATTCTTGCCCAGCACAGGTGAAAGGAAGGCTAAGTTCTCTACAGAGCACCTTGGCAGTGGACTTAACTACTGTGCAACACACCTTCATAAGGGTTTACCTGCGCTGGTCCCTCTAGAGGCTATTTCTGGATGTCTTCAAGTCATGAAACTTTCTGGGAAGGAGGCATTCAAAGGGGTGACTTGTTTAGGGAATGAAGCAACTGAACTTAGGGTTTGATGAGCCCTAAAAAACTGATCTGGATGTTGGGATTTGATGTTCCCAAATGGATTTGTAATAGTTGCCCCCTAAGGCATGAAGTTGGAAAAATGCCAATGTCGAATGAAATTCTTTATGATGTGATGAGGAGGTATCAAAGTGGAAGGTGACCTGCATCAATTACAATACATATATCATGATATTTGATTTCTCATGAATTGCTGAGGGAAGGCATTCCCATGCTCAGCTTATAAGCTTTCATTACATGTACATGAACAGTTGTCTACAGATATAGACCCATGATTAGAATGACCATCAATGTAAAGCCATTGTACATATGATTTTGTACTCCTGAAATCGCAACCCGGATGGATGAAACTAGATCTTGGGTCTTCAATCTTGTTCAACCATTCGCTCAAGTACGATTCTATCCATGTGAATATGTGATCTAAAGTTGAACATGGGAAGACACCATCTAATTATCAGCCAATGATGTAAGGTGTTAATAGATGCGAGATAAATCATCGATAATGATAATGATCCTCAAGGTACTGCAGTACATTCTGCATGGTGTGAATGGATGATTTGATGTCGAACACCATACAAAGTATTTCAGACAAAGGCCATTGATGTATGCTTATCGCCGGAAGCGAGAAACCTACTGTTGATGCATGCAAGCTTCAAGATACTAAATGGGTGTTTCTAAGTCACCTTCTTGGATAATGAGCTGATGTCGACAAGAAGCAACTTGTCACAGGAGGGCTTTGATGTATCCCACACCAACGACATGAAATGAGTGTAGTGATTTTAGATATGGAATTTGACTGACGACACAAGGTTCAGGAACAATGGTCATGAAAATGAAGGTTTATGGTACTGTAAAGGATGACTTCTCTTGAACATATTGGTGACACTGAAATGAATTGGTAGCATTGACCCAAACAAAGTGATGGATGGTATGATAGACCAATGGTATGATAACCATCAAGCTAATAACCCAACCCAAATAGTCTGAATGAGTTGGCAGCATTGACCCAAAATCAAAAGCGATGGATGGTGTGATAGACCATAGGTATGATAACCGTCAAGCAGATAACCCAACCCAAATGGTCACGGAGATGAGGTGAAAGTGTCATGTTCAAGAGCGACCTGCTACCATAAAGTGGTTTTCCCCTTTTTTCCATTTTCCCCAGTCATTGCTGACTAGTGCCTCTTTATTTTTATCAAGCTTGAGGAGGATAACCTATGCTTGTTGTATAATTTCACCCTTCGAGGGAATCCATCGCTATTTGATGTTTTAACGAGTCTAGCAAAGGTGAAACTCGGTCTTGTATAGATGGACAAGTTTGTCACTATTTGATGTTTTTAACGAGTTTAACAACAAAGATAACTCAGTCCTTTTCATGTTTAGAGAGTTTGAAAAGGGACAAAAAGAAAACTCCACAAGTTATTTTTCATAAATTAATCTCTCAAGCTTGAAAAAGCGTAAAATAATACAAGAGATATATCATTTCCAATTCATTAATGAGCTGGAAAGGACAAGTGCTCGACAATCTTTTCATATTTAGAGAGTCTGAAAAGAGATTAAAGAGGAATCCATGTTGAGGAATGAATGGTGTCTGTGGTAGAAACTGGTTCCGCTAATGTTGTAACTTATCAAAACATGTTGATTTATGTGAAGAGGTTGGCTACTAAGACCACTCATTGCAACTGTTCCTCAAAAAGGGTAAAACAACCAAGTGAAAGTGTATGATCGACCAAAGGGATGGTGGTGATGGGATGAAAACAACCAAGTCTCATCTAACGAGAAAGGCTGATAGAATGGCAATCACGAGGGTTAAAAATGGAAATGGGTTCATTTTTACACAAGCTTGAACCACAGGGAACTATTCTTGGATTCAGTTTCATTTTTACACAAGCTTAAAATGAAAAACTATGCTTGAGATTGGTTTACATGCCCCCAGCATGAGGAAAGGGAGAGTCTCCTGGAACCAGATGGAAGTCGTTGCTTTGAAGCAGGACAATTATCCAACACCTCTTCCGCCTCGTCCAGATAGGGACAAAGGTCAATGGGGGGATTCCCTTCACATAACCTACAGGGAAACTTAACTTTACCACTAGATGCATTCCCCCCAAGCTTCATTACATTCACCTAAGTAGACTACTCGTGGCTATCAGGTGGATGGAATGATGGTTCTTTTACGAGATCAAGTGAAAGACTCGACCAAGATTTTACGAGATCTACTCAAAGACTCGACTTGGAACTTTGTTCCAGGGGACCTTGTTTCATTTTTTAATGAGCTTCACACAAGGCAATGAACTCTACTCAGATTCCTTGTTTCATTTTTTAACAAGCTTGACACAAGACAAGGAACTATGCTCATATTCCTTGGATCACAACTCATAAGTGGTCATGAAGGAGAGATCTGGTTACAATGCCCCCAATACATGATGTACAGCATCTCTTAATTGATCATCAGTTGAGGTAGGTATGGAACAGGTTGCCACATAATTAACCCATGGAGGGGATGATACCATTGGTAGAAAAGGACCATTTAGGGTAGATGGTTGACTGGAAGCCATATTTGGACTAGGAAATGAAAGTTGGTCAACAATGACAATTCTGCCTTCATGCGGGAAACACATCACTCGAAAGAGTGTGGAAACAATAGCTCCAATGTCATAAACATAGTCACACCCTAGAATTAAGTTGTAATCTAAAGGGCCTGGGACTACCATCACATTCAGATAAACGGTTTTTCCTCCCAAAGTAATAGGCAACTGAGGGAGGATCCCTAATGGTTGACTGGTTCCTCTGTTAAAAGCCAATAGATTCTGGGTAACTGGCACAAGTGGCGGTGAACCAAGCACTTTCCAAGCAATTGAGGAAAGGATAATCACTGATGCACCTTCATCTATAATACTGCTCGATACAATCATATTACAAACTTGTGCTATGATTTGGAAAGGCACATAAGAAGGAAGATGAAATCCGTCCAGTCGATTCCAATCAAAGGAAGTGACCAGACTACTTGGAGGGGGTACCATAAGAATGGAAGAATTAACCCCTTGAGTTACGAGAACAGGATAATTTTTCTCCTATCTTGATGGAACAGGAGGATTTCCCCCAAGCTCATTAGAATCTGAAGAAACAAAAAAAACTTGAGTGGTATCATATTCACTCTCTTCAGGAAAGGTACGATTAACTGAAGGTGAAATTGGGTCAACTGTTACCTCGACCTATTGATTTGGGTCGGGTATAGACTCATAGGATTCACTTTCAGAGAGTGTGTTTGACCAATGGTTGATTTTGGTCATTCAATTCATCAACTAATGAAGGATTAACGAAGAGTTTCCTGTAACCAAATGGAAGTTGTTGCAGTGAAGCAGGATGGTTATCCAACACTTTTTTGGCTTCATCCAGATAGGTACAAAGGTGAATGGGGTGATTCCCTTCACATAACCTATAGGGAAACTTAACTTTACCCTTCTTTCCATGAAATTTACTACCACTACTTGATGGTGTGTCACTAACATGATCTCCAGAAGTTGATGACACAGGATGATGTGAACGAGAAGACCATTCTTCTAAGATTTGAGGAATATTAGGAAAATTTCGAAGAAGATGGTCTCTCGCACAAAGTTTGCGTGGATATCGAACTTTGTGAGGCTTGATGGACGGTTTCTCATCAAATGTTGCATTCAAAGCAATGGTTTCTTGGTTGCCCCTCTACTGAATTTGCTTCGTCTTCTTCTTCCCTTTCTTCTTCTTCTTAGCCACCTGGTTACTAGTACTAATACTTTCACCAGGCTAAGAGGAAGAAGGGGAGGAAGAAACAACCAAGGAAGAAGGCAAAGGGTCAACTTTAGGATCAACTCGAGGTTGATTTTGTCCTGTTGGAGGTGTACTCAATTGCGGAGGAATCATGACATTTTTAATCAAGGAGGTTGAAAACAACCATACTGGAAAACCAATGGTAAATCCCAGTAGGGATAATGTAGACATATAAGGAGCACTAATATTTTTGAAAGGAGGAAAAGGTCTAGGATTCCCAACAAAAGGAATTCCTTGATCGATGGACTTCAGATTTGTCGCCATATGTTTCAAACTAAGATCAACTAAGGAGTGAGCATGGAGGATGTTGTCCACGGTCAATTAATTTTATTTTAATCAAATTAACATAACAAAACAAAAGAGGGATAATCTAGGAAAAAGTTCTACCAAGCAACTGTGAACTGCAGAATACCTCCTGGCAAACCAAGAAGTACAAGCAGGCAATCTCCCTCAATGCTGTGTTCGGTGTATCACATTTTACAAGGCAGACGACTCGGTTACCTAAGGATGGATAGAAACCTAGTGTTGTCCTCTCATATATACCTGAAAGTACGTGGAGGCCCAATCCATATAAGCGCTTTCTAATGCAAAACCGCACAGTGAGAGCATTCCCATATACTTTACGTACCATAACACCATCCTATATACCCAAAGGTACGTGGACGAGCTACGATATAATCACGTACGTGGAATGAGGTATCACACTTGGGATGTATTGCAAACAAGTAAGCATCAGCTGCTTTGTTTTACAACGCCAGAACACGTCTCTACCCTAGGCCTCTAAATGTTTTTCGTTAGGTGACAATGCTCCATTAGGTAAATTCAGATAAATTTAAAGTTGATTTTATTTAGAATTTGCCTTTCAAGGTTCACCACGTAATGTATGTTTGCAATTCCTAAAATGCAACTAATATGATAAGCATTCTTTCCATTCAATTTAACAATGAAAATCCTTAGCTAGTAGGGATAGAGCAATTAGATTTTTGACAAAGTGCAAAGAGCACATCTAATGCAATTTCCCTAGCTATTCCTTTCAAGCATTCACAAACTACGATATGAATGATGAAAGTTTTCCTTTTTGAATCCCTTAATGTTATGATGAACAAAAATGAAATATGCACATACAATCAATCAATATTTAATAAGAACAAACACTTTGACGACAATTTTGTTCCGAAGGAAAATAAGACTTTACGACACTTTATTTCAAATGAAGATTAATCAACTATATTTTAACTTTGACTATATGTTATAGACATTTTTGTGCCTTACAACATTGAGCATGAAATGTCCATAATCTAAGGGATCCAAAGTCCCTAAACATGTTGTTCCTACCCCTAGAGGAACAAGGCTAACAAACCACAACAATTCATAGAAGTTCTCCACCAGAAACTGCTCAAAAACAAGTCAATTCAGGATCATTTCAGTGGCTACACTAGTTGTTTGCGCTGAATGTCAAAGCCAACACTGGCTACCTGCGTTGAATGTCAAATGGAACACTGGCTACCTGCGCTGAACGAGAGTGGACATATGGCAGGCTCATTTCTCAAGGTGTCAAAACCCAGGAAGCTTCCAAAATGACACTTGCCTCAGGGAATTCGACTGGTGATGAGTAAGAGGTTCCAAATCTCCAAGTGGAAGCAAGAACCTCCAAGTGGACTCAAGAACCGACGGAGGGAGAGGACACTAGTCAGATCTCAAGCTGACTCATCCTCTCTCCAAACATCTATATATGGATCTCTCCTCCATGAGATCTAGAGGCTGGAATTTTGTTATTGCAAAGAATTGCTGTTGGTTTGATATTGGAATCATTGGGTGCTTAATGCTTTGAAGGGGGTGAAGATAGGAATTCCATTTGCTGGGAAGGAGATGCTGGATTGGAGCCCTCTGGGTTGTATCTCTTCCTGAACCTTGTTATTCATCAATAAAGCTATCTTGGTTTCTCCTATATGCTGATGTATTTTTGATGTATGAATGCATTAGTATGTTTAGTTTATTTCTAATCCTGAACTAGTTATGAATATGAATCCATGTCTTGTGTAGTGTTCTCTTCTTGTGATTTTGCAGAAACCTCTTGAAGCTGGGCGAGCGAGAAGGCAAGTAGCTGGGAACACTCCAAGAGAAGAGAAGCTGGATCGAGGGACAAACGGAAGACATCGGTTAGTCCTTCTATCTATCTCTTCATTCTTAATTCATAAAGGAAGAATACTAGAATAGCTGTCTTTGTTTGTTGCTAAGGCACTGTCACACCTTAGGTGGATAGGATCGTCCTGCATAGGCATTTTTCCCCACAACAAATTGGCGACTCCGCTGGGGAGATCTGTTTAGTCATTTTATTTGTGTTTCCATCATTGTTTGTTTCATAGACTCGACAACAACAAATCGAACTGCATCTGCTTTTCCCGGATGCAAAGTAGACAGTTGCTGCTTTGATCCAATCACTGGACTTGTCTATGATCTGAACAATGGACTCACAAATGATTTGATGATCCTTTGTGATAGATCTTAGTACCCCCTCAAAGCATCCCTTTGATTGTACCTTGCTTGTTGCTTTTATTTGGCCTGAAACAGTGAATTAAATAGCAATCTGTGACCCAGAACCTGAGGGAAACGAGAGTTTCTCCTTCAGCGCAGACCCAGTGAAGGGATTCTGCATTTCAACGCAGGTCCCGTGAAGGTTACCTGCGCTGAATGTCAAAACCCCTGTGTTGAGGTTGCGCTGAACCAGTTTGTCCTTGTGCAGCTGGGGTTCTCTGCTCTGTTTTGCCTTGTTTTGATCTCTGATTTTTGCAGCCTGTAACCAGCATAGGTACCAGTCTGATAACTCCTTTTCTCTGCTTAGATTCCGCCTCCTTTTGTATAAAAATACTGTGAGTGTTTTTATGTGTTTTTGCGTCATTCACAGTTTTCCTTTGCATGAGTGAAATAGTCATCCTATAGCCCTTGATTCGGATCTGTTGATTGTGATCTTAGAAGAGAGTTCATTGGCTGTTTGCGGTTGATTATACATTTACTTTTGCTTATTGGTTTGACTTTGTCTCTTTTAAGTGTCGAAACAAGTCTTCATTTCGAAAATCGTTAAGTGTTGTAATCTCTTCTACCCTCTCTGATTTCGAAAAAGTAAACTTGTTTGTATTGATCATTTAAAAGCAAATTCAAAGTTGTACAAAAAGCTTTCTTTGTAGGCATCAATACTAAGAAAGCGGAAAACAAACACCTGCCTTGGGCATTTGCATTTGATAGTTTGCATGTTGGATTTAGGAAAAGTGCATTAGAGTGTGTTGATTGCTCTTTGAGAAAAGATGGTGTCTTTCTTTTCCCTTAGTAGCTAGGATTTTCAAAGTTGAAAAATATATAAAGCTTGCTTATCATCTTTATACTGAATTTAGGAATTGTATGATACATCTCGTGGTGAACCTTGAAAGGCAAACTTCTAAAAAGATCAACCTAAAATAAATTGAATGAACTTAACAACGCTTTGCAACATAACGCACAACATAGAGGTCTAGGCTAGAGACGTGTTCCGGCATCGTTAAGCCTGGTGACTGTCGATCTCGTGGATGGTGGGTGATTCCTCCTGAGGGACGATAGCGCCAGTACGGATTGTGCTCCCATGTACCGTCGCGTATATATTGGGAGACCCCTATAGGCATAAAACCTTTATCCTTAGGAAGCCGTGTCAGCCGCCCTACTGATCGCGATGCACTGAACACAGCATTCAGGAAGATCGACCGCCGGTACCTTAAAAAGTATTCTGCGGTTTTGCGAAAAGTTTGGCACACCCTCTGCCTAGAACTCCAGAGCAGTTCCTTTTGGCCTTTTTCAGACTCTATAACGGAAAAATTCCATCCGAGCATTTGTCACTTCGGGCTCGTTAAAACATCGAAGGAGACTAGAGTCATCTTTAGCTTTTTCTCGACTCTTTAAAACTGAAAAAGCAAGTTGTGTCTAAAGCATCGTTAAAAATTTATTTTAAACGGAACAATCACCCTTTATTCCTGAGTTGATCTTTAGGTTGAAAAAATGGAGCACACCAACCAAGGAATTCCCCTTGGTGGAAATCCTAGTCCCTTCTCCTCTTGGGGAGATGTTGGTGCGCCCCATATGGCCACATTGTCGCTTCCAGGACTGACAATTGGCCTGCCAGTCTGGCTCTTTTCAACCAATGTCGTTCAGAACACCACCATTCCTGAACAGTCGAGTCAACAGTTAGACCAGACCAGAGTTTCCAACCAGCCTTCTACCTCATCTAACTCTTCCTCTCCTCCTTCCTCTTCGCCTGACGGAACTAGTAAAACAAAAAACCAAGTTCCTAAGGAGAAGAAGGAAAAGAAGAAGAAAGAGAAGAAGAAGAAGGAGCCAAAGGCGACTGGGGGCAAACAAGTGTCGTCTGACAAAAATCCACACATAACACTGACCAAGCCTAAATCGCCATGTGTCATATGCAAGGGAGACCATTTCCACAGAGATTGTCCCTGCATCCCTCGGATACTAAGGGACTGGTCTCCCCGTTTGCACAATTCGGTAGCATCAACCTCTGATAGCCATGTTGACAGCTCACCGTCGACTAGTGAAAGTGAATTCCCAGGACAGAGAGGGAAAACTAGATTTCCTTGCAAACTGTGTGAAGGCAACCACGCCATCCACCGTTGTCCCTTCTTAGATGAGGCTAAAAGAGTTCTGGAAGATCGCCCGATTTTACGAGTGCAACTTCCTCCTGGATATCAAAAACTCCTACCAAGTCCTTCACTAGTTGAAAACCCAGCTGGCCCGCCCAGGTGGTCAGCCGAAGCACCTATCATTGAAGATGAACCGTCTGGATCCATGCCTAACGAAAGTCAAAAGGTTGAGACGGAAGTTGACCCGGTTTTGCCTTCAGAGGCTCTATCTTCGAATGATACCATCACAGAGGAGAATAAAGACGACACCGTCCAAATTCTCTTCATCAACACAAACTCCGACGAACACGGGGGCAATGCACCCATTCCTTTATCACAGGAAGGAAGTTCGTCAGAGCGATATCCGGCCGTCTATTCGGTCCCACCACCAAGCAACCTGGTTGTGTCCTTTGACTGGAACTAACTAGGCAGACCCCGGTTGCCAGCAAGCATACCATTCAGAATTATCGTTCAAATATACAGAATGGTAATGGTTGGCACTCTCATTGATGAGGGGGCATCTGTGAGTATCCTTTCCTCTATTGCTTGGAAAGCGCTTGGTTCGTCAGTGCTTTTGCCTAAAATGAGAAATCTATCAAGCTTTGATAAAGGAACCAGTCGACCTTTAGGGATCCTCCCCAATGTGCATATTACATTGAAAGGGAAGACCGTTCAAATGAACGTGATGGTCGTTCAAGGACCCTTGGATTATAACCTACTCCTTGGACGAGACTATATATATTGCATGGGAGCTATTGTCTCCTCACTCTTTAGAGTAATGTGTTTTCCGCATGAAGGAAGAGTGGTCAAGCTCATGGACCAACTTTCATTTCCTGGATCACGCATCGCAAATAGTCATATACCATCCCTAAATGTTCTATTCACGCAAGAAGTGTCTCAACCATCCCTAAATGTTCTATTCACGCAAGAAGTGTCTCAACCCACGGTCCGTCCTCCTGATGAGCGTGAGTAATCCGGGAGGATATGACTGGAACCCAGGGGGCATGCATCCTGGTCTGCTTCGGCAGGGAAACTTTGGGTATAGAGTAGGTTTCCGCGGGAGAATATGACTAGTCTGTACCCCGTCCATAGAGGAAGAGGGGTTATTCTAGAATAAGATTCTTTTGTCAAAGTTATTTGAGTTGGCGGGCATCGCCGCTCACCTTTGTCTATTTCGGTAGACATTGCTGAGGAAGTGTTTTGTTTGAAAGATTAACGAGACAATCTTTGGGTAACCTGAAAGAGGTAAGCCTCTCTCTTTAAAACAATTGTTTTGAAGGAAGAGAAGTAGAGGTAACCTTGAAATCGTACTTTATACCTGGGGGCATGCAAACCTTTTGGAATGCAAGCAAAGAGCGGTTATTTATCTGTTTTTTGGGTTAGCCGTTTCCTAACTTGCATAAAGAAAGGATGCGGGGCATAGCTTTGTGAGATGAAGCTCCGTAAAAAAATAGAATCTCAATGAGACACTCTTATCATATGACTGGGTAATCGAGCAGTTTTAGCACACAGTTCATGCTCGTTAAAGAATAAACGCAAGATTCGAGCAATTTTAGCGCATAGTTCATGCTCGTTAAAAAATAAACATAAGATCGAGCAAATGTTTCCACCCGCATTTAAGCTCGTTAAAAAATGAACTATCCCGGTAAATAACCACTGTGAATGTAACCTTATCAGCCATTAAAGCCTTGGTCGTGTTTGCACCGTCACCTCCACTTTTCATTTGGCCGATCGTTCACCTCCATATGATTGTTTACCCATTTTGAGGAACAACTGCGAAGAGTGATTTCACCTAGCCATCCTTGTGACACTGCCGTGATTGGAAAATTCCAACCTGTACCTGGAATCAGCTGCTAACCCTGTTTATCACTCGTTCCTCAAAAGACGAGTCTTCTTTAAGCTCTTTTCAACTGACTCGTAAAATATGAAAAGATTGCCGAGTCCTTGGCCTCCCAGCTCGTTAAAGGGACAGGAAGAGCTATCCCTCCTCTAGATTTTAATCTTTTTGGACCCGAGGGATTATTGCACAAAAAGATCGAGCACTTGTTTTGTTCGGCTCGTTAAAACTATCGAAAATTCATCCCTTCTGTATTGTTTTATACTTTTTCAGACTTAAGGGATTAGATGACGAAAAATGACTTTTGGAGTTAACTTTACTTTTCAGACTCTCTAAAAATGAAAAGGACCGAGTTATCCTTTTCGTTAGACTCGTTAAAATCATTAAATAGCGACAAACTTGTCTTTAGACGAGAACGAGTTTCACTATCGCTAGGCTTGTTAAAACATAGCGATGGGCTTGCCCGAAGGGCAGGTTATAGAACAAGCATATGTTATCCTCCTCAAGCTTGACAAAAATAAAGAGGTACTGGTCAGCAATGACTGGGGAAAAAATGGGAGAAACTAAAGAAAACTTTGATGGTAGCAAGTCGCTCTTCAACATGACACTTTTCCTCCATACCACAATCGGGTTGGGTTGTTTCATTCACCGGTCACATCCATGGTCTCGCCATACCATCCATATTTGGGGTAATGCAACCAATCCATCGCATCAGTGTCGCCATATGTTCAAGAGAAGTCGTTCAGAAAAGTCAACCGTGTCCCATCCACTACCATACATTATCCTTCATCCTTTCATGACCGCCACCCTGAATCGTATGTCACAGATCGTTTTCACCTCCACTAAAATCATTAGCTCCGTTCCGTGTCACTAATGTGGGATTCATTAAGGCCCTCCTTTGACGGATCGCTTCTTGTCGACATCAGCTCATTATCCAAGAAGTTGATCTAGGAACAAACCCTTCAGTACTTTGAAGCTTGCATGCCTCAATGGCAAGTTTCTCACTTCCGGCGACAGGTATACATCAATGACCTTCGACCGAAAGATTTTGCGTGGTGTTTGACGCCAAGTCCTTTATTCACACCACGTGAATTGTACTGCAGTACCTTGAGGGTCATTATCATTATTGGTGATTCCTCTTGCGCTTGTTAACGGTTTACATCATTGACTGGTAATCAAGCGATGTCTTTCCATGTTCGACTTCAGAACATTTCTCACATGGATCAACTTGTACTTAGAGTGAAGATCGAACGAGTTTGAAGACCCCGGATCTAGTTTCATCCATCCGGGCTGCGATATATATTCAAGAAAAATAAAGACATTGACATGTACATCATTGCAGCAGATAATCATCCTACTCAAATGATGATAATTTCATCAAAATTATCAGTCTACCACCAGACGATTGTCTGTTCTATCTACAGAAAAATGAATTTATAAAGCTGAGCATGGGAATGCCCTTCTCAGCTAGATCATGAAAGGAGTATGAAAAATAATGTATTGTATTGTATCTTATTACAGGTCTCCTCTCAGCATTGGATGAACTTCGGATCCCCCTGATAAAGCATTTCGCCCGATAAACAGCCTCATACTTTAGGGGGCAACTGTTATAGACATTTTTGTGCCTTACAACATTGAGCATGAAATTTCCATAATCTAAGGGATTCAAAGTCCCTAAACATGTTGTTCCTACCCCTAGAGGAACAAGGCTAACAAACCACAACAATTCACAGAAGTTCTCCACCAGAAACTGCTCAAAAACAAGTCAATTCAGGATCATTTCAGTGGCTACACTAGCTGTTTGCGCTGAGTGTCAAAGCCAACACTGGCTACCTGCGTTTAATGTCAAATGGAACACTGGCTACCTACGCTGAACGAGAGTGGACATGTGGCAGGCTCATTTCTCAAGGTGTCAAAACCCAGGAAGCTTCCAAAATGACACTTGCCTTAGGGAATTCGACTGGTGATGAGTAAGAGGTTCCAAATATCCAAGTGGAAGAAAGAACCTCCAAGTGGACTCAAGAATTAACAGAGGGAGAGGACACTAGTCAGATCTCAAGCTGACTCATCCTCTCTCCAAACATCTATATATGGATCTCTCCTCCATGAGATCTAGAGGCTAGAATTTTGTTATTGCAAAGAACTGCTGTTGGTTTGAGATTGGAATCATTGGGTGCTTAATGCTTTGAAGGGGGTGAAGATAGGAATTCCATTTGCTGGGAAGGAGATGCTGGATTGGAGCCCTCTGGGTTGTATCTTTTCCTGAACCTTGTTATTCATCAATAAAGCTATCTTGGTTTCTCCTATATGCTGATGTATTTTTGATGTATGAATGCATTAGTATGTTTAGTTTATTTCTAATCCTGAACTAGTTATGAATATGAATCCATGTCTTGTGTAGTGTTCTCTTCTTGTGATTTTGCAGAAACCTCTTGAAGCTGGGTGAGCGAGAAGGCAAGTAGCTGGGAACACTCCAAGAGAAGAGAAGCTGGATCGAGGGACAAACGGAAGACATCGGTTAGTCCTTCTATCTATCTCTTCATTCTTAATTCATAAAGGAAGAATACTAGAATAGCTATCTCTGTTTGTTGCTAAGGCACTGTCACACCTTAGGTGGATAGGATCGTCCTGCATAGGCATTTTTCCCCACAACACTATAGACTTAAAATGACAAATAAAACATTTAAGAAACATTAATCAATCAGGTCAAAGTAGGGCTAGACAAGGAGATAAAAATTTGTTCTTTGAGACATGACATTCATTTATCAATCAACAAGCAAACAAACATAGGAAATTTAGTAAAAAACTCAATCCAAAGGTGGGAAATTGACCTAAGTTTGATCAACGCAGGTCAAAGAGGGCCTAACTATGCTTTAGAGCACTGTATCTCACTCAAGGGTGCTCTCCAGAGCATTGTCCCCTCACCAAGCCTGCGCTGATTTCTGAGAGGCCACTCAAGAGTCATCTAACCTCAATTTTTGACCAAAAGTCAATGCAAAAGGGCTGAAATATAGTCAATGAATACAAGTAGGGTCTACAAGGATGTCCTAGGAGGTGAATAAGATACTAGGAAAGGTGATCTTGCCCCAGTGGAGTCACCAATTTGTTTGGGAGAATTTAGTATCTACAGATAAATACTAATTCCCTATATAAGTAGTTGTATCTAGAACAACAATTTAAAGTGTTTTAGACTTTTCCTATAAACAATAGATAAGATGAGAAGATAGAAGGCCTACCTGTAGTTCTGCTTCCTTCTCGTCTCCCTTGTATCGATTCTTTCACTCCTTCCCATACTTAATCCGCTGATAAGTACCCTGTAAACACAACAGAAGACAAAAACCGATCAAAGCATACGATCTATTGAATATAAGTGAAATGAATCAGATACAATTCACACACACAAGTATTATAAAATGATACAAACATATGGGAAAAAGGTTCAAACTCTTTATTAGATAGAAGAAGGAATTACAACCATTGGTGTCTGATTCAAAGCCATTCCTCCAGCTTGGATCCCGTCCACATCACATCAAAAGCATGACAAACTTGTGGCATCACAATACTTGCTTCAAATCCAAATCTCATTATAGCATTATCTCCTTACAATTCAACATAATCCAGCCCCTGATCACTTAGATGAGTGGTCAATTTATAGGAAGATGAAGGAGGTTTTGTCATTAATGGTGGCATTGAATGGCCTTCAATACTTAGAATTAGTTCCATGGAGGAAAGGATGAGAGGATAGAATGCACCTTAACTCATTTCTCATCCATTTTCGAGCTAATAGGAGTTGATAAGTGAGGGAAACTTCTAGATGGCTCCAAAAGATAAGAATATTCCCCAAACCCTATGTGAATTTCGCTCATTCTCGCCCGGTGCAGGTGAAAGGAAGCCTAAGTGCTCTGCACCCTGGCAGTGGACTTAACTGCTCTTCAGTGCACCTTCATAAGGGCTTGCTTGCGCTTGTCCCTCTAGAGGTTATTTCTAGATGTCTTCAAGTCATGAAACTGTCTGGGAAGGAGGCATTCAAAGGGGTGACTTGTTTAGGGCATGAAGAAACTGAAATTAGTGTTTGATGAGCCCTAAAACACTGATCTTGATGTTGGGATTTGATGTGCCCAAATGGATCTATAACACCCAGGAATACAAGATCTTCCATACGCATCAAAGAAGCCAAAAACCAATCCCACGGGAGTTGTTGTATCATCGGTAGAAGAATAAGTTGTTGTCACGCTCAAAGGTCTAGCAGAAACTGTTGAGAAAGTCAAGGAACCTCCAATCTTCTGATAGGGAGAATAGGACACGCTCGTGATCTTGGGCTCAGACTCTGGTACAGGAGGCAGAGGGGAAGGAAACAGAGGAGGTGGAGGAGGATATGAACCAACAAGCTTAGTTCCAGAATCGTGAGATTCTGAAGAAGAGGAGGAGGATGAAGAAGAAGAAGACATGGCTGACCAAAACTTGGAATGGATGACTCAGGGACCATTGGCTCTCTCGGGTGCTTTACACAGTATGCCAAAGTGTTCAGAGAGGATGTTGACAAAGTATTACTCTCGTAGAACAGTGAAGGCAGAAGACCACTTGGACAAATTCTACCTACAATTGCAGACACTCAAGGTATGACACGATGACGTTGCATGTAGGTTGTTTCTGTGTACCTTGGATGGTCGAGCAACACACAACCTTGCTATTAATTTCCTCCAAAACTTGGTTATGTTCGAAATAATGTTTTTAGAAAAATTTCTTGATGACGAGACCCCTGCGATGTTGCTCAAGGAGTTGGGCAGTCTGAAGATGGAGTCGAAGGAGAAATTGAAATATTTTAATCATAGGTTGTTGTGAATATTGAAAAATTTTGCAGCGAAAACAAAACCTCATGACTCCATCATTGTCAACTATTATACGTCTACAATACCAACTAGTATTGCATAGTTCGTCAAGTGCGCTACGAAACCAACGTTACTTGAGAACTGCAAAGAGGCAATCACCGTGGAAAAATAGCTACACGCAATTTGAGTCATCAAGGATGATGAACCCAGCAAAAAAATCCAAAGATGCGAGCATGAAGCCCCAGGTTGCAGTGATCAAGGGTAAACACAAGGAACCAAGCGACATTCAAACCCTTACTCGTATTGTCAAGAACTTAACAATTGATGTGTTTGAGTTAAAACAAAAAACGATCGAGACATATGCTAGCAATCTACCTCCCAGACAATAGAAGGGGAGAATGTCATCAAGCAACAACCACTTCTAGGCTAAAATACCATAGAGATATAGATTAGTGTTCCAGATGGAATTATGAGAGAGAATATTTTTGCTTGTTCCATGAAGACCGTCACCCAGAAGGAACTTGTCCAGAATAGAAACAAGTTGCGGACTCAGTATGCAACCATATGCCAAACGCGGTGAACAATGCGTAGTCTCAGCCGAGAGACAAAGATGATGAGGAAGATACTTGTTGACACCTAATCATCAAGATTGGGTGAATAAATATAATCAATGTAAATAAATAATAAGATATATGAACAGTCATCAGGAAATGAAGTGAACAGTCTCCCTCATGTATATAATAAAGACCAACCTGAAGGAATAATATGAATTGATTTGTTTTGAGGAGTTATTGCCTGGTCTGACATGGTATCAGAGCCAACTCCAAAAATTAGTTGTAACTCCCTTCTGCCATTTTCTTACAGTCTATCCACTGCCCCTTGTGGAGTCTCTCTATTGCGCTCTCTAAGCTCTTTGCCATAATTATTGTTTGTGCCATATTCCCTCCTTTCCTTTCTGCGCTCTCCATTGTCTGCCATTGTTTACCATATTCCATATATTCTCTGGTCCGACCTGCCGGATATGAACCAGAGATTCAATATTGTTCAAGCTAAACTCAAACTTCTGTAAAATGCGATTCAAATGCTCTACTGCTAACGTTGAAGCCATCTCATAATCCTGACTGCGTGATAGTTCTACCATCAGCTTTCCGATTTGATTTTCCACATCCATTTGCTTTAACGCTGCTCTGGCACTACAAAATCATGTTCAGACTATTTGTGGAAAATCCTCTCAACCGACCGAGCCATGTCCGATCCGTTTATTTCTGAAGCAATCTTGCCTTTCTTTTACTGCTAAAGGGATTCAAACCGTCCATCCTTATTTCCGGCCATTTCCAGCTAAATCTGATTGTGAATTGGTGGAAGAACTCAGCCTTGTGTGAAATGCTCTAAAGTCGAGCTCAGGAATGCCCGTTTCAGTCTAAGATGCATCAGGCACCCTGAAAGTGCCAATGTGGCTCCATCTCACTTGAAGGACCTCAGTCCCACAGCCGTCGAAGTCTTTTGAACGCTGGAGGAAAGAGTACATTGCTTATTTGATCATCAGGATTTTCCTGCTTGTATTTGTTGAAGGTTAGATTGTCTCGGTTGGGATCCTCACCAAATTTATGAATGAATTGTTGTTTCATCATACTAATTTCTGTTTAGGCAACATCGTAACTGTGGTCCTTGAGCATTTGTATTAAAGTGTTATAGATTCTGTAGAGTTTCTTTTGCTCTGGAGCACTGTCCCATATTTATTTAATGTTGCTATCGAATTTAAATATTTAATGCCTACCATATTACATTTAATGGTGGCTTATCTTTAACGCCAACCATATTACATTGAATGTCGGCTTATCTTTAAGCGCTGCTCCCATATTACGCAAGTCCACCCATTTACGCTGCCTATATATTGATACATCGGCTTGGTTTCAAAGCGCTGTCTAGTTGAATGCGCAATATAGTTTTGTGTATTTACAGTCTTGAGTTATGAACAATCTTGGGTATTGACATTTGCTGTCCAGTTGAATTTTCTCTCCAGTCATATCAAAATTATATTTTTTTCCCATTAAGAGTAAAATTTTGCAGCAGAAGTTTTTGTTACAGTATGCGTTCAATCATATCCATGGTGGGAATAGTTATCATTAGCAAGGAGAACTATCCTGAGTGGTCCCGCATGATAAAACACACCCTCATTTTCAATGAGTTGTCGAAAGGAGTGTGCATTGGAGATGGAGACAAAGAACCAGAAAAACCTACCTCAAACAAAGAGCTCACCATTTGGGAAAATAAGAACAACAAAAATTATGCATTAATCGTAGCATCTGTAAATGAAGAGGTGAGTCGCCATATTTCGCCCTTTTCAACTACTTTCAAAGCCTTTCAAAAGCTGAAAGAACTCTATGAATCACATTCTGCACTGGAAGTTCTTCAACTCATGATTAAACTCTTCACTCTTGAATTACAAAATAATGATCCTCTTGCTCTTGCATCCGAAGTAAAATCTATAATTCATGATATCAAATCCACTAAGGTTGAATTCGATATTCCTCTTATTGCTTTTCTCAAGGCACTTTATCCTACTTACTCCAATTATCTTGACTCATTGCAATCAAATGGAAATCTCAAAGAAATTACCTTTGACTCTCTTGTGAAAAAATTTGCTAAAAGAGAGAAAGCTTTTGGAAAGAAGATAGCCCCTGAATCTTTTGAAGAGGTTGTGTGCCTTGCTCATAAAGAAAGGAATCCTGCTCAAGATTCTTCCAGAGGAAGAGGTGGTTGAAGAGGAAGAGGAAGATATTTTAGAGGAGGGGGGGCAAACACTCTCAGGGAGAAAAGGCAGATTTGCACTGCATACGCTGCAAAAGAAATGGATCACATGATGCCTCTACATGCAAGTTACCTTGGGACAAAATTGAACAACAAAGAAACCAACGGAAAGGTAAAACTAATGACATAGACAAAGGTAAAGCACCTGAATCCACTCACCATGTTGTGGCACAATGTAATATTGGAGTAAATGAAGATTTGTTTAATACTTCACTTGCTTCTTGGAAAAATGATTGGTTGCTTCATTAAGGAGCAACTTGCCACATGACTCATAGAAAAGATCTTTTTGAAGAATTTACTGATAATGTTGATGGAGAAGTATACTTTACATACCAATCAAAAATCAAGCCATCAGGGCTTGGCACAATCACACTTAAATTGCCTGGTCTTCTAGACTTTCTTCTACATCATGTTCTATATCTCCCACAGCTCAAGAGAAACTTGTTGTCCTTGGTCCACATCTGCCAGCAAGGTCACTCCATTCATATATTTGATGGAAAGCTTGAGATGAGAAAAGCATCTGACCACTCACTTGTCATGAGGGGAATAGAAGAAGAAAGGCTTCTCAAGTTGCAAGGTACCTTGGCTCGTGCACAACATTTCTCATACAATTCTCATTATGAAGAAGGTACACTTCCATCAAGTTTATTATGGCATGATAGATTTGGACATTTGAACTATGACAACCTCTGCTTGTTGAATAAAAATGGTGTTGCTGGTTTGCCTACAATTCCTAGGAAATTTAAGCAATGTGATGCTTGCATTCTAGGAAAGCATAGCAAACAGTTTTTTCATGATTCACATTCAAGAGAACATAGAAAACTTGAACTCATTCATTCAGATTTATGTGGTCCAATGCCTGTTCCTTCTGCAAATGGAAATAAATATATGATGACATTTATTAACGACTACACCAGAATGTGTTGGGTTTATTTATTGAAGAACTAATTTGATGCTTTTCAAACATTCAAGAACTTTCATAAATGGATTGAAAATGATGCACAATCTCATATTGGGTGTATTCACAGTGATAATGGAAAAGAATACACATCAAATGAATTTGAAAACTATCTTCGTCAACATGGGATCAAACATCAAACAATTGTGCCTTATAATCCCCAACAGAATGGTGTAGCTAAAAGAATGAATAAGACAATCTTAAATATGGTACGATCCATTCTCTTCTTCAAAAATATAAAGATAATGTTTTGGGCTGATGCTGTTCTATGTGCTACATATATAAAGAATAGATGTCCATCTAATGCTATTAGAAACAAGACTCCATATGAAATGTGGTATGGACATGTTCCTTCGGTAAAGCATCTCAGGGTCTTTGGTTCCACCTATTATGCCTTGATACCAAAGGTACATAGAAACAAACTTGGTGCAAGAAGTCGTAAGTGTATCTTCCTGGGGTATTCAAACACCTCCAAAACATACGTCTCTATGATGAAGTCAATAAAAATTTTGTTTTATCTAGAGATGTAATTTTTCTTGAATCATCCAAAACTGATAATGTTGTTGAGCAACAACTTGATCGCTTGGATAGATTCGCAAATGAAAAATCATTTCAAGAATTTGATAATCATATTCCAAATCTTGAAGGGGGGAGTCCTATACTAGATCAACATGTGGAATCTTCTTATGAAGAACACTCTCCCCCGTGTTAGTGTCGATATCTTCATCCATCCATCAGTGATCAAATTCTCTTGTTGCATTACATGTTAGGTGTCTCACTCGATCAGCTGCATTCCATTAGGGTCATGGATCATCTGATGGTAGTGCCATATTATAAATTTTCCCTCATGTTATTTACCTACTGGCCCATTTTCATACACTGAGATCATCTGCAGTAATTTGTTGTCTTTAATCTACAAGTCATTTTTAGGTTTTTAGGTCTCATTAGGTCTAGGGTTTCATCAATAAGGTCTTGTCAACGCTCAATAACGGTCAGCAAGCACATGAGGAGGTTGAATAAATTCTCAGCAACAATAATTTCAATAATCACATGTTCAATGGTTGATTTTTCCTCAAAACCCTATTTTGAGGAAAAATAGAGTTTTATGTTTCATGTATAAATTTGATGTAATTTCATTTTTTCCCTTACGTAATAATTTCAGAGCTAGCCCTGGTCACCTTTCCAAGCCTCTGCAACTCCACCACCTGCCAAACAAACAAAAAATCAAAGCATTCAGTCCATCAAAGGCAAAAAGTAAAGCAAACTGCCTAAAAACAGAGTTTTTTAAAGCAAGTGAAAATCATACATTAGTAAAGTGGGTTTCCTTGAGTAAAAAATTAAAGCCATGCCTATATAAAGTTTTTTCAAATCAAAGTAGGCTCATTTGTGTCCACAAGTGAAGAGAGTAAGTGCATTTCCATTTTTTAAAGGCCAAGAGAGCGATTTTATGTTTGAAGGGTGAAAATCGGTGGCATGGTGCACAGAGCTAGCGTGGTGCACGTGACAGTATTTCATAGTGTATATTTACAACGGGTGCGATGCACTGAGATAGTGTGGTGCACCTATGAGGTGGCACGGCGCACAGGACTGCAAGGCCCGAAATTGCTCACAACTTCCTCTAAAATCAAAAAATCGCTAACTCCTCAAATATCCAAGTAAGTTGTCACTCCTTCTTGGCCAATGAATGAGTTTATCTTGGTGTTTATGGTGATTTAATGGGAAAAAATTGAAACCCTAGCTCCTTGCATTGCTTGTTAAAAAACATTACATAGGGTTTATAAATTGCATTTTTTTCTGCTAAATCCCACCCTTGCCATTTTCATTCCCTCTCTCCCTCACTCCCTCACTTCATTTTCTCCCTCCATTTTCATTCATATTTCCCATTCCATATTCCCCATATCCCTAAACTACCAACCCTAAATCCCTAATCCCACTATCCCAAAACCCTAGTCAAATATCCCCAAACCCTAATTGTTATTCCCAAACCCTAAATATTATCCCCTAAACCCTTCTATTCCCTAAAAACCTACTAGAAAAATTCCCAAACCCCTCATATCAATCTTGTCATCAATTTTGTGAGTTGGTGGAAAGAGTCAAATACCACCATGAGCTCGCCAAACTGTTTGTGCTCCATCTTCATAATGGCCAAGTCACTTTGGTAGGTGTGACATTCACCTTGACACCTGAGACTATTGCTCAAGCAACCGATATTCCAAATGTAGGTGAGCAGTGGCATAAGGGGCAGCTGGTAGATAGAGATCATTATGAGCCTTACATCAAGGCTAGTTTTCAGAGACAGATCAGTAGAGTTTTCCCATTCAAGTACCTACAAGACACATATGCTCCCTTGATGAAACTCATAATTAAATATTTCACTTGTGAGGGCAGATTTTCACGTCTGTACACCTATCATATCAGACTGTTGATGCACTTTACTAGGGTGAGAATGATGAACCTCCCCTATTTTATTTGCTAGAATATTGAGAAGATGACCACCTTAGTGCAAAGGAAGCCTCCTCATCAGCAGTATAACAGTATCTATCACTTTTCACTAATCAAAATTGTGGTTTTTCATCAGCTTGGTTTATTGAATGTGTGATTGGAGGATTTCATCTCACATGAGGTCTTTACAGGTCCTAAAGTGCCCCCATCAGTTTTTCATGAGGCAGGACAGCCTTCACATCAACAGTATGTTCATGAGACACAAACCACTAGTGTGCCAGTGTTTGTCACATACCAAAAGGGCACTAGAAGATTGTTTACAGCAATAAAACGAGTACTATCTCCACCCGAGGTGGAAGGGGTCTCGTTTCCTCCATCAGTAGACCAGGTACAGGAAAAGGGTAAGAAGCCCTTGCATGATGAGGGACCTTCAGGAGGTCAAGAGGCAGATTTCATTCTTATTTAGGATGATGACACTGATTTGAGCTCAAAGCTCAAAGAGATCATTTGGGAGCAGCAAGATGACATTCATCATTTGTCCCTCAACCTTGAAAGAGCCAAATGGATAATCAATTATTTAGAGTAGAGGAAAAAATAGCTTGAAGATCAGCAAACCATCATGGAGCTCAAAAACATAAAGGCAAACGGCAAGCTGCCAAGAGCAGGAAGATCAAGTTGAAAACACTTGAACAAGAAATTCAAGCTGATCATGAATCTTGGCTTGAGAGGACAAATTTGCACTTGGAGAAGATGTTGGAGAAGGCCAACAGAGAGAAAAACATGTTGAGGCACATGGCATACCACTACTTGGTGAGAAACAAGGTGTGCAAAGCGAGAATCAGGATTTTGAAGGCCAAGTTGAAGAAAGCCATGAGGAAGAGAAAAGAGAAAGATAGATTCCAGATCTTGTATGAGGCTTCCTTAGCCCAACATAGCACCTGCTGAGGAACAATCAGCCCAAATTTCAAGAAATTTGGGTAACTTTTTGTAAATTTTGAATTTTTGGCCTAAAAAACACGTTTTTCTTCCTGGTGCGCCGCGCCACTTGGCATTCGCTTTTGCTAGAGACCTCATTTTGAGGAAAAATCAGAATTTTTGGATTCCACATGGAAAAATATGAATTCCCTCACATGGACAAGAAATTTTGACAGGTTTTGAGCTTCCAAAAAGGTCAAAAACACCTCAAAAATGACCTTTCTGCCCCTTTTTGGACACACAAGAAGCAGTGTTGGGAGAACTCATTTTTGGAGGGGAAAATGGAGATCAAATTTACAAATTCCACCTTTTCTAGAAAGTATACAGGTAGGCCTTTCTAGCAAGCTCACTTGGAATAGATTTGGTGCATAGGAAGGCCTCCAAAAGCAGCTCCAAAGTAGCACGGCACACAGGATAACATTTTCTCATTTTGGCCAAAAAACTTTGTTTTTCGCCTAGTTTCTTCACAGTTTGACTTTTCTCTTTCTAATAGTCAAAATCATGATGTAATTTAATGTGACTTGATGGATTTTGATTTAATTATGCTAAATTTTTGCTCATAGAGGTAGATTCATCATGAAAATTAGTTTGCAACTGAATGAATCAGTTTCCTAGGTTTTAGAGGCATGTTGTTCCACTGCCTACTTTTCAGTTCTTAGTTTAGATCTTGTTGAAATAGCTCCTAAACTCATGAATTCGACCCCTAAAGCCTAGAATGAGTTTTTTATTACTTATATCTAGTAGTTTTTCAGTCATTGGTAAAGGTTGGACTCTTGTGAATGCTTTGAGCATTATTATACACGCATTTCAGCAGTTTGGTAAAGGAATAGACCAGGGTTTGCAGCACTTTATGGGATTCTTGTGGCAACTTGATTTGGTATTGTGTTTCCTTCTATAATTGCAATTTTAAATGTGTTTTATGTATGCCATCATCTCTCTCTATTCATCTTAACTAAATGAAACAAGGATAAAGGTAGAATTCATTGAAGTTGCAGTGCTCTACCTAGGGTTTGTTTAGTTATTTATGTTTTTAGCTGTTTGAAGAGGATCCCTGAGACTTTCATGCCCTCTCCAACTCCTCACCAGTCTAAAAGCTCTCTATTTCACCCAATTTGAAGTACTAAACCATTTGGCTACCTCGCCCCATAGAGATCTCTGCAAGACTGTGTCCATTCCCCGGACCCAAATCTGCCTTTCACATTTGAGCGAGCAAACTCATATTAAATTCAATCAAAATCTTCTACACATATACCTAGCCTAAAATCAGTTTTCAAATTAGTCATCTCAAGCTCTATTAATCATATTTTTCTAAGATTAACAAGGAGAAAGCCCTCTCCTGACCTGGTAGGGCTAGCTACCAGGTTAAATGTGGCTTGATGTTACCCTAGATCCTGCTTTTCTCAGCCTGAGGTAGATTTAGGCCCTAACATAGTGGCGACTCAACTGGGGACAAAAGTTATTATCATTTTTTTTATTTGTAGACTATAGATGGAGCCTGAAGTTAGCAAAGAAGCCTTCAAAACGCTCTTGCTTTGCATTAGCGAAAGTAGATGAATGCTACTTCAGTCAATTGCCGGTCTAGTTTATAAATTGAACATCTGATCTAAACGATTACCCCAGTATCATTAAGCAATTCTAGACTTTGGATGATGAGTTTAGAATTTGATAGGCTGAACAAGTTGATTTTGTCCATTTGATTTTTGGGATTAATTTAACACACTAGCTTCTGGACGATACACTAGAGCCAATCCTAATCCTGATACTCCTCGTATATATGAAAACCCAAATCTCATCCCAAGAATTCTCCAACAAGAAAGTTCTGTGATTCGTGTGTTCAAATCTCGTTCATGTCCTGTTGTTTTTGAATATCTTGAAGATCTTGAATTTGATGAATAGTTTGATCTGTCATTGTTTGAGACTAAATCTGAAAGTGTTGTTGGTTCTACTATCTTAAATCCGGAGTTTTTTAAAGATCTTGAAACTGAAAGGGAAAATAGATCAATTGACAGTTATATCTTGAATCTTCAAACTTCCATTATGGCTTCAAATATTCTTGAGTTCTTAGAATCCGCATCAGCAACTCTTGGTTCATCTGCAATTGCATCTGGTTCAGGAAATCCCACCGAACCTCCTTTCATTCCCACCATTTCCGTGTAGCCCACTATATCAAATCAGAGACCTACTGTCTCTTCTCCTCCATCTACCCCATCAACACCTTAAACATCTCGCATTTCATCACCTCATTTGACACCTCATACACCAATTACATCGTCAACTACTATCATTATTCTGACTCCTCCTACAGCCCCAAGGCCAATTGTAAATTCACCTAAAGCAATGGCTGCCCGATATGGACCCCTTGTGTTGCCTCAAAACTTAGATGCCATGCCCGCTGACTACCAAAGCAAAATCCCATTGTTTGATGGCACTCCTCAAAGCATCACAGCTCAGTAGCATGTGGATAGGATGACTAATTTCTTTGACCTTCATGAGATTGATGCCGAAAATGTGAATATGAGATTATTTGTGCAAACTTTGGGAGGTGAAGTGTGGAAGTGGTTCAGACATTTTTTGGCTGCAAGTATCACTACACTAACCAATCTTCAGAGAAAGTTCTTGGATTGCTGGGAGGTAAAGAAAAACCCTCTTCAAATTCTTTCCGAATATGAAAAAATCAAGAGGAATGTTGGTGAGAGTGTCCAAGATTATTGTGTCAGATTCAATACTATTTATAATGCAATTCCTGATGATATAAATCCACCTATGGGCTTGGCTTTGATTAAATTTCCTGATGGCTTCAATCCTAATATGACATATGAATTGAGGGAAAGATATCTGGCTACATTAGGGGAAAAGTAGAAAATCGTAGTCAGTTTTGAGGCAAATCTGCTTGCCAAGAGAGCTAGAGCAAAGGACGAAAAGAAGGTGACCATAAAAGAGGAAGCTTCTTCCTCCGATCATTTGCTTCGCAAGATTGAGAAGATGTTTGATAGGATTACAATCGCTGATAAGCTTCAAGCACAAGTTAGAAATCCAAACTTTCGTGGTCAACGGCAACCATAATTCAGAATCAAGCAACGAGAACAAAGAGCACAAGATCAAGCAACACAACAGCAAGTGAAGACACCCCTACAACAAAATTTTGTACATGGTCCGGAATCAGATGACGATGAGAACATAATTGGTGAGGAGAATCATTTCTTTACACCTGATGATCTGCCCATTTATATCACTGAAGATGAAGAGTATTCAGAAAGCCCAACTGTACAAAAAGACGAAGATTTCATCTTGGCAAATGAAACAATTCTTGAAGAAGAGTCTGATGAATATCAGAGGGGTTACACGAATGCTTTGACAACCTAGCAGTGACAATTTTCACTCAGGAGTAGAGAAGTTCCCATCAATCCAATTCAAAAGAGGAAGGAAGTGTCACCGCCAAAGAACGATTCTCCAATAGTGTAGAGAAAAGGAAAGGAGACAGTTGATCCTAACACCAGCAAAACACAATCAACAAATGAAAAATCAAATCAGCCAATTGTATCAAAGGAGAAGACTGAAAAGAAGGATGCTCCAGACAAAGAGGTAGAGAAAACATCAGCCTTTAGCTTAGAAAATGAAATTGCTAAGTTAAAAGTGTCAATTCCTTTGACTGAATTAATGAAGAATAGGAGCTATAAAGGTGAGGTGTCTAAGATTTTGAATTTGGATCCATTATCTGATATGGTAAATGTGGAGGATGATCAGCCCAAACTTATCTTTGGACCAACATTAGAAGGTCAGTCTAAGGACAGTGATGTAGCTCCTTTTTACATCAGCCTTAGATTGCATGATTTGTATTACACAATGCCATGTTCGATTCAGGAGCCTCTCATAATCTTATGCCTAAAGAAATCATGGAAAAATTGGGTTTAGACATCACTCACAAGTACCATGATCTATATTCCTTTGATTTTGGTAGGGTCAGATGCATTGGGCTTATTAAAGGTTTGGTGGTCACCTTAGATCAGATTCTGGTGAAGAATGTTTTGATGGATGTGGTTGTGGCATGTTAGCTACCTATACCAATAGGTTTCATTTTTCATGATTGGCATGGGAAGTGCCAATATGATCTAGTTTGGGGATGCAAAGATCTCATATTCTGATGGAAGACACACATTTACATTTGGTTGATGCTGCCCTATCTCCCAATGGGTGATCCAACAGCTTAAGCTGGGTCAGGCCATGTTTCAATTTTTGTTATAGATTAGAGAAAGAAGTCTGTCCAAATAGTTCAATCTTGGCAGACAAAGTAGTTAGATAGAGAAAGAAGGTTCCCAACTGTTTAATCTGGGGCCTTGGAAGCAATAAGGATAGCCTTAGATAGAATATCAAAAGAAAAGCCAAAGGAAAAGAAAAGGCACAGGGTTTGCAAGTCCAAGTGCACCCTCCTTGAAGTAACAAAAAATGCTAGGAAATAGGCAGGGTAGGCAGTGGAATGTTGCAAAAAGCTAAATCCAAGTGCATCACTTGGAGTAAATCAAAGTGGCCATTAGCAGAAAAGGCAAGAGCAGTGGCCTAAGTACCAAAGTGCTAAAGTCATCACTAACTTCCCTCATTTCCCTTTAAAGTTTCTTACTAACCTCCTATGAGGACTGCAGGATCTGCCTGACCAGTCCTCCTTGTGCTCTTCATTTATACAAATTTGATGTCATAAATGACTTCTCTCCTTGAAAAGAAGCCACATTTCTTGTCTAAAAATTCTTTTCATTTTGATCTACTCCCTGACTAAGTTTGATTCCCAAAAAAGCTTAGTAAACACCATTTCCCATTCTCATTCCCCCCAGTACTAACTACTGACTCTATCTACACTAAATCCCTTATGTTTCCCTTCCCCCTACTATTATAACACCATGGTGTATAAACCCCTAAACATGTATAATATTCCCCCCTTGTTAGCACTATAGCTAAATAAATTTGTTTAAGGGAGACATTAGTCCACCAGGGACTATGGTCAACCCTGTCATGAGATTACTCCAGCCTCTGGTTAGAGTAATAACCTCCCCCTAATCCATCATCTCCCCTCTTTTCCTAAAAAATTCTATCAAAGAGCCCCTTTACCTTCACTCAAACCTAATCATAACCCTTTTTCCCCCCACAGATTAACTCAAACCCCGAAAACCCACAAAAATCCCAATAACTAAAGTCCCGCGTCCCAAATATTAAAATGATTATTTTAATATACGGGCGGGTCCCCCCAACATGTGCGACCGGTTGAAAACTCTCGCTGGCCGTTTATCGTCCGCCGCCCCCGATCCAACGGTGGGCGGTCAATCTCGGATCCTGACCTGCCGCCCTTTAACCTCCGGGGAGACGGCAGTATTGGGGGCTGTACCTAGGACGCGTGGCATGCGCTGGGGTTGTTCGGAGCCCCCCTCCCCGATACCGCCTATCACCAAAGGTGGTGCGGGGAGACCGCTTACCACCTTGCTAATATCACCCCTGCGGCACCACGTCACCCACACGTCATCATGACGTCGTGCCTCCTCCGCCCGCCCCACCGCCCCGTGGCCCTCCACGTAGCTCTGCCATCGCCTCTCCCCGCCACCGTGTCCGCCCACGCTGGCCTCCAGCTCAGCGTCCACGTCACCCTCCGTACCCCGGACCCGCCATGACGTCATGCTGACGTCATTGGCAGAAAAAGCACCAATGACCCTTTTTGCCCAAATTTGTCGTTAAAAACAGCCAAACTAGCCGTTTGTGGTCATTTTCAAGTGAAAAGGACGCAGCCACTGTTAACCTGTTTACCGCGAAATTGCCTCCGAGCCATCAAATTCAAAGTTGCGGCTGCCATCACTCGTCAATCCAGCTGCAGTGAGCTCCCCCTGCTCGGCCCGAAGTCGTTCAGTGCTATTTTTCCAGGTATTCACCGCAAGTTCCTTGTTTCGCCCCTATGCATGCCATTTCTATACGAATTCTCCAATAAGCATCGGTCAAATCCTAAATTGCACACTGTCCACTTCTTAATTTGCAATTAAATCAACCCACATTGCCCCAGCTCCATGAATTTGACATTCAAACGATAATTCACGGCTTGACAATTACAAATTTAGCCCCGAGTTGCTCGGCATTGTTCCCTTTTGCCGGGTGGAAGCCCAAGTCTGCATGTCACCAAATTGAAGCCCGCACACCCTCTGCAATCACCCTCATCAATTCACAATCCCTGTGAATTTACCAAAAAACAGCAGAGACAAGTCTGCCAAGCCTGCTTATCCCACTTTGAAGAAAATTTCAAGCATTATCTACAGTAAGCCTGTCACTTAAGCTCTGAGGAACCTTGCAAACCATTGCACTCACCTTGTTCAAAATCAGATTACACAATGGCTGCTCCTGCACCCTCAGCCCTCAGTGTTGCTCCTTTAAATGCACCAAATAAAGACCTGGAGTCCTTGCCTCTTGCTGACAGGGACTACCTCATTGAAGACTTTGTGGGTAACAGGGACTTTTTGCAGACCTTCAGGAAATTAAGAGATGACTACCTGAATGGTCAGGATACATATGGGATATAGGAGTCAAATCTGCCATACTACTGTCTCCCCTCTGTCAATGTTTTTCCTGAAATTATTCGCCTATGTGCTGAAAACTATGATGTGCAGCACAGAGCTATTAAGTCTCCATCTGGGAGCATCCTCTTTCACATTAATCCCGAATCCATCAATAAGATGCTCCACTTTGATCAAACTGAGCTGTTGTTCCCATTTTCCATGAATTATCTGCTGGACACTGGTGCCAAGATGACCAGTGAGGATATTCAGAAGATCACCAGGACATTTATGAGACCTGAATGCCAGCCCACAGGGCCACCTCCCTACTTGGATGTCTATTTTACTGAGGTAGGCAGACTATTGCTGGACATGATTGCTTATGTATTGGGATACAGAACCAGCGAGCATGTGGATGAAACAATGCTGGTATTGCTAGTTGCTTACAGCCCAGGCCAACCCCCTGCCCGCAAATATAGCTTTGCCAAGTTCATAGCTAACAAGATTCATGATCAGTTGTGCAAAGTAGATAGACAGGGTGTCTTCAAGTACTCATCCTATATCTACCACCTTTTCATGTACTATCAGTCCGAGGTTTTTCCATGCTACATCAAAAAGCTGGATTATAAAGGGGAAAGAAGATCTGTTATCTTTTGGACATCTGTCTATCACAAAGTCCAAAATTCACCCTATTCCTATTGTGAATTTATTGACCAATTTGTATACCCTGTCTCTTGCTTATTGATGAGGTCCCCTCCTCCCAGAATATCAACTGAAATACAGAAAGTCCTGCAGCTCTCCAAGAATTACAAAATAGGTGATTGGTACCTATATGAGGATCATACAGTCATCAGAGTTTATGGCTATGAGCTCTGTCCATACAGGCTCCCAAAATATGTGCCTATGAGGATATTTGCCTTGGAGTATTATAGGCAGTTAATTCACTCTGATCTCACTCACTTTCACAGCTCCAAAAAGAAAGCCCATCTCAAGTTCAAGCACCAGGTGGGCCCCTTCATCATGAATAAAAAAGAAGGATGGGAAGATGCTGAACTAATCCTCAAAGACAAATACAAGCTATCACACAGTTTCCGGTGGGTCCCTTACGACCCTGAAGGCTTCATTACCGCTAGAAGAATCAAGTACAGGCTACTAGGTTATAAGCATTGCAAATATCCACACATTGAAAAATATGCCAACCAGCAAGAATGGCAGCAGGATACTTTAATTGAAAAATTAACTGAAGAAGAGACAATGCTAAAGAATGTCAAGGAATTGGAAAAGACTCTTGACCTAGATTCTGTGCAGCAGGTACCCTTCAAACGACCGCACTCAGCAGGAGAAGGGACCTCGGCCTCAAGAACTGCACCAGCCACCCAGGCACCTTCTACAGCAGCACCAGGTACAGAAAAAGGGAAAGGAATAATGGGTGCTGAAGAAGAAACCGTGAAAGAAAAGCCTGCCCCTTCAAGTGAGCAGCAACAAGAGCAAAAACAAGGGCAGCAACAAGAGCAGACTCCCCCTCCACAAACTGAGCCACCAACAGCTCCAATTTTGCAGACCCCAGCACAAGAGGAGAGGGGTACGAAAAGAGACAGAGAAGAGTCCACTCCTGCTAGTGGATCCTCCCAACAACCCCAGACCAAAAGGCAAAGGGCTGACTCCCCAGAGGTAGAAGACATCACTGAAGAAGTCTTGGACAGTTCAGGGAAAGACAGGGAGGGCAGCCAGCATACAGGTACAAGCTCCTTTCAACAGGAGCAAGGATTACAACTTGGTTTGGAGGTGTCCTCCTCCTCTCAGCAGAGCAAGAAGCCCAAAAGCACTAAGGCTTCTTTCAAGCAAATAAAGGCACAGAATGACTTGCTGAGGGTGGAAGTTTATAAACAATTTCTTAATGCAACACCAGCCCAAAAAGAAAGGCTAATGTCTGTATATGACATTCAAGAGGAGAAAATGATCCTCAGCCATTTCAAACCTACAATGCCCCATCCAAAATCAGCGGCAGATTATGTGAAGACAAGGGTGGAGGTCCTAGCCAAAGACATCCATCCCATGGACCAAATTGAACTCCACAAACAGACTGGAGAAATGGTCTATGCAACCTTGGTGGACAGAGCAACCATGGCCCATGAACTAAAAGAGTCACTAAAAAATACCAACACTCAGTTGGATTTTGAAAGAATTTCCTCCCTAGCCAAAGACAACAGAATAAAATCACTTGAGGACATTATTATCAACCTAGGACATGATCCTAAGGATCCTAAGGGTGTAAGGGCCCTTATGAAGAAAAAGGAGGATGACCTCAATGCATTAAAGAAGAGGTTAAAGCTGCTGCCCACAGAGCACCCTCAAACAGTAGAGCTACAAAAGGAAAAGCAGGTTGATGAGCAACTGGACCTCATAATGCAGCTAAACCAGAAGGTCCTCGATTTGGAGAAAGAGCTTGAAGGGGCATTACAGGATAAACAGGGAGACTCTACATCCCAAGCTCCTCCAACTACTTCAACCACTGCAACAACTATAGAGGCAGCAGTGGCCCCCACAACAGAAGCAGCAACAACAACAACAGCTCCAGATTCCAGCACAAGCGTGGAAGAATTGACTAAGGCCGTTAAATAAATGTAGCTCCAGGAAAATGAAATAAAACAGGCCAAGGAAAAATTGGCAGATTTAGATGCCAAATATGACAAATCAAAAATAACTGTGGCAGAACAAGGCAGAGAAATAAAGGCCCTAAAGGAAAGAATAAAGGCCTTGGAGAAAGAGCTGAATCTGGAAAGCACCATGGCTGAAATAAAAAGGATTCTATGGGCCAAAATTGACCAATCCATCACTAAGCAATGGAAGTCAATTAAAACCATACATGAGCAGATGGATTTAATTGGCCAGGCGCAGACAGAGATTCAAAGGGCCAAGACAGCGCTGGGAAACAGGCCTGACCAGGCCAATAGAATGATAGACTTTTTGAACAGGCAAGAAAAGGAGGAACTGGCAGCCATTGGCATAGTCAACAGAACAGAGGCTGTCCTCACAGCTAAGAAGGTACTCACTCTCAGGAATTATGTACAAACTGTGGAGAGGAAGTGCTATGAAATACAGGCTGAGGTGGATGAGTACCAACTCAAAATGGCAGCACTGCAAGCAAAAGGACTGCCCAGCCTACTAAGCGGTGCAGGAAGACTGATCTCCAGAGAGCAGTACACCAACAGGATGGAAACTTACATTGAAAATCAAATCACTGCATCTGGCAGTACTTCTGAGGAAACAGGGCCTCCAACAGGACAGAGCTTATACAATAAGCTTGAAGGCCTGTTTTTTTATTGAAAATGAAGTAAAGCACCTTTTTGAAATTCCTCCAAATTTTTACAGATATACAGAGGCCGATGAAAATTTAGTGAAAATTCGGAGACATCAGTTGCCCAAGGAGGATTGGTGGCAGGAAATGCTTCAAATTCTGCCACGATAGCTCCAGTTGTTCGGTCATTGCCAGCTCCAACTCACTAGAAGACAAACACCAGAATAAAGTTAGCATTTAAGGCAGCTGAAAGGTGACTAAGCACATGGGGAACGACAGCTAGCCCAAAGGATAAGAAGATACGCAAATTTTGGACAGCGTACCCTCAACCGACTCCAACAGCCACCAAGTCAACAGTTTCTGACTATTTTGGACAGCTAAAGCACTGAAGAGTTATTACAGCATTAACTTTCTCAGCTACAAGGCTCCAGGAGTTGGCATAACATCAATGAGCCATTAACTCATTTCCTTGATATTTTTCTTATGTAAATTTTGTATATATACCCCCTTAGCAACGCATAAGGGGTTGGTGATTTTCACTCTGAGCCAAATGTATTATACACTTTCAGATTATCTAATACAAAGGGCTGGACCAGCTCAGTGATTTCCTGAAAATTTGATGTCTTGCTGATGACATGCGTGTTGTTGCAGAATTCTTGTGTTGTCTGATGAAATAATAAGTTTTCCTTAATCTCTATTTTGTCTTCTTATGTTATTAAATCATGCTCATGTTTCACTAATCTAGCAATAGAGAAAAGGGATAGTGCAGGATATGTTTGGTTACACCCTGTGCTCAATCTTTTATTGCTGTAAATGTTTTCTTCAGAATTAACTATGGACATGAATTCTTAATTGCTCATGTTTTTTCGTTAATTCTATAAATATGAATGATATCTAGAAATTCTTCACTGCTTCTAAATAATATTCTCACTTCTTTTGCATATCAGTCTATTGGAAGATTCTTAACTGCCTTTCATGAACTGGATACATCACACTTAATCACAATTTCAAAGCATTGTTTCTCAGACACTTATCCAGCTCTGCAGCATCACTACTGTATCAACACAGCACACCAAACTACTAAAGGACCACTGACTCCATACCCAATGGCCTAGAACATTCTAGTGAGCACATATATATCTTGACTGAAATCATCATCCAACCAAGTCCAAAAACAAACCTTGAGCATCATAGCTAGCCTAAAAATTCTACACAAACAAAGCTAAAGCATAAAGAGAGAGCCCTCTCTGGTCATAGGTAGGCTAGAACCTGTGACTCAAAGATTGGTTAGTGGTTACCTCGGCCGTATTCCCTTGGGAGTCAAAGGGAACAAACTGAGTGTTAACATAATTGGCGACTCTGCTGGGGAGTTCCTCAGGATTTTCTAATTTCTGTATATTTCTTTAAGCTGCTTCAGTCAATTTTCATGCTGGCTTTAAGATATACACAGTCACTCCAAAATCTTGTCTGGCCCTTGTAGACACAAAAATATTCCAAAAACATACTCAAAAACAAGTTCAGAAGCTGGCTCCCAAGAAGAATCCGCGATATACAAGGTCAAATCCTGACCCCAATCCACCAACTGTTTTTGAAAATCCTAATACAATCCCTAAAATCATTAGGAAGCAGCAAGGACAGGAAACTCTTGCTGATTTAAGTCCTGAGATAGCTTACCCAAACCCTTTTCCAACTCCAATCAAGGTTCTATTTAGGTCTACCCTTGATTCCCCTAGTTCACCATCTACGTCTCAAAGCCATCCTTTCACACCTCCATCCACTGCACATATTCCCTTGACCAACACTCTAGTTTCTACTATTCCCACTACCCCGGTGTACCACTCGTTCATGTTATCCCAGTTATCCCTGTCAATCCTATAAATCCTGCAAATATGGCTAATAGATATGCACCCCTGCAGTTGCCTGCTAATGCTGCAGCTTTACCTCAAGACTACCAATCCAAGATTTCATATTTTGACTCCACTGGCCCTTTCACAGCAATTCAGCATGCCAGAAGGATGCAAGATCATTTTGAGAACTATGAAATAGATGATGACAGTGTGAGAATGAGAATCTTTGTTCAGAGCCTCACAGGGGATGTGAGAACTTGGTTTAGATCATTGGCTGTAAATACCATCACAACCCCTGATGAGCTTTATCAAGCCTTTACTAACAAATGGGAGAAAAAGAAAGATCCCCTGCACATACTTGGTGAATATGATACAATCAAACGAGGCCCTCAAGAGACCGTTTTGGAGTATTGTGCAAGATTCAACAACGTGTATAACGCAATACCACAGAATTTAAGACCTCCTCCTGATTTAGCCTTGTACAAATTCGCGGATGGTTTTGACCCTGATATGGCATATCAGTTGAAGGAAAGAGCCCCTGAAACCCTGGAAGACGCCCAAAAGGTTGCTGTCACAGTAGAGGCTAACCTGATTGCCAAAAGAAACAGGGCAAGATTGGAAAAGAGAACCACTTTCAAAGAAGAACCCTCAGCCTTTGATCAAAAACTGGATGCAATACTCACTGGTATGAAGAGATTGGGTGATAGAGTAGAATCAGTTGAAAGAAAGTCATCATGGGAAGCACCACAAAATAACCCTATCAGAAATCCCAATTTTAGGAGAAATCAAAACCCAAACGTTGGCAAGGCCGGTTCTGATCCAGACATAAGACCTCCTTTCCAGGAAAACTATACTGAGGCATCCACTTCGAATGAGCAAACAGATGACACCCACATTAACCTGATGGGCCTGAATGATGAGCAGCAAGTTTTTCTGAGTCAAGAGGATCATAAGGATGATGACATCTAGCAATTCCAAACCAGGTCAGGTGAGTCATTTGACTTTAAACAAGGCTATGACACAGCTGTTTATGAAGTTCATAAACAATATAAGCTAAGAAGCAGAACTATAAATGTAACACAGCCTGAAAAAACAAAGGATAGCCAGCAGCCCAAAAGAGCCATAGTCACAGAACCAAATGACACAAATGATTCAGTTACAAATGAAATAACCGTTCAAGAAGTCACTGAACCATTGCCTTCAAAACAACAACCTATGGCTACATCACCCTTGCAGCCCAATCCAAGTAACACTTCTCAAGAGATGAGTAAGAAGGACAAGCCTCAAGATCAAGATAAGAATCAAGAAGAAAACCTAGTGAACAAGGAAAAGGCTGTCACCCACAACACCAAGATCCAATCTGAAAGACCCTTTGACTTAGAAGCTGAAATTGGCAAATTGAAGGTAGTTGTTCCTCTCTCAGAACTAGCCAAGAATGACATTTATAAACAACAAATCAAGAAGTCCCTACAACTTACTCGTAATAAAGATAATGTCAATGTGTTGGATGACACCCCAGAATTGCTTTTCGGTCCAGAGGTTGATGGAAAGACAGCAGTTACAGGGATCTTGCCTTTCTATGTCAGCCTGCATGTTCATGATAAGATACTACACAATGCAATGTTTGACTCAGGTGCCTCTCACAACCTGATGCCTAAATCAGTCATGGAGAGATTGAATCTAGATATTACAAGACCATATAAGGACCTATTCTCATTTGACTCCAGCCAAGTTAAGTGTTTAGGCTTAATAAAAGACTTATGTGTCTCCCTTGTTCAGTACCCAAATAAAACAATTCTAATGGATGTTGTAGTTGCTGATATCCCACCCAAATATGGGATGCTCTTATCAAGATCATGGGGGGCTAAACTCCAAGGTTCCCTACAATTAGACATGTCATATGCCACCATCTCAGTTTTTGGTCAACCCAAGAGGTTATATAGAGAGTCACTTATGAAATACATGGTCAGCAGTGAAGAAAAACCTCAAAACTTTCCCATATATGCTGTCCATTTTGACATAGACTCCTATATTCTCTTCAATGATAATACAGGTCCCACAAATGATGAAGAAAAACAGACACTCAAACAAGATCAGCATATAGATGAAGAAACTGTTGTTCAAGAAATAATGATTGAGAAATTAATTAACAAAACTATTCAAGAAGGAAAACCAAATGTAAGCCAAGATTCCAAGTTGTTGATGCTAACTCCCACAACAGTTGACAATTCTTCCCTTAACCAAGAAGTCCTCTGGTTTCTTGAATTTGATGGGTCAGTCAACAAATTAGGGGCAGGAGCAGGGGTTTGGATACATAATAAACAAAATAGTCATGCAGAAGTCCGAGCCTATAGGTTAAACTTCAGGTGCACCAACAATATGGCAGAATATGAAGCTCTCTTGCTAGGCCTCAAGCTAGTAAAATCCTTACAAGCCATAAAAGTTTCAATCCTAGGAGACTCAGACCTAGTTATCCAACAAGTAAAGGGTAATTTTGTCACCAATGACAAAAGACTAAGATCTTATAGATCTGTTGCTGCTGAACTGCTACAGTCCTTCACTGAATTTCAAATTACCAAAATTCCTAGAACCCATAACCTGCATGCTCATAGTTTGGCTACATTTGCAAGCACTTGTAAACTTCCTTTTGAACCCAAGCATTGCTTTACAGCCGAGGTAAAACACAGACCTTCTGTCCCAAACAATGTCAACGACTGGCAAGTGTTTGAGGATGATACCCATATAAATCAATTTTTGACTTTGCAGCAAGAATTTTCAGGGCTAAACATTGATATGGAGGCTGCAAGTGAGTCACAAACACTAGGTGAACAACACCAAACAAGTATTTCACCCAAAACAGCAAACCAAATGTTACATCCAACTATTTTTAACAAAGAAAATCTACAAGAACTTAAACAAATCAGTTGTGAGGAGATGGCTGATAATGAAGCTGAAATTATACAACTGAAAGACAACTTCCTCCCAACAGGCCTTACTGCCCTGGAAGACATTTTCGACTCAAATGATATTCTCAGGAAGCCAAAATTGCAGCCCATCAATACTACCATAGAAGAGTGTAACATTGGAACTGCAGAACAACCCAGGATAATTAAATTGTCTGCATCTTTACCACTTGATCAGAAGCCTAAATACATTGACCTCTTTAAAGAATTCCAAGATGTCTTTGCATGGAGTTATGAGGATTTAAAATCCTATGACACCTCTGTTATTCAACACACTATCCCTCTCAAGCCAAATCAAAAACCCTTTAAGCAAAAATTGAGGAGAATCAATCCTATGCTTCTCCCAGCAATGGAGCAAGAGGTACAGAAAATGTTTAAGGCTGCCATCATAGCACCAATCAGATTTTTTGATTGGGTTTCAAACTTGGTTCCTACCAGAAAGAAAACTGGTGAAATAAGGCTTTGTGTTGATCTAAGGAACTTGAATCAAGTGTCCTTGAAAGATAATTACCCCTTACCCAAGATGGATCACATCTTGCAAAGAGTAGTGGGGGCCTCAAGAATTTCTTTACTTGATGGATTCTCAGGTTTCAACCAGATCCTAGTTCACACTGATGATCAGGACAAAACAACATTTACAACCCCATGGGGAACCTTCAAATATGTAAAAATGCCTTTTGGATTGAAGAATGCAGGGGCTACATTTCAAAGAGCAATGGATATTGCTTTTGCTAAAGAGATTCATGACTTCCTTGTCATTTATTTAGATGACCTCACACCTTTCTCAAAATCTGACCAAGAACATTTGAAACATCTAAGGCAAATATTCATAACCTGTAGGAAGTATGGAATTTCTTTAAATCCCAAGAAATCTCTATTTGGCTTGGAAGAAGGTAAGCTGTTAGGGCATATCATTTCAAAGGATGGCATTAGAATTGACCCAGACAGGATACAAGCTATCTTACAAATGCCCCACCCTAGAAACATCAAAGAATTGCAAGCCTTCTTGGGAAAGATTAACTTTTTAAGGAGGTTTATCCCAAACTTAGCAGAATTGATCAAATTACTGAATAACATGCTAAAAAAGGATTCAAAAGTGAAATGGACGGTAGAAGCAAATCAAGCTTTTGAAGGCATAAAGTTGGCCCTTACCCAAACACCAGTCTTAACAAACCCTCAATTCGATAGAGAATTCATTATTTTCTCTTTTGCCTCCCAGCATACCATTGCTGCTGTCTTATTACAGAAAGATGACCAAGGAAATGAGAAACCCATTGCTTTCTTTAGTAGAGCTCTTAGAGATGCACCTCTAAAATATCAAATCATGGAGAAACAAGCTTATGCTTTGGTCAAATCCATCAAAGACTTTAGGATTTACATCCTATATTCCCATGTTATAGCTTATGTACCAAGTCCCATTGTGAAAGACATACTTACTCAAGAGAACTTAGAGGGCAGAAGAGGAAAGTGGATTGCCAACATTTTAGAATTTGATATTGAAATAAAACCTACAAAACTGATAAAAGGGCAAGGTTTGGCCAAACTAATGACAGAAGCAAACTTTCAAGCCTTAGACATTAACCAACTGGACAGTGAACCGGAGCTGGCGACTCCAAAGATCAACGTAGCCTTTGAACAATCCCCTTGGTATTCTGATATATGTTATGTGTTACAAAACCTGTGTGCTCCACCAGGATTGTCCAGAACTAAATGTAGGTTCCTAAAAATGAAAGCTTCAAAATTTTGTGTCATGGGTGGCAACTTGCTTTGGAAAAACCATGAGGGTATATTGTTAAACTGCTTAATTGAGAGTGAGACTAACAAAATCATGGAAGAGTTTCATGCAGGTGATTGTGGTGGACACTTGTATTGGAAGTCCACTGTGGATAAGATACTGAGGGCTGGTTATTATTGGCCCACTGTCTTCTCTGATGTTAAAAAATTTACTACCTCATGCCACAAATGTCAAATATTTGAGGGAAAGAGAAAGTTACTGCCACTCCCTTTGAGGCCTATTGCAACAGAGAGACCGTTTCAGCAGTGGGGCTTGGATTTCATTGGGGAAATTCATCCCTCATCTTCAGGCCAACATAGATGGATCCTCACAGCCACAGACTACTTCACCAAATGGATTGAGGCCATCCCATGTAGACAAGCAAATGATTCCACTATCATTCAGTTCCTTGAGACCAATATCCTTTCTAGATTTGGTTGTCCTGATAAGATAATAACAGACAATGCTGCTGCTTTCAGATCTAAGAAGATGGTGAATTTCTGCCACAAATTTCACATTACCTTGGGCCATTCTACTGCATACTATCCCCAAGGAAATGGCCTAGCTGAATCATGAAATAAAAGCCTTGTGAACATCATAAAGAAGGTGCTGGAAGAAAATAAGAAGAGTTGGCATAAGAAGCTTGTGAATGCCTTATGGGCAGATAGACTAACAACCAAGAGGTCCATTGGGGTCAGCCCATATGAGTTAGTTTATGGACTAGAAGCCAAATTTCCCTCATCACCAGGGGTACCGGTCATGAAGTTACTCCAAGAAAGTCAAGCTCAGCCAAATGACATGCATAGAAGGATCAATCAGATAATATGTCTGCAGCAAACCAGAGATCAAGTGTATAGCAGAGTTCAAATCCTACAAGAAAAGCTGAAGAAAGCCTTTGACAGAAGAACTAAGGCTGAAGATTTCTTCATAGAGGACAAAGTGCTTAAGTGGGATTCAAGAAGAGAAGACAAGGGTAAGCATGGCAAATTTGACTCCCTTTGGAAAGGACCTTTTGTCATACAAGCACTACAGGGAAATAACACTTATTTTTTGGAAAATTTGGATGGCACTGACTTAGGTGAAGGTCCTGTAAACGGCAGGATGTTGAAGCACTATTTTGACTACTTTCCATGTATATAACAGAGTTTCCCCTTCTATACATAATCAACTGTATATATTTTCTTTCAGCACATAAATAGTTCAGTTTGAGAGGCTACTACAAATAAACAGAAAGGGGCTTTATATGCCAGAAATTCTACAGAGGTAATAGCCTCCAGTTTTGAAGTACAAAGAGAGGATTTTCAAATTTTGGTAAGAACAGATCAAGAACCAAGGCATTCTGACCTGCTGTTCTTGGTCTTTCAAGAAGAAAAACCATCCCCAAGTGGAGCCACTGTTAGCTACCTATACCAATAGGTTTCATTTTTCATGATTGGCATGGGAAGTGCCAATATGATCTACTTTGGGGATGCAAAGATCTCATATTCTGATGGAAGACACACATTTACATTTGGTTGATGCTGCCCTATCTCCCAATGGGTGATCCAACAGCTTAAGCTGGGTCAGGCCATGTTTCAATTTTTGTTATAGATTAGAGAAAGAAGTCTGTCCAAACAGTTCAATCTTGGCAGACAAAGTAGTTAGATAGAGAAAGAAGGTTCCCAACTGTTTAATCTGGGGCCCTGGCAGCAATAAGGATAGCCTTAGATAGAATATCAAAAGAAAAGCCAAAGGAAAAGAAAAGGCACAGGGTTTGCAAGTCCAAGTGCACCCTCCTTGAAGTAACAAAAAATGCTAGGAAATAGGCAGGGTAGGCAGTGGAATGTTGCAGAAAGCTAAATCCAAGTGCATCACTTGGAGTAAATCAAAGTGGCCATCAGCAGAAAAGGCAAGAGCAGTGGCCTAAGTACCAAAGTGCTAAAGTCATCACTAACTTCCCTCATTTCCCTTCAAAGTTTCTTACTAACCTCCCATGAGGACTGCAGGATCTGCCTGACCAGTCCTCCTTGTGCTCTTCATTTATACAAATTTGATGTCATAAATGACTTCTCTCCTTGAAAAGAAGCCACATTTCTTGTCTAAAAATTCTTTTCATTTTGATCTACTCCCTGACTAAGTTTGATTCCCAAAAAAGCTTAGTAAACACCATTTCCCATTCTCATTCCCCCCAGTACTAACTACTGACTCTATCTACACTAAATCCCTTATGTTTCCCTTCCCCCTACTATTATAACACCATGGTGTATAAACCCCTAAACATGTATAATATTCCCCCCTTGTTAGCACTATAGCTAAATAAATTTGTTTAAGGGAGACATTAGTCCACCAGGGACTATGGTCAACCCTGTCATGGGATTACTCCAGCCTCTGGTTAGAGTAATAACCTCCCCCTAATCCATCATCTCCCCTCTTTTCCTAAAAAATTCCATCAAAGAGCCCCTTTCCCTTCACTCAAACCTAATCATAACCCTTTTTCCCCCACAGATTAACTCAAACCCCGAAAACCCACAAAAATCCCAATATCTAAAGTCCCGCGTCCCAAATATTAAAATGATTATTTTAATATACGGGCGGGTCCCCCCAACATGCGCGACCGGTTGAAAACTCCCGCCGGCCGTTGATCGTCCGCCGCCCCCGATCCAACGGTGGGCGGTCAATCTCGGATCCCGACCTGTCGCCCTTTAACCTCCGGGGAGACGGCGGTATTGGGGGCCGTACCCAGGACGCGTGGCATGCGCTGGGGTTGTTCGGAGCCCCCCTCCCCGATACCGCCTATCACCAAAGGTGGTGCGGGGAGACCGCTTACCACCTCCCTAATACCACCCCTGCGGCACCACGTCACCCACACGTCATCATGACGTCGTGCCTCCTCCGCCCGCCCCGGCGCCCCGTGGCCCTCCACGTAGCTCTGCCACCGCCTCTCCCCGCCACCGTGTCCGCCCACACTGGCCTCCAGCTCAGCGTCCATGTCACCCCCCGTACCCTGGGCCCGCCATGACGTCATGCTGACGTTATTGGCGGAAAAAGCGCCAATGACCCTTTTTGCCCAAATTTGTCGTTAAAAATAGCCAAACTAGCCGTTTGTGGTCATTTTCAAGGGAAAAGGACGCAGCCACTGTTAACCTGTTTACCGCGAAATTGCCTCCGAGCCATCAAATTCAAAGTTGCGGCTGCCATCACTCGTCAAACCAGCTGCAGTGAGCTCCCCCTGCTCGGCCCGAAGTCGTTCAATGCTATTTTCCCAGGTATTCACCGCAAGTTCCTTGTTTCGCCCCTATGCATGCAATTTCTATACGAATTCTCCAATAAGCATCGGTCAAATCCTAAATTTCACACTGTCCACTTATTAATTTGCAATTAAATCAACCCACATTGCCCCAGCTCCATGAATTTGACATTCAAACGATAATTCACAGCTTGACAATTACAAATTTAGCCCCGAGTTTCTCGGCATTGTTCCCTTTTGCCCGGTGGAAGCCCAAGTCTGCATGTCACCAAATTGAAGCCAGCACACCCTCTGCAATCACACTCTTCAATTCACAATCCCTGTGAATTTACCAGAAAACAGCAGAGACAAGTCTGCCAAGCCTGCTTATCCCACTTCGAAGAAAATTTCAAGCATTATCTACAGTAAGCCTGTTACTTAAGCTCTGAGGAACCTTGCAAACCATTGCACTCACCTTGTTCAAAATCAGATTACACAATGGCTGCTCCTGCACCCTCAGCCCTTAGTGTTGCTCCTTTAAATGCACCAAACAAAGACCTGGAGTCCTTGCCTCTTGCTGACAGGGACTACCTCATTGAAGACTTTGTGGGTAACAGAGACTTTTTGCAGACCTTCAGGCAATTGAGAGATGACTACCTGAATGGTCAGGATACATATGGGATATGGGAGTCAAATCTGCCATACTACTGTCTCCCCTCTGTCAATGTTTTTCCTGAAATTATTCGCCTATGGGTTGAAAACTATGATGTGCAGCATAGAGCTATTAAGTCTCCATCTGGGAGCATCCTCTTTCACATTAATCCTGAATCCATCAATAAGATGCTCCACTTTGATCAAACTGAGCTGCTGTTCCCATTTTCCATGAATTATCTGCTGGACACTGGTGCCAAGATGACCAGTGAGGATATTCAGAAGATCACCAGGACATTTATGAGACCTGAATGCCAGCCCACAGGGCCACCTCCCTACTTGGATGTCTATTTTACTGAGGTAGGCAGACTATTGATGGACATGATTGCTTATGTATTGGGATACAGAACCAGCGAGCATGTGGATGAAACAATGCTGGTACTGCTAGCTGCTTACAGCCCAGGCCAACCCCCTGCCCGCAAATATAACTTTGCCAAGTTCATAGCTAACAAGATTCATGATCAGTTGTGCAAAGTAGACAGACAGGGTGTCTTCAAGTACTCATCCTATATCTACCACCTTTTCATGTACTATCAGTCCGAGGTTTTTCCATGCTACATCAAAAAGCTGGATTATAAAGGGGAAAGAAGATCTGTTATCTTCTGGACATCTGTCTATCACAAAGTCCAAAATTCACCCTATTCCTATTGTGAATTTATTGACCAATTTGTATACCCTGTCTCTTGCTTATTGATGAGGTCCCCTCCTCCCAGAATATCAACTGAAATACAGAAAGTCCTGCAGCTCTCCAAGAATTACAAAATAGGTGATTGGTACCTATATGAGGATCATACAGTCATCAGAGTTTATGGCTGTGAGCTCTGTCCATACAGGCTCCCAAAATATGTGCCTATGAGGATATTTGCCTTGGAGTATTATAGGCAATTAATTCACTCTGACCTCACTCACTTTCACAGCTCCAAAAAGAAAGCCCATCTCAAGTTCAAGCACCAGGTGGGCCCCTTCATCATGAATAAAAAAGAAGGATGGGAAGATGCTGACCTAATCCTCAAAGAGAAATACAAGCTATCACACAGTTTCCGGCGGGTCCCTTACGACCCTGAAGGCTTCATTACCGCTAGAGGAGTCAAGTACAGGCTACTAGGTTATAAGCATTGCAAATATCCACACATTGAAAAATATGCCAACCAGCAAGAATGGCAGCAGGATACTTTAATTGTAAAATTAACTGAAGAAGAGACAATGCTAAAGAATGTCAAGGAATTGGAAAAGACTCTTGACCTAGATTCTGTGCAGCAGGTACCCTTCAAACGACCGCACTTAGCAGGAGAAGGGACCTCGGCCTCAAGAACTGCACCAGCCACCCAGGCACCTTCTACAGTAGCACCAGGTACAGACAAAGGGAAAGGAATAATGGGTGCTGAAGAAGAAACCGTGAAAGAAAAGCCTGCCCCTTCAAGTGAGCAGCAACAAGAGCAGCAACAAGGGCAGCAACAAGAGCAGACTCCCCCTCCACAAACTGAGCCACCAACAACTCCAATTTTGCAGACCCCAGCACAAGAGGAGAGGGGTACGAAAAGAGACAGAGAAGAGTCCACTCCTGCTAGTGGATCCTCCCAACAACCCCAGACCAAAAGGCAAAGGGCTAACTCCCCATAGGTAAAAGACATCACTGAAGAAGTCCTGGACAGTTCAAGGAAAGACAGGGAGGGCAGCCAGCATACAGGTACAAGCTCCTTTCAACAGGAGCAAGGATTAAAACTTGGTTTGGAGGTGTCCTCCTCCTCTCAGCAAAGCAAGAAGCCCAAAAGCACTAAGGCTTCTTTCAAGCAAATAAAGGCACAGAATGACTTGCTGAGGGTGGAAGTTTATAAACAATTTCTTAATGCAACACCAGCCCAAAAAGAAAGGCTAATGTCTGTATATGACATTCAAGAGGAGAAAATGATCCTCAACCATTTCAAACCTACAGTGCCCCATCCAAAATCAGCGGCAGATTATGTGAAGACAAGGGTGGACGTCCTAGCCAAAGACATCCATCCCATTGACCAAATTGAACTCCACAAACAGACTGGAAAAATGGTCTATGCAACCTTGGTGGACAGGGCAACCATGGCCCATGAACTAAAAGAGTCACTAAAAAATACCAACACTCAGTTGGATTTTGAAAGAATGTCCTCCCTAGCCAAAGACAACAGAATAAAATCACTCGAGGACATTATTATCAACCTAGGACATGATCCTAAGGATCCTAAGGGTGTAAGGGCCCTTATGAAGAAAAAGGAGGATGACCTCAATGCATTAAAGAAGAGGTTAAAGCTGCTGCCCACAGAGCACCCTCAAACAGCAGAGCTACAAAAGGAAAAGCAGGTTGATGAGCAACTGGACCTCATAATGCAGCTAAACCAGAAGGTCCTCGATTTGGAGAAAGAGCTTGAAGGGGCATTACAAGATAAACAGGGAGAATCTACATCCCAAGCTCCTCCAACTACTTCAACCACTGCAACAACTACAGAGGCAGCAGTGGCCCCCACAACAGAAGCAGCAGCAACAACAACAGCTCCAGATTCCAGCACAAGCGTGGAAGAATTGACTAAGGCCGTTAAAGAAATGGAGCTCCAGGCAAATGAAATAAAACAGGCCAAGGAAAAATTGGCAGAATTAGATGCCAAATATGACAAATCAAAAATAACTGTGGCAGAACAAGGCAGAGAAATAAAGGCCCTAAAGGAAAGAATAAAGGCCTTGGAGAAAGAGCTGAATCTGGAAAGCACCATGGCTGAAATAAAAAGGATTCTATGGGCCAAAATTGACCAATCCATCACTAAGCAATGGAAGTCAATTAAAACCATACATGAGCAGATGGATTTAATTGGCCAGGCACAGACAGAGATTCAAAGGGCCAAGACAGCGCTGGGAAACAGGCCTGACCAGGCCAATAGAATGATAGACGTTTTGAACAGGCAAGAAAAGGAGGAACTGGCAGCCATTGGCATAGTCAACAGAACACAGGCTGTCCTCATAGCTAAGAAGGTACTCACTCTCGGGAATTATGTACAAACTGTGGAGAGGAAGTGCTATGAAATACAGGCTGAGGTGGATGAGTACCAACTCAAAATGGCAGCACTGCAAGCAAAAGGACTGCCCAGCCTACTAAGCGGTGCAGGAAGACTGATCTCCAGAGAGCAGTACACCAACAGGATGGCAACTTACATTGAAAATCAAATCACTGCATCTGGCATTACTTCTGAGGAAACAGGGCCTCCAACAGGACAGAGCTTATACAATAAACTTGAAGGCCTGTTTTGTTATTGAAAATGAAGTAAAGCACCTTTTTGAAATTCCTCCAAATTTTTACAGATATACAGAGGCCAATGAAACTTTAGTGAAAATTCGGAGACATCAGTTGCCCAAGGAGGATTGGTGGCAGGCAATGCTTCAAATTCTGCCACGATAGCTCCAGTTGTTTGGTCATTGCCAGCTCCAACTCACTAGAAGACAAATAGCGGAATAAAGTTAGCATTTAAGGCAGCTGAAAGGTGACTAAGCACATGGGGAACGACAGCTAGCCCAAAGGATAAGAAGATACGCAAATTTTGGACAGCGTACCCTCAACCGACTCCAACAGCCACCAAGTCAACAGTTTCTGACTATTTTGGACAGCTAAAGCACTGAAGAGTTATTACAGCATTAACTTTCTCAGCTACAAGGCTCCAGGAGTTGGCATAACATCAATGAGCCATTAACTCATTTCCTTGATATTTTTCTTATGTAAATTTTGTATATATACCCCCTTAGCAACGCATAAGGGGTTGGTGATTTTCACTCTGAGCCAAATGTATTGTACACTTTCAGATTATCTAATACAAAGGGTTGGACCAGCTCAGTGATTTCCTGAAAATTTGATGTCTTGCTGATGACATGCGTGCTGTTGCAGAATTCTTGTGCTGTCTGATGGAATAATAAGTTTTCCTTAATCTCTGTTTTGTCTTCTTATGTTATTAAATCATGCTCATGTTTCACTAATATAGCAATAGAGAAAAGGGATAGTGCAGAATATGTTTGGTTACACCCTGTGCTCAATCTTTTATTGCTGTAAATGTTTTCTTCAGAATTAACTATGGACATGAATTCTTAATTGCTCATGTTTTTTCGTTAATTCTATAAATATGAATGATATCTAGAAATTCTTCACTGCTTCTAGATAATATTCTCATTTCTTTTGCATATCAGTCTATTGGAAGATTCTTAACTGCCTTCCATGAACTGGATACATCACACTTAATCACAATTTCAAAGCATTGTTTCTCAGACACTTATCCAGCTCTGCAGCATCACTATTGTATCAACACAGCACACCAAACTACTAAAGGACCACTGACTCCATACCCAATGGCCTAGAACATTCTGGTGAGCACATATATATCTTGACTGAAATCATCATCCAACCAAGTCCAAAAACAAATCTTGAGCATCATAGCTAGCCTAACAATTCTACACAAGCAAAGCTAAAGCATAAAGAGAGAGCCCTCTCTGGTCATAGGTAGGCTAGAACCTGTGACCCAAAGATTGGTTAGTGGTTACCTCGGCCGTATTCCCTTGGGAGTCAAAGGGAACAACCTGAGTGTTAACATGGCAGATATTCCTCCTAGATTTGGCATGCTTCTTTCCAGATCTTGGGGAGAAAAACTCAAAGGGATATTGCAGCTTGATTTCTCCTATGCTACTATTCCCATGTTTGGTCAGTTGAGGAAATTATACCAGGAGAAAAAGATGAAGTACATGATCACTAGCAAGGAGAAACCTCTAAATCATCCAATTAATTATGTACATACTGATTTGTAATCTTTTGTTTTATATTCTGATAGTTTTAATGATGTAAATAGTCAAGTAGTTGAAGTAGAAGATATTCTAGAGATCACTGAAAATTTCAAAGCTATACTAGATCAAGAAAGACGAAATCTTGATAGTATCGCTGAGCAATCAGCCTTCCAACAATAGCAAAAAGTTGATGGACAACAAGCAAAAGAAGAAGAGCAAAAAGAATTTCAGCATTTGGAGGATTAAGCCAGGTTGTGGAGCATGGATTTTGATGGCGCGGTAGGCAGAGAAGGTGCTAGAATTGGCATTTGGATACGCAACCCTGCATTTCTTCCAAACAAAGTGCCAAGAAATGTAAGGGTATGTTCGTATAAATTGGCTTTTGATTGTTCCGATAATGAGGCTGAATATGAAGCTTTAATTGCTGGTCTAAAAATCCTTAAGAAGCTTAATGCTAAAAGAATTTCAGTATATGGCAACTCTAAGTTAGTTATCAAGCAAGTGAAAGGTGAATACCAAGCTAAGCATCCTTGCATGCGAGCTTATCGGAATGCAGTGTTAGATATTGTGAGATTGTTTCCAGATTACACTTTGACATGTGTCTCTCATGTTCAGAATGTAATTGCAGATTCACTTGTAACAGCTGCAAGTAATTGGAAAATTCCAATGAATTCGAACAATAAGTTTGAAATTCATGTGAAACATCGCCCCACTGTCCCAGATAATCAAAGATATTGGTAGGTGTTTCAAGATGATAAAGAGATTGAAGAATTTCTGCAAAATGAAGGCAAGTACAAAGACACTTCTATAGATGGAGAACATGATGATGGTGAAGCAGATATGGAAGTAAATCAAATGGAAGTTTTGTAGCTCAAGGACAATGTCATTCCTAAAGGTCTAATCCCTTTAAAGGAGTTGTTTGATGAAGATGATGTAGCCCGGAATCCGAGCTTGACACCCACTAAGAAAGGAGTTGAAGATGTAAACATTGGATCAACAAAACATCCTAAAATGGTCAAGTTATCAAAGGCCTTGCCTCCATAGGTAAAGGAAAAATACATTAGTTTATTATCTTCATTTACTGATGTATTTGCTTGGGACTATTCAGATTTGAAGGCATATGATGAAAGTATAATTCAGCACATCATCCTGATCAATCCAAATCAAAAGCCTTTCTGACAGAAGCTAAGAAGGATAAATCCAAAGCTGTTGCCCTCAATAGAGAAGGAAGTGAATCAATTATACAAAGCTGGTATAATCGTTCCCATAAGATTTTCATATTGGATTTCTAATTTGGTGCTCATGCGCAAGAAAACAGGTGAGGTTTGATTATGTATTGATTGCAGGAATTTGAATAAAGTATCTTTGAAATATAACTATCCATTGCCCAAGATGGATCACATACTTCAACGAGTAGTTGGAGCATCCCACATGTCGCTAATCGATGGGTATTCCAGTTATAACCAAATTCTGGTCCATGAGGATGATAGAGATAAAACAGCATTCACCACTCCGTGGGAAACTTTCCATTATGCCAAGAAGCCTTCTAGACTGAAGAATGCTGGTGCAACCTTTCAGCGGGCTATGGATATTTCATTTTCAAATGAGAAAGATGTATTTTTAGTTGTTTATCTTGATGATTTGACAGTTTTTTCTAATTCAGATGAAGAGCACCTTTATCATTTGAAGATTGAATTTCAGCAGTGTAGAAAGTATGGCATATCTCTCAATCCAAAGAAGATCTTGTTTTCCATGGATGAAGGCAAGCTTCTCAGTCATATCATATCCAAGGAGGGCATCCACATTGATCCAAATCGAGTGGAAGCCATTCAGAAAATTGATTTTCCACGAAGTAAAAAGGAGATCCAATCATTCAACGGTAAGATGAATTTCTTACGTCGCTTTGTGCCAAACCTTGCAGAACATTTAAGGGAAACCACAAACATGTTAAAGAAAGACAGTGTAGTGAAGTGGACTGAGGAAGCCATCAAGTATTTCAATTTGGTAAAGCTAGCCCTTTTTTCAGCTCCAATTTTGATCAGCCCAGATTATTCCCAATATTTTATTTTGTTTTCATTTGCTTCAGATCATATTATGGCAGTGGTCTTAATGCAAAAAAGAAACCAGCTTGAGAAACCAATTACTTTTTTCAGGAGAACAATAAGGGATGCAGCTTTAAAGTACAATATTATTGAAAGCAAGCTCTTGCTTTGGTAAAGGCATTGAAAGATTTTCAAATTTATACTCTTCATTCTCATATCCTTGCCTATGTCCCTAACGTTGTCGTTAAAGATGTCTTAGTGAAAATAGATCTGGAAGGGAGACGAGGCAAATGAATAACAACTTTGTTAGAATATGATGTGGAGATCAAACCAACAAAGCTCATCAAAGGAAAAAGGTTGGAAAAACTGATGGTGGAATCTAATTTGCATGCCTTGGACATAAATCTCATTGCTGCTATGTCCGAAGACGATGAGGAAAGTTCACTTGTTCAGGTAACTAAAATGTTTCTTCTTTCTCCTTGGTACTCGGATATTGTTTATGTGCTCCAACATCTCCCACCGCCACCTGGATTGGCTAAGAACAAAAGTAGGACCCTAAAATTAAAGGCTGCAAAGTTTTGTATAATGAATAATGCACTCTATTGGAAAGATCCCGGTGGTGTCTTGTTGAATTGTTTGGTTGAAGAAGAAGCAAAACAGGTTATGGATGATTTTCACAAAGGAGATTGTGGAAGTCATATATTTTGGAAGACAATAGCCAATAAAATTTTGAGAGCGGGATGTTATTTGTCGACCCTCTTTTTTGATGTGTACAAAACTGTTACAAGCTGCCACGAATGTCAGATTTTTCAAGGTAAGAGAAAATTACAGCCTTTGCCACTTAAACTTGTTGAAGTCAAGCTCCGTTTCAGTAGTGGGGTTTAGATTTTATTGGTGAGATCCATCTTACTTCTTCAACACATCATAAATGGATCCTTACAGTGATAGAATACTTCATTAAATGGATTGAGGCGATTCCTACTCGACAGGCCACTGATGTGGTAATAATTTAGTTTCTTGAGAAAAATATTTTGTCACGTTTTGGTTTTCCTAATAAGCTGATTATAGATAATGAAACAACTTTTAAATCTAAAAAGATGATTGATTTTTGCAATAAATATCAAATTACCTTGGGGCACTCAACTGCATACTATCCTCAAGGTAATGGTTCGGCGGAATCCTCGAATAAATCTTAGTCAACATTATTAAAAAGCTGTTGGAAACAAACAAGAAGAGATGACACAAGAAATTGGTCAATGCACTATGGGCGGATAGAGTAAGTCAGAAAAAGTCAATAGGAATGTCCCCTTTCGAGATCGTGTATGTTGTGGACACGGTTTTTCCTACATCTCTCGCAGTTCTAGTTGTTAAACTTCTGTAGGAAGCTGGTAGCGAGGAAGATCATTTGCAGCAGAGGATCAATCAAATGATCCATTTACAGCAAACTAGAGAGGAGGTTTTTCAGAATACCTTCAAGCTGCAAGAGAGAATCAAGAAGATATATGATCAAAAGGCAAAGGTGGACAAGTTTCAAATTGAAGACATAGTGCTGAAATGGGATGCCCGAAACGAAGACAAAGGGAAACACGGCAAGTTCGAGAACCTGTGGAAAGGACCTTTCAGAATTGCTACATACCGGGCTTAGAATGCTTTCTTGCTGAAAGAAATGGATGGAAAAGATTTTCCAGGTGGGCCAGTCAATGGTCGACTGCTGAAATGGTACCATCTTTGAAATGTTTTCTGCTATCATATGTATCATTGTATATACCATTTTATTTCCTTCATTGCAAGTGTGTACTGTAATCATTCATTCAGTTTGGGGCCCAAAGTGAAGGCTATAAAACTGAAGGTTTGATTTCAGTTTTGGTTTGGATTGTTTGAGTCAAGTTTTCAGTCGATTTCAGTCTTGAAATTGAGTCAGTTTTGAGTCAGATTTCAGTCCTGAAATTGAGTCAAGATATTGGTTTTGGTTTGTCAAAGTTATTGACTCCATAGCCCAATGGAAGAAGGCACTGTCTGCTTTCCAGAGGTCTGTAGTTCTTGGCACCTCCAAGGAGCTACCATCCCCATTGGAGCCAATGTTAGTGTCGGTATCTTCATCCCTCCATCAGTGATCAAATTATCTTGTTGCATTGCATGTTAGGTGTCTCACTCGATCAACTGCATTCCATTAGGGTCATGGATCATCTGATGGTAGTGGCATATTATACATTTTACCTCATGTTATTTACCTGCTGGCCCACTTTCATACATCGAGGTTATTTGCAGTCACTTTTTTGTCTTTAAATCTACAAAAGTCATTTTTAGGGTTTTAGGTCTCATTAGGTCTATGGTTTCATCATTAACGTCTTGTCCATGCTCAATAACAGTCAGCAGGCGCATGAGGAGGTCAAATAAAGTCTCAACAACAATAATTTCAATAATCACATGTTCAGTGGTTGATTTTTCCTCAAAACCCTGTTTTGAGGAAAAACAGAGTTTTTATGTTTCATGTACAAATTTCATGTATTTTCATTTTTTCCCATATGTAATAATTTCAAAGGTAGTCCTGGTCACCTTGACAAGCCTCTGCAATTCCACCACCTACAAAACAAAAAAAAAAATCAAAGCATTCAGTCCATCAAAGGAAAAAGTAAAGCAAACTGCCTAAAAATAGAGTTTTTTAAAGCAAGTGAAAATCATACATTAGTAAAGTGGGTTTCCTTGAGTAAAAACTTAAAGCCATGGCTATATAAAGTTTTTTTAAATCAAAGGAGGCTCATTTGTGTCCACAAGTGAAGAGAGTAAGTGCATTTCCATTTTTTAAAGGCCAAGAGAGCGATTTTATGTTTGAAGGGTGAAAATTGGTGGCACGACGCACCTGGGTTAGAGCGTGGTGCACAAATCCAGCACGGCGCACTTGTTAGTATTTCACAGTGTATATTTACAACGGGCGTGACGCACCGAGACAACACGGTGCACCTGTGAGGTGGCATAGCACACAAAACTGCAAGGCCCGAAATTGCTCACATCTTCCTCTAAAATCAAAAAATCACTAACTCCTCAAATATCCAAGTAAGTTGTCACTCCTTCATGGCCAATGAATGAGTTTATCTTGGTGTTTATGGTGATTTAAGGGAAAAAAATTGAAACCCTAGCTCCTTGCGTTGCTTGTTAAAAAACATTACATAGGGTTTACAAATTGCATTTTTTTTCTACTAAATCCCACCCTTGCCATTTTCATTCCCTCTCTCCTTCACTCTGTCACTTCATTTTCTCCCTCCCTTTTGGTTCATATTTCCCATTCCATATTCCCCATATCCCTAAACTACCCACCCTAAATCCCTAATCCCACTATCCCAAAACCCTAGTCAAATATTCCCAAATCCTAATTGTTATTCCCAAACCCTAAATATTATCCCCTAAACCCTTCTATTCCCCAAAAACCTACCAGCAACATTCCCAAACCCCTCATACACATTCCCTCCATAGCCCCTCATCAAAACATATCTTTGGTAGTAACAAAATATTGACATCATAAAATCTCTTCATACTCATCTAAGAAAACTCAAACATTGGCAAACATGGAGTTAGATTGTTCCTATGACAGAAAAGAGGAAACAGTCAGTGACTTTTCTAGAGAAATTCATGCACCAAGGAGGCCTCATAAGAGTGGAAAACATAACCGGGAGGAGCCTACTTCAATTTCCAAGCTTTTGGACTGTTCTCTTGTTGTCACACGCATTCAATATCAATCTTGTTATCAATTTTGTGAGTTGGTGGAAAGAGTCAAATACCACCATGAGCTGGCCAGACTGTTTGTGCTCCATCTTCATAATGACCAAGTCACTTTGGCAGGTGTGACATTCACCTTGACACCTGAGACTATTGCTCAAGCAACCAGTATTCCAAATGTAGGTGAGCAGTGTAATAAGGGGAAATTGGTAGACAGAGATCATTATGAGCCTTACATCAAGGGTGGTTTTCAGAGACAGATCAGTAGAGTTTTCCCATTCAAGTACCTACAGGACACATATGCTCCCTTAATGAAACTCATAATTAAATATTTCACCTGTGAGGGCAGATTTTCATGTCTGTACACCTATCATACAAGACTATTGATGCACTTTACTAGGGTGGGAATGATGAACCTCCCCTATTTTATTTGCTAGAATATTGAGAAGATGACCACCTTAGTGCAAAGGAAGCCTCCTTATCAACAATATAACAGTATCTATCACTTTGCACTAGTCAAAATTGTGGTTTTGCATCAGCTTGGTTTACTGAATGTGTCATGGGAGGATTTCATCTAACATGAGGTATTTATAGGTCCTCAAGTGCCCCCATCAATTTTTCATGAGGCAGGAGAGCCTTCACATCAGCAGTATGTTCATGAGACACAAACCACTAGTGTGTCAGTGTTTGTCACATACCAAAAGGGCACTAGAAGATTGTTTGTAGCAGCAAAACGAGTACTATCTCCACCCGGGGTGGAAGGGGTATCATTTCCTCCATCAGCAGAGCAGGTACAGGACAAGGGTAAGAAGCCCTTGCATGATGAGGGACCTTCAGGAGGTCAAGAGGTAGATTTCATTCTTATTTAGGATGATGACACTGATTTGAGCTCAAAGCTCAAAGAGATCATTCAAGAGCAACAATATGACATTAATAATTTGTTCCTCAACCTGGAAAGAGCCAAATGGATAATCAATTATTTGGAGCAGAGGAACAAATAGCTTGAAGATCAACAAACCATCATGGAGCTCAAAAACATAAAGGCAAACCGGCAAGCTGCCAAGAGGAGGAAGATCAAGTTGACAACACTTGAATAAGAAATTCAAGTTGATCGTGAATCTTCGCTTGAGAGGACAAATTTGCACTTGGAGAAGATGCTGGAGAAGGCCAACAGGGAGAAAAACATGTTGAGGCACATGGAATACCACTACTTGGTGAGAAACAAGGTGTGCAAAGCGAGAATCAAGATTTTGAAGTCCAAGTTGAAGAAAGCCATGAGGAAGAGAAAAGAGCAAGATAGACTCCAGATCTTGGCTAAGGTTTCCTTAGCCCAACACAACACCTGATGAGGAAAACTTATCCCAAATTTCAGAAAATTTGGGAAACGTTTTGTAAATTTTGAATTTTTGGCCTAAAAAACAGGTTCTTCTGCCTGGTGCGCCGCGCCACTTGGCGCGTGCTTTGCTAGAGACCTCCTTTTGAGTAAAACTCAGAATTTTTGGATTCCTTATGGAAAAATATAAATTCCCTCACATGGACAAGAAATTTTGACAGGTTTTGAGCTTCCAAAAAGGTCAAAAACACCTCAAAAATGACCTTTCTGCCCCTTTTTAGACACATAGGAAGCAGTGTTGGGAGAACTCATTTTTGGAGGGGAAAATAGAGACCAAATTCAGAAATTCCACTTCTTTTGGAAAGTAGACAGGTAGATCTTTCCAACAAGCCCACTTAGAGTAGATTGGGTGCACGGGAAGGCCTCCAAAAGCAGCTCCAATTTAGCGCGGCACACGGGATAACATTTTCTCATTTTGGCCAAAAAACTCTGTTTTTCGCCTAGTTTCTTCACAGTTTGACTTTTATTTTTCTAATAATCAAACTCATGATGTAAATTAATGTGAATTTATTGATTTTGATTTAATTATGCTAAATTTTCACTCATAGAGGTATATTCATCATGAAAAAGTAGTTTGCAACTGAATGAATAAGTTTCCTAGGTTTTAGAGGCATGTTGTTCCATTGCCTACTTTTCAGTTCTTAGTTTAGATCTTGTTGAAATAGCTCCTAAAATCATGAATTGGACCCCTAAAGCCTATCATGATTTGTTTCTTGCCTATATCTAGTGGTTTTTCAGTCATTGGTAAAGGTTTGACTCTTGTGAATGCTTTGAGCATTATTGTACACTCATTTCAGCAGTTTGGCAAAGGAATAGACCAGGGTTTGCAACACTTTATGGGATTCTTGTGGAAACTTGATTTGGTATTGTGTTTCCTTATGTAATTGCAAGTTTACATGTGTTTTATGTATGCCATCATCTCTCTCTGTTCATCTTAACTAAATGAAACAAGGATAAAGGTAGAATTCATTGAATTTGCAGTGCTCTACCTAGGGTTTGTTTAGTTATTTATGTTTTTAGCTATTTGAAGAGGATCCTTGAGACTTTAATGCCCTCTCCAACTCCTCACTAGTCTAAAATCTCTCCATCTCACTCAATTTTAAGTGTTAAACCATTTTCCTACCTCACCCCATAGAGATCTCTGCAAGACTGTGTCCATTCCCCGGACCCAAATCTGCCTTTCACATTTGAGCCAGCAAACTCATATTAAATTCAATCAAACTCTTCTACACATATACCTAGCCTAAAATCAATTTTCACATTAGTCATCTCAAGCTCTATTGATCATATTTTTCTGATATTGACAAGGAGAGAGCCCTCTCCCGACCTGGTAGGGCTAGCTACCAAGTTAAGCATGGTTTGATGTTACCCTAGATCTTGCCTTTCTCAGCCTGAGGTAGATTTAGGCCCTAACACCCCGCATGAAACTCCAACAACGGATGATGCCTTAAGTGATGTGATTGATAGAATTGGGAGACTCAATATTGATTCAGTCCCAACTCAATCAACGGAGCAACCTGGACCATCTGAGAAAGGTCCCCCAAAGTAGCTGACAAAGATACTTGAAAGTGTTCATCGTGATGAGGTGGGAAAGACAAGAACTAGAAATTCAAACTGGAAAAATGGAGGGGATGTAGATGACTCTAATTCACCTGTTGATATGGATGTTTCTTATGATTGTGAATTGAACTTGTGTACAAATTTTGAACCAACTTACTTTAAAGAAGCTGCTTCTAATGATGAATGGAAAGAAGTGATGCAAAAGGAGTATGATGACCTCATAAAGAACAACACTTGGAAGCTGGTTGATCCTCCATTATGATCAAAACCAATTGGCTGCAAGTGTGTCTACAAGAACAAGTATAAAGCTGATGGCTCACTTGAAAAGCACAAAGCTAGGCTTGTGGCAAAAGGTTTTGCACAGAAGGAAGGGGTCGATTATGAGGAGACTTTTTCCTCCACAGAAAAATGGGCTACCACCAGGACACTCTTGCCCTAGCAGCTCAGAATGGTTGGAAAGTCCATTAAATGGATGTAAAAAATTCTTTCTTGAATGGATATCTAAAAGAGAATGTTTTTATGTCCTAGCCTGAAGGATTTGTTGTGAAAGGACATGAACATAAAGTATGCAAACTTGTGAAGTCCTTGTATGGCCTCAAACAAGCACTGCGAGCCTGGTATGAAAAACTAATTGAGCATCTTCTGAAACTCAAATTCAAACATTATGATCTTGATGATGCAACTTTATTTGTTAAGAAAGTTGGCAAACCAGTTGTATATCTTGTGGTATATGTAGATGATCTTTTGATGACAGGGAACAATGAAAGCTACATTGCATCCATAAAGAAGGAATTAGGAAAAGTTTTGAAATGATTGATTTGGGCTATGTTCATTACTATCTTGGTATTGAAGTAACTCAACATCCAAAGTCCATATTTCTTTCTCAAAAGAAGTACATTGGAGATATGTTGAACAGATTTGGCATGATAGAATGCAATCCTCTTACTACTCCAATGGAACAAAACTTAAAGCTCACATCTATTGAAGGAAAAGGATTTGAGGATGCAACAAAATATAGACAACTTGTAGGAAGTCTCAACTACCTAACTACTACCAGACCAGACATTTCATTCGCTATTGGAATCCACTCCAGGTTTCTGCAAAAGCCTTGTGAGGGTCATTGGTCTGCTGCAAAAAGAGTTCTAAGGTACTTGAAGGGAACTCAAGACTTTGGAATCAAGTATACACAGGTGGATGACTTCAGTTTGATTGGATAATCTGATTCAGACTTCGATGGAGACAAAGAAACTGGGGTATCTACTTTAGGATATGCTATGAGTCTTGGATCAGGAGCTATCTCCTGGAGATCACACAAACAATTAGTTCTAGAAAATTCCACAATAGAAGTAGAATACGTGGCAGCAACTGAAGCAACAAAAGAAATTTTGTGGCTTAGGAAAATTCTTGAAGATTTGCAGTTAAAACAAGTACAATCAACTCCACTCATGATTGAAAATACCTCTGCAATAAAGTTGGCCAAGAACCCAAGGTTCCATGATCGAACGAAGCACATCAATACCAAATATCATCTAATTCGACATCATTTTGAGGCCAAAACAATCCATCTCCGTCATTGTTCCACTAATGAGCAAATTGTAGACATCTTCACCAAAGCACTTGGAAGAGAAAAGCTTGAACGATTCAGAATGATGCTTGGACTCACCTACATCCCTTCAGATTAAGGGGAGAATGTTGACACCTAATCATCATGATTGGGTGAATAAATATAATCAATGTAAATAATAATAAGAGATATGAACAGTCATCGGGAGATGAAGTGAACAGTCTCCCTCATGTATATAATAAAGACCAACCTGAAGGAATAATATGAATTGATTTGTTTTGAGGAGTTACTGCCTGGTCTGACAATGCTGTATCTGATGAAGCACCCAGCACTGGGCAAGTGATCAACATGTATCAATGCTCACAAACAACACAGAAAATGAACATCGAGAAGAAGCCCCCAAAGAAAATTGGTCCATACAATCTCAAAAGTCAAGTGGCTCCCCCTATGATTGGGGATATGAATAGAAGGCTTGAATTGTTAAGGAAGATTGATCCACCATCCATCCAAAAGGAAAAAGCACAAAGCAAGCTTGGGAAGCCAACTGCAACCAAGAGTATATCTATGAGGCGTAAACTCTAGAACACTCTGTTGGACAATACAAACATGAGTCTAACCCCGAACATCTCAATGAATTTACCTGATCTTGATTACAGTATTGTGGAATATATGAAGAAAACACGTGCAAACATATCTTTTTTTGAGTTAACTAAGATCCAATGTCAACGGGATATTCTGCTGCATGCGTTGGGGAAAACATCCATAGACAATACAACCTCTACTAGTAAGGGAGCAAGCACATCTCCCGGTTCACTCACAAGTGTTCTCAACACACTACACATGGAAGAAGCAAACTTTATTTTCCCTCCATTCTTGCTATCATTTGAAATTTTTAACTGCAATGTTGACAACTTTTTGGTTGATTCTAATGCATTAGCCAACGTCATGTCACTCTCCATTGCCAAGAAGATCAATGTGCACAAATACATCTGCACAAATCATCCAACTAGATCAGATGTGCATAACAACCATTGATGAACTTCGAGATGTGATCATCCTATTATCTCATGATGGTCGAGTTCACTAGTGCATCAAAATTGTCATTGTGGACATACTAGAAGCATATAGCTTACTTCTTAGCAGAGACTAGTCTAGCAAGTTCAATGGGTACTTTTCTACAGACTGGTCACACTTGTGGCTTCCGTACCAGGGAAAATAAATCAAATCTGGTTGTTATCCGAGAGACACATGAAACACAATGTCACTCCCATCAATGGTGAAAATGAACCTTTGGCTTTCGCGGAGCTCATGTTCAACCACTGCCTTTTGGAAACATAGTTGGGGTGTTATCTTGCACAACCAGCTCGAACCCCACCAGACACACAGTTAGGTCTCCTTCCTTGCCCAACTGATGGAAGTGAAACATGTATAGTACATTGTAACACCAGTAGTAGTAGTAGCAGTAGCAACAAAAATACTACTAGCGCATCAAGCGGTCTATGTACAGAAGAGTCGTGGACCATGTATTTTGATGGATCAAAGGCATAGGATGGATCTTTAGTAGGGTATGTCTTGATAGACTCAAAGCCCATGAAACATTTGATCTCAAGCCGCTTGGAGTTCGAGTGCATGAACAACACTGTTGAATATGAAGCACTCGTATTGCACTTGCACAAGGCCATTAGCCTCAATGTTGTTGCGCTCAAAGTGGTAGGGGATTTATAAATCATGGTACCACAGGTACGTAACACCATACACTATTTATTACCTCATCTCAAAAGTTAGCAACAAGAGGTATGGTGACTAATCTCTAAATTCCAAGCTTTCAGTATCATTATTGTGCCCAGAATGCGTAATGTAGCCACTGATTCCTTGGCAAATGGAGATGCTAGGATGTCACTGCTTAGGGATATGTTTATTGTTGAATTTTGTATAAGCCTTCTATCTCTAATAACTTAACTAATTTACATGTTTTTGACGATGATCAATAGATACTGCACTTCATGGCCAATGTTAATGTCTTCAAGGATGCAACGATTGACGAAGATGAGCACCAGCAGTGTCTGCAAGATGCAAATAATGATAAGAAAGGAAACATCATCCCCAAGGGTGTGGTATCTCTCAAAAATATCTACAACTTGCAGAATGCTTCCAAGGTCCAAGGAACAAAACAATTGATAGTTCCACCATGATGCACGAACAGATCAACCTCGGAACAAAACAAGATCTGAAGTTCGTCATCTCAGTACATGTTGCACATAGTAGGTGTGGCAAGTCTTTGTCTGCTTGTTCAAACAATACTTTGCGTGGACATATGCTGATATGAAAACATACGACATGCGAATAATCCAACATGCAATTCCGATCAAAGAAGTGGTCAAGCCATTTCAGCAGAAGCAATGGAAAGTACATATGTCACTTGAACCCCTCATACAAAAAGAGATGACTAAGTTGTTGGATGCAGAGATCATTTATAGAGTTAGCCATTCCATGTGGGTTTCTAACTTAGTTCCTGTATGATCTGATATTCACCCTTTGAATCACATCAGTTAAAGAATTATTAAACTAAGGTATTACAAACTCAGGTGCTGGTGTGTGTTCTGTGTTATTGAAGCAACGAATCGATCAGATCGCCAATACACAGACAATAAAATGGGAAGACAACAGAGAAATAAAGTAAGCAAACATAAAGACACAAACAATTTTAATAAGGAGTTCACCCTATGCTCCAATCCTACGTCTCCGGTCCAACTTTCAGTGGTGGCCTTGTTTTATTGTGCCTTTGGGCAGAGAATTTACAATACAGGGACTCAATGTGAGTTCACCTGAAGCAGGTTTTGCTTGGTAGGGTGGTCTTGGATTCCCCAAGCCACTGGAGTACACCAACTCTTCTTCTTCCTACCAACTTTGTGACCTTCTGGTCTACAATGGCAAGAGCCCAATGTGGTGCTCAGCCCGGACAGATCCTCTAGGGGATGGCTTGAATCTTCAAGCTCTCTGGTGCTCGATGCTACTGCTAATTAGCTTGGCCCTATGTCTCCTCTGCTATGCTTTACTGTTCTCTGTGTTTAGTCTTCCTCTTAGGGTTCACTGCTCCACTTCTTCATCTCTCGAATTCTGTCTCTCTGTGTCTAACTCCACTCTCATTCGACTGCCCCTATTCATGGCTTTAGCCATTTGATACCTATGCTTTTTCGGTTCCTCTTCTGCCTCAGTCGATTCACCTTCTGCAGCTGCGCTGGGAGTTCCCTGTTCGGCATCATCATCAGTGCTCAGGGAGTTGCCACTTGTCTTCCTCTCAACAGCGTTGGCATGCTTTGTTGTTTCGTTTCTTCAGTTACGTCGTGGATGCGTTCTTCCTACACCGTGGCGGTCAAACATATTCCAAATCTGTTTAAAACATGGCTTAATTCCCTGTCGATTTTGCTTCCTCACATCGGGCGCGATCTCAACCGTCCGATCTGGGCCCTCCAGATCCGATGTCATACGCACGTTTCACGCGGTTTACTTGCTCGACCGATAGTGCGCAATCAACGACGGTTTTCTCTCACCTCTGTCTACCACACGTCGATCGTTGTATGGAATCACTCCGCTTTCATCCAAAACCTCTTACCGTTTAAGGGTGCTTTGATCAAAACCACCGGTTTCCAGAGCGCAGGTCCCGCCTTGTACGATTAGCACTTTTTCCCTTTTCCGCCCGCGGTCCTCCGGTTCCCCCATGTGACCAAGTACTCGGGCTTTCCCATTTTTGCCTTGTTCGCCCAGCGATGCGGCGCTAATCACGTATCAAAAATTACCTCTTCTTCCCATTCTGGGGCTCCCAGGGGCTACTTCGGCCTCCCGTGCAGTCTGCATGGGCCTCGGTTAGTGCACTTTGACCGAGGTCCTCGTCATTGCACGTTGGATGCCATTGCCACTGGTTCAGGGTGTTTTTGATCGTTGTTATGAAATTCCTTAGAGATTTTTTCGACCTCATACAATCATGGTTCTTTGACAATCTTCTATGGATCCAATTCAGATCGGGGCCTTCCCATTGAAAAAGCTTTTGGACCACCAAAAGTTGGTTTTTAAGCATTGACTAAGTGAGGATACTATTTCTTCACTTGTTCAATCTCAATCCACTTTATGCTGCTCAACTTTGAACCTTTGAGTCCAATCTTGAGGTACTCAACGTCTCCCCTGCGCGTCGTCCTCACTTTCCTGTCTAGCACTGTGTCTTCCTGCAACTCATTAAGATACTCAAGTAGCAGGTCATCAATAGAAGGCAATTGACTTTTCTCTTCAGTGTCCTCAATCATTGAAGGTTCAAACAATCTCAAGCAATCTGCATTTACGACTAAGTAGATGTGCATGTAAGCTGGTAAATCAAGGAGAAAAGCATTTTCACCAATATTCTCAAGTATCCTAAAAGGTCTATACCTGATAGGCTTTAGCTTTTTACCTTCACCCTGCATCCGGTCCTTGTTGATATACATTTAGACGTGGTCTCCAACTTCAAAACTATGCTCCATTCAATGCTTATCATGCCTAGCCTTGTACTTGGCCTGGCTCCTTTCCAGCTGTTCCTGTACTTCCTGGTGGATCTCCTAGATTTGTTCAATGAACCTAGTTGCTTTGTCCACATCACTATGTCCTTCAACCATGGTGTCTTTACCAAAGGCAAAATCTAAAGGAGACCTTGGTATGAAACCAAAACAGGTCTCAAAAGGAGATCTCTGTGTAGAAGAGTGTTTGGCTCTGTTGTAAGAATGCTGCATATAACACAAGTGTTCATCCCAAAGCTTAGGATGTTTGCTACAATATCCTCTCAGTAACTAGATCACGGTCCTGTTTACTACTTCTGTTTGGCCATTTGTTTGTGGATGAAAAGCTATGCTTTTCTTTAGTTTGGTGTCCATTAGTTCCCACAGACTAGACCAAAACTTCCCCACAAATCGGGTGTCTCGATCAGATATAATGGAAGTGGGTAATCCAAAATGAACCCATACATGTTCAAAGAATAATTTTGCAGTCTATTCAGTCGTGATCTTTTACTACAAGGTATCAAAATACACATTTTGCTAAATCTATCCACAACAACAGATAGATAATCATGACCTTTCCTAGATTTAGGCAGTCCTCCAACAAAATCCATGGAAACACTTTCCCAAGGGTGAGAAGGAACTGGAAATGGAGTGTACAAGCCTAGTTTTCTATTGCTAGGCTTGCTTTTAGCACACATGGCACACCCTCTTACATACCTAGAAACTGTCTCATTCATTTTTGGCCAATAGCAGAATCTTTGCAGCTGTGCAACTGTTTTACTTACTCCAAAGTGACCTGATATCAGAGAAGTGTGTGCTTCCCTAATTATCTTTACTCTTTCGGTTTGTGGAATGCAGAGTTTCCCACAATGGTATAAGATTCGATCCTTTATATGATAGTCCAATTCTTCTACTCTTTTGCCTTGACTCAAAGTTGCATATACATCTTTAAAGTCCATATCCTGAGCATATTGTTCAATGTAGCTTTCATGTAGCACATAATTATGCTTAAGTATGGTAGATGCATTTATAATGGGTCTAGATAACATGTCTGCTGTTATGTATGCCCTTGTTATATCTGATGACTAAATGAAATTGTTGTAGAAAATCCATCCATCTGAAATGTCTTGATTGTTGAAACTTAGTTTGGGAGTGTAGATATTGAAGTGGCTGATGATCAATATGTATTACTGTCTCTTTTCCCATTAAGTAATGTTTCCACTTTTTCACACTCTGAACTAATGCATACAAGTCTTTATCATATGTAGGATAGTTAACTACTGTAGGATTAAAAGTATCAGAATGGTAACATATGGGTTTACCGTGTTGTGTCAACACTACTCCCATGGCATAGTCACTGGCATTGGTTTGGATCTCAAATGGTCTTTGTAAATCAAGCAGTTCTAGTATAGGTGTTGTACTAATTTTCTCTTTCAAAGTGTCGAAGGCTTTTGGATGTTTGCCTCCCCACAGAAACACCTTATTGGTGGGCTCCAGTATTGTAGCAATAATGCTACAACTCCTGGGGCTTCCTATCTCTCATTTTATCAACCCGGTAATTCGTACAAACTTGGAAGCGACGGTGCTGTATGCACAAGTACTAGCTCTTGTCGCAGCTTTCACTTGGTCAGCTGGCACAAGTCCGCTAGGGCTCAAGCCAACTTCTATATGTTCTCAGAAGAAGCTTTCTAAATGATGAACGAAGACTATCTGAAAGGAAATTAACCTACTTTGCAAGAATGAACTGAAAGCCAACCAAAACATGGAAACCCTAGTAAACCCTAATCTGACTAGTCTAATCTCTATGATGCAATGGTGGGAGTGCAAGTGTCTAAGAATGATTCCATTACTGCTAGTGATATGAAATGCATGCACTTAAACTACTCCTATTGAAAAGACATTGTTTTTGTATTTTTGCTTAAGTGGTTGGAGTGATTATGGTTTTGTTTCTTATTAGGGTTTGGGTGTGCAGAGGTGGTGCGAAGGGAGAGAAATCTTGGGAAAGGTCAGGAGGGCTAGGAGAGGTCCCAGGGGGTCCCTAGCATCAGTCCACAGAAGTCCACAACGTTCAGATGCTCGGCAACCGAGTTTGCAGGCTTCTACAGGATGTCTGCAGGGGATCCTACAGGAAACTTAGGAATTCTACAGGAAGTCTGCTAACTTCTACAGGATGTCCTACCGTGGGAGTTTTGGGTGATGGTGAAGTGATGGAGAGGTATGGGTGGATAGGTAAGATGGAGATGGAGCTTGTGGTGGCTCAGGGACAGAGATCTGAGGTGAGGAAAGAGTGAGTACAGTTGGTTGGTGAATAGAAGGGTGGAAGCAAGGAAAAGTTAAAAAGATGGAGCTACGTGAGAAGTAGAAGGGTTGGAGGGCTAACGAGCTGAACAGAGGTCGAGCAGGTGGCTTTAGGCGTGGTTGAGAAGAAGAAGAACACGATAGCGTGATGCTATGTAGTGTAAAAGAAACAAATCCTCGATATCTTGCACAAAACCGAGAATTCCATCAACCTATTCTAACTGTGTTATTAAACCAGTGAACAACAATGTAAAGTGTGGAGAAAAATCGTGCATGGTGTTGGAACGAAGCAGTAGTGCTCAAGAGAAAAATGCATGGATGGATCTACAATTGCAATGACTATGTGGCAGCTTGCATGAAAGCATAAGACTGCGTTTTTGGTGGTTGGTACAGCCCACACCCCCAATCTCTAAACAGAGATGGCAGCGAGTGCACTATCAACCTTTTTTGGAGCTCTAATGAATTACAATCCTCCTACTCTAATCTAAGCAACTGGAAGCACTTGAACTATAAACTAATCCTACTCAATCACATAAAAGAAATCAAATCGGCAGACTGTAAATTCTAAAGGCATGTCAAAATAGAGGAAATAAAGTGCTACAAGGAAACAAGTAACAATACAAGGAAGAGGAGGTCTATTGCTCTCAGGTTGGGCCCTAACCTGAGAGCTATAGCTCCCTTAAAAGCTCAGAATTAGATCCAAATCTGCTTGCCTTTATTCATAATCAAGAGTCTAATGTCATGCCAAAACTGGCTTACAAAAACAAACACCGAGTTGTAGCTCGTGCTCAGAAATTACAATATTAGTTCAAAAGTTCAAAAAAATCCTATCAAAGGCTACGGCCTTCATATTTATACACAATGAAGATCAAGCTGGCTTCCTCCATTCGTGGAGCTTGGCTGTCCAACTGAAAGTCAAACTACTGATCCTGTAGAATCCGTTGGCTGCCTTTAAGCTCGGTGGGGAGAGCTGTTGGAGCTCGGAGTTAAGGTGAAAATCACGAGGAAGGTCATCAAGACTATGGACAACCTCCCTATGAACCCGCAATGTCACCTTTGTTGTCTCCTTGTCTCCATTTGCGTGGTCTTTTGCTCTCTTTAATGCCAAAAAACCTGAAATCATCATGTATTAGCCACATAGATATAATGCCTGCCCTTCTTCCTACAAATAACACGAATATACTAAGAAATGAATGCATAAGTGATAAAAGATGAATGGTTGAGCAAGATAAGTAGGCCAAATGAGCCCAAATTGTACCAAAAATTGGGGCTCATCATCACCCCCCAACTAAAATATTTGCTCATCCTTGAGCAACTTTGCTCCAGCTCCTTGTCCTTGGCCGAGAACTAGGGCCCGGCACATGCTCTTCCTTTCCTGTTCTTGGTGGCCCTGCCTCTTCTGCCCCTGGCGGTGACGAGGGTGGCGCTTCTTCCCTCTTTCCTGTTTCCTTGAGCCGGGCTTCGGAAGCCGATTGGTCTATCCTTCGTGTCCAGGTAGTTATTTTTGGGCTTCCCCTCTCGGGGGTGGCCGATGTTTTAGAGGGGGATCTCTCACTGGGTGAAGTAGGGACACCCCCTAAAATGGTTTGGCTGCTGAGTGGAGGCTGCGGCTTACCCGTTTTTATTCTCTTACTTCTCCTAACTTCAAAAGGTAGAGGGATCTCCCTCTCTCTCTTCTCCTTTGGCTTTGGAGGTGTACTGAGGGCGGCCAGCGCAGCTGCTGCCTCCTTTTCGAGAATGCCAGCCTTCTCTTTCTTGCGTTTTTCTTTCCCAGAGCTCACTGTAGAGGGCCCCTTCCTTTCTGATTTCGGGCTTCCTGTAGAAGACCCTGCTTTACCCAATTCCGGGCTTCCTGTAGAAGCCCCTGTTTTGGTAATTTTCGGGCTTCTTGTAGAAGCCCCTTTTTCAATGATTTTCGGGCTTCATGTAGAAGGCCCTTTTACTGTTTTCGGGCTTCCTGTAGAAGCCTGTTTCTGCTTTCCTGTAGACACAGGTGTCGCCACCTTGGCTTGCTTTGCTGCATGGGTTTTGCTTTTTGGTTGGGTTGCGGGTGCTGATGAGGTACTTGGGCTGATGTGGACCATCTCAGCTTTGTCCATTCTGCTCTGCAACCTCTTTTCTCTTGCTGACAAGATGGGTGTGTCACCCTTTTCTTTGTCATCCTTTTTCTCATGCTTCTTCTTTTGTTCTTTCTTCTGCACTGTGGTCGGGGTCTTCTGGCCTGTTTCCTTCTTTCCCTCGGCCACTGATTCTTTTTCCTCACTGCTGGAGGAACCACTTTCTTCAGCCAGCATCCTTATGTCTCCGTCTCTTGTCAAATTTCTGAATGATTCCCATGAGAGGGGAACCTTATATGAATGGAGCGCATCCTCCACAAGAAGTTTGATCAACCCATGGTGGGTTGCCTGATCTGGTATGCCTTCTTTTAACTTTATGGCACACTCAATTAGAGACTGTAGCAGGAAATAAGGAATGCTCAGTTTCTCTTCTACAGGAAGATCAATCCGATGCCTCAATTCAGTGAGCAACCGAAAGTGATACGCGTACACGATGCTAAAACGGCCTTCACAGGTTATATACTTCATGATTTGCAGGCTAACTTCATTCCATGGTGGCAGCAAGCTGGTTCTTCGCACCCCATTTTTGTCCTCCGAGAATTCCTCCTTAGGTGGAAAGAATTCTTTCTTGGCCTGCTGGCTCAACTTCCTTTCTTCCTTATCCCATGGCAAACCCATTGGAAGTTCAGTAATTCGACTGATATATTGCGGGGTGAGCTTGAGGCTTAGGCCCTTAAAGTTCACTGTGGCCAGTGTCTTGGATTTCGGCCTCAGAGCCTGCAAAAATTCTTCTGCCACTTCATCGTCGTAACCCTGCAATTTGTCACAAAAAGATATCCATTGAACCTGTGTGAAGAGCTCCACCACCTCCTGGTTTTCCCTTAACTTGGTTGAATCAGTGGGTTCTCGTCTAATAAACCCACCCGGCAGGATAAAATAGTTTCCTTAACCAGAGGTGGTGATTGTGGGAGAAATTTGGTCTACTGAGACAGAGCGTAGGATTACGCTTCTGTCATGCACATAATCCACAAAACTTATCCCTGAGGAACTTAACACAGTTTAATTACCCTAACGTCCTGTAGAATGACAGTATAGGCACAACAGACAACAATTTCACCATTTTCCTATGACCAGACTGTGGACGACGATTCTGCCACCTTTAAAAACCAGTTGCATGAAGGGTTCAGGGTTACCTTTTTAATCTGCCACCTTTTTACGTGAGGCACCCGCCTTCCTGTAGAAACTGCGTTCCTGTAGAAACAACGTTCCTATAGAAGCAGCGCGCGATTTTCGGGAAAGACTGCAGTTGGTCTGCACTCTGGGTGTGCTTCACAAGCGTTCTGATAGCCAAAGGCTCGGCGTATCGAACTGCAGAAAGATCAGGATAGCCACTCGAGTTCAAAACGGTGGTTGATAAATGCATGAGGGCAATCTAGCCGATTATATTTTGAATCGGTGGAATCCGTGGCGCGGGGGTGAGCTGTCCCCACCGGACCATTGGGCGACGTCATCCCATCATTCAACTGCGCGTTCACTTGCTGCCGCATCAATTCCCGTAGATCTGCCGCCGCCTCTTCTGTTAAACTCGTTTTTTCCCCAACGTGATTGCTCTCACGTGCGTGCTGCCCATTCTTTTTGTCATGGCCGCCACCCACACATCCAACTAGACCATTAACTGGCCAACGTGGCCGGCCAAATGGCCATACAGCCGCTCAACCCATTCACCTTTACACTTTGCAATCAATCAAAGTAAAATTAATGCAATCTGATGGAAGGAAGGGTCGAGACACTTACCTGCGCAGCTGCACACGATGTTTCGGTTTTTTGGACGCTGATGAGTGGATTTACCTGCTGCTGGCGAACTTACACAGGCCCGGAGGTCCATGTTTACAGGCTGCCGACGATGGATTGGATGCTTTGGTTGCATGCGCCCGCGTTTCATTGCATATGGCCGGCGCTGTGAATGGTATCCACTCTAGCAGGCTTAACTGTTACAGGACTCCCGCGGGATGTCTTGTAACAGTTCTTCCTCCTTGGGTGCATGCTGCACGACGAAGGATCTGGCCTCACGATCACGCTCCCGGAGCTTCTGGATGACTGGGATGAATATGGTGTGAGATCTCCAACGTTTTTTCATTTAAAATTTGCTTTTTCTTGAGAACTCATCGATCTGCTTTGCTGGTGCAGGTAACTTCGTTGCATGTCGACAAGGATGGCAGGACGAGGTGACAACAATGTGCAAAGAAGATAACAATAGCTTGCATGCGTCCAAACCGATCCTTAGTCGTTAGATCTCCTCACAAAATGGATTCTGGGTCGTTCTGAGCTTCTACAGGAAGTTTCCTGTAGAAATACAGAACTTCCTGTAGAAAGGTTGCGTTTCCTGTAGAGAGTCTGCACCTTCCTGTAGAAAATCTGCATCTTCCTGTAGAAAATCTGCATCCTCCTGTAGAAAATCTGCGTCTTCCTGTAGAAAATCTGTGTCTTCCTGTAGAAGACTCAAGCTGTAATAAAATTGCACATACCTTGGAGAAAATGAGTATTCTTGGGGGAGGTGCTGGTGAGGTGTCCTGACTGCATGATGAGGACCCTTGGCTTTGAGTTGAGAGACTCCCTCTCCTCTATAGAACACCTGCAATCTGCATGCAATTTCACATGATAATCTTGTTGTCTTTGTCTTTCTTGTTTTTTTTCCTTTTTTTTTGAAAGATAACAGGGGCGCCTCAATGAGGTTTTCACCCTTGCCATCTGCCTTAAGCGCCTCAAAGAGGTTTTCACTCAAGGATCTTTTTCCAATCTCTTTTTTTTTCTTTTTTTTGAAAGACAATAGGGGTGCCTCAATGAGGTTTTCACCCCTACCACCTGCCTTGGGCGCCTCAGAAAGGTTTTCACCCAAGGATCTTTATTATTTATTTATTTATTTATTTTTATTTTTTTTTAGATTCTTCAGGGTATGCCCAAAGCAGAGGCAGAACCCTTCTCTATGACCAACACTGCCTTCTCCATAGTTTTGATGAACTCTTGTCTTGAGAGAGGCTTCCTGTAGATCTTCAATCGATGCCCATTGACAAGCATGGGGATGGCTTCCTTATCAATGGTCTGAATAAGAACAGATCCATTGTCATGACATTTTTCCACTGAATATGGCCCTAGCCATCTGGTTCTCAGCTTCCCCTTGAAATCTTTGCATCTGGACTCATACAACAAAGCCCAATCTCTCGGCTGAAATTGCTTGTCATGGAGATGTTGGTCATGCCACACCTTTCTCTGAAGTTGAACCACTTCTGAGTGAAGGAGGGCCTGCATTCGGTGCTCATCCAGTCCATTCAGCTGCAATAACCTTTCTTGTTGTGCATGGCTGAGATCTAGGTCCAGCTGAGCTGCCATCCTCAACGTGTTGTATTCAAATTCAATGGACAGCAAAGCTTTCTTCCCATAGACCAGCTCATAAGGTGTGAAGCCGGTGGTGGTCTTCCAAGTGGTGTTGTAAGCCCATGTGGCTTCAACCAGGCGATCTGCCCAGTCCTTTCTGCTGCTGCTCACCACCTTAGTCAAGATCCCTTCTAATGCTCTATTGGTGACTTCCACCTGCCCATTTGCTTGAGGGTGATAGGGGGTGGAAGTCTTATGCTTGATCTTGTGATGAGCTAGTAGATCTTCAACCAGATTGGAGGTGAACTGGCTCCCTTGATCGGTGACCAGCTCTCTTGGATAACCAAACTTATAGAAGATGTTTTCTCTTAGGAACTCGACCACCTTTTCTTCTGTTGCTGCTTTGATTGCTTTGGTCTCTGCCCACTTTGTCAGGTAGTCAGTGCACACAATGATGTAAGACCTTTGCCTCGAAGGAGGGTTGATTGGGCCCATAAAGTCCATACCCCACTTTTCAAATGGCTCAAGAGTCACCTGAGGTTGGAGAGGCATCTCATCCCTTTGGGTCGGTTTCCCCATTCTTTGGCATTGGTCACACTGGCTGACATATCTTCTGACATCGTGATGAAGTGTGGGCCAATAGTAGCCTGTCTGCAGGATTTTGAAGGCAGTTCTCTTTCCTGCAAAATGTCCTCCGCAAGGCCCATCATGACAGGTGAGGAGGATATCAAAGACTTCCTCCTCCCTTACACAACACCTTAAGATCTGATCGGGGCCAAGCTTGAACAGATTGCCCCCGATCCAAGTAAATGAGGCACTTTTTCTGATGATTCTGCTCTTCTCTCTTGAAGATAGGTGCGGAGGGAACTGTGCTGAAACAAGGTAGTTTGCTATATCAGCAAACCATGGAGAGAGTACTGAAATAGCAAACAGATGTTCATCGGGCATCTAGTCATCCACTATTCCATCCTCATTTGCAGACAAATCCAATCTAGATAAAAAGTCAGCAACAACATTTTCTCTACCTGGTTTGTCAACAATGGTCAAATCAAACTGCTGCAATAAAAGTAACCATCTAATAATACGAGCATTCACATCTGGTTTATTCATTAAATATCTAATTGCAGCATGGTCTGTATGTACAAAGGTTTGATAGCCAGTAATATAATGTTGGAACTTGTTCAGTGCATGGACCACAGCCAAGAATTCTTTCTCGGTTACAGTGTAATTCAGCTCAGCTTTGGACAAGTTTTTGCTAACAAAGTAAATGGCATATGGAAGTTTTTGCTCAACTTGTCCTAAAGCTGCACCTATGGCTTTTTTCGAGGCATCAGTGTGGATGTGGAAAGGTAGGGCCCAGTTTGGACCTCTCAGGATTGGGGCTGACACCAACTTGTCCTTCAATTCATTCAAAGCCCTCTGACAATCGTCAGTCCATTTAAACTCCACATCTTTTGCCAACAGGCCAAACAATGGCGAGGCTAGCTTGCTGAAGTCTTTAATGAATCTTCGGTAATATCCTGCTAATCCCAAGAAACTCCGAACATCCCTTACCTTTTGAGGAGGTGGAACCTTCTTAATGAGAGCAATTTTGTTAGGATCCACCTGTAACCCTTGGCAAGAAATGGTATGGCCTAGCACGGTCCCTTCAGTCATTAGGAATTCACATTTTTCAGGACTAAGGGACAAGTTCATCTCAATGCATTTGGTTAGGACTTTTCCCAGATTGGAAAATGCTTCCTGGAAGTTGGCCCCATAAGGAGTAAAGTCATCCATATAGATTTCCACCGCATCATGGACCAGCTCCGAGAAGATGCTTAAGACAGCTCTCTGGAAGGTAGCAGGAGCATTGCATAGCCCAAAGGGAAGGACTCGGTAGGCAAAGGTGCCCCAAGGACAAGTGAAGGTGGTCTTATCTTGGTCTTCCGGGCTGATTTGGATTTGGTTGTACCCGCTAAACCCATCCAGGAAAGAGAAGAACTTCTTTCCTGCCAGTCCATCCAACACTTGATCTATGAAAGGTAGAGGGAAATGGTCTTTCTTGGTAGCTTTATCCAGTTCTCGGTAGTCCACACAGATTCTCCATTTCCCATTTTTCTTGGGAACCAACACCAGAGGGGACACCCATTCACTATCTGAGATGGGGTAGATGAATCCGGCATCCAACAGTTTTTGCAATTCTTCCTTGACAATGTCCTTAAAGGTTGGATTCATTCTCCTCTGGGGTTGCCTAACCGGCTTACAATCCTCTTTGATGTATATGTGATGGGTACAGACCGAAGGATGGACTCCTTTTATCTCCTTATAGCTCCAAGAAAAAGCATCTAGGTGACTGGCCAACAGGCTACACAGCTCATTTTCCTGGGAAGGAGATAGGGAGGAGCTGATCTTTAACGTTCTCTCAGGGCAGAACTCCACAGTCTTGACTCTGGGAGTGACAGGGTTGGTTGTACAAAGATCCACTAAGGTGCTAGCTTGGGCATCCTCCACCAATTTCTCTAAGGATAGTGCACTAGAAGGTGGATTCTGGATCAAGGCCTCGATCAAGTCATCCTCGGTTGGGGGGTCTCTTCTAGTGGTATCTAGGGTGCACAGAGGTGCTGAGTACACCTCGTCTTCCTCTCCTTCCTCCAACCAAAGTGGTAAGTCATGCTCTAAGGAGGGTTGGGCAGGAGGGTATAGGACTAGCTGCTTGGACATAGGACCATTTTTGATGGTCATATTTCCTGCATGGCAACTTATGTAAGCATCTGCAGTGGTTAACCAAGGCCTTCCCAAAATGAGAGGATATCCAGTAAGCTTTGCCTTGGGTTGCAGAACCAAGAAATCTACAGGGTATTCCCAGGAGTCGATAGAGACCAAGACATCCCCCACAATCCCTTCGGGAGTCACAGTGGAGCGATCTGCTAATTGCAGTACTGTCAAGGTCTTTCTCAAGGAACCCTGAAGATTGAGTTTGAGCATGGTATCCCTGGTCATCACATTAATGGCAGCCCCCATATCAATCAAGGTGTGTGGTATGATGGTGCCATTGATGTGGACATCTACTACAGGACTTCCAGGATCTAGGTACTTTGGGCAGATGACTTGTCCTAACATAAGGTCAGACAGTTGTCCTATGACATTGATGGTTGAAGCATCTTTCTTCCGCCTGCCTGGGTGTTTGAAACACTTTTCCTTAACCAGTTTGTTGTATATTGGCACATCCTTGATGGCTTGGAGAAGTGGTATTTTTACACACAACTGCTTGAGCTTACCCAGAAGCTCATCCTCCTCTGGGTTGGGTTGTGTGGTGGCTGTTAGTCTCTCAGGAAAGGGTGGAATAGCCTTTGGTTCACTTTCCTGTTTATCTTCCTCATCCTCTGGGGGAGGAGGTTGGCAATCTGGTAGAGTCTTTCCAGATCGAAGATTGATCTCCTGGATCTCCACAGCATAGGTAGGGCATGAGGTTTCCCCAGTGTATACCTACTGGGCCTGTCTATTGTTGGGGTTTGGGTTCGGTTGAGCAGGCATTTGAGGTTGCCTTGGAGGAGCAGGAGGTAATGGCTGAGGTTGAACTGGTGGTGGAGGCAAAATGGCGGGAGGAGTATTGTACTGGGGCCTCCACCCCGACTGAGGTGCATTCCACTGAGGCTGTGGCTGGGCATGTGAATGATATGAATAAGAAGTAGGTTGAGTAGGGTACTGAGGTGGATAAGACCATGGAGGAGGCATGGACCAGGAAGGATGAGTAGGGGGACCCCAGGAAGGCATAGGAGTCGATTGGTTGGGGCTGTAATAAGCTTGAGGTGCCCCTTGCATCCCCTGCTGGTAAGTTCTAGGTCCTTGTGGCCTCCTTTGGTTGAGGTAATAAAGAGGTTCAGTGGGAACTTCTGTCCCTTGGTACATGGCTTTAAACCCAGGTAAGGTTGGACACTGATTTGTGGGATGGTCCTCCTCACAAACGAAACATACTTCAACCGAATGCAATGGGCATTCGTTCTTAGGGTGTCTCCTTGTGCACCTAGGGCAGAAGACAGCCAAGGCTCTCTCAGCTTCTTCTTTCTTCTGTTGGACCCTGAATGTGTCCAACTACATGGCAATGGTCTGTCTCACCTCACTCTTAAGATCTTCTAATTGATTTGCAAGCTCATGTTTGGAGAAAGGGACACTAGTGGAGAGGAGGTTTCCTCTACCTCGTTTCCGTGCTGCCCTGGAGTGGTTTCTAAACACAGTCTTGATGTCCTCATAAGGCAGTTGGTAAATGTCCCCCCCAGCTAACATGTGAAGGGTATCTAAGAGGTCTTCAGGGACTCCTCGGAGCAGGACCAACTTGAGGTATTCAGGGTCAAGTGTACACCTGGCCCGCTTATAGCTAAGTTGGAACCTCTCCTCATAATCCTCTAAGGACTCATCATTTCCCATGGTCATCCGAAAGATTTCTACCTTGGTTTCCTTGGACCTACAGTAATCCCTGTACTTGGTATTGAAAGCTTGCTGCATTTGAGCCCAAGTGGTGATACTATTCCCAGGTAAGCCCATGAACCAGCGTAATGCTGCATCCTTAAGAGTTGAAGGGAAGAGTTTCAGCTTTTGCTCATCTTCAGTATAGTCATAGGTTCTACAAAGGACAACAAACTCAAACAGGAAGGTATCAGGATCTTCAGTAGTCAGTCCATGGAAGTGAGGTAAGGTGGAGGGGCTAATGTTCTTCATTTTCATCTCTCCATTGGTCTCTCGGATGGGGAAGACACCTTCTATTCTCTCATCTTCTCTTCTATTGTCAGCCATAGCTTCAGATGGGATGGTTTCTAATTCTTCTTCTACTATAGGATCTTCGTATATCTCAGGAGGTTCACCTATAGGTTCTTCTGGATCACTGTCACCGAAGAAGAGATAAGGGTGACTCAGTGATGTGGTGGGGGTGTTGGGTAAGAATTTGCCTGTTTTATCTCGATTCCTACGAGGCATGAAATGGAAAGACTTTTTTTTTTTTTTTTGATTTCTTTTGTTTTTCTGTGGTACCTGCAAAACTGAAACAGATTGATCTACAACTAACTACAAAGATGCAGAATTAAACTGAAAGCAGGAAAGAACTAATCTACTTTGCTCAAATGAAATTGCAGGAATGGAAATGCTAGTCTACGCTTGCAGAATTGAAACACTAATCTACGCTTGCAGAAATGAAATGCTAGTCTATGAAAGCAGGAAATGCTAATCTATGAAAGCAAGAAATGCTAATCTATGAAAGCAGGAAATGCTAATCTACGAAAGCATGAAATGTCTATGCTACTTTTGCAGAATGGAAATGAAATAAACTACTTAGCAGAAGGCAAGAGTAAGAAAATAGAAGAAAAGCAACAATTACTAATACTCTGACGCTTCCCCGGAAACGGCGCCAAAAAGATGGTGGGCTCCAGTATTGTAGCAATAATGCTACAACTCCTGGGGCTTCCTATCTCTCATTTTATCAACCCGGTAGTTCGTACAAACTTGGAAGCGACGGTGCTGTATGCACAAGTACTAGCTCTTGTCGCAGCTGTCACTTGGTCAACTGGCACAAGTCCGCTAGGGCTCAAGCCAACTTCTATATGTTCTCAGAAGAATCTTTCTAAATGATGAACGAAGACTATCTGAAAGGAAATTAACCTACTTTGCAAGAATGAACTGAAAGCCAACCAAAACATGGAAACCCTAGTAAACCCTAATCTGACTAGTCTAATCTCTATGATGCAATGGTGGGAGTGAAAGTGTCTAAGAATGATGCCATTACTGCTAGTGATATGAAATGCATGCACTTAAACTACTCCTATTGAAAAGACATTGTTTTTGTATTTTTTCTTAAGTGGTTGGAGTGATTACGGTTTTGTTTCTTATTAGGGTTTGGCTGTGCAGAGGTGGTGCGAAGGGAGAGAAAGCTTGGGAAAGGTCAGGAGAGCTAGGAGAGGTCCCAGGGGGTCCCTAGCATCAGTCCACAGAAGTCCACAACGTTCAGATGCTCGGCAACCGAGTTTGCAGGCTTCTACAGGATGTCTGCAAGGGATCCTACAGGAAACCCAGGAATTCTACAGGAAGTCTGCTAACTTCTACAGGATGTCCTACCGTGGGAGTTTTGGGTGATGGTGAAGTGATGGAGAGGTATGGGTGGATAGGTAAGATGGAGATGGAGCTTGTGGTGGCTCAGGGCCAAAGATTTGAGGTGAGGAAAGAGTGAGTACAGTTGGTTGGTGAATAGAAGGGTGGAAGCAAGGAAAAGTTAAAAAGATGGAGCTACGTGAGAAGTAGAAGGGTTGGAAGGCTAACGAGCTGAACAGAGGTCGAGCAGGTGGCTTTAGGCGTGGTTGAGAAGAAGAAGAACAAAATAACGTGATGCTATGCAATGTAAAAGAAACAAATCCTCGATATCTTGCACAAAACCGAGAATTCCATCAACCTATTCTAACTGTGTTATTAAACCAGTGAACAGCAATGTAAAGTGTGGAGAAAAATCGTGCATGGTGTTGGAACGAAGCAGTAGTGCTCAAGAGCAAAATGCATGGATGGATCTACAATTGCAATGACTATGTGGCAGCTTGCATGAAAGCATAAGACTGCGTTTTTGGTGGTTGGTACAACCCACACCCCCAATCTCTAAACAGAGATGGCAGCGAGTGCACTATCAACCTTTTTTGGAGCTCTAATGAATTACAATCCTCCTACTCTAATCTAAGCAACTGGAAGCACTTGAACTGTAAACTAATCCTACTCAATCACATAAAAGAAATCAAATCAGCAGACTGTAAATTCTAAATGCATGTCAAAACAGAGGAAATAAAGTGCTGCAAGGAAACAAGTAACAATACAAGGAAGAGGAGGTCTATTGCTCTCAGGTTGGGCCCTAACCTGAGAGCTATAGCTCCCTTAAAAGCTCAGAATTAGATCCAAATTTGCTTGCCTTTATTCATAATCAAGAGTCTAATGTCATGCCAAAATTGGCTTACAAAAACAAACACCGAGCTGTAGCTCGTGCTCAGAAATTACAATATTAGTTCAAAAGTTCAAAAAACTCCTATCAAAGGCTACGACCTTCATATTTATACACAATGAAGATCAAGCTGGCTTCCTCCATTCGTGGAGCTTGGCTGTCCAACTGAAAGTCAAACTGCTGATCCTGTAGAATCTGTTGGTTGCCTTTAAGCTCGGTGGGGAGAGTTGTTGGAGCTCGGAGTTAAGGTGAAAATCACGAGGAAGGTCATCAAGACTGTGGACAACCTCCCTATGAACCCGCAATGTCACCTTTGTTGTCTCCTTGTCTCCATTTGCGTGGTTTTTTGCTCTCTTTAATGCCAAAAAACCTGAAATCATCATGTATTAGCCACATAGATATAATGCCTGCCCTTCTTCCTACAAATAACACGAATATACTAAGAAATGAATGCATAAGTGATAAAAGATGAATGGTTGAGCAAGGTAAGTAGGCCAAATGAGCCCAAATTGTACCAAAAATTGGGGCTTATCACTTATTCACTCCTATTAAATCATGTAAGAGAGCTACAATCGAGGAGAAGTTGGAAATGAACTTCCTCCAATATTTTGTTGCACCTAAGAAGCTTCTCACTTCTATAGCAGACCTAGGTTTAGGCCAGTTCACAATGACTTCCAATTTAGAGGGATCTATTTTCAATTCACCTCCCCCTACTATATGACCCAAGTAGTTTAGAGATGTTTTGCCAAATTCACATTTTGAGAGTTCAACATAAAGTTTTTCTCTTTTCAAAACATCCAATGTCTACTTAACATGCTTGAAATGTTCTTCCCATGTTTTGCTAAAAATCAAAATGTCATCCAGATACACAATAAAAAAATCATCAAGAAAAGGTCTGAGTACATCATTCAATAATCTTATGAAAGTAGCAGGAGCATTGGTCAAGCCAAAAGGCATAACCAACCATTCATACAATCCTTGCTTTATTTTGAAAGTAGTCTTCCATGCATCTTGCTCTGCAACTTTGACCTGATGGTATCCACTGTGCAAATCTAGCTTGGTTAAATAAACAGCTTCCTTCAATTGATCTAAAAGATCATCTATGTGAGGAAGGGGATAACGATTCTTGATTGTTATCTTATTCAGTGCTTGGTAATCTATGCACATTCTCCAAGAGACATCTTTCTTTCTCACCAAAATGATTGGTGACCCACATGGTGATGTGTTAGGCCTGATGAAGCCCTTCTCGAGCAACTCCTGCACCTGCTTCTTGATTTCAGCATTCTCTAAAGTAGACAACCTATACATCCCAATGTTAGGCAATGGAACATCTTGCTGCAAAATAATATCATGTACTATTCCCTTTTTGAGTGGCAGACCTTAAGGTTCTTGAAACAAGACATCATACTCTAAAACAACCTTTCCTATATTAGCTTGTTGTTCAGCATTACAGCCGTCAAATACATTGGTTTTATCAGGTTTCTTTTCCTTTACAACCATCAGTAAGAATTGTTTGCATGAGTTAATCATTCTTTTTATCTGTCCTAAGTTTATGAGAGTATAATTATTATTGAGCTTATGAGCTCTTACAAAGCATTCGATTCCATCTTTGACAAGTAGATACTTCCTCTCAGCTCTATAGAAAATAGCCTTTCTATCATACAAGTAAGGACTTCCTAAGACAATTCCACATATATCCAAAGGAATTATGTCTAACTCAACCTCATCTACAAATGATGACCCAAAAGAAAAGTTGAGTTTGCACTGTCTAGTCACTTGTAGTTGTGCTTTATCATTCAACCATCCTAATGGGTATGGTTTCTTGTGAGGTGTAGTTGCTAATCCCAATTTCTTTACAATTGCTTTAGAAATTAAATTTACTTGTGAGCCACTATCAAACAAAGCATCAATCTTTTGATTTTTGGAAATAACTCAAATATGGAAAAGCTCATGTCTTTTTCTATCATTTTCTTCATCAATAACAAATTGAGCAGAATTACTAATAGATGCTTCAAAATTCTTACCTTTTATACCTATGGCTACTATGGTTGTTTCATCTCCCGAGTCTGACCCCAAATCTTTCTGAATAGCTGCAACTGTCTTCTTCTTCTTGCCCTCAGACTTCTTAGGTCTCAACTCTGGATGTAGAATCCAACAATGCTCATCATCATGCCCCTCCTTTTTACAGTGAGTGCATGAGGCTTTAGCTTTTTGTGCAGTGTTAGCCTTCCTTTCCTTCCAATTCTGTTTTCTTTTCTCCTTGCTCTTGCTTACAATGGGTTGGGATGGTCCCCCAACTTATGGATTTCCATTCTTTCCTCTAGCTTCTAGATGAGTAGCTTGTACAGATACCTCATCTATACTAGTGGGATTAAACATGAGGATGGTATGCCTCATGTAGTTGTGTAGACCACCAATGTACTTTAAAAGAGTCTCTGGTGAGTCTAGTGAGATACCCAATATCAATGCTCTCTTTCTGAACTCTTGAGTATACCCTTGCACACTTTTCCCTTTCAGCTGCCAAATAGTTTGCCAGCTCATCATGGCTTGTTGCATGTAGGCCAATGGATAGAACTGCTTTTTTATTGCAGAAACAAAGTCACTCCAGACAGAGATGGTCTTACCATGTCTTTTCATATCAGCTTGGGTTCTGCCTTCCCACCAAACCAAGGCAATGCCTCCTAGGCGTAGGCTTGCCAGTTGAATCTTACTCTTGTCTGAGTTTATGTTCTGTACCCTGCAATACACATCAATCTGTCTAATCCAATTGTCCAACTTTTTAGCATTCAGCTCTCCATCATATATAGGCAAATCAAATTTAATATCTAACTTAATCAAAGATGCTTTCTTATTATACACAAGGCTATTAGGAGGTGTGAGAAAGCTTTCGTCTTTCCCCTTTCCTTTGGAGTTGTCATGGAAGTGAGACTCATCTTCTTCTTTATCTTGTTTAGAGCCTGATGCATCTTCCACCTTTTGCTTTCTCTGTACATTTCTTCAACCATAGACTTTATAGCTAGGAAACTCTCTATGAATTGAGGGTCTGGCCCTACAGAACCTTCTTCTGACATTGTCTTTCGAGAATAGACTCTCCCAATTTTAGGATTAGTTTCCACCAACTCTCCTTCTCCTATTTTGAGCTTTGATCTTATGAGAATTCACAGCTAACCAACACAAGCTTGTCTAACCTTACAGCCTAGAACTCTGATACCACTTGATCTGATATTCACCCTTTGAATGACATCAGTTAAAGATTTATTAAACTAAGGTATTACATATTCATGTGCTGGTGTGTGTTCTGTGTTATTGAAGCAACAGATCGATCAGTTTTCCAATACATAGACAATAAAATGGGAAGACAGCAGAGAAATACAGTAAGCAAACACAAAGACACAAACAATTTTAATAAGGAGTTCACCCTATGCTCCAGGGCTACGTCTTCAGTCCAGCTTTCAGTGGTGGCCTTATTTTATTGTGCTTTTGGGAAAAGAATTTACAATATAGGGACTCAATGTGAGTTCACCTGAAGCAGGTTTTGCTTGGCAAGGTGGTCTTGGATTTCCCAAGCCACTGGAGACACCGACTCTTCTTCTTCCTACGAACTTTGTGACCTTCTGGTCTATAATGGCAAGAGCCCAATGTGGTGCTCAACCCGGACAGATCCTTTAGGGGATGGCTTGAATCTTCAAGCTCTCTGGTGCTCGATGCTACTGCTGATCAGCTTGGCCCTCTATCTCCTCTGCTCTGCTTTACTATTCTCTGTGTTCAGTCTTCCTCTCAGGGTTTAATGTTCTTCTTCTTCATCTCTTGACTTCTGTATCTCTGTGTCTAACTCCACTCTCATTCGACTGTACCTGTTCATGGATTTAGCCATTCAATCCCTATGCCTGTTCAATTCCTCTTCCGTCTCTGTCGATTCACCTTCTGCAGCTGCGCTGGGAGTTCCCTATTTGGCGTCATCATTAGCGCTCAGGGAGTTGCCACTTGTCTTCCTCTCAACGGTGCCAACATGCTTTGTTGGTTTATTTCTTCAGTTACATCGTGGATGAATTCTTCCTCCACTGTGGTAGTCAAATGGATTCCAAATCCCTTTAAAATGTGGCTTAAATCCCTATCGATTTCGCTTCCTCCCATCAGGCGCGATCTCAACCGTCTGATCTGGGCCCTCCAGATCTGACGCCATACGCACATTTCGTGCAGTTGACTTGCTTGATCGATAGCACGTGATCAACGGTGGTTTTCTCTCACCTCTGCCTGCCACGTGTCGATCATTGTATGTAATCGCTCTGCTTTCATCCAAAACCTCTTACCATTTAAGGGCACCCCGATCAAAACTGTTGGTTTCCAGAGCGTGGATCCCGCCCTGTACAATTAGTGCTTTTTCCCTTTTCCACCCTCAGTCCTCTGGTTCCCCCATGAGATCGAGTGCTCTGGCTGTCCCATTTTGGCCCTGTTCGCCCAGTGATGTGTGATCAAAAATCACCTCTTTTTCCCATTCTGGGGCTCCCAGGAGCTACTTCGGCCTCCGCGTAGTCTCCATTGGCCTCAGTCAACGCGCTTTGACCGAGGTCCTCATTGTTCCACATTGGATGCCATTACCAATGGTTCAGGGTGTTTTTGATCGCTGTTCTAAAATTATTTAGAGATTTGTTCGACTTGATACAGTCATGGTTCTTTGACGTTCTTCTATGGATCCAATTCGGATCACTGTATGAAAGAAGTTGGGGGAGATAAGCTTGTGCGTTGATTTCCGAAAGTTGAACCATGCCTCGGACAAACACAACTACCCTATGTCGTCAATGGAGCATATTTTACAAACAATATTTGGGGCAAAAATGTTTACCTTACTCGATGTTTTTTTAGGATATAATTAGGTTCTGGTAGTGGAACCTGATAGACTAAAAACTACCTTACGTACTAAGTGGGGTGCGTTCACATACAGGATAATGTTGTTTGGGCTTGTGAATGCAGTCGCCACCTTCCACCGCGCCATGGACATCACCTTCTGTGGATTTACAGGACAGAGCGTCATGGTGCACCTTGATGATGTGACTCTCTTTTCCAGAAAATGGTCATACCACATATGCCATCTGAAGAATATATTCAAGTGATGTTGAAAATACAAGATTTCCTTGAATCCTAAAAAGAGCGTATTTGCAGTGTCTGACACGAACCTCCTTGCGCAATCATTTCCAGAAGTGGGATCAAGGTTGATCTGGACCGAGTTCGGATGATTACATAGATTCCTCACCTAGCCAATAAGAAAGTAATGCAGTCCTTCTTGAGAAATATAAACTTCCTCAAGAAGTTCATCTTGGATTATGTGCAGATAGTGAAACCTATGCAAGACATGATCAAGAAGGATGCAGTCTAAAAATGGGGCAGGAAGGAAAATAATGCATTCACCCATATCAAGTAGGCTATATCAGATGCGCCTACACTTTACAACCCAAATTTTAAACAAATATTTCTTGATATACACCTTCGCCTCCGACAACTCGCTTGCTGTAGTACTCACTCAGAAGGATGAGTTGAATGATGAACGCCCCATATCCTCCATGAGCACAAGCATGCAGGGACCCAATCTCAACTACCTCACCATTAACAACAAGCATATGAAATATACAAGGCAGTGAAACACTTCAGACCCTACTTGTTGACGAACCATTATAATTAGTCCTTGTGCCACACCCAATAGTCCAATCACTACTTGTACAACAAGAGATGGGTGAAAGACATGAAAACTGGATGACAAGCTTGCAAGAGTATGATCTTGACATCAAGCCAGTTCACACTATCAAGGATCATGGTCTCCACAAAATCGAAACTGAAGCAGTCCATGCACAGGAGGAAGAAGAAGAGCTTGTTGGTTGGGAGCAAGAAATCAAGATGTATGATGTAGAGCAAGCACCACCCACTTCATGTAGAAACTCTTGGTACGAAGAGCTTCGAGTCAAAGATTTATCTTATCAGTTGGTGCATGGAGTGCCTTACAGTAAGCACAATAACAAAATTTTTCTCAAGTGCCTGGAGGTACATGATTCAGAGAAGGTATTGCATGATTTGCATAACAGACCAACTAGGGGCCACTTCATGTGAAATACCACTGCGCACAAGGTTATGTGATCTGGTTTCTACTGGCGCACATTGTTCAAGGATGCACATGATTACACCTGCAAGTGCCCAGTCTGTCAGCAATGCGCCACAAAACCTGAAGTTCAGTAGTGCCGCTGCACCCTATTGCAGTGACTGAACATTTCAAATAATGGGACCTGGACATCATTGGGGAAATCTTCCAAAATTTGTCGAAACAAGACCAATACATCTTAACAGCTACATATTACTTCACACGGTGGACAAAAGGAGTTCCTCTTAAGCACGTGAATTACCAAGAAGTCATTAGCTTCCTCCAATAGAATATCATCTCACGATTTTGTGTTCCAATATCATTTGTGTTTCATAACGAAACTTACTTTTCATCTTTAAAGCTTTATGATTTTTTATTGCAATATGGTATAGTGCCTAAACACTTATCTAACTACTACCCGTAGGGAAATGGTCTCGCAGATCTACATCATCAAGAAGACGATTTACTCTTAACAACGTAACTTGTGATATGCTTTGACGAATGCTTTATGGGTTGACCGCATAGCACCCAAACCCTCTATAGACACTTCGCCATATTTCCTGGCTTATGGAAAATAATCCATTATTCTCCTAAACATCTATTTGCCTGTGATAACCTCTTGGAAGACACCCCGCTCAGCTTGGAAACTGCGTAGACATGCCCTACAAGCATGCCTCCCAGTTCTATGCAGTTTTGGTCAGCAAGTTCCCACAGCTCGCTCCCAGCCTCCCCTGAGAATATGCGTAGTTTTCAATGGCATTGTCCTCCCTCTTGCACAGAAAACCTCCCTCAAACAATTGCACAATTCTCCCTCCCTGCTGAGTCGGATCCCGCGAAATGTTACTGTTATTCCAGAATTCTCATCCTAGTCTCTCAGTGACCTCTGTTCAGTTTTCCTTGATAGTGTCCCAATGCCCCACATCTCGACCTGGAATGTGCTCTGCACAGTTTCAGAGCCTTTTCCTCTCTCCATGTCACCTGTACCCAAAAATGAAAGATGATGCATCATGGTAGAATAGAATATTTCTGGATTTGATGTCATCTCGTCATGAGTGATTGTAGATACAGATACATGGAAGAGACATGGAGCGATGATGAACGAGATGAATAAGGGTCGCATGCTAGGAGACTTGTTCACAAATGAATGAACACATGAAGCATGCGATGTACTAGTGAAGGGGATACAAGAACGTGCAACATAAAGAAATAAGAATACCATCAAAGACTCCCCACATCTTTCCATGTAGAGGTGAAGCTATGATACCCAAAGAGCACGCTCATCACTCAGTAGCATTGCAACTCAACCAAGACAACACCATCAACATGAACATACCAGTACTATTAGGTCAAGTCATGTCATGAGTCATCTCGACCAAATCACCACTGAGGGCCATACTACTGTAACCAATGTAATGTAATGTGGAAGTCCAAGAGACCCACATGTAAAGTTGAAGAGTCATGTAAGTCAAACAGTCATGAGGGAGGTCGAAGAGTCACAAGGGTCAAGTTCACCATTGGATATATATACCCCTCATTTGTACGTGCAAAGGAATTTTTACCTTGGCTCCTCCCACATAGCCTTGAAATCATATAGTCTTTTCTTTGAGAAGTAAACAATGGCTCCAACACTTGGATATCAGGGTTAGTGATGTAATGGTGTGCGAATGTTTCTTGGAACTTTCATTTAATTCAGAAGCCTATTAACATGCCAACACGTTTTCACACATGTATTGTATTCGTTTGTAAGACTATTCTTTAGACACTTGTAATGAATTTTTCTTTAACCTGTATTAAGATAGTTGAACTATTTCCGTTGTTCTATTACATATGTTATTGTAAATGTGTTGTATCAGTTGTTAACGTTGTCTCAATCGTGTGGACTATGTCATCGGACACTCGATAGATTAATTAGTGTAAACTTGTTATAACGATCGTTGCACTCGTTTTGACTATTCTGTTGGGTGTTGTACGTGATATTTGTTCACCTTGTGTTTGTGACTATCTCATCCATGTGGACTACTCCTCAAGAAGTTGCACATGTCCTATTGTGTTGTGCGTCTCTAACAGAGTTGGGACTATTCCCTTTCGACTTGAGACTCACTCTCACCCTCTCCCTCTGTAATGAAAAAACCTTGACCCAAGCGACACTAAGCACTCACCAGGCACAAGAATTTCATTGTTCTAAGAGAAAGTAAATCCCTCTCATGTTATAACAAAGAAGAGCTAAGGAAAATATTTATGATAATGGCAACTAGGCCATTGTACTGGATGGGACTTGCACACCAAACTGTGTGAGGTCTAGTTGGGACTTCATACCAGGGAGATCCCTTGAATGTTGGCAGGTCTAGCACTGTCAACACAATGATAGGCATGGAATCCAGGATGATGGCCTAACCTACTCTCATACTAGCACTTCTGGTCAAAATAGGGTCAAACAGGTTGCTACAAGAGATCCTGTAGCTTTTGTTATCACTCCAAAATTTCCAAGGGTTGTTCAATGTGTTAAAAAGAAATATTAGAGGTAACTACAAACCTGCTTTGGAGCTTAGGACCTAGCCTTCCTAAATTAAGAGAGGTCTCTCTCTATATGATTTAACTTTGTTTATTTTAATGGATTTTAGGCTAGTTATGTTTACTTGATTTGGTTTGATTTTGATTTGTTGATGGAATTACTGATTTAGATGGATAGGCGCTTGTCTATTTTCCATTGGGCTATGGAGTCAATTTATCAAGAAAACAAAACATAAACCAATTATAAAAGCAGTGTTATAGGGCAAGGTAACTGAGCAACAATAGATCTTTAGGGCTGAAATGGTGAAATGATTTTCAATTGGGATCAAGGAGCAGTTAAGGATTCCTTAAACTGGATAATGAAGGAAGATGAAGGAGGTCAATTGGGATTAGAGGGAAATTAAGGATCCTTTAAACCAGATATCAGAAGAAAACATAGACATGAATAATAGTTCAAAATAGAGTGTACTTAAACAGATTCTGCAATAACATTCATGTTATACCATTCAAATTTAGAAGAAAAACATTCAAGTTTATGGAATACTTTAGAAAAGAACATGAACAATTGAAATATACTTCACTGAAGTGGCTCAACACATGAATCCTGTAAAGAAATGCTTCTATTATTTGTCCTGTTTGTCAACTGAAAAAGTACAATAAACCCTCAGGTTGTAGATGAGTTCAACTATAGAAATATTCAGACCTCCACACTCAATACTTTGAATTATGATGTATTTATACAAAAACTACTACAAAATATCCTAAAACTGATTTAAGAAATATTCAAGGAAAATGAAATATCTTCATGTAATAAGATAGAGAAAGTTATATAACTAATGCAAGTTGTCCCTACCTATTTGGCTTTGCTGTTTGCTTTCACTGATATTTTGCTGCTTTATTTCTTTTTATGTTTAGTGTCTTTCAAGCTGGCTACATCTTTACTCTGCCTTGTCATCTGATACTCTTTAAACTTTGTTACTGCTTTACTTTTAATCTTTGACTGCTCTGTTTCTGTTTTACTTTTACCTTTCAAAGTAAATCATTCAGTTTCTCCCAATCCTCTTCATCTGGTAATTTTATTTTTACCATCCTTTTGTAGATTTCATCAGCTTCTATGTACTTTGCAAAAGTAGGCTTGTTTATAAAGAGATGTTTTACCTCATGCTGGAGGTAAAAGAGATTCTCAAAAGTCTGATAGAGCACTTTTCCTGTGGGCACACCTTTCATTGATGAACTGTTGGAAGTTTCTCTGGCTACTTCTCTCATCTTCTTATCATAATCTTCATGTTTCATCAGTTTATCATTGATTACCAAAATATTAGGCAAACTCTCAATACTTCAAATTTGTTAGAAAGCATGTTTATTGCAAGTTTCATGTTTTGACACTTCTCCTCAAGCTGTATCATCAGATTTCTCTTGGAAATAACTTTCTTCACTTCTAGAATGGTCTATGTTCTATCAGCTACCCCAAGCTCCTCTAATTCATATTTGTTTTTATAATTTAGAAAAATTATTGTTTTAGAGGCTTCCTCTGGTTTCTCCCCAAGATCTTCTCTTACCTTTTGAATTGCCTCACTGACTTCCTTCACTAAATCATTTTGTTCAAATATTACCCATGTAGATGGCCAAATATCATTGACTGAGTCAATGATATTGGCCCATAAATGTTGCTTTCCTTGGGCCAAAGGCTCCTTTAGTGACAATTATTTTTCTAGCTGGTGGATCCTGTCACTCAATCTATTAGCTTTATGTTTCTCAGCTTGATGCATTACTTCTGCTAATTTCTTTTCATCTAACAAGATCTTCACTTGCTCCTTAAGTTTATTAATATGTGTTGTTTGAATGGAAATATCATGCATGGCTTTGATCAGTTTACCTGCTTCATCACTGGGATGAGTTGTTGTTGTTGTTGAATCTGTTGCTAATGTAGTGGCTGATCTAGATGGAACTGTTATAGTAACTATAGGTGCTGTTGGTAATGGAGTTGATGAAGTAGATGGAACTATTTTAGTAACTGTAGGAATGGCAGTGACAGTAACCACTTCCATGTTGACCTTCTTTTCCTGTACCAATTTGTCCATCTCTATCTCCATTTCTCTTAGTTGAGTTTTCAGCTGGATGATTAAGTCCATCATCTCATCCTTTTTATTAAGTGTATCCAACACCTCCTTGGTTTGTGGATGTTCAGTAGTTGGTAGCTTTAACTGTTTCTTGAGTGAAGCTATGTCTGCCCTTTTCGTTTTGATAAGTTCCTCTGCTGCCTTGATATCAGTTGAATTATAGCCAATTTCAATTACCCACTCTTCTAGTGACTTAATCCTATTGTCCTTTTCTTGTGATGAGGCCCTTTCCAGCTTTAACTGTGACTGTACATTTTCTAGAGAATTCTTCAATTTCTGGACACTTAGAGCTTTTTGTGTCATGGTTGAATATATCATTTCTCCTGCCTATTTATGAAATTCAATCTGGTCAATTGGGTGCACATCCTGAGCATGAATTTCAAAGGTTGTTTTCTTGTAATCTTCTGAAGTTTTTGGGGCCTTTACCTCTGGATATAAGAAGGTCATTTGCATATTCCTATTTTTTAGCTCAAAAGCTGAAAATAACCTACTCTGACCACTGGGAGTTTGCTTCCAATATTGTGTACATATTGCAGCCCTTAATTCCTCCTGATTTTAATTTCTTTTTATTTTCCCATGATATCTTTCTCTTTGTCCATTGGTTTGCTTGATGAAGAGACTTCAATACTATGTTGCTTCTAAAAAATTTGAGTATTAGAGGTTGAAGTCTGATGAGTTTCCTCTGAAACTGCTGGAGGTGCATTTTCTTTAACCATTGTGTCTGTATTAATGATTTCAATTGTCTCAACTATATCTTCTTGCTCATTTACATGATTTAGCTTGGGCTTCTTTCTTTACATTAGTTTGAATTTAATATCAGAGGTGGTTTCAGGTGAGTAGGATCCTTCTTCTCTAGCCCTTCTTGAACTTTTGTCTTGTGGGTCTGGAGTATGCAGGATGGAACTAGTACCAACCTGCTTATCCATCTCTTGAAGAGTGTTTTCCAACCACTCTGATTGGTTGGAATGCTTTTCAATTTCAGGTTTTGACTCATGGATGAAGGGGGTCAATTTGAATTTGACTCTTAATTTACTTATGACACCTAAAGTATCATAATTCCACTTGAAACTATCACTGAACTTGAATTCCTATAAACACCTATTTGCTTGTTGACCAACATTTCTATTGTTGATAATGAAAAGACCAATCTCGTTCTTGATTTTAAACTATGTTTTCTTGTTGGCTGATAGAAAATTAACCTCACCTTAATTTAGGATCTTCCTGATATATTCTAGTTAAAATAACCTCATGGGAATGTATTTGGGCTGTTTTTAAGGAGTGAGTTGACATCCATACACCCTAATTTCAGTGTGTTTTTGGTAAAAATACCAGTCTCATGTTCTATTGTGCTCTCACAACTGTAATATATTATTCATTTCTTCATTGATCCTAGGTTGACTGCCACTACTCAGCATGTTGGCAACTAGATGAATAAAGGAGTCAATGAAGTCCTTGTAGGTGAACTCTGTGGAATATTTTCTAATTAAGGAAGTCCAGAAGATAACAGATTGTGGGTTACCCTCAGTGTCCAGTTTTTGGAGACTTGATGCAAACCTTTCAGATTGGCATTATAAGAACATATGAAACAAAATAGATGAATACTTGAACACACCTTCTTTAGGTAATTTAACTAACTGCTCATGGATAGAATCTGATAAGTATTGAGGAAAGTGGAAGGTTATGGCTAGAGGCTGGTTTGGGCTAAAGATAGAGAGGAAACCCAAGATGGATTCATATACATGTTCATTAGTAAAGTATCCTAATATATGAGATAACATGGTCACAATTTGCCTCGTTTGTTCTGGGAACATGGCAACAGAGTAGGGTGGGTTATTTTTAGGAATCTAAGCTGTTTCATGGAGGAAGGTTTGGAAGATTTGAGACCTCTTAGGAAATTCTAACTTCAGGTAAAACTCAGTGAGGATTTCAATTGAAAAAGGGGATTCCTTAGGTTTAGGTTGAATTTGCAACATCTAGTTTATTGATTCTGCAATAATTGTGAACAAAATCTATTTGCTAGGGGTTACTAGGGATCTTTCACTAGGTAGATAATTGACTTAACAGAGCTTGATGATTTCAGGAAATTGGAAGGTTTTTGGGAAGATATAATTGGGTAGGTTTGAATCCGAGAGGAGGATATCATCAGCCTAGTCTATGACTTTATCATGGCTCCAGCAGTGGAGCTCAAGGAGGTTGAAATCAGTGACTGTATCACTGATTTTGAAGTCTTTGTTAGCAAGGGGGTTATGTTCAACATCGATTACAGGTGATTGCAGGGGATTGACATTTATATTACTTTTGGAGGCCATTTAATTTGTTCAATTAGCAGCTATTACTTTCTTTCTTAAGTACAGGCCTCGACACTTGGAAATACCTGGAAAATGAAGATTTTAGTATGTAGAAGTGGTTTTGGAAGCAACTAAGGCTTCCTGGTAGTGAAATAGGCTTCAATGGTCTTTGTAAAGCTTTAGGTTGAGTCAGCATTATCTCTTGGTGGCAAAAGTCTTGAATTCTGGTGTGAAATCTCTTGAAAACAGGTCGGCAGAGGCTCTTTTTTGCAAACTTTAATAAAATAATGGTGAAAATACCGTAAAGGGTGGGTTTATTGCCTTTAACCAACAATGGTTAAACATATGGGCATGGGGTTAAATTCAAATGGTAGGGTGGATTATCGCATTGGTGGTTTTACCTCACAGTGCAAGGGCGGGCAGATGGTTTATCACACTGCAAAAAATGGTTTGGTGGTTTTGGAGGAGCAGATGCGATAAAACATAGGAGTGACGTGTGGTGAAAGGGCAGAGTTATGAAACCACCCATTTCACATCCTTTTGAAAGCTTTAACTGTCGGGCATCAAGGGGTGCGAAATAGATTGGGGACCATTGGATATGATCTAAGGAGATCAGGCGGTAGATGGATATGCAGGTATTGTGGGTTTTCAGAGAGGTGGGACTGGGAGTTAATTGGCGGAGGGTTATATTTAAATGGGGTCGAGATATTTATAATGGGGAATTAATATAATAATGTGGGTTAATATGGGGGATCATATATAAACTATATAAAGTGGATTTTTTGTATGTTTTTAAATAAAAAATGGAATTAGTAAAGGGGAAATTAATTTTCAAAGGAAAAATGTGTTTTTTAACTAGGGAAAGGGGTCTTTAAGAAGGGAAAATAAGTGAAGTAAGGGGAAAAGGTTAAAATGAAGGGAAGGGATATTTTTACAAGGGAAAATGAGTTTGGAAGGAAGTTAGTAATATGAAATAAGCCATTTGATGCTCTCCACACCTTATGAAAATTTCTTTTTTGTTGTAGGGAAAAGTATCCGACTCGGATGACCCTATCCCACTCTAAGGGTGACAGTTCCTTAGCAACAACTGTAAAACAAACTACTTAAGGTTTACTTCTTTATGAAAGCAAAAGAGAATGGAGAAAGCACTAACCGTTGCCTTGCGCTTAATGTCGAATCCAAACTCTTCTCTTTGGCCGCTTGCTCCTAGCTCTTTGTTCTTCTGCTCGCCCAGCTACGATGAGATCCTGCAAAATAACAAAGAAGGAAACTACAAGAGGCATGCAATCATAACTGGTTCATGGATTAGTGTAAACCAAACATGCAATCATCACAATATATAATTGAAACAAGAGCACATAGAAGAACCTCAATAGCTTTTATTAATGAAGAAATAAAGGTTCTGAGAGTATTACAACCATTGAAGGCTCCAACCCAGCAACACCTCCCAGCAGAAAGAATTTCTCTTCTTCACCTCTCTCAAACAATCACCCAATAACTCAATAGTGAAACCAACAGCATATCATTACTTTGCACAAAATTCCAGCCTCCTGAGCTCATAGGAGAGAGCTCAATATATAGATGAATTGAGAAAGGATGAGTCAGCTTGCAGCTGATGTGTAGCTGCCTTGTGTCCTCTCTCTCTTCAGTTAATCTTTAGTTGATCTTCAGTTCTTGAGTCCACTTGGAGAACTTTGCTTCCACTTGGAGAAACAGAGCCTCTGACTCATCACAAGGCGAAATACCTGATCCAAGTGTCATTTTTGGAAGATTCCAAAGCAATGACTCACTGTGCCACTTGTCCCTTCTCGCTCAGCGCAGGTGGCCTTTGTCCCACTTGCTTTGCAACGCAGGTACACCATGGAGCAACTGAGTTTCAGCGCAGAAACCTAGTGGAGCACCTGCTTTGATTTCAGGATTGCTTGTTTTTGAGTGTTTTCAGGTGGAGAACTGATCTGAGAGCTGTTGGTTTGCTGACCTTGTTCCTCTAGGGGTAGGAACATCATGTTTAGGGAACTTTGGATCCCTTGGATTATTGACAATTCATGCTTGTTGCTGTAAGGCACAAAATTGTCTATAACAGATGCCCCCTAAAGTATGAGGTCGTTTATCGGGTGAAATGCTTTATTGAGAGGATCCGAAGTTCATTCAATCTGCTGAGAAGTGTCCTGTAATAAGATACAATACAATACATTATTTTTCATACATTTTTCATGATCTAGCTGAGGCGGGCATTCCCATGCTCAGCTTTATAAATACATTTTGGTACATAGAACAGACGATCGTCTGATTGTAGACTGATAATTCTCTGCTGAAATTATCATCCTTTGAGAAGGATGATCATCTGCTGTAATGGTGTACATATCAAATGTCTTTATGTCCTGAATATATATCGCAGCCCGGATGGATGAAACTAGATCCGGGGTCTTCAATCTCTTCCGATCTTCACTCGATGTACAAGTCGATCCATGTGAGAATTTCTTGAAGTCGAACATGGAAAGACATCGCTTGATTACCGGTCAATGATGTAAACCGTTAACAAGCATGAGAGGAGTCACCGATAAGGATGATGACCCTCAAGGTACGGCAGTACAATCCACATGGTGGGAATAAAGGACTTGGCGTCGACCACCATGTAAAATCTTCTGGTCGAAGGTCATTGATGTATACCTGTCACCGGAAGTGAGAAACTTGCCATTGAGGCATGCAAGCTTCAAAGTACTGAGGGGGGTGTTCCTAGATCAACTCCTTGGATAATGAGCTGATGTCGACAAGGAGCGATCCGTCAAAGGAGGGCCTTAATGAATCCCACATCAGTGACACGGAACGGAGCTAGTGATTGTGATGAGGTGAAAACAAACTGTGATGTATGATTCAGGGTGGCGGTCATGAAGTGGATGAAGGATAATGTATGGCAGTGGGTGGAACACGGTTGACTCTTTACAGAACCACATCTCTTGAACATATAACGACACTGATGTGATGGATTGGTAGCATTACCCCAATTGTGGATGGTGTGGCGAAGACCATGGTTATGAGACCGGTGAATGAAACAACCCAACCCGATGTGATACGGAGGACAAAGTGTCATGTTCAAGAGCGACTTGCTACCATTAATGCTGTGAGGTTCTTCCAATTTTTCCCCAGTCATTGCTGACCAGTACCTCTTTATTTTTGTCAAGCTTGAGGAGGATAACATATGCTTGTTCTATAACCTGCCCTTCGGGCAAGCCCATCGCTATGTTTTAACGAGCCTAGCGATAGGGAAACTCGTTCTCGTCTAAAGACAAGTTTGTCGCTATTTAATCATTTTAACGAGTCTAACGACAAAGAAAACTCGGTCCTTTTCATTTTTAGAGAGTCTGAAAAGGTACGAAAAGTTAACTCCAAAATTCCTTTTTCGTCTTCTAATCCCTTAAGTCCGAAAAAGTATAAAACAATACAGAAGGGATGAATTTTCGATTTCTTTAACGAGCCGAACAAAACAAGCGCTCGATCTTTTTGTGTAATAATCCCTCAGGTCCAAAAAGATTAAAATCTAGAGGAGGGATAGCTCTTCTTGTCCTTTAACGAGCTGGAAGGCCAAAACTCGGCAAACTTTTCATATTTTATGAGTCAGTGAAAAGAGCCCAAAGAAGACTCGTCTTTTGAGGAACGAGTGATGAACAGGGATAGCAGCAGATTCCAGGTACAGGTTGGAATTCTCCAATCACGGCAGTGTCACAAGGATGGCTAAGTGAAATCACTCTTCGCAGCTGTTCCTCAAAATGGGTAAACAAACATATGGAGGTGAACGATTGGCCAAATGAACGGATGGAGGTGATGGCATAAAAACACGACCAAGGGCTTTTAATATGGCTTTCAAAGGTTACATTTCTCGAGGTTGTTTACCGGTTCATTTTTTCTGGATGAGCTTGAACTGTAGGGAAAGATTGCTCACAACTTGTGTTTATTTTTTAACGAGCATGAACTCTGTACAAAACTGCTCGATTCTTGCGTTTATTTTTTAACGAGCATGAACATTTCTAAAACTGCTCGATCTTTTGCATGCCCCCAGCATCATAATAACGCATGTCAAAGGAGGGTGCCCCCCAAGCTTCATTGCATTCAACTTGGTGGTTGGAATGAAGGTTTACCTTTGAATTTTGAAAAGGGGATTTGTTTCATTTTTTAATGAGGTTGACATAGTACAAGAACTATCCTCATGACTCCTTGTTTCATTTTTTAACGAGGTTGACACGAGATAAGAACCGTCCTCGGGGCCCACTGTATTTACAGTATTTCCATTAGGGCGACGATCCATGCTGACAAAATATTTAGGAATCTTCTGAATCCGTTGGATATAGAAGATTTCATATTGTAGGTTTCCACTGTGGCTACTTCCGCCAGATTACTCGCCGGCGGTAGGGCAAAAGTACCCATTAAGGCAGGGTCTTTTAGGAGACCTACTCCGATATTTTGGAGTGATTGATTACTTTCATGGATCATTGTGTTGCTTCCCGTAACTTGAGAACTGTTGGGGAGAAATGTTTGTTGGTCAACGATTGTAATTTTTCCTTGAAAAGGAAATACAATCCTCCTGAAGTAGGTCGACACAACTGCAGCCATGGCATATATCCAAGGCCTTCCCAGTAGGATGTTGTAATCGAGGTTTCCGTCGATTACTTCAACATCAACTTCTACTGTTTTGCCCCCCAGTTCAACTTGCAAGTTACTTAAAATCCCGTATGGAGTGTATGATCGTCCATCAAATGCTTTTAAGGTCGTTGACGATTTCGACAAGGGTGGTGAGCCTAAATTTTTCCAGCAACTCATCGACATAAGACATGTAGATGCCCCCTCATCAATAATTGTTCGATGAACAGTTTTGTTGAGGGATTTCACTTGAATAAGGAAAGATAGTTGAGCTGGTATCTGAGGGTCATATCCTTTATGATCAAAGGCCACAAGATTGGAATCCATTGGGCCAATCCCACCTATGGCTGATAATAAAGCTTGCTCTTGGGAGGTGCAATTTTGCGCTACCTCAAGCGTCGACATAGCGGACGACGATTGGGTCAGGTCCTCTATTATATTATAATTCTGTGCTACTTTTGCACCAGGATTAAATGTCGTTTTGTGCACTACTCCCTTTGGCGAGTTTATTACTGGCTTAGGAACGATGGGTGGCACAACTTCGTTCAAAGTTGTTGTCGAACTACTAGGTTGTTTATCAGCCTTGTTATTGGACTGCTTTGGATTCCTGTAATCTTTATTCCTTGTCAAAGCATTATTTTGCTGTTTCGAGGTGGAAAACATAAGCACTTGGGATCGGGAAGCATTTTGATTCGCAACCAGATTTTGTCTTGGATTAGGAAACGGATCAGTCAATACTGCCGGGGTTTTTGAACTCTTGAAGAGTTTCTTAACTTCAGGTATATGTGGACAATCTTTTGTCCAATGATCCTCATCGCATATATGACACCCTGTCGGGGGTCTCCCTTTCCTTTTCTTTTTCTTCTTGCCCCCTGGTTGCTTCAGTTGTTTGCCCTTGTCGGTCGACATGGCATTTACTTCCGAGGCAAGAAGTTCCTCATTTGCATTTTGACTAGAAATTTTGCGTTTTCCAGTCACGCCATTATTGGCGTGAGAGTTAGTATTCGATTCAGGAGGGGGAGGAATTGAAAATTCAGGTCTAGGGGCGTCAGGTATTTTGTCGTAAAGCGTGCCCGACTGAGTATATACTAAGTCTAAGTATTGAGCATGAGCAATGACTTGCTCCTCTGTTACGACTCCTCCCTTGGCCACATCTTCCGTTATAGCCGGAAGTAACGACTTTATAAACCATTTAGCTAACAGCTGATCAGGAACGTAAGTTTTCACCATCCTACGACGACGTCGCCACTCATGTATATGATCAGATATGTGAGTGGCCGTTGTCTGTTTGAAGTTGGTAAGGAGTTCTGTTCCTGTTTCATACCTTATCGGTAATTGAAAATGGGTTAAGAAAGTCGTGGCTAAGGAGCTGAAATTGTCGAAAGAGGCTCTTGGCAATTCAATGTACCATTTAGCCGCTGGACCTGTCAATGTCCTTTGGAAGAGGCGAAGTCTTATCGAATCATCATTCAGGGTGTTTGATGAACACCATAGGTGGAATGTCATCACGTGATTCGACGGATCTTCACCTGGATTTCCATTGAATTTAGGGATGTCCGATGGAAGTTTATGCGGAATCGCTGGCCACCAAGGGGCATAAGCAATTGGATCATTCGTCAGCCGGTTTAGATCTGGCAATTCTAGAGTCGCTACAAAGGGCAACTGTTGGCTCAGGTTAGGCGAAGCATATCCAGGATAAGATGGTATCGCCTGAGCAATGGGTTTTTGCAGACCAGCATAATGCTGACAACTTTGACAAAGTTGATGGGTATAACCATTATAGCATGGTTGCCCATTACTCACAAAGACTTGTTGCTCAGGTCCTTGATATGATTGCTGGAATGGCGGTCGTTGAGATTGAACCAGCTCTGGTTGTTGGACCATTTGCTGTTGACCAAGATGAGGAGTCACAGTACTTGTTTGAGCCTGAGTCGCTCCAGATAAGGAGGCACTACCCTGAGATTGTGATTGAGCCGCTGAGACAAGAGGTTGTTGTATTACAACAGGTAGCGCTTGTGCTTGCGGCGCATTCGCCATAGCAGGTGTGGTGGGAATATTCGACACAGGGTGTACTGGTTGCATTGAATATGCAACTCCTGATTGTTGAGGCAGCATTGGTACCCGACCGCTGGATGTAATTCCAGTTTGACCTGATCCTTGTTGTAAACTCTCATATGGTTGTTCTCTAGGAGGGAACAATGAAAGAGCATACTCCCCTCCATATGGTGGAAATCCAGTACTTAAAGGGTAAATTGGCCTTTGAAGACACATTGGATCAATTTGTCGAGTTTCAACATAAGAAGTACCAGATGATAATCCGGATGAAGAAATAGGAACTAACCATATTGTCGTCCCTGATGGGACTCCGGCCTGTTGTTGACAATTTGCCGGGACAGATGGTATACCAGCGAACATCGTTTGAGTAGCAGCAGGAGGCTCTGCTGTTGCTGTGTCGGACGACACAGTCCTAGATGTTGACGGTTGTTCAGACATTTTGAGTCTATCCAAAAGATTTTAGCGATTCTACAAGAACTTACGATGCCAAAAGACTAACTTCGAAGATCAACGCAGGAATAGGAGGTGATTATGTTCCGTTTAAAATGAATTTTATTAACGACGCTTTAGACACAACTTTGCTTTTTCATGTTTTAAGAGTCGAGAAAAAACTAAAGATGACTCTAGTCTCCTTCGATGTTTTAACGAGCCCGAAGTGACAAATGCTCGGATGGACTTTTTCAGTTATAGAGTTTGAAAAAGGCCAAAAGAAACTTCTCTGGAGTTCTAGGCAGAGGGTGTGCCAAACTTTTCACGAAACCACAGAATACGTTTTACGGTACGGGTGGTCGATCTTCGTGAATGCTGTGTTCACTGCGTCGCGATCAGTAGGGCGGCCGACACGGCTTCCTATGGATAAAGGCTTTGTTCCTATAGGGGTCTCCCAATATATACGCGACGGTACGTGGGAGCACAAGTCTGTATTAGTGCCACCGACTCTCAGGAGGAATCACCCACCTTCGTAGAGATCGACAGTCACTATGTTTAACGACGCCGGAACACGTCTCTACCTAGACCTCTATGTGTTTGCGTTATGTTACAAAGCGTTGTTATGTAAATTGAATTTATTTTAATGTTGATCTTGTTTAGCAGTTTGCCTTTAAGGATCACCACGAGATGTTTGATACAAATTCCTAAATGCAGTCTAAGATGAGAAGCAAGCTTTTTCAAATCTTTTTGACTGATGAAAATCTTAACTACTGAGGGAGAAGAAAGGCATATCTTCTCACACAGTTCATACAGCACAAACTAATGCACTTTCTCCTAAATCATCATGCAAACTTTTTCAAATGCAAAATTCACAATGCATGTATTTTCTTTTCCCTTTCTTAATGTTGATGTATTACAAAAAGAAAGTTGTTATTTAACTTTGATTTCGATTTAAAGCGAAAACAAACAAGCTTGTCCAAAATCAAAAGACACCTTAAGATTTACTTGTTTAATCACTGGAAATACATGAAATCAAACCATAATGACGAAAGTAAAAAGACTAATCAGCTATGGACAACAAACAAGCTAACTCTTTAGACCAGCAAAATGCCTAATACAGGTTCAGATCTAAGAGGCCAAAGCAAGACTAGTTCACTTTCGTTATGGGAAATTGTAAATGATGTAAGAAATACAAAAGAACAAGTACAATTTCGTTATATGACAGAGGCGGAATGATGGCAAGTAAGGTTGGTTTCAGAATAGGTACAAGAAAGACAACTTCCTGCAAAAACTGTAGTGAAAACAGGCAAGAAAAAGGGAGGAAACCCCAACTGCACTAGGCAAAACTGGATCAAAGCAGGTAGTACACTGCCTGTTTGACATTCAGTGCAGGTCCCGAAGGGGCTACCTGCGTTGCAAAGCAGGTAGCCCGTGTACAGCCTGCTTTGGAAAACGAGACTTACGTTTTCTCAGTTTCCGGGTCACAATTTTCTCAAAAATTCACGGTTTTTGCTCAAATCAGAAGCAATCAGTCAAGCACACTCAAAGGGATGATTAGGAGGATGAAAAGCTATCACTAAGAGCTTACAAGGATCCTTGTAGATTAGCTCTTCAAATCATGAACATGCTCAGAAATGAGCTAGAGTAGCTGCCCTCTACTTCGCTTTTGATATAGTCAAAAGCTTTTCGATTTGGTACTCTTTCATTCAGGAAATGAATAGCAAAATACTACAAACAATCAAACAGATACGATCCCCAGTGGAGTCGCCAGTTTGTTGTAGGGAAAAGTATCCGACTCGGATGACCCTATCCGACTCTAAGGGTGACAGTTCCTTAGCAACAACTGTAAAACAAACTACTTAAGGTTTACTTCTTTATGAAAGCAAAAGAGAATGGAGAAAGCACTAACCGTTGCCTTGTGCTTAATGTCGAATCCAAACTCTTCTCTTTGGCCGCTTGCTCCTAGCTCTTTGTTCTTCTGCTCGCCCAGCTACGATGAGATCCTGCAAAATAACAAAGAAGGAAACTACAAGAGGCATGCAATCATAACTGGTTCATGGATTAGTGTAAACCAAACATGCAATCATCACAATATATAATTGAAACAAGAGCACATAGAAGAACCTCAATAGCTTTTATTAATGAAGAAATAAAGGTTCTGAGAGTATTACAACCATTGAAGGCTCCAACCCAGCAACACCTCCCAGCAGAAAGAATTGCTCTTCTTCACCTCTCTCAAACAATCACCCAATAACTCAATAGTGAAACCAACAGCATATCATTACTTTGCACAAAATTCCAGCCTCCTGAGCTCATAGGAGAGAGCTCAATATATAGATGAATTGAGAAAGGATGAGTCAGCTTGCAACTGATGTGTAGCTGCCTTGTGTCCTCTCTCTCTTCAGTTAATCTTTAGTTGATCTTCAGTTCTTGAGTCCACTTGGAGAACTTTGCTTCCACTTGGAGAAACAAAGCCTCTGACTCATCACAAGGCGAAATACCTAATCCAAGTGTCATTTTTGGAAGATTCCAAAGTAATGACTCACTGTGCCACTTGTCCCTTCTCGCTCAGCGCAGGTGGCCTTTGTCCCACTTGCTTTGCAACGCAGGTACACCATGGAGCAACTGAGTTTCAGCGCAGAAACCTAGTGGAGCACCTGCTTTGATTTCAGGATTGCTTGTTTTTGAGTGTTTTCAGGTGGAGAACTGATCTGAGAGCTGTTGGTTTGCTGACCTTGTTCCTCTAGGGGTAGGAACATCATGTTTAGGGAACTTTGGATCCCTTGGATTATTGACAATTCATGCTTGTTGCTGTAAGGCACAAAATTGTCTATAACATTTTTCCTACCCATCATTTACCCTAACATTTTTTCTTCGTTTACTAGGTGCATTTGAGCTTGCTGACCCTTTATTTTCTTGATAAGAACACTATCTAATTGTAATATTATAAATTCCAATGGTTGAGATTAAATTGATGAGCTCATTATTGTTCTCTACCTAACTATTGATCTGCCAAGATTAAACAGTTTGGCTAGATCTTTATTCTCTATCTATCAATATGAAGTTTAAAGCATGGATGAATCAAGATTAAACTGTTTGATCATCATGGATTGTGGCATTTTGAGAAGCTACACAATTGTATTTGCAAAAATTAAACTAAGAGTAGTGGCATTTGAGTGTGCACACTTTCATGATCTATTTTTATCTCTTTTTGGTGGGTTCATTTTTTATCTTCTTTTTTGATCCTTTTCTTTTAGTCCTTTGATTTTTCTTTTAGGACTTACCCTCTTTACATTTTTTTAATATGGGAAAACATTTTGCAGAAGCAAAAGTATGTAAAATATTACAAGACTTTACATAGTCAATTCAAAATTATGAGGCCTATTATTATAGGAACCTAACAACTACTACAGGAAACTGCTACAAGATGTCCTAGTTTGCTACAAGATGTCTTGGTTTTCTACACGAAGTTAGCTAAAAGCTTTAGGAGGGAAAAAATAGTGAAATGAGGTGCTGCAGAAATGTATGACAGTGGGAGAAGGTATAGGGAAGGTGCATATTTCCTGAGGATAAGCCCAACACTTCAGGGAGGTTGGATTTGCCTAAGGTGTCTTCTCACGGTGGCTGCAAAACAAAGATTTGGACTATGGGCTTGTATGCCTTGCTAGGAGGTGAAGAAGCCTTAGGTGAACATGGTTGGATGAGCTCCTACCTGCAGATCAACAATCCCTTCAACAAAACTTATTTTTCTCTTCATTAATGCATCGCTACCTATCAACATGGAAAATATGAATCGAATTCGAGAAAGATGACGTATCTATTTCTAATGACTAGATCTATGAAATGGAATAAATTTTTAAGCTATAACAAACTCAACAAACAAAATAACAACTATAGGTGCTTCCAAGAAATCATAAACAAAGATTTATCTAAAGATGAACCCTAATCAATGCAATGACCAAAAGACAACTCTGTTTTTTGGGTTGTGAGAATGGGACCCTCTAATCATGATACCATGAGGGAGATGAGGAAGAGGCCACTGTCAAAAGATTTTTTGGAGTACCTTCCTTCAATACTGCACCTTTGATCTACTTCTTCAAACTAATGGAAACAATAGTAAGCAACCATTCAAATACTTCTTAAGCTAAACAAAACATAAGTAACTTCAACAACTAACTACCATTTTAATATAAGAATACATATACAAAAAGAGGAAGTTCTGCTACTCGGGTTAGGCCCTAACCCAAGAGCTTTATCCCTTTGATTCAACTCAATGTTGGATCAAGTTAAAATTTATCATATCATCAAAATGTCAAATACAACAATACAATAACAGTCACAATGTTTAATTTCAAATTTTCTCTTTGCTACATCAAAAAATTGCATTCTAATGAGTCCCTTGGCTCTCTTATTTACAAAAAACTGGAGATCCCAACAACTCCCTAGAAAATAGGGAGACTTGTCTCCCTAACTTGAGAATGACTCTTTCTTAACTGTCACTAGCTTGGCTTCCAGTGGACTTGGCTTGATTAGCTACTAGTAACTCTGATCTGATGAGATATGGTGGTGGAATATTCGAATGATTTGAGGAGTTAAGGAGGGAAACCAATCTCCTAAAATCTCTCTTGCTTGCCCACTTCAACTTCCTACACTCAAGTCAACCCAAAACCACTTCAATTCCTTCATTTAACACATATTAGGCCATGATATAGTAACTCACCTTCACCTTTCTCACTAAGAAAAATATAATAAAGTGTGTAAATAAACGTGAGAAAAGTTAATTTTAATAATCTGGAGAGTGGCACTGTGACCCATATAGTTTACCTATTACAGTTTAGCAAGGGTCAACTGCAAAACACTAGAGTCCCGCCATAGTGATATGAAATCATGGAGCAATTTTCTCAAACCAAAAGCCTTGCGAACTTTAACTTCCTTCTCAACGAAAGTTGGATCCAAGGCTTTCAAAATTGGAAGAATGAAATTGGTTGGAAGATTAATTGCTTAGAGGCTCCTAGCTTTCCTCTCCTAGTTAGAAAAAACAACTGAATATTTCCACTTCCTCACATAGTTGATGTCTATAAGGATGAGGTACAAACTTGTGGGGTTGTTGATGGAGCACCCCTACAACCTTCTCAAAACCCATGCACTTCGTCGTTTCATGCAACCTTGAGGAATGATCTAGATATGACTTAAAGCTCGAAGCATTTTAAGGATAATAACTCCACACATATGGTGCATGGGGAATATGCCACACTTCCCTTGTCCTTTATAATTATGGGAGTCGGTGGGATGGCGAGCACGCTGTCTCCCCTGAGTTTCCATTCACATCAATCATCCACCCCATTGGGGAAAATTTTAAATCATTTTTATAAATAGGGTAATATTAATTTATATTAGATTTTTTAAATTTATAAAATTTAAATCCTTTTTTTTAAATAAATAAATTTTATTAAAATATATTAACTTTAAAGAAATGAATGATAAGTATAATTGCAACTATCCCTAGATGGGATGCCAACAAGGGGGAAGGGCAAGGGGGTGCATGTGATGGTGGCCATGATCTAACAAAGAATTAATGGTGATATATGTGGCAACAAACCCTCAAGATTCATCAACTATACGTCACATCTTAGATTTGAGACCAATGTTCGTACACGAGAGAATAATGTAGGTTCAACAAGGGGGGAGTTCTTGTTTAGTGGCATTGAGTATGGGAATTAATAAAACAATTTTTAATGTGAATGGTGGGCTAAAGTAATTCTTAGTGAAGTGGGATTCACAGTTGATGCAAACATGAAAATTTTGATGTGTCATGGGTTATTTCATGGTATAAGTTTCAAATACAAAAGGTTTAACAACCACTTGTCTTTAACACCTCATGTACATTGAGAATATTGCAAGAAATGAGCACCACAATGCATAAATTCTCTTTGTCTCTATGTTTGTTAGCTTTGTTCAACTCTTTAATTTTAGAGCAATATTTTCTCTCTATTCTCTATTCAACTTGTATGTTGAGTAAGTTTCTTGGTCTTGTCTTTTCTTTCCCTTCCACTTTCCATTTATGGATGTGAAACCTTCCCCCGCCGTCTATCCATTCATACCCTCTCCTTGTTCCTCACTCTCTAGAGACATTGTGGCTTCCTCCTCTCATTATCTCTTGATTGGATTTGTCACCGTCACTCTCAGCTCTTCATTTATGACCTCTAATTTTTGTTATAAACTTTGACTCCTTTCCTCTTCTCCGTCCATTTCTGGTCATAAAGAATTTCCTTTTTCCCAATCACTTAGGGTCTCTCTTCATTCTTTACTCTCTCAATCTATCATGAATATTTTCCCTCATATTCACTCACTTTTCGTTGTTACCCATCATACTTTTCTTTTTCTTTTCTTTCCTCTTGCTTTTGTCTATTTGCTTGACCCTTTACATCCTACACTTCATTTGGTTCTTGGGTTGGTGAAAGAAATTCCATGATAGTGTACCCAAATTTGGCACAAAGATACCTATTACATTGACCAAGGTGGATCAATATCCCAACAGAGGTAAGAATCCTCTATAAGGCTCTTCCGCTCTCATATACCCCACTCCATCTAAGATAAAATTTTTGAAGTTAAACAAGAAATTGCAAGTGAACGAGGTTGTTTAAATGGTTTTTAGGTGGCACTTAGTTCAATCGTTTGATTGGGTTCCTGATGTTGGCCACACCCATGGTTATTATACTCAATGTATGTACATGGTGAGGAGGAGATACTCCTTATCCTTGATGAACTTCAAATCTCTATACATGGTTTGTATAAATGTCTACAACATATTGAAATGCATTTGGGCTTGCCTCTAGATTCTTAATCCTTTTTAGGAAGAAACGAAGAACTAACTGTAGTAGAGGAATCAAACTCCCCTAATTGAATGATGGTTTATGTTTACTTTCATTTTACTCATTGTGCTTTCTCTTCTAGTTTTAAATTGATGTAATTTTAATTTTTACAATCTATGTTAAATTTTAGATATTGAAAAACTTATGGTTTTGTGACTTGTCTAGTTTCCCTAATAAAGAAGATCACAATAATTTTTTACAATCAAATTAAAAAAATGAAAAGATTTTACTTACCGAAGGAAAATTTATAATTTTATTTAGAATTATGTAATAATGGCATTATAGACTGATCATATTCATTAAAGTACATAATTTTTGGTGGGAAAATAAAAATTATGTTAATAATTTTAGATTGAAGTTTATTTATTTTAATAAAAAAGGCTTGAAAGAATCTTGCATCAAAGATAAATCCACACTTAACATTTTTTATCAACATTTCAAGTCGCAAAAAATATGGTCCATCATCATGACATCTTGTCCTGATGATGGGTCATCTTATGTCCCGATGATGGTTCATCATATGTCTTGATTATGGATCTTGTTTGCGACTCAAAAAATCCATGGAAAATGTTAGTTGTGGATTTATCTATGATAGAAGATTCTTTAAAGCTCAACCACAAAAGTGTCGAGACAACAAAAAAAGGATTTTTTTTAAGTTGAAAGTTTTTGGTGATTTTTGTGGTTGTGATAAATTAAATGAAAGACATTTATAAATATAATTTTTTATTTTTTTTTCAGAGAGAAAAATCTTCATATATTTATATTAAGACAATAAAAAAAAATCTTAAGACAATATTAAGAAAATCTTCATAAATATAGAATATTTCTTTAAAATGTTTATATAGGAAAATATTTAGCATTGTTGTACTCTAATCTATTTATCAGGTATTAAAATACAATTGTATTTTCTTAACCTAAACTATGAAATTGTGTGGAAAGCCACCATTTGCCATAAAAACGCTAAAAGTAAAATTGTGTGTTGGAAATAGCTAAAATAGACGTAAAAGACTCACAAAAAAGAAAAAATAAAATTCAAGGATGTTGCCTCTAACCCCCCTTCAAGGGAGCTTCCACCCTACCAATGCATCCAATGCAATGTATATTGCATGGGAATAGTCATGGAAAGAATATAACACATAATTAGAAAATTAAAAGGATTTAATTTAGAAATATTCAACATTAAATCTAACTTTGCAACTTAACGAACTAGTTTTCTCCGCTCACTATGGTCAAGTCCCCTAAGTCGAACCCTCTAGTGAAAACTTACTAATATTGCCTATATTCGACTCTAACACAAAAGGTCCCCTATAAATGTCTATGTAATTATTTGAGGTTTCATTCATTGCCCTCAAGGGTTATTAAGTTTCATTAGGGGACCAAGACCCCTATTTTCCTCCTCAAATCGTGGTCAATGGTCCAAAACCCCTTTTTTTTGCATACAACTTCTTTAATGGCTCCTATCTCTTACCCAAAGAAAAATATCACTTAAATATAATCTCTATATTGGATTGAGGCCTTATTCATGGTGCTTGAGCTTAAGAAGCTATGTTTAGGGCCTGACAACCTTATTTTCATCCCTTGACCATTGTGCATGTCTTGAGACCCATTCTTAGTGTGCAAAACCTACTATTGACAACCATGTTTATACAAAATGGGTAAGGATTACTTACAAATATCATGTGTGGAGATTCAAAACCTGTTTACAATGCTTGATCCCAGGAAGATTCACATAAGGACCACAAAAGTTATTTACCTTTCCCTAACCATGGTTAAGGCTCATGAAACATTCATTGTAGGTGTTGTAACATTCTTGTTTTTGATAAATTAATTAGATGAAAAAATCAAAATGCCATACAAAAAAACATAAGTTAGGATATGGACCAAAAACAACTTGGAAAATAAAAATGTTAGGAATCATTATTATTACAAGTCCATAGAAAATAAAATGATAGGATAGTTTCTCTAAAAAAAGAAGGCAAAATGAAAATGTTAGATAAGCAATAAAAGAAAAATATTTTCTTTAGAAAATAAAATTAAGGTTGCTAGCTCAAAATTCACCTTTGAAAATGTTCTTTTAATTAATCATGCTTAAGTTCCTTAATTATGATTTAATTGTTGTAATAAAGCTTGATGACCTTATAAATAAGTCACATCATACACTTTTGTCGTATTGGTGGAAGCGATAAAACAACACATTGGACGCCGATAACCAACGAAAACTTTTCAACGAGGATTGTTCACTCCACCCAGAAAAATGATGGAGGAAGCCTTTCGTCCCCCCTTTAGCCGTTTCTGTTAACGCAAGGGGGAGGTCCAAAAAGCAGTTTTCATGGCTATCGTTTTTTGTGACGTGGCGCCTCCACAATGTTTTGGACCCCCAAGGCTCGAAACCACAAACCATTATGCCCCCCCCCCCGAAATCCGCTGCCATTTTCTTCCATTCGACCGTTGACTTCTTCCCGTGCCATATGCATCCGTTATCTCCTATCCAATCACGAACCTCCATGTCACCAATCTATTTTCATTCACCCATTCAATGCCTGCCATGTTATAATATTGTTGCTATACGCTCCAAAGTCAGTGTTGTTCCTAATTAACAGTTTAAACATTCGTTAAGCATTAATTTGCATCCTTCTACAAATTGATTTCCTACGGTTAGATCTAAATAGTCAATTGAGCCCAATTGAACCTATAAATGCTCCATTGCTCCAATATTTTCCAATTTTCACTTCCATCCATAAATCAAAAGCATTATTTGTCATTCTGTGTATTTTTGCCACTATTACCTATTTTTTATTAAAACAACTTCTAAATTTCCCCTGCAGCAGGATGTCTCCTAAAGAAAATATACAGAAGACTGTTGAATAAGGGAGTCCCTCCCAAGTCTCCCTTGATCTGGATCATATGCCCCTTGTATATTCCCTTTTTAAGATCAATGACTATGAATGTGAATTTGATTTTTATGAAATACATTCATGGTTAAAATTGAAATATGATGATAAATAGGACCCCATTCGCTTCTAGGAGACACTTCTGCCATTATATAATTTTCCTAAGACCCATCACTTTCCTGATTTAATCTCTTGGTGTCAAGCTAGGTATGACCCTGTGCAAAGAATTGTGATGACTCAGGATGGAAAAATCCTTATCACCATTACTGCTCATAGCATAAATCAAATGTTAATTATACTCCATCTGATTCCCTCATCCATTTCTCACCTGCGGCTCTCATGGACCTCTACAATAAACTTACCTTCCCATAGAGAGCCCTTATCTTTGAACTTTTCTTACCAGAAGATGTTGCATTACCTAATAGAAATCCACCATATTCATCTTCCATGTTCCCTCAAGTTACTAGACACATTATCTCTTTGTTATCATACCTCCTAAGTTATGAAAATGACCAATCTGTCGATGAATCCATCCTTGGATTGTTTTCCATTTTTAGCAAAGAATATAAACTTGCCTTCATGTATAATTATAGTCACTTTTTTCTGATAATATACATGAACAGTTTATGAATTTGACCACTCAAGGCGTTTTCAGGTAGATTTCAGTCGTAATCCATTTAATTTTGTTCCAACAGGGAGATCTATTGCCCATTCAGCTGAAAAATCAAGATGAGAGGGGAGTGAATCAATCACTGATTCACTGGAAAAAGTTAGTAAGAGCAGAATCATCCATTTTGACATTCTCTCAGTTCATTGATTATTTTATACATCCAGTTCTTCAACTACTCAACAGCGAGGTAGAGCCCAGAATTGGAGAAGAAATTAAAAAGACATTTCACCTATCAGAGTAGACCAAGACTAGTGACTGGTACCTATACCAGAATTACACCGAGATTATGATCTATGGTAGTGAGTTGGCTCCATACAAACTACGTAAGTATGTGCCAATGAGAATATTCTCGCTGGAATATATCAAGCATATGATAAATATGGATGAAGTCCATTTTGCCTCAGGCAAGAAGAAATCATAGTTTCAACTCAAAGCCAAGGCAGGAAATTTCATTTGTAACACTAGGTTTGCAGGTACAGAGGAAAAAAGATTACTAAAGAACATGAACCTCCAGCCAAGCTTCAATTGGTCTTATGATACTTTTGGGATCATTTTAGCTCTCGGAGTGCAGTTGAAGGAAACACCTTACAACCATACTCCCAAGCCAGAATTGGAAAAATTTATGAACCAAGAGCAATGGTTTGAAGGGACTCTCACAGAAGCTGATGAACAGGTCATATCAACCCGATAGACAAAGACTCCAGCTACTCAGAGTACTCAGTATAAGAGATCCAGAGAGGAAACTCAGTAAACTACAGAGCCAAGTAAAGAGTACTATATCTTACAAAAGAAGTTGAAAACTGGACTATTAATGTCATCAGGAAGCAACCCACTAGAAATATTTGATCTTGGAGAATTGGAAGATGTTTCATCAGTAGGGACCACTGATCCCAAGACTCCCTCTACTTCTTCAACTACTTCTTCGACTGAACCTATGGAGATTATCCAATCAACTAAGACCAGCTCAACATGAGATACTAATATCTTCTCAACATTTTTGGAAATCAAGAAAAAAAATGAAAGTCCTAAATCTCAGGTTTATAGTCATCTTTGGAAATAGACATCCACTTCTCAGCATAGACTTCTCTCTGTCTTTGACAATGAAAGAGGAAGGATGCAAATGGAATTTTTGTAGGCTCAGATTCCTTTTCCCAAATCCACAATAGACTACAAGAAGGCCATCTTCTCATTTGATGTGAACTAGATACATCCCATTGATCAAATGGATTTGCATAGGCAATCAAGTGAGATGTTATTTTCGACAATGACTACAATTGCCATGTCTCTTTCCAAGCTCAGAACTACTTTGTCAAATGTATAGTAACAACTTAATATTGAGAAGCTATCGTCCTTGTCTAAAGATAACAAATTAAAGTCTTTAGAAGATATCATTATCAAGATTGGATATGATCCCCAGGACTGTAAAACAATTAAAGAAATACTGCAAAAGAAGAATGTGGAGATTACAGCCTTGAAGAAATAGTTGAAATTGCCTTCAACTGAGGATCCACAGACCAAAGAAATGGCAGAAAATGAACAGCACAGGGAGGAGATGTTGAAGCTCATCGTTGAGAAAAACATACAGATCAAGAAAATGGAGCAGATAGAACAACTTCTCAAGGAAAAAGAGACAACACAGCTTGTTGTGACCTTAGCGACAAAAATTCCAATGAAAAGTGCATATTTAAGTTCATCTCCTGCTGACATTACTTCGTCTTCTACAACAGGTGAAACAACTAGGTTATCACAGGAGCTACAAGCACAGAAACAACAAAATGAGAAGTTACTCTAGAAGTTCCAAACCCCGGTGTCACAAAAGGTAAAAAATGATACCTTGTATGTAGAGAAAATGCAAAAGTTACATAAATTAGAGCTCAAGATTAAATAGTTAGAGATCAAGACTCTAATGGCAGATGCTTTGGCCCAAGCCAAAGAAGACATCTGGTTAGATATTAGCCACTCTATAACAAAAGTATGTCAATCCATACAAATCATTTTTGAGCAGCAAGAACTAATTGCTAAATGTAGGGCAGAGATAGAGACCCAGAAGGCAACATTGGGCACAAAACCTAAAGAAGCATCAGGGATGATCAGGGTATTAAACTCTAAAACTAGGTAGTAGTTACAAGAGATGAAAATTCTATATAGGACAACTACTGTTTTGGAAATTAAGAACGTCCTAGTGAAGAAGAATCTGTTAACTTAGCTGAAAACAAAATGTGAAGCTTTGAACACTACAGTTAGAAGGTTTCATTCCAAATTTAGTATGTTGCATAATAAAGGGTTACCAGAGATAGTGTCATCGAATGATCAGTTAGTAAAATTGGAGGATTACTGTGAGAGACTATCTACTATTGCAGTAGACAATAGTGAATTTGCAAGGTTAAAAAGACAGATTATTGGCAAAGAGTTTTTGGAAGCCTTGAGCTTTGACCTCACCATCAAATATGAAGTTGGACACCTTTTTCTCACTAAACCGAATTTTGAGAGATATACCGAAGTTGATGAGATATTTAGAAGGATGGTAAATCTCGAGATACCTAGTGAGAAAAGGTGATCTGAAAATCACTTATGTATGATATCAGTTAATTAATGTAGGTATTACAGACTCATGTGCTGGTGTATGCCTATGTTATTTTAAGCAACAGACGATAAGATTGCGAAATGCATAGGCGTTGGAAAACAGTAAGAGAAACATAGTAAGAAAATGAAAAAACACAACAATTTAATAAGGAGTTCACCCAATTCTCCCGGGCTACGTCTCCTGGTCCAACTTTCAGTGGTGGCCTTTTCTATTGTGTCTTTAAGCGGATTTTTTACAATGAGGAGCTCAATTTGAGTCTCCTGTAACAGATGATACTTAGTAGGGTGGTACTTGGATTCCCTAAGCCACTAGAGTACATAGACTGCCCCTTACCAAGTCTCGACCTCAACTGGTCTTAATGGGATGAATCCAATTTGGTACTCAATTCCCAACAGATATCCTCAGAGGGATTGCTTGAACCTCTCAAGCCTTCTCAGTTCTATCTTCTCGATGCTGCCTTAGCTCTGCAGGTCAGCTCGACTTCTCTGTTCTCTACTTCTTGCTTCACTCTCTATTCTTTGTCTCCTCTGTCTCCCTCTGTTCTCTGTCTGTTCATGGCTTAAAGCCAATCTGTCCCTTTACTATTCGCTCCATCTTCCATCTCTTTGGATCACCTGCCTCTATCCGCTGGAATTCCCTGCTTTTGTGTCATCGCCACTGTGTAACGTTTCACAGAGAGGTGGCCACTTGTCTCCTTATGAACTAAACACCAATTCTTCCTCGAATGGTCGTTATTTCTGTTATTCTGTGAAATGATTCATTCGTCAGCTCAACGGTCATGTCGGACCCCAAATTGCATATGCCTTAGCCTATTCTTCCGTCAAATTCGGTCTCCCATCGGGTGCCATCTCCTCTGTTAGATCTGGGGCCTCCACATCCTACGATAATCGGTTTTATTGCACAAGTGAGTTGCTCGAACGTTACCCTGCAATGAGATTGGTTTTCTCTCTCATCCACAGGACATGCATCATTCAGTGTATGGCATCGCTGGGTCTTCGGCCAAACCCACTTACCACCCGAAATGCCTCCGATATTCTGTCGGTTTTGGAGTGCGAGACCTGCCTGTCGGTTTAGAGCTTTTCCCATGGTTTTCTCTATTCTTCACATGACTGGGTGCCGGGGCTTTTCATTCTTTGAGGTTTTTATCCTGCGATGTGCGATTGTGCTAATCGCGCATCAGAAATGGCCTCTATTTTCTGATCTGGACTCCCTATCTGCTAGTTTACGCCACCGCACGGTCTCCATGGGCCAACGGTCAACGCGCTTTGACCAAGGGTCCTTGTTGTTCCGTGTTGGCTACAAAATACCACTGTCCAGAGGTACTTCCTGATAGCTCATTATTTACAAGATTTCGAAGTCTGACATAATTCAAAACAGTCATACAAACTCTGATAATTTTCAAGGATCCAATTCGGATCATGGCCTTCCGACTGAAAAAGCTTTTGGACCACAAAAATTTGGTTTTCAAGCATCGACTAAGTGAGGATACAACTTTCTCACCTGTCCAATTTCTATCCATTTTGCACTGCTTGGCTTTGAACCCCTGAGCCCAATTCTGAGGTACTCAACATCTCCCTTGCGCGTCGTTCTCACCTTCCTGTCCAGAACTGTGTCTTCCTGCAATTCATTAAGATATTCAAGTAGCAGGTCATTAATAGAAGGCAATTGACTCTCTTCTTCAGGATCTTCAATTAACGAAGGTTCAAATAGTCTCAAGCTGTTTGCATTTACGACTGAGTAGATGTGCATATAAGCTGGTAGATCAAGGCAAAAATCATTCTCACAAATTTTCTCAAGGATCCTGAAAGGTCCATACCTGATAGGCTTTAGCTTTTTACCTTCACCTTGCATCCTGTCCTTGCTGATATATAGCCAGACTTTATCACCAACTTGGAAACTATGCTCCATCCAATGCTTGTCATGCCTTGCCTTGTATTTGGCCTGGCTCTTTTCTAGCTGTTCCTCTACTACCTGGTGGATATCTTGGATTTGTTCAATGAACCTAGTTTCCTTGTCCACATCATTGTGTCCCTCAACTGTTGTGTCCTTACCAAAGACAAAATCCAAGGGAGACCTTGGTGTGAAACCAAAATAGGTCTCAAAAGGAGATCTCTGTGTAGAAGAATGTTTGGCTCAGTTGTAAGCATGCTGCACATAACACAAATGTTCATCCCAAAGCTTAGGATGCTTGCTGCAATATCCCCTGAGCAACTGGATCATTATCCTGTTGACTACTTCTGTCTGGCCATCGGTTTGTGGATGGAAAGCTGTGCTTTTCTTCAGTTTGGTGTCCATCAGTTCCCACAGACTTGACCAAAACTTTCCCACAAATCGGGTGTCTCGATCAGATATAATGGAAGTGGGTAATCCAAAATGAACCCATATATGTTGAAAGAACAGTTTTGCAATTTGTTCAACTATAATCTGTTTATTACAAGGTATCAAAATACACATTTTGCTAAACCTATCCACAACAACATACAGATAATCATGACCTTTCCTAGATTTAGGCAGTTATCCAACACAGTCCATGGAAACACTTTCCCAAGTATGAGAAGGAATTGGTAATGGAGTGTACAAGCCTAGTTTTCTATTGCTGGGCTTTCTTTTAGCACACATAGTACACCCTCTTACATATCTAGAAACTGTCTCATTCATTTTTGACCAATAAAAAAATCTTTGCAGCTGTGCAACTGTTTTACTTACCCCAAAGTGACCTGATATTAGAGAAGTGTGTGCTTCTCAAAATATCTTTACTCTTTCAGTTTGTGGAATGCATAGCTCCCCACAATGATATAGGAGTCGGTCCTTAATATGGTAATCCAATTCTTCTACTCGTTTGCCTTGACTTAAAGTTGCATATACATCTTTAAAGTCTATATCTTGAGCATATTGATCAATGTAGCTCTCATGTAACACATAATTATGCTTAAGTATAGTATATGCATTTATAATGGGTCTAGATAACATATCTGCAAATTTATTTTGTATGACCTTTTTATATCTGATGAATAAATGAAACTGTTGTAGAAAACCCATCCATTTATAGTGTCTTGATTGCTGCAACTTAGATTGGGAGTGTAGATATTGAAGTGGTTGATGATCAATATCATGTATAACTGTTTCTTTGCCCATTAAGTAATGTTTCCACTTTTTCACACTCTATACTAATGCATACAATTCTTTATGATATATGGGATAGTTAAATACTACAGAATTAAATGTCTTATAATGATAACATATGGGTTTACTGTGCTGTATCAACACTACTCCCATGGCATAGTCACTGGCATCCATTTGGATATTAAATTGTCTTTGAAGATCAGGCAATGCTAGTACTAGTGTTGTACTAATCTTTTCTTTCAAGGTGTTGAAGGCTTTTTGTTGTTTGCCTCCCCACTGAAAAACCTTGTTCAATCCTATTAAAGCATGTAAGGGAGCCGCAATTAAGGAAAAATTAGAAATGAACTTTCTCCAATATTGTGTTGCTCCTAAGAAGCTCCTAACTTTTGTAGCATATTTGGGTTTAGGCCAGTTTACAATGACTGCTACCTTAGAGGGATCTATCTTCAATTCACCACCCCCTACTGTATGTCCCAAATAATTCAAAGATGTTTTGCCAAATTCACATTTTGAGAGTTTAACATAAATTTTTTCTCTTTTAAAAACATCTAGTGTCTGCTTAACATGCTTTAAATGTTCTTCCCAAGTTTTTCTAAATATCAGAATGTCATCTAGATATACAATAACAAAATCATCAAGAAAAGGTCTGAGTACATCATTCATTATTATCATGAAAGTAGCAGGAGCATTAGTTAAGCCAAAAGGCATAACCAGCCACTCATACAATCCCTGCTTTGTTTTGAAAGTAGTCTTCCATGCATCTTTTTCTGCAACTCTGACCTGATGATATCCACTATGCAACTCTAACTTGGAAAAATAAACAACTTCTTTCAATTGATCTAATAGATCATCTATGCGAGGAAGGGGATAACGATTTTTTATTGTTATCTTATTCAGTGCTCGGTAATCAATGCACATTCTCCACGAGCCATCTTTCTTTCTCACCAAAACGATTGGAGATCGACATGGTGATGTGCTAGGTCCGATGAACCCCTTCTCAAGCAACTCCTGCACCTGCTTCTTGATTTCTACATTCTCTAAAGCGGACAACCTGTACATTCCAATGTTAGGCAATGGAGCATCTTGCTGCAAATTAATTTCATGCACTATTCCCTTTTTGGGTGGCAGACCTTTAGGTTCTTGAAACAAGATATCATACTCTGAAAAAACTTTTTCTAAATCAGCTTGCTGTTTAGCACCACAACCCTCAAATACAGTGTTTTTATTAGGTTTCTTTTCCTTTACAACCATTAGTAAAAATTGTTTGCATGAATTTACATTCGTTTCATCTACCCTAAGTTTATGAGAGTATAATTATTCTTGAGCTTATGAGGTCTTACAAAGTATTCGATTCCATCTTTAACGAGTAGATACTTGTTCTCAGCTCTATACAAGATAGCTTTTGTGTCATACAAGTAAGGACTTCCTAAAACAATTCCACATATATCCAAAGGAATTATGTCTAACTCAACCTCATCTACAAATTCTCACCCAAAAGAAAACTTAAGTTTGCATTGTCTAGTCACTTGTAGTTGCTCTTTATCACTTAACCATCCTAATTGGTATGGGTTCTTGTGAGGTGTAGTCAGTAATCCCAACTTCTTTACAATTGCTTCAGAAATTAAATTTACTTGTGAGCCACTATCAAACAAAGTATTAATCTTTCGATGTTTGGAAATAACTCAAATATGGAAAAGCTCATGCCTTTTTCTTTCATTTACTTCATCAATAATAGATTGTGCAGAATTACTAGTAGATGCTTCAGAATTCTTACCTTTTATACTTGTGGCTACAATGGTTGTTTCATCTCCTGAGTCCGGCCCCAAATCTTTCTGAATAGCTGCAGCTTTATTCTTCTTCTTGCCCTCAAACTTCATAGGTCTCAGTTCTAGATGCAGAATCCAACAGTGCTCATCATCATGCCCATCCTTCTTACAGTGAGTGCATGAAGACTTGCTTTTCTGTGCAATGTTGACCTTCCTTGCTTTCCATTTATTTTTTCTTTTCTCCTTATTATTGCTTGTAGTGGGTTGGGATGATCCTCCAACTTCTGGGTTTCCATTCTTTCCTCTAGCCTCTAGATGCGTAGCTTGAACAGATACCTCATCTATACTAGTAGGATTAAACATGAGGATAGTGTGCCTCATGTAGCTGTGTAGACCACCGATGTACTTCAACAGAGTCTCAGGTGAGTCTAATGTGATTCCTAGAATCAATGCTCTCTTCCTAAATTGTTGGGTGTATCCTTGTACACTTTTCCCTTTCAATTGTCAAAGAGTTTTCTAGCTCATCATGGCTTGCTGCATGTAAGCCAGTGGATAGAACTGCTTTTTGATTGCAGAAACAAATTCACTCCAGACAGAAAGAGTCTTACCATGTCTTTTCATGTTAGCTTGGGTCCTGCTTTCCCACCAAAGTAAGGCAGTGCCTCCAAGGCGTAGGCTGGCCAGCTGAATCTTGCTCTTGTCTGAATCAATACTCTGCACTCTGCAATAAATATCAATTTGTCTAATCCAAATGTCCAACTTTTCTGCATTCAACTCTCCATCATATATTGGTAAATCAAATTTAACATCTAGTTTAATCAAAGATGTCTTCTTTTTATGTTCAGGGCTATTAGGAGGTGTGAGAAAGCTTTCTTCTTTCCGTTTTCCTTTTGAGTGGTCATGGAGGAGATACTCTTCTTCTCCTTTATCTTTCTTGGAGCCCAATGAATCTTCATCCTTATGTTTTCTAAAGTCCTTATACATTTCCTCTACCATGGACCTTATGGCCAGGAAACTATCTATAAATTGAGGGTCTGGCTCCACAGAACCTTCCTCCGACATTGTCATCTGAGGATAGACTCTTCCAATTTCAGGATTAGTTTCGACCAACTCTCCTTCTCCTAATTTGAGCTTTGATCTAGTTAGCATTCAACAGCTAAATCCAGCACAACCTTGTCTAACCTTAATAACCTATAACTCTGATACCACTTGATCTTAAATCACTTATGTATGATCTCAGTTAATTAATGTAGGTATTACATATTCATGTGCTGGTGTATGCCTATGTTATTTTAAGCAATGGATCGATAAGATTGTGAAATACACAGGCGTTGGAAAACAATAAGAGAAACACAGTAAGCAAATGCAAAAACACAACAATTTAATAAGGAGTTCACCCAATCCTCCTGGGCTACGTCTCCTCGTCCAACTTTTAGTGGTGTCCTTTTCTATTGTGTCTTTAAGCAGAGTTTTTACAATGAGGAGCTCAATTTGAGTCTCCTGTAATAGATGATGCTAAGTAGGGTGGTACTTGGATTCCCCAAGCCACTAAAGTACATAGACTCCCCCTTACCAAGTCTCCACCTCAGCTGGTCTTAATGGGATGAGTCTAATTTGGTACTCAGTTGCCGACAAATATCCTCACAGGGATTGCTTGAACCTCTCAAGCCTTCTCGGTTTTGTTTGCTCGATGTTGCCTTAGCTCTGCAGGTCAGCTCGACTTCTTTGTTCTCTTCTTCTTGCTTCACTCTTTATTCTCTGTCTCCTCTGTCTCCCTCTATTCTCTGTATGTTTATGGCTTAAAGAAAATCTTTCCCTTGATTGTTCGCTCCCTCTTCCATCTCTTCAGATCCCCTGCCTCTATTCACTGAAATTCCCTACTTCTATGTCATCGCCACTGTGTAACGTTTCACAAAGAGGTGGCTACTTGTCTCATTACGAACTGAGCGCCAGTTTCCCTCGAACGGTCGTTATTTCCATAAACAATTTTGTAAAAGCATTGATGTACAAGCTCTTTCTAGATCACTGATAATAAAGCAAAGGATTCTGAATTTGGTGTCATACAATCTTGTTTTCTTCTGTAAGTTTTCATTGTGTTTGAATTCATTATGTTTATTCTGCATATGCTTATATTTTACAGAGATATCATGTGAGAATAAATGTGTTACAGTTATTCTTAAAATTCCTTCTGAAGTTATTATCATAAAGAGACTGAGATATTGGACTATCTATCTAAAATGCTCCCTCTAAGTCATAAAATTGTCAGCATCTTATGTAATTTTATGCATAGTTTGTTTAACTTTTGAACATTGGACAAAGGTTTTCCCACTTATGATAATTTATCTCTTTTTCTCAAATCTAAATTAATCATATCTCCTTACTTATTCTTTCTACACACCTTATAAATTCAAATCACTATGTGAAGTTAAATAACAACCCTTTGATTATCTATTAGTACAATCTAAAAGTGTTAATACATCATTCTTACAGTTTTTTCTATGTATTGGTCCTCCATAAAAACCAAAACCAAAACCTCCAAAACAAATATCTTAGATGCTCTGACATGATCAATTGACCATTATCATTTTAGAGGAGCAACGGTATGCAATTTTTTTTAAATGATTCTGATAGCCCACTAAAGTCCATTGATCCCTTAAAGATGATTCATTTGGTGATTTAAGGCCATGCACATGGTGCTTTAGCTCAAGAATCTTCACTAAGAAACTAGGCCATCGTTTTCTTCCCGAAACCAACATATAGGTTTTAATCCCTAATGTGAGAAACCAGTTAATAGAGCCCATATTCATAAGTAAATCTCAAGGATCATTGACCAATGTCTTTTTCACTAATTTGAGGACTAATCCATAATTCGCGAACTTAAGAAGTTCATTTAGGGCATAAAGAAATTATTTTCTTTCCTTGGTCATGGTTAAAGCCCCAAGACCAACTTTTGATGAACAAAAAAATACACACAAATATATATTGGGTGGTTTCAGTTATTGTGTTTGAACCCAGGAAGCTTCATTTAAGTCTTATGGCCATAAATTTTCCACTCACTCATGATAAAGACCTTGAGCCCCATTACTAGTGTTCAAAGCCTACTAATGACATCCATAACCACAATTAGAGGGTCACCTACGAAGGCCTTGTGTGGTGGTTTGATTGCACCTTTACAATTATTGAGACTTAGGAGATTCATAGGGTTTTTGAAACTTATTGTCCTCACTCAATCATGGTTAAAGCCCTATCACCCATAGTTGGTGTGGAAAACCACCTAATGATACACATATGACACTTAAAGGCCAAAGATCCCTTAAAAACAATATGAAAAGACTATGATATTATAGATAAACAAAATTAACTCACCAATTTGTGAGATATTTTTATTAAACATGCCACAACTACTTTCTATAAGAGATAATGAACCATATCATTGCGACATAGGAGTATCAAATTATAATAACTAGATATTCCCAATAATTAGATCATTACAAAATATCATAATTAACTTCATAAAATAATTATCATTTGTAATTATAAAATCAATGAAAATCTAAAAATCATTTTACACTAAACTCATCTATAGAACTCTCCTAGCAAAATCTACTTGCAATTGCTTATGAACGCAGATCACATAACTCTAAGAACTCAACCTAATCAAATAATGCCACCAAACTATAGTCAATCATGAGACTTGAAACCCTACCCATGGATCTTGATTATGAAGTTACATATTGTTTGATAAATGAAACACTACGAGATGTGAAGCCCCTACCCATGAATCTTGATTATCGTTACGCGTTAAAACATGACTCTTGATCATCAAGTTAAACATTTTTTAATGAATGAAACATTGAAAGGCTTACACACAACTCCTCATTATCACATTCCATTATGTTTGATGAATAAAACACTGTGATAATTGTGGTACATTGAGAAAACAAGCATTATGAGATGTGAAAGCCCTACCCATGTCTCTTGGTTATCAAATTACACATTAAAACATGAATCTTGATTATAAAATTACACATTTTTAACGAATGAAACATTGAAAGGCCTAGCAAGGACTCTTCATTATCACATTACACATTGTTTCATGAACAGAGCACTATGCTAATTGTGGTGCATTGAGAAAAACAAACACTTACTCTTGATTATCAAGTTACACATTATTTAATGAAAGAAACATTGCAAAACTTACCCATGACTCTTCATTATCAAATTACACATTTTTTGATGAATAAAACACTATAATAATTGTTGTAAACTGAGAAAAATATATGAAGTGAAAATCTAAATTTAAATCTCACATATCTTATTTAAAATAACAAAAGAGTAAATCAATGGCAGAAATATACACTTACACATACAAATATCTTTTACTCAAAAAGTTGCAAAGAGAACACAATTTTTCCAATTTCTTTTTGCTTCTTCTTTTTTTAAAGTGAATTAACATGTAAATATGCTTCAATTTGTAAAAATAAACTCAAATTTTCCAATTGCTTTTTTCTTTTTTTAAGTGAATTAACATGTAAATATGCTTCAAAAAGTGTGTAAAAAACACACACATTTTCTATAAATATATAAATATACTTTAAAAATGTTTAAAAATAAATGCAATTTTTTCCATTGTTTTTTGCCATTTTTTTTTAACGAATATAAAGGTTTGAATCAATAACCTATTTCAATAATATTTTTACAATAACTCATTCATCATTATTACTTCAAATAATTCAGCATTCCTAGGCGGGTACAACCTTTTTGTTGATAAACATAAGCTGGTATGGTAAACTTATTTCTATTTTGTAACAGTGAATTACTACACTATTTTTACAATAACCCATTCATCATTATTACTTACCAAATAACTCATCATTACTAGGCTGGTACATCCTTTTTGTTGATAAACATGAGCTGGTATGGTAAACTTATTTCTATTCTGTAACTATGAATTACTAGAATATGGTAGCACTCTCATAAATAAGATGGGAATCTGTGCAGACTGAGGCATTGGTATAGAAATTTAGCGACAAATTTTGTATAAGACAATGGTAAAATACTCATTGTTACAATACTCATTGTTACAGACCAACGAGAAAATGTACAGAGAATGTACTGTCTTTTTATTAATGAAAAAAAATAATTCGGCATTGAAAAAAGCAATTTATCATTATTACTTATCAAACATACATTATTTTATAGAATCCAGTCATCCAGATCACAAACACATATGATCCTCAGGCTACTATTTAACCATCCAACCATCCAGAGCACAAACACACATTAACCCTCTCACTACTATTTAACGATCCAACCATTCGTATCACAAACACACATACATGGAGTTTCCTGCATCAACTCGTCCTAAACGATGGGCGAAATGACGATCTTCCCTCTGGCTCGTCCGGTTTCCTGATGTTTGAAAGCCTCTTTCACGTCAGCGAATGAGTACGGGCTCTTCGGATCGAGCACAGGTTTCAGCTGCCCACTCTCTATGTACGGCTGCAGCTTCTCCAGGTTTTGGCCGTTGGCTGTGACCCCAAAAAATTCAGCTCTGCCTTGAGGCTGAAACGAAGCTATGTCCAGAACTTTGGCCTCCTCTTTGGCCACCACCTGAGACTTGGCCGAATCCCCTGCAAATTAAATAAAAAGATTAGGTTAACTCATGGTTGTATTAGAAGTCAAGCAAAGCAAGGGGAGTGAGTGACTGACCTATGGTGTCAAATACTAAATCGAATTTCTCGGGGATCTGATCGTAGCTCTGCTTCGTATAATCGATGACTTCATCCGCCCCCAGGCTTTTCACGAAGTCGAGCTTCAGAGTGCTAGACGTGGAAACGATCCTTGAAGCTCCATAGACATGCCTCGCCAGCTGAATGGCCAGGCTGCCAACTCCGCTCGCTCCTCCCACAATGAACGCGTTCTTCCCCTTCTCAAATTTGGCTATATCGAACGCCTTCTGCGCAGTCTGGATCGCAAGCGGCAGGCTCGCCGCTTGCTCGAACGATAAATTTTTGGGCTTCGGCGCCACTAGGTATTCCTCCGCCACGGTGTACTGGGCGAGGGTTCCCCACTGCTTTGGCCTGCCCCCTGCGAAGTTCAAGATGTCGCTGTAGACCTCATCGCCATTCTTGAACTTGGTAACGCCATCGCCAACTTCAGCCACCACACCTGCCACGTCACTGCCCGGTACAGCCTACATAACAGAAACAAACTAGTGAAAAAACCCTAATAAAAAATACATAGTAGAATTCCAGATTAAGATAAATTTACTGCTGCAAATTGGGATGGAACCATGTCAATACCGGAAAGTCGGAATCCCTGTTTCTGAATATGCCCTCCCGCCTTTTAAAGTCCACGGGATTGAGAGCAGCCGCTCGGGCTTTAATTAAAAGCTGGCCCGGCCCCGGCTTTGGCACAGGGACTTCCCCGAACTGCAACACGTCCACGGATCCATATTCGTTGTAGAACCACGCCTTCTTGAGTGCACTCATTAACTTCTTTGTTTTGATAGCAGTTGTCTATAACGCGATTTTTTGAACGCTTTTTCGGCCGGTTTTTCTGGTGAAAATTCGGCAGTAATTTATTGGAATCGCAAGTTTCATAGCTAGTTTCTACACAATCAAAGCCTCCCAGGGGTTTTTCATGGTGCTGAATCCGAATATGCAGTTAAAAACCCATTTTAACTGGAACAAATCATGATTTAATCTTAATTTCTTCCGCCGGATTCCGTCACCGAAATCTCCAAAAAATCGCATTCTAGACAACTCCGTTTTGATAGGATCGTACTGAACCCAACTTTCAAAGTGTTGTGGTCAAGGGGAGCTCAAGGGTGTACATTTTTTTTATTAATGATGATATAAGCTGCAATATATAGCATTGGCGATGGAGCATTTTACATTCAACTATATAGAATGCATTGCATCTAGACGGAAAAAACCTTGACTTGTCATTAAAACAGTTTTGATAAGATAGTGATTATTCGCCCTACACTCGCTACATTCTGAATATATATTATCTGCCAAGCGTTCCACAATGTTCTAGAATACGGGTTATGAGGTATGTATATGAAAATGAGTGAGACCGTTAATGGGTCATGATGAATGTGCTTATCATATTATTATTATTGTGTTTAATTATTGTTGGTTTTTAATTCCGTTAATGGGTCATCATGAATGTGCTTATTATATTACTATTCTTGTTTTTAATTATGGTTGGTTTTGTGGGTTGGTTTTTAATTATGGAGAAAATAATTTTCATTATAAATTTGGAAATTGGAATTTTGGTTTAGTATTTAATAATCAAACAAAAGTTGTTGGACAGTAGATAAAGAATTGTTTTCTGTGTGTTTTGTGAGATAGAGTAACGGCTTCTTGTGGATCTTTATCTTTGGCAATGCTATCTTTGACTAATACCAGTAGGTTTTGGTCTAACTACAGTTGTGATTCCCAACAAGTGGTATTAGAGGGTAGGTCAGTAGTTCGATACACACCCGACTCGCCATAGGAGGGCGATTGTTGGACATTGGATAAACCAATGCTTCCTATGTGTTTTGGGGGGACATGGACTAACCGCCTCTTATAGATCCTTATCTCTGAAGGATGCTATCGACCTCTTGTGGATCCTTATCTCTCGCAATGCGATCTTTGAACCAACGCTTTCTGTGTGTTTCGGGACATGGACTAACCCTCTTATAAATCCTTATCTCTGAAAGATGCTATAGTTAACTAATACCTATTGTGTTTCGGGGGGACATGGACTAACCGCCTCTTATAGATCCTTATCTCTGAAGGATGCTATCGACCTCTTGTGGATCCTTATCTCTCGCAATGCGATCTTTGAACCAACACTTTCTGTGTGTTTCGGGACATGGACTAACCCTCTTATAAATCCTTATCTCTGAAAGATACTATAGTTAACTAATACCTATTTTAGTCTAACAACAATTGTGATTCTCAATAAAAATACATATTTTATTTTAGTAATTAGTTTAATTTTGTTATTTGAATTTATCATTATTGTTGAATCCAAAAACACAATTAAACTAATAACTTTTTTCATCGAGGCTTCACTCAGTGCCATCTTACCTTTCTTATATTTACCATGTCCTTCAAGATAACAAATATAAGGATGATCAATGTGCAAATAAAGTTATCAAAAAGAGGGAGGGGGTATTATTTAAGTCCACTCTCCATAATCATATGAAAATGTGTAAATAAAGTTATTAAAAAGAGGAAGGGGTATTAGTTAACTCCACTCTCCATAATCATATGAAAGAATGTCAATATATGTGAAGCTTATCATGCAGAACCCCACCCATATTCCATCTGTATTAAATGTCCACTATATGGCCTAAGCCAAGGTACATGTATAGGTTGCAAAGGAATCATTATGTGTGGAAGGAACTATAGTTGGATTCGTGGTTATGGAAAAAACTTTGTTGGTGATTCAATATACAAAACAGTTTTGAATGCCTTGCATTTGGTTATGCATCTAGGTATGGTGTGTCCTTCTTGCAACATATTTATTTCTCTGGTTCACGCAACTTTGGAGTTTTGCCCTTCTTATCTTCATCCCTTCGCAAATTGTCAGCAAAGGGAAGCTACATAATTCTCTGGTGTACAAATTGGAGGACCTGCACGATTTAGTGACCTGCCTTCATATTTGTCTTCAAAGTGTCTCCGCATAACTTGTCCATGCTTGACATTGTAATTCAACAAGAACATCCTTTGCATAAGGTGGAAGTTTAGAGTGCAACACTACGTGTCACAAATTAAACGTAGTCATATATCAATGTTTCATCGTGATAAGGCAATTTGGAAACCATTCTAGCAAGATCACTCTACCGCTATTACAATGCTATTTTTAGATTGGGTTTGTTTACTCAAGTGTTGGAGACACGATTGCTAGACACATCGCTAGTGTTAAGCACATGCCACAAAACACATGGGAGCATTGGATCAACACCGCTATTAACGGGGAGCGCAACAATCTCCCCCCTCAACCCAAGCCAAGTGTGTTTCGAACTCGAGACCTTTGGCTTTGATACCATTCGTTGGAGACACGATTGTCGTTACACCAAAATCCACAAGTGTTAGTAAACAGACACATCGCTAGTGTTAAGCACATACCACGAAACACGCCGGAGCGTTGGATCAACACCGCCATTAACAAAGAGCGCAACATCAAGTTCCTCCAAATATTCATCTAGACCGATATACACGTTTTATAATATACACGTTTTATAAAGTGTAGAATTTTAAGTTTCCTTCGTAAGATATATATTACTAAGTACAATCACGAAGCACCTTTGCTTTTAATAGGGAAACCTTTGCTGTTAATAGGGAATTTGTTAGTATAAAATTTGGACTATTATGCCGTGAAATTTTGGTAATTTTGGTATCTATAGTGGTTGTATGCTCTAAGTTAAGCATTTTCGCTACATTTTTAGTCAATATATTTTAAATTTTGGTTAAGTTAGAGATATATATTATCATTAATTTTGTGATTTAACTTGAAATATTTTTAATAGTAATTGTTTTTGAGAAATAATGAGAATAAATTATTTTATTTTTTTAATTTAAATTTATTAAAATTTTAATGAATATAATTAGAAATTTGTGAAATCATAAATAAGATATACATTGAAGACTTGATTAACACCAAGAGGACAAGTTTTGTAGTAGTTACATGTCAGCGGTGGTTGTTGGGTGTATATATATATATATATAATCTCAACTTTCTTTACTTTCAAATAAACAAATAATAAATAAAATTGTACTTGTTTATTTTAATATTTACTATTAAGTCAAGTCTCACTAGCACAACCATTTGAAGATGAGCCTTATCAGCAAGGCGACCCAGGATCAAACCTCATAGGGGGTGGTTGTGCCTTGTGCTACGTGGAGGAGACATCCTAAAAAATCCATTCAATGAAGGGCTAGTGTGGCCCAGGACGGGTGCCATCCCTAGGTGACTTTGATGGCTTAAATGCTTGTAAGTTGCTACTCCTCAAGCCATATGTCAATCCTAAAGGATCACATAGGATCAAAACTCACAAGGGGTGGTTGTGCCTTGTGCTAGGTGGAGGAGACATGCTAAAAAATATAGTCAATTAAGGGCTAGTGTGGCCCAGGCTGGGTGCGATCCCCAAGTGACTTTGATGGCTTAAATGCCCGTAAGTCGTAGCTCCTCAAGCCACATGTCAATTCTAAAGAATCACAGAGAACTTGAAATATATATATGATTATGCATTTATAATATTAGAACTTGTTTCTTTGAGTGTTTAAGATTATGCAATTATTGTTGTAGCCAGATGTTGAAACCGTAATTTCAACTGGCCGCATTTGTTCCAGGAAAACCGCCCTATTTCATATCGCACCGCCTTTCGCACAAAGCAGTTTTTGTCAGAGGGCCTCCGAACACCCCGACCAAGTGACACGCGTCCTGTGTACGATCCTAAAACCACCAATCCCCCGGCCATTAAACATCGTTTGAGTTGTGTAGCTTAAGCTTGCGAAATTCGTCCGATTAAGTCAACGGACGAGGATCTCTTTCAAGCTACCTGAACCTTTTTGGTTTTACCGAATGGTTTTAACTTTAATGCATTAAATGAATGTGTCATAGTTTTAGGTAAAAACTTTATGTTTTCATACGGCATGTATTAACACATAAAAATATATGTGATATAGTTTTGTTTTAAGTGTTGACCTTTTTGTTTTAGCACACGGAATGAACAAAAGGGCTCGCGGCAGCGAATGAAGAACAAGGGAAATTTTGAAAAGAAAATGTAATGTGCAGCAACACAAAACGAATGTAAGTCATTTTTGTTGTTCACGGCATATGAAATTTACACAGAGCAGTGCGAAACAAGAAGTGGGTATGTAATTTTTGTTTTGCTGGAGGGTTTTGTAATACGCATGAGCGTATGATGAAATTGTTTTTACAGTAAACTTATGTAAGAATTTCTCATTTTACAACAGTGAATGTAAAATCTTTTAACATAGCAGTGAATGAGAATTTTACACAGCAGTGTAAAATTATTTGTAAAAGAGGCAGAGTAATTTTGTTTTTTGGTGAAAGTTCTTGGTGAATCCCTCTGAGAGAGAGGAAGAAATTTGTATCAGGCAGTTTATGAATTAATACAAGTTTATTTTGGTTGAGAAACTCTGCTTTGCTCAGAAATTTTATTTGCTTCCCTGTGTTAAAGATCCTGTGGCAAAAAAACAGAGCATTGTCTCTGTGTTCAGTTAATTTGTGTTTGAAATTACCAGAAATTTCCAACACTAGAGGTGTTTTACATCCCAATATAGGGGGATGTGTAGACAAAAATTTGTAAACATTCAACATTTAATATTTAGGGAGACATTTATGGGGATATGTGTAGGAGTAAATGTTTGTAAACATAAACATTTAACATTTAAGATTCATATGTCTCCTCAGTCGAAGTATTTAGCCATAATATAAGGTAGGCTCAGTTAAAAAATAAAAACATATAACATATATAATGTTATATAAATATTATGTGTCTATCAATATCATTAGATCATCAAAATTTATAAAACAAAAAATTAGAAGATAAAAGAAGTGAAATATTAGAAAAGTTTTAAATTCATGTAGAGAATAAAAATCCAGTTTCAAATGAGAATGTGGTATATTTTCAGACGAGGTTTCAAATGAGAGCGTGTGTGCTATATTTTCAAATGAAGTTTCAAATGAGGGAGTGTGTGCTATATTTCAAATTAATGTAATTCTTGAATGAATATTTATTGTAATTTCTGCCATATTATATTCGGAAATAATGCTTAAAATGATATATAGGTAGGATTGGTTTGTTGGTTGTAGGGATTTTGTTGATAAATTTTATGAACAATATTCTCCTTATTTGAAATATATTGGATCTCATGAGTACTATTTATGTGACTTATAATTTAGCTTTGAAAATAATCTAAAAATAATTTTGTGTACATCATGACTACTCCTCCATTTTTCTACCTAAGCTCTAATGGTATTAGAACTCTCTCATGTGAGAGCCCAAGAATATGTGAAACGAATATTCGTTGATCCTCTTTAAATAAGTATAAAATAAGAGAGTGGATTGGGTAGATTTTGTTTAGATATTGTGCGTGTATATTTGTTTGTGTATCTACGTGGAGTTCAAGCAAGAGATCTCCCTTGATTATGTTGAACAATGTTGTTTTCTGTGCGTAAACCACAAGCTTCTCCAGTTTCTTTTAGTGTGCCGATAGATTCTTTCGATCTATCTCACAAAGATGTGGTCAAGCACCTTACGAAATTTTGTAAGTTCGTTGGGGGTTAGAGGCCGGTTTTTTTGAGTTGTTTTTAGTGCGATTTTTTTTTTTGGAAGTTTTTAGGCTGGTTTTTTTTTATGAATTTAACTCCATTTTCTAAATACAACTCCATTTTTTTTTGTCTACGTTGTTTAAATATACTTAAAATAATTCCTACCATTACGACCAATCTGTGGAAAATGAGAATGGGGTCATTGGTCTTGTTAGCCTCCTACTACAGCAGGTTAATCATCTTTCATGATCGACATTTTTACATGCCAAATATGTCATACTTTGCTTGCTGCAATGCTCCATATTTGCTACAGATGGCCAGAGAAGTATCTATGACAGTGTGCTAGTCTAAATGCCACTGTTGTGTATCATTTTTGATGAGTTGATCCATTTTGATGAGTTTTCAGCTAAGGGAGGTCCAAACAGCTTAATCTTGGTCTCCCTAGGTTTCAATTTCCTGTTGTAGAATATAGAGAATGAATATCTGTCCAAACAGCTTAATCTTGGCAGATTTGTAGATAGGTAGAGAAACAAGGGTGCTCAACAGCTTAATTTGAGCCCCTGGATGCAATAAGTGTAGTTGTAGATAGGAGGACAACAAGAAGAAAAGAACAAAAAGCTGGGTATGCTAGTTCAAGTGCACCCAAACCAAAAAGAAGAGAAAATGCTAGGTGAATAGGCCGGGTAGGTAGCTTTGTGGTTGCAGAATCATGGCTTGTGATCCATTTCATATTGTCAAGTGTTATATCTATCATATCACAAGTTGAAGGTGATTTTTCAGTTGGAGGACTTCAAGAAATGCATGTCTAACTTCCCCTTCTTCCTCTTTCCCCAAATCACTCATTAACTTCCCCTAAAAGAGGTCAAGATCTGCTTGATACCTCTTAAATTCATCATTCTCCACATCATTTGCCTTGGTGGAGATCTGCTTCACTCAAGGAATGTTCACACTTCTTCTATCAGTCATTTTCCCCCATTGATAGCCTAAGACTTCATTCTTAGCGCTTTTTCTCATCATTATCATATTAACTACTAACTTTATTATGTAACTCCCTATCTATTTTCCCTTCCCCTACTATAAACTATCTCTATAACTCCCCTATATACTTATCCCCTCCCCTTGGTTGAAAAATAACCATATACATCCTTGGGAATTACTAAGTTTATCTGAAACTCAGCAAGAACCCTCATTGACCTCTCTGACCATCTTCCAAATGCATAAGGACTCATTCTTTTGCATAGTTTCGCTTCACATGTTTGAAAAATCACCCCTTTGACCTTGGTTTGCCTTTAGAAGGCATGAAACCCTCTTTGGCCACTAAACCCCTCTCAAAACCACATCACTTTCCCCCTAAGTGCCTTTGGACTCCTTCCAAGGCATAAGAATACAAAAACCATGCAAAAACCATGAAAAACCTTCAAAAAAGAATAAAATCCTCCCTTTTTTGGCTATCGGACCCCTTTCTATGCCTTAGAATCCATGCCAAACTATAAAGGAACACTTCCGATTTCCCAAAGGGCTTGGCAGTTCACAAAAACATGGGTCCGATATAATAAAGTTTCATTTGGACCCCCTCCGATGCGATATCGCTATCGAGAGGGGGCAATCATATGTTTAAAACATCATATATAACCCCTCCAAATTCATTTGCCTTGCCTTTTCATAAAAAGCGTGCTCCGATGAGATAAAGATCTGTTTGATCCCCCTCCGATGCGATATCGCTATCGGGAGGGGGCAGTGGCATATATAAGCGAAAATGGCTAAGTCTCAAGGCATGGGGCATAGTGCCGATGGGCCGGACCCGAAAACATATAAAGTGGACCGGTAATAGTATATCGGGTCCGCGCAGTTCGGCGATTCCATATGTGCCGCCCTCTGGTCCCTCCGACTGCCGATTCGCCGACGGATCCAGGACCGTTGGATCGGGCCCCAGATCTGACGGCCCAGATCTTGTCGCGCGGCCCCCCACTTCGCATCGCCCCATATACTGCTCCGATTTGGCGGAGCCGATGAGTTATCAAATGCAGTGTTAAGGGTTTTCGGGTCCGCGGACCCATTCCACTGTTAAAACCGCCAATTTGGGTTCCGCCGATGGGTCGAACCCGAAATAAAATAAAGAGGGCATGTATAACTTATCGGGTCCGATGGGTTTCGGCGTTTATATGTGACAACCCCATGACCCCGCCGATAGCGAATTGCCGAGTTAGTCTCAGCTGCCCATTCAAGCCTAGAGATCAACGGACCATATTTAATCGCATCACTCGTATATGGCTCCGACCAGCGGAGCCGAAAAGTAATAAAGTGCAGCATATAGTATATCGGGTCTGCTTACCCATGTTTACCAAATCTGCCGATATGAAAGCTCCGATGGGCCGGACCCGATCTCCATAAAGAAAGAGCCTATAAGCATTTCGGGTCAGCCAGGTTCATCGCTATTCGGAGGTTTTAAGTGTTGGGACCAATGGTCCGCCCCGATGCGATTTAGCGCCAGCCGTTGGATCTACCTTCATGCGATCCAACGGCCAGGATTTAATCTCCGCTACAGTGTTGCTCCCGCCTATGTTTTTCACGAATTTTACATAGAAATTGGTCTTTTCTGTGTAAAAGAAAAGGCGGCATTTGTTCATATTTTCACATATATGCCCGCGTCCGGCTCCCGATAAGGGAATTCATGCATCCCTAAGCTTTCTAAGATCGCTCCAAGGCCCAATTTTGCTTCAGATAGCCAGTTTCGGCCTCGGTACAGTCAGCAGCATACAAATCCTCCTTTTTGCGGCATTTTTTGCAAGGTTTAATGTTATTTTTGATCGGCCAAGCGCTGATTGCACCCAAAGGCCACGGAGGACATTAGCAACAGTTATTTTTGCATTAAAATGCAGAAGGGGGCGATGGGACAATTTAAAGAGTATCAGTCCAGTTTTTCAAAGCAGATGAAAGCAAAGCAAGCCCAGCAAAGTCAACAAAGCATCATTCAGCCATTAAGGCTCACCAACACTTCTTTTGTTGCTTTAAAGCCACCTAAAGGCATAGATGAAGGCTTTCAAGGCAGAACGATTGCAGAGACATTGTTCCCAGTCATATTTTTGGAGCAGCGTTGCTTCCTTAAATGCATAGTTATCACACAGAGGACAGCGCGTGGCTCAAGGAACTCTTTTAGTCTATTTTTGAAGCTGCAGGACCATGCGCAACCCTAAAGAGCCATTTTGATGAGGGTGCTCCCTCATGAACACTTGTTTTAGATATTTTATTGCATTTATTTTCAGCACAACTTAGCATTAGAAGCAGTTATTGCACAGATCTCTTTTTCTGTTTTGATAGATATTTTGAGATATTTTCTCCCTTGACACCTGTTCAAGGGATGTTTGTAAATATTTTCTATTTAAACCACCCTCTGCACTGTTTTAAGGGTTGGTTGGTCGATAACTTCCTCTCTAGACTTGCATTGTATTTTCTAAGAGTCTCTATAATCAAAGATCACTGGAATGTTTGGGAGATGAACTGATTGTTGTGTTTTAATGACTGAAGAGTGACTATGGAATCCTAACACTTCTACATAGCCCAATAAGTGTTTCTTATCTATGTTTACAGTTTTATGTGTTTATTCCATCATTGTTTCACTATCTAAATAGCAGAAGGAAAGAATAGTTCAGAGCTCACTTAGTTGTATTCTGTTCTCAATTTCTGTGATTTATCTATGTTTTCCTCTGAATTAGTCCTAAATTTGAATACTGATTTGCTCATATTTACACTAGTTCCGTCATATATGAATGTTTTTTAGGAATCCTTGATTGCTCCTATATAAATGTTCATTCACCTTCCCTCTGTTAGCATAATGAGAGCTACTTAGTTACCTTTCATTCACTAACTTTCGTTCCATCTTTATTCTAGCTAGATATTGTTTTATGTGTAGCTATCCTGCTCTGTATTCCTCTTGTGACCAAGAAAACGCAACAGCAAGCCTAATCCACGACTCCATGCCCAATGGTTTGAACTTCTCACACTATGCATCCCAACTCTGTTTGAAATAATCCTCCATCCCACCAAAATCAAAACAAAACCCAAGAAAATCATAACTAGCCTAAAATCAACCCAAAACAAAGCTAAATTATATAGAGAGAGCCCTCTTTTATTGCAGGTAGGCTAGGACCTGCAGTCCAAAGATTGGTTTTTGGTTACCTCGGCCGTACCCTTTAAGGAGCTTTAAGGACAACCTGAGTGATAAAATAATGGCGACTCCACTGGGGAAAATCCTCAGTTAATTTCGCAAATCAAGGTGGAAAGCTCCACTGGGAAGGAACCAGACCTTCAAAAGTTTCTTTCTAACCCTTATATTCTTAGAAAAATCCCCAAAAAACAAGCCAGAAGCTGGCTCCCAGGAAGAATTCACGCTATACAAGGTCAAATCCAGACCCAAATCCCACAGCTACCTTTGAAAATCCGAATTTGATCCAAAGAAACCTCAGGAAATTAGAACTAAAGGAGGATTTTGCTGATTCTACTCCTGTGATAGTTCAGCCAAACTGTGGCCCAACCCCTATCAAAGTTCTATTTCGTTCAACCCCTAGTTCCCCTTGTTCTTCATCCACCTCTCAAAGCACTCCTTCCACACCTCCATTCACTACACATACTACCACTACTACTCCTATTATCCCAGTTGTTCTAGCTGTTCCGTTTATCCCTGTTGTTCCATTTATCCCTGCCAACATGGCGAATAGATATGCACCTTTACAGCTGCCTGCAAATCCCGGGGCTATGCCTCAGGATTACCAAACTAAAATCACATATTTTGATGGCACAAGTGCCTGCACAGCCCTTCAGCATACAAAGAAAATGCAGGATTACTTTGAAAGTTATGAGATTGACGATGATAGTGTGAGAATGAAGATTTTTGTCCAAAGTTTGATAGGCGATGTCAGGACTTGGTTTAGAGCACTCCCAGCCAATTCCATAGCAGACCCAGAAGCCTTATACCAGTCATTTATCAACAGATGGGAGAAAAAGAAAGATCCCTTGCACATACTAGCTGAATATGATACAATCAAAAGAGGTCCACAAGAAACAGTCTTGGACTATTGTGCAAGGTTCAATAGCGTTTATAATGCTATCCCACAAAACTTAAGGCCCCCACCTGACCTTGCCTTATATAAAGTTCCTGATGGATTCAACCCAGATATGGCCTACCAGTTAAAAGAAAGAGCCCCTAACAGCCTTGCAGACATGCAAAATGTGGTTGTCACTGTGGAGGCAAATTTAATTGCCAAAAGAAACAGAGCTAGAACTGAGAGAAGAACCACCTTCAAGGAAGAGCCCTCAGCCTTAGATCAAAAGCTAGATGCTATTATCAATGGCATGCACAGGCTGGGAGACAGAGTAGAGAGTGTTGAGAGGAAATCATCATGGGACGGGCAGCAAGCTAACACTGTCAGGAACCCGAATTTCAGGAAAAATCAAAATCCAAACGCTGGTAGGTCTAGCCCAGACCATGATATAAGACCTCCTTTTCAAGAAAACTACGCAGAGGCATCCACTTCTAATGAACCCATAGAAGACACTCACATGAACTTAATGGATTTGAAGGGTGAGCAACAAATTTTTCTAACCCAAGAAGACCAAGATGACCATGAGACAAATCAATTTCAGACTAACTCTGGTGAGTCTTTTGACTTCAAACAAGGTTATGATTCAGCTGTTTATGAAGTCCACAAACAGTATAAGCTGAGGACAAGAACCATAGATGTGCCCGAAAAAGTTAAACCAAAGGAGGGCAAACAACCCAACCAGATTAGAGGCAAGGCTATTATAACAAAAACAACTGATATAACTATCCCAAACCCACACCAAGTGACTGTAGAGGACACACCAGACATGCAACCCTCTAATGATCAACCTTTGCTACCTTCGTCCTCAAAGGAAAATGTAAATAGCACTCCTAAAAACCTTCCCAAAACAGAAATACCGCAAGGTATCACTCACCATAACACTGATAATCAAGAGGAAAACGTAGAAAATACACTTGAAAAGGGGAAATCTGCTATTGCCAACACAAAGACTCCATTGGAGAAACCATTCAACTTAGAAGCAGAAATAAGAAAACTTAAGATTTCCATCCCCTTATCTGAACTTGCAAAGCATGATGTGTATAGGCAACAAATCCAAAGATCACTGCAAATGCCAGAGAATAGAGATGATGTGAATGTTTTAGATGATACACCTAAGTTGCTTTTTGGTCCAGAAGTTGATGGCAAATCAGCACATGGAGCTGTTCTACCCTTTTATGTCAGTCTGCACTGCAATGTTTGACTCAGGTGCCTCACACAATCTTATGCCCAAAGCTGTAATGGAGAAACTAAAACTTGATGTCACAAGACCCTACAAAGACCTATTTACCTTTGACTCAAGTCAGGTCAAGTGTTTAGGCTTAATCAAAGACTTATGTGTCTCCTTAGTCCAATTTCCCAACAAGACAATCCTCATGGATGTGGTGGTTGCTGACATTCCACCAAAGTATGGCATGCTGTTGTCAAGATCATGGGGGGCAAAACTCCAAGGATCTCTCCAATTAGACCTCTCCTATGCCACTATTTCAGTCTTTGGGCAACCAAAGAGACTGTATAGAGAAACACTGATGAAGTATGTGGTAAGTAGTGAGGAAAAGCCCTGGAATTTCCCTATCTATTCAATCCATTCTGATATGGATTCTTTTATTTTGTTTAATGATGAAACAAGTCCTCCAACTAATCAGAGGCCTTTGCCTTTAGAACAAGAAACATGCATCAATCAAGAAGCGGTTGCTCATACCCAGGAAACTGTCAAAACAGTCAGCGCAACCAGCATACAAGAAGAACCACATGAAGCACAAAACCTAGGTCTGCCCAATCCTAAAATGACTGAAACTCTTAATATCAACCACAAGCAAGAAATCACATGGTATTTAGATTTTGATGGTTCTGTTAATAAGCTAGGAGCAGGGGCAGGAATATGGATTCACAATACACATAATAGCCATGCAGAGGGTCATGCTTACAGACTTAACTTCAGATGTACCAACAACATGGCAGAGTATGAAGCTCTCCTTTTAGGCCTTAAACTGCTCAAAGCTCTAGGAGCTGCAAAGGTGTCCATTCTAGGTGACTCTAATTTAATCATACAACAAATGAAGGGCAACTTCCTTACCAATGATAGAAGGCTAAGAGCTTATAGGACTGCTGCCACTGCAATACTTGATACCTTCACTGAATCCAAACTTGCTAAGATTTCTAGAAGCAATAACATGCATGCTCACAGCCTAGCTACTTTTTCTAGCACTTGCAAGCTTCCTTTTGAGTCCAATCACCACTCTACTGCTGAGATAAAGCACAAGCATGTTGTCCCTAACAATGTTAAAGATTGGCAAGTGTTTGAGGATGATGCTCAAATCAACAATTTTCTTACCTTACAGCATGAGTTCTCAGGCCTAAGCATTGATATGGATGCCATGGATGATCCCCTGCAAGCAATAAACCAAATCCAGCAAACTGTAACAATTGAAACAGCTAGAAAATTGCTACAACCAACAATCTTTGATGAAGAAAACATAGAAGAGCTGAAACAGATGCATTTGGAGGAAATAGACAAAACAGAGGCCGAAATCATTGATCTAAAGGACAATTTTCTCCCGGTTGGCCTCACTCCACTAGAAGACATGTTTGATGCAAATGATGTGCCCAAAAAGCCAAAAATGCAGCCTATAAACACTGCCATAGAGGAATATAACATTGGGACAGTAGAAAGGCCAAAAAAGATCAAACTATCTCAATATTTGCCACCCGATCAAAAGCCCAAATATGTTGATTTGTTCAAAGAATTCTAAGATGTATTTGCTTGGAGTTATGAGGACTTGAAGTCCTATGACACCTCAATTATTCAACATACCATTCCCTTAAAGCCAAATCAAAAGCCCTTCAAACAGAAACTAAGGAGAATCAATCCTATGCTTCTCCCTTTAATTGAGAAAGAAGTGAAAATAATGTTTGAAGCAGGTATCATAGCACCCATTAGATTTTCTGAATGGGTATCCAATCTTGTTCCCACAAGAAAGAAAACAGGTGAGATTAGGCTTTGTGTAGATTTGAGAAACTTAAACCAAGTCTCCCTTAAAGACCACTACCCATTGCCCAAAATGGACCACATCCTACAAAGAGTAGTAGGGTCATCTAGAATCTCTTTGCTAGATGGCTTTTCAGGTTTTAATCAGATACTGGTTCACCTAGATGATCAAGACAAGACAGCCTTTACAACACCGTGGGGAACATTTAAATATGTGAAAATGCCTTTCGGCCTAAAGAACGCAAGTGCCACCTTCCAAAGGGCCATGGACATTGCATTTGCCAAGGAAATCCATGATTTCTTGGTTGTCTATCTTGATGATCTTACCCCTTTCTCTAAATCTGATCAAGAGCACCTAAGACATTTGAGACAAGTGTTCCTGACATGTAGGAAATATGGCATTTACTTGAACCCAAAGAAGTCTTTATTTGGCCTTGAAGAAGGCAAATTACTTGGACATATCATTTCAAAAGACGGGATTAGAATTGATCCGGAAAGGATCCAAGCCATATTGCAAATCCCATATCCAAGAAACATAAAAGAGCTGCAAGCATTCCTAGGAAAGATCAATTTCCTAAGGAGATTTATCCCAAATCTAGCTGAGCTGATAAGACTGTTGAGCAACATGTTAAAGAAGGATGCCAAGGTAAAATGGTCTCTTGAAACCAAGCAAGCATTTGAGAGTATCAAAGTTGCCTTAACTCAAGCCCCAGTCCTCACAAGTCCTCAATTTGATAGGGACTTTATCATATTTTCATTTGCATCTGATAATACCATAGCTGCTATCATATTGCAAAAGGATGACCAAGGAAATGAAAAGCCAATTGCTTTTTTCAGCCGAGCGTTAAGAGATGCACCCCTGAAGTACCAAATCATGGAGAAGCAGACCTATGCCCTTGTTAAAGCAATCAAAGACTTCAGAATTTACATTTTATATTCACACGTGATTGCCTATGTCCCAAATGTTGTTGTAAAAGACATATTAACTCAAGAAGGGTTAGAAGGCAAAAGAGGCAAGTGGATTGCTAACATTCTTGAGTATGACATAGAAATAAAACCAACCAAGCTAATAAAGGGACAAGGTTTAGCCAAACTGATGTCCGAAACAAACTTCCAAGCCTTAGACATCAACCAACTGGACAATGAACAGGAGCTGGTGACTCCACAGATCAGTGACACCTTTCTGCAATCCCCATGGTATGCTGATATATGCTTTGTATTGTTAAACCTGTTTGCTCCCCCAGGATTGTCCAGGACCAAGAAGAGATTTTTAAGAATGAAGGCTTTGAAATTTTGTGTCTTAGATGGTGCTTTATTTTGGAAGAATCATGAAGGCATATTGCTTAATTGTTTGACCATGAATGAAACTAATAATGTCATGAAAGAATTCCATGCAGGGGACTGTGGAGGACATCTATATTGGAAGTCCACTGCTGATAAAATTTTAAGGGCTGGTTTCTATTGGCCCTCTTTGTTTGCAGATGTAAAGAAGTTTGCTATCTCATGTCACAAATGCCAAATCTTTGAGGGCAAAAGAAAGCTGTTGCCCTTGCCTCTTAAGCCCATCTCAACCGAAAAACCTTTTCAACAATGGGGTCTTGACTTCATTGGAGAAATCCATCCCTCTTCCTCAGGCCAGCATAAGTGGATTCTAACTGCCACCGACTATTTCACCAAGTGGATTGAAGCCATTCCATGTAGGCAGGCCAATGACACCACCATTATCCAATTCCTTGAGTGCAATATCCTGTCTAGATTTGGCTGCCCTGAGAAGATCATCACTGACAATGCCGCTGCTTTCAAATCCAAAAAGATGATCAATTTTTTCCATAAATTCCATATCACTTTAGGCCATTCCACAGCCTATTACCCTCAAGGTAATGGCTTAGCCGAGTCATCTAACAAGAGCCTGATCAGTATTATCAAGAAGATCTTAGAAGAAAACAAGAAGAACTGGCATAGAAAGCTCACAAATGCCCTATGGGCAGACAGATTGTCAACCAAGAAATCCATTGGGATGAGCCCTTATGAGCTAGTATATGGCATGGAGGCCAGATTTCCTTCATCACTGGGCATTCCTGTTATCAAGCTGTTGCAAGAGATTCAAGCTGAGCCAAATGATATACAAAGGAGGACAAACCAAACAGTTCATTTGCAGCAGACAAGAGAGCAAGTCTATGACAGAGCTCGAATTATGCAAGAGAAGCTCAATAGGATGTTTGATAAGAGGACTAAGGCTGAGAATTTCTGTGTTGGCAACAAAGTTGTAAGGTGGGACTCACGAAGAGAAGACAAGGGAAAACATGCAAAATTGGATTTCCTTTGGAGAGGGCCATTTGTTATTTTTGTTGTTCAGGGAAATAACACATATTTCCTCAAATCTGTAGAGGGCAGCACTGCTGAAGAAGGCCCTGTAAATGGTCGTATGCTGAAGCATTATCATGATCCCTTTTGTTGAACATAACGCAGCTTTGTATATATCTCTTTGTACATTGATATTTGTATATATCAGAACTTTTGTTTTTATTTTGTATAAATAGTCTGATTGTTAGAGGAGCAGCAACAAAGTTTGTGAAGACACAGCCGATGCAAGTCCTCTATTTTTAAGCTCTGTCTCTGCAGTAATCTCAGCAAAACAGCAAGAGCAGCGTTGTCATGTCATAGTGATTTATGTTAAAGAGAAACTGTTTGCAGCTTGTAGTCTTCAAGTCAACAGTATCAAAAAGAAAAGGAGGATTTTCAATTTACTTCAGCACCCTTTCAAAGACAAGAAAAGAAGAGCTCCAGTTTTATTCCTTTTTTTGTGTTTATTTCACAAGGCAGCGCTCAAGCAAAAGTGTATGCAATATCAAGCACGCAGAAGAAAGCAGGCGATGCTTTATTTTTCACAGTGTTTCAGTTAAGAAGGAGTGCTGCATTCAGAAGTTAAAGTTCTAGTCATTCAACAGTTGGCACAGAAGAAACTTTCAAACAACAGCAACTACAGAGGATCAAGGCATTCTGACCTGCTGTTCTTGGCTTGTCACAAGGAAAATCCATCCCCAAGTGGAGCCACTATTAGCCTTCTGCTACAGCAGGTAAATCATCTTTCATGATCAACATTTTTACATGCCAAATATGTCATACTTTGCTTGCTGCAATGCTCCATATTTGCTACAGATGGCCAGAGAAGTATCTATGAGAGTGTGCTAGTCTAAATGCCACTACTGTGTATCATTTTTGATGATTTGATCCATTTTGATGAGTTTTCAGCTAAGGGAGGTCCAAACAGCTTAATCTTGGTCTCCCTAGGTTTCAATTTCCTGTTGTAGAATATAGAGAATGAATATCTGTCCAAACAGCTTAATCTTGGCAGATTTGTAGATAGGTAGAGAAACAAGGGTTCTCAACAGCTTAATCTGAGCCCCTGGATGCAATGAGTGTAGTTGTAGATAGGAGGACAGCAAGAAGAAAAGAACAAAAAGTTGGGTATGCTAGTTCAAGTGCACCCAAACCAAACAGAAGAGAAAATGCTAGGTGAATAGGCCGGGTAGGTAGCTTTGTGGTTGCAAAATCATGGCTTGTGATCCATTTCATATTGTCAAGTGTCATATCTATCATATCACAAGTTGAAGGTGATTTTTCAATTGGAGGACTTCAAGAAATGCATGTCTAACTTCCCCTTCTTCCTCTTTCCCCAAATCACTCATTAACTTCCCCTAAAAGAGGTCAAGATCTGCTTGATACCTCTTAAATTCATCATTCTCCACATCATTTGCCTTGGTGGAGATCTGCTTCACTCAAGGAATGTTCACACTTCTTCTATCAGTCATTTTCCCCCATTGATAGCCTAAGACTTCATTCTTAGCACTTTTTCTCATCATTATCATATTAACTACTAACTTTATTATGTAACTCCCTATCTCTTTTCCCTTCCCCTACTATAAGCTATCTCTATAACTCCCCTATATACTTATCCCCTCCCCTTGGTTGAAAAATAACCATATACATCCTTGGGAATTGCTAAGTTTATTTGAAACTCAGCAAGAACCCTCATTGACCTCTCTGACCATCTTCCAAATGCATAAGGACTCATTCCTTTGCATAGTTTCCCTTCACATGTTTGAAAAATCACCCCTTTGACCTTGGTTTGCCTTTAGAAGGCATGAAACCCTCTTTGGCCACTAAACCCCTCTCAAAACCACATCACTTTCCCCCTAAGTGCCTTTGGACTCCTTCCAAGGCATAAGACTACAAAAACCATGCAAAAACCATGAAAAACCTTCAAAAAGGAATAAAATCCTCCCTTTTTTGGCTATCGGACCCCTTCCGATGCCTTAGAATCCATGCCAAACTATAAAGGAACACTTCCGATTTCCCAAAGGGCTTGGCAGTTCATAAAAACATGGGTCCGATATAATAAAGTTTCATTTGGACCCCCTCCGATGCGATATCGCTCTCGGGAGGGGGCAATCATATGTTTAAAACATCATATATAACCCCTCCAAATTCATTTGCCTTGCCTTTTCATAAAAAGCGTGCTCCGATGAGATAAAGATCTATTTGATCCCCCTCCGTTGCGATATCGCTATCGGGAGGGGGCAGTGGCATATATAAGCGAAAATGGCTATGTCTCAAGGCATGGGGCATAGTGCCGATGGGCCGGACCCGAAAACATATAAAGTGGACCGGTAATAGTATATCGGGTCCGCGCAGTTTGGCGATTCCATATGTGCCGCCCTCTGGTCCCTCCGACTGCCGATTCGCCAACGGATCTAGGACCGTTGGATCGGGCCCCAGATCTGACGGCCCAGATCTTGTCGCGCGGCCCCCCACTTCGCATCGCCCCATATACTGCTCCGATTTGGCAGAGCCGATGAGTTATCAAATGTAGTGTTAAGGGTTTTCGGGTCCGCGGACCCATTCCACTGTTAAAACCGCCGATTTGGGTTCTGCCAATGGGTCGGACCCAAAATAAAATAAAGAGGGCCTGTATAACTTATCGGGTCCGATGGGTTTCGGTGTTTCTATGTGACAACCCCATGACCCCGCCGATAGCGAATTGCCGAGTTAATCTCAGCCGCCCATTCAGGCCCAGAGATCAACAGCCCATATTTAATCGCATAACTCCTATATGGCTCCGACCAGCAGAGCTGAAAAGTAATAAAGTGCAGCATATAGTATATCGGGTCCACTTACCCATGTTTACCAAATCCGCCGATATGAAAGCTCCGATGGGCCGGACCTGATCTCCATAAAGAAAGAGCCTATAAGCATTTCGGGTCCGCCAGGTTCATCGCTATTCGGAGGTTTTATGTGTTGGGACCAATGGTCTGCCCCAATGTGATTTAGCGCCAGCCGTTGGATCTACCTTTGCGCGATCCAACGGCCAGGATTTAATCTCCACTACAGTGCCGCTCCCGCCTATGTTTTTCACGAATTTTACATAGAAATTGGTCTTTTTCTGTGTAAAAGAAAAGGCGACATTTGTTCATATTTTCACATATATGCCCGCGCCCGGCTCCCGATAAGGGAATTCATGCATCCCTAAGCTTTCTGAGATCGCTCCAAGGCCCAGTTTTGCTTCAGATAGCCAGTTTCGGCCTCGGTACAGTCAGCAGCATACAAATCCTCCTTTTTGCGGCATTTTTTGCAAGGTTTAATGCTATTTTTGATCGGCCAAGCGCCGATTGCACCCAAAGGCCACGGAGGACATTAGCAGCAGTTATTTTTGCATTAAAAGGCAGAAGGGGGCGATGGGACAGTTTAAAGAGTATCAGTCCAGTTTTTCAAAGCAGATGAAAGCAAAGCAAGCCCAGCAAAGTCAACAAATCATCATTAAGCCATTAAGGCTCACCAACACTTTTTTTGTTGCTTTAAAGCCACCTAAAGGCATAGATGAAGGCTTTTAAGGCAGAACGATTGCAGAGAAATTGTTCCCAGTCATATTTTTGGAGCAGCGCTGCTTCCTTAAATGCATAGTTATCACACAGAGGACAACGCGTGGCTCAAGGAACTCTTTTAGTCTATTTCTGAAGCTGCAGGACCATGTGCAGCCCTAAAGAACCATTTTGATGAGGTTGCTCCCTCATGAACACCTGTTTTAGATATTTTATTGCATTTATTTTCAGCACAAGTTAGCATTAGAAGCAGTTATTGCACAGATCTCTTTTTCTGTTTTGATAGATATTTTGAGATATTTTCTCCCTTGACACCTGTTCAAGGGATGTTTGTAAATATTTTCTATTTAAACCACCCTCTGCACTGTTTTAAGGGTTGGTTGGTAGATAACTTCCTCTCTAGACTTGCATTGTATTTTCCAAGAGTCTCTATAATCAAAGATCGCTGGAATGTTTAGGAGATGAACTGATTGTTGTGTTTTAATGACTGAAGAGTGACTATGGAATCCTAACGCTTCTACATAGCCCAATAAGTGTTTCTTATCTCTGTTTACAGTTTATATGTGTTTATGCCATCATTGTTTCACTATCTAAATATCAGAAAGAAAGAATAGTTCAAAGCCCACTTAGTTGTATTCTGTTCTCAATTTCTGTGATTTATCTATGTTTTCCTCTGAATTAGTCCTAAATATGAATACTGATTTTCTCATATTTACACTAGTTCCCTCATATATGAATGTTGTTTAGGAATCCTTGATTTCTCCTATATAAATGTTCATTCACCTTCCCTCTGTTAGCATAATGAGAGCTACTTAGTTACCTTTCATTCACTGGCTTTCGTTCCATCTTTATTCTAGCTAGATATTGTTTTATGTGTAGCTATCCTGCTCTGTATTCCTCTTGTGACCAAGAAAACGCAACAGCAAGCCTAATCCACGACTCCATGCCCAATGGTTTGAACTTCTCACACTATGCATCCCAAATCTATTTGAAAGAATCCTCCATCCCACCAAAATCAAAACAAAACCCAAGAAAATCATAACTAGCCTAAAATCAACCCAAAACAAAGCTAAATTATATAGAGAGAGCCCTCTCTGATTGCAGGTAGGCTAGGACCTGCAGTCCAAAGATTGGTTTGTGGTTACCTCAGCCGTACCCTTTAAGGAGATTTAAGGACAACCTGAGTGATAACAGGTCTAGATTATCCCTGCATTGTGTTTATTTATGGAAGGTGGATGCAGAATTGGTGATATATCACAATTATAATCTCAACCTGAATTCTAGTGATTGGATTGTTGTTACATTGAAAATACCGAGCAAACACTTTAATATCCTAATCAAGCTCTGCCAATAGTAATGGCACTGATTTTTGTATACGGGGATTAAGTTGGCACTACTGTGAGTGTCCATTATCGGATGCCTGCAAAGTATAGCATGTAGATGATTTTTTATAATGCGTAGGAAATTTGAACATTGTGATATTTATAGTTATGAGTTCTCTACCTACTAGCACCTTGGTCATTCTCCTTTTAATGGCATCAAAGGATCGTAAATTGATTAATATGGCCCTTCCAGAGTTGCGATGTTATTTCACCAAATCCCAAATTGAAGAGTGTAGCCCTTACTCTCGATGGAATCAACTCAGCCAAGGAGGATCGTAGGAAATTTCAAAGGCACATTGTGATATTTATAGTTATGAGTTCTCTACCTACTAGCACCTAGGTCATTCTCCTTTTAATGGCATCAAAGGATTACAAATTGATTAATATGGCCCTTCCATAATTGCGATGTTATTTCACCAAATCCCAAATTGAAGAGTGTAGCCCTTACTCTCGATGGAATCAACTCAGCCAAGGAGGATCGTAGGAAATTTCAAAGGCACATTGTGATATTTATAGTTATGAGTTCTCTACCTACTAGCACCTTGTTATAGACTATTTTGTGCCTTGCAGCATTAGGCATGAATTGTCAATAATCCAAGGGATCCAAAGTCCCTAAACATGATGTTCCTACCCCTAGAGGAACAAGGTCAGCAAACCAACAGCTCTCAGATCAGTTCTCCACCTGAAAACACTCAAAAACAAGCAATCCTGAAATCAAAGCAGGTGCTCCACTAGGCTTCTGCGCTGAAACTCAACTCCTCCATGGTGTACCTGCGTTGCAAAGCAGGTAGAACAAAGGCCACCTGCGCTGAGCGAGATGGGACAAGTGGCACACTGAGTCATTGCTCTGGAATCTTCCAAAAATGACACTTGGATCAGGGATTTCACCTTGTGATGAGTCAGAGGCTCTGTTTCTCCAAGTGGAAGCAAGGTTCTCCAAGTGGACTCAAGAACTGAAGATCAACTGAAGAGAGAGAGGACACAAGGCAGCTACACATCAGTTGCAAGTTGACTCATCCTTTCTCAATTCATCTATATATTGAGCTCTCTCCTATGAGCTCAGGAGGCTGGAATTTTGTGCAAAGTAATGATATGCTGTTGGTTTCACTATAGAGCTATTGGGTGATTGCTTGAAGGAGGTGAAGAGGAGAAATTCTTTCTGCTGGGAGGTGTTGCTGGATTGGGGCCTTCAATGGTTGTAACACTCTCAGAACTTTACTTCTTCCATTAATAAAAGCTATTGAGGTTCTTCTATATGCATTTGTTTCAATGATGTATTGTGATAATGGTATATTTGATTTATGCTAATCCTTGAATCAGTTATGATTGCATGCTTCTTGTAGTTTCCTTCTTTGTTATTTTGTAGGATCTCCTTGTAGCTGGGCCAGCAAAAGAGCAAGGAGCTGGGAGCAAGCAAGCAAAGAGAAGAGTTTGGATTCGACATTAAGCGCAAGACAACGGTTAGTGCATTTCTTCATTCTCTCTTGCTTTCATAAAGAAGTAAACCTTAAGTAGTTTTCTTTACAGTTGTTGCTGAGGTACTATCACCCTTAGAGTGGGATAGGGTCATCCGAATCGGATACTTTTCCCTACAACAAACTGGCGACTCCACTGGGGAGCGTATCTGTTTGATTGTTTGTAGTATTTTGCTATTCATTTCCTGAACAAAAGAGTACCAAATCGAAAAGCTTTTGACTATATCAAAAGCGAAGTAGAGGGCAGCTACTCTAGCTCATTTCTGAGCATGTTCATGATTTGAAGAGCTGATCTACAAGGATCCTTGTAAGCTCTTAGTGATAGCTTTTCATCTTCCTTGTCATCCCTTAGTGTGTGCTTGACTGATTGCTTCTGATTTGAGCAAAAACTGTGCATTTTTGAGAAAATTGTGACCCGGAAACTGTGAAAACGAAACTTTCGTTTTCCAAAGCAGGTAGTACACAGGCTACCTGCTTTGCAACGCAGGTCCCGAAGGGGCTACCTGCGCTGAGAGCCAGACTGGCTGTGCAGCACCTGCGTTGGCCCAAATTTGCCTTGTGCATTTGGGGTTTCCTCCCTTTTTCTTGCCTATTTTCACTATAGATTTTGCAGCCAGTTACCAGTCTTGTACCTGTTCTGAAACCAACCTTACTTGCCATCATTCCGCCTCTGTTATATAATGAAATTGTACTTGTTCTTTTGTATTTCTTACATCATTTACAATTTCCCATAACGAAAGTAAACTAGTCTTGCTTTGGCCTCTTAGATCTGAACCTGTGTTAGGCATTTTGCTGGTCTAAAGAGTTAGCTTGTTTGCTGTCCATAGCTGATTAGTATTTTTACTTTCGTCATTATGGTTTGATTTCATGTATTTCCAGTGATTAAACAAGTAAATCTTAAGGTGTCTTTTGATTTTGGACTAGCTTGTTTACTTTCGCTTTAAATCGAAATCAAAGTGATATAACAACTTTCTTTTTGTAATACATCAACATTAAGAAAGGGAAAAGAAAATACATGCATTGTGCATTTTGCATTTGACTGTTTGCATGCTGATTTAGGAAATTTTGCATTAGTGTGTGCTCTATGATCTGTGTGAAAAGATTTGCCTTTCTTCTCCTCAGTAGTTAAGATTTTCAAAGTTGAAAGATTGAAAAGTTTGCTTCTCATCTTAGACTGCATTCAGGAATTTGTTACATACATCTCGTGGTGATCCTTAAAGGCAAACTGCTAAGCAAGATCAACATTAAAATAAATTCAATTTACATAACAACGCTTTGAAACATAACGCAAACACATAGAGGTCTAGGTAGAGACGTGTTCCGGCGTCGTTAAACGTAGTGACTGTCGATCTCTATGAAGGTGGGTGATTCCTCCTGAGAGTCGGTGGCACTAATACGGACTTGTGCTCCCACGTACCGTCGCGTATATATTGGGAGACCCCTATAGGAACAAAGCCTTTATCCATAGGAAGCCGTGTCGGCCGCCCTACTGATCGCGATGCAGTGAACACAGCATTCACGAAGATCGACCACCCGTACCGTAAAACGTATTCTGTGGTTTTGCGAAAAGTTTGGCACACCCTCTGCCTAGAACTCCAGAGTAGTTTCTTTTGGCCTTTTTCAAACTCTATAACTGAAAAAGTCCATCCAAGCATTTGTCACTTCGGGCTCGTTAAAACATCGAAGGAGACTAGAGTCATCTTTAGCTTTTTCTCGACTCTTAAAACATGAAAAAGCAAAGTTGTGTCTAAAGCGTCGTTAATAAAATTTATTTTAATCGGAACATAATCACCTGTTATTCCCACGTTGATCTTTCAGTTGAAAAGTATGGAGCCCACCAACCAAGGAGGTCACCTTGGTGGAAGTCCCAATCCCTTCTCCTCTTGGGGAGATGTTGGTGCGCCTCATATGGCCACATTGTCACTTCCAGGATTGACAATTGGCCTACCTGTATGGCTCTTTTCAACTAATGTAGTTCAAATCGCCACTAATCCTGAGCAGTTGAATCAACAGTCAGACCAGTCTCGAGCTACCCACCAGCCTTCCACCTCTTACAATTCTTCCTCTGATCCTTCATCTTCGCAGGGTAGAGCCGGCAAAAGTCAGCCTCCCATGGAGAAGTAGGAAAAGAAGAAGAGAGAAAAGAAGCAGAAGGGGCCTATGGCGAAGGCGACTGCGGGCAAGCAAAAGACATCTGACAAAAATCCACACACTGCACCGACCGGGCCTAAATCGCCATGTGTCATTTGCAAAGGGACCCACTTCCATCGTGATTGTCCTTGTATTCCCCGGATACTAAGGGACTGGTCCCCCAGGTTGCACAATCCGGTAGCATCAACCTCTGGTAGTCATGTTGATTGCAGTCCATCAACTAGCGACAGTGAAGGACGAAAAGGGAGACCAAGATCACCCTATATGTTGTGTGAAGGCGATCACGCCATCCACTGATGTCCATTCTTAGATGAGGCGAAAAGAGTTTTGGAAGATCGTCCGGTATCACCGTTATGACTTCCTCCTGGATACCAAAAACTCGTGCCTAATCCCTCGATAGTTGAAAATCCAGCTGGCCCGCTCAAGTGGTCAGCCGAAGTGTCCGTCATTGAGAATGAACCTACTGAATCCAGACCAGACGAAAGTCTAAAGGTCGAAACGGCAGTTGACCCGGTTCTTCCTTCAGAGGTTTCATCCTCAAATGACACCGTCGTTGAAGATTCATCTTCGAATGACACCCGCACTGAAGAGAATAAGGATGACACCATCCAGATTCTTTTCATCAACACAGACTCTGATGAGCATCAGGGCAACGCGCCCATTCCTTTATCGCAGGAAGGAACATCGTCAGGGTCGTATCCGGCCGTGTATTCGGTCCCACCACCAAGAAACCTGGTTGTGTCCTTTGATTGGAATCAACTAGGCAGACCCCGGTTACTAGCCAGTATACCATTCAGAATCATTGTCCAAATCTATAGAATGGTGATGGCTGGAACTATCATTGATGAAGGGGCTTCTGTGAGTATCCTTTCCTCTATTGCTTGGAAAGCACTGGGTTCCCCGGCGCTTTTACCTGAGATGAGAAATCTATCAGGTTTTGATAAAGGAACCAGTCGCCCGTTAGGGATTCTCCCCAATGTTCCCGTTACATTGAAGGGGAAGACAGTTCATATGAACGTCATGGTCATCCAAGGACCCTTGGTGTATAACTTACTCCTTGGACGAGACTATATATATTGCATGGAGGCAATAGTGTCCTCACTCTTTAGAGTTATGTGTTTTCCGCACGAAGGAAGAATGGTCAAGCTCGTAGACCAACTTTCATTTCCAGGATCACGCATCGCAAATAGTCAAATACCATCCCTTAACGGTTTATTCACTCAAGGAATGCCTCCACCCCCGGTTATACTTCCCGATGAATGCGAGTGATTCGGAAAGATGTAACTGGGACCCAGGGGGCATGCACCCTGGCCTGCCTTGGGCAGAGGAAACCTTGGGTATAAAGTTGATTTCCGCAGAAGAATATGACTAGTCCGTACCCCGTCTGAAGGAAGGAAGAGAGGGTTGTTCTAGAATAAGATTCTTTTGTCAAAGTTATGTGAGTGAGATAATCAGCGTCTCGCTCCCCTTGTCTAGATAAGTAGGCTCTCCTGAGGAAGGAGATCCATTTGTGGCAGCAAGTAGCCACCATCTTTGAAGGCAAGCCTCACCCATTAAAACATATGTTTTGAAGGATAAGTAGGGGCAGCCTCCAAAGAAAGAGATGAAATTGTTGCAACAAGTAGTCACCATCCTTAGCAACCTAATGATAGACATCGTCGAAAAGAGAGTTCAGTTTGCGGCAGCAAATAAAACCATTTTTCGGATAATAAGAAAGAGGCAGCGCCTCGAAATTATACTTTATACCTGGGGGCATGCAAACCTTTTGGAATGCAAGCACGGGACGACTATTTATTTTTTAAATTTTTAGGTCCTCCCTTTAAACCTGTAGGTCTAACCCGTTAAACTCGTAGGATTAGCCGTTTCCAGCTTGCATAAAGAAAGGATGTGGGGCAAAAGTCAATACTTGCCAAATAGGAGCATAGCTTCGTGAGATAAAGCTCCTTAAAAAAAAAAAAAATAGCTATCTCACCTGAGGCGTTTCTTGTATTATGACTGGTATAATCGAGCAGTTTTAGCACACAGTTCATGCTCGTTAAAAAATAAACGTAAGATCCGAGCAGTTTTAGCACATAGTTCATGCTCGTTAAAAAATAAACATAAGTTGTGAGCAATCTTCCCCTAGAGTTCAAGCTCACCTAGAAAAAATGAACCGGTAAATAACCTTGGTAAATGTAACCTTTGACAGCCATATTAAAGCCCTTGGTCGTGTTTATATGCCATCACCTCCATCCGTTCATTTGGCCAATCGTTCATCTCCATATGTTTATTTACCCATTTTGAGGAACAGCTGCGAAGAGTGATTTCACTAAGCCATCCTTGTGACACTGCCGTGATTGGAATATTCCAACCTGTACCTGGAATCTGCTGCTGCCCTGTTCATCACTCGTTCCTCAAAAGACGAGTCTTCTTTGAGCTCTTTTCACTGACTCGTAAAATATGAAAGGTTTGCCGAGTTTTGGCCTTCCAGCTCGTTAAAGCGACCGGAAAGCTATCCCTCCTCTAGATTTCAATCTTTTTGGACCTGAGGGATTATTGCACAAAAAGATCGAGCGCTTGTTTTGTTCGGCTCGTTAAAGCAATCGAAAATTCATCCCTTCTGTATTGTTTTATACTTTTTCGGACTTAAGGGATTAGATGACGAAAAAGGAATTCAGGAGTTGACTTTATGTACCTTTTCAGACTCTCTAAAAATGAAAAGGACCGAGTTATCCTTGTCGTTAGACTCGTTAAATTCATTAAATAGCGACAAACTTGTCTTTAGACGAGAACGAGTTTCCCTATCGCTAGGCTCGTTAAAACATAGCGATGGGCTTGCCCGAAGGGCAGGTTATAGAACAAGCATATGTTATCCTCCTCAAGCTTGACAAAAATAAAGAGGTACTGGTCAACAATGACTGGGGAAAAATTGGGAGAACCTCACAGCTTTAATGGTAGCAAGTCGTTCTTGAACATGACACTTTGTCCTCCGTATCACATCGGGTTGGGTTGTTTCATTCACCGGTCTCATCACCATGGTCCTCGCCACACCATCCACATTTGGGGTAATGCTACCAATCCATCACATCAGTGTCGTTATATGTTCAAGAGATGTTGTTCTGCAAAGAGTCAACCGTGTCCCATCCACTGCCATACATTGTCCTTCATCCATTTCATGACCGCCACCCTGAATCATACATCACAGTTTGTTTTCACCTCCTCACAAACACTAGCTCCGTTCCGTGTCATTGATGTGGGATTCATTAAGGCCCTCCTTTGACGGATCGCTCCTTGTCGACATCAGCTCATTATCCAAGGAGTTGATCTAGGAACAACCCCTTCAGTACTTTGAAGCTTGCATACCTCAATGGCAAGTTTCTCACTTCCGGCGACAGGTATACATCAATGACCTTCGACCAGAAGATTTTGCATGGTGGTCGACGCCAAGTCCTTTATTCCCACCATGTGAATTGTACTGCCGTACCTTGAGGTTCATCATCCTTATCGGTGATTCCTCTCGCGCTTGTTAACGGTTTACATCATTGACCGGTAATCAAGCGAGGTCTTTCCATGTTCGACTTCAAGAAATTCTCACATGGATCGACTTGTACATCGAGTGAAGATTGGAAGAGATTGAAGACCCCGGATCTAGTTTCATCCATCCGGGCTGCGATATATATTCAGGATATAAAGACATTTGATGTGTACATCATTGCAGCAGATGATCATCCTTCTCAAAGGATGATAATTTCAGCAGAGAATTATCAGTCTACCATCAGACGATCGTCTGTTCTATGTACCAAAATGAATTTATAAAGCTGAGCATGGGAATGCCCGCCTCAGCTAGATCATGAAAAAGTATGAAAAATAATGTATTGTATTGTATCTTATTACAGGACACTTCTCAGCAGATTGAATGAACTTCGGATCCTCCTAATAAAGCATTTCACCCGATAAACGACCTCATACTTTAGGGGGCATCTGTTATAGACAATTTTGTGCCTTGCAGCATCAGGCATGAATTGTCAATAATCTAAGGGATCCAAAGTCCCTAAACATGATGTTCATACCCCTAGAGGAACAAGGTCAGCAAACCAACAGCTCTCAGATCAGTTCTCCACCTGAAAACACTCAAAAACAAGCAATCCTGAAATCAAAGCAGGTGCTCCACTAGGCTTCTGCGCTGAAACTCAACTCCTCCATGGTGTACCTGCGTTGCAAAGCAGGTAGAACAAAGGCCACCTGCGCTGAGCGAGATGGGACAAGTGGCACACTGAGTCATTGCTCTGGAATCTTCCAAAAATGACACTTGGATCAGGGATTTCGCCTTGTGATGAGTCAGAGGCTCTGTTTCTCCAAGTGGAAGCAAGGTTCTCCAAGTGGACTCAAGAACTGAAGATCAACTGAAGAGAGAGAGGACACAAGGCAGCTACACATCAGTTGCAAGCTGACTCATCCTTTCTCAATTCATCTATATATTGAGCTCTCTCCTATGAGCTCAGGAGGCTGGAATTTTGTGCAAAGTAATGATATGCTGTTGATTTCACTATAGAGCTATTGGGTGATTGCTTGAAGGAGGTGAAGAGGAGAAATTCTTTCTGCTGGTAGGTGTTGCTGGATTGGGGCCTTCAATGGTTGTAACACTCTCAGAACTTTACTTCTTCCATTAATAAAAGCTATTGAGGTTCTTCTATATGCATTTATTTCAATGATGTATTGTGATAATGGTATATTTGATTTATGCTAATCCTTGAATCAGTTATGATTGCATGCTTCTTGTAGTTTCCTTCTTTGTTATTTTGTAGGATCTCCTTGTAGCTGGGCGAGAAAAAGAGCAAGGAGCTGGGAGCAAGCAAGCAAAGAGAAGAGTTTGGATTCGACATTAAGTGCAAGACAACGGTTAGTGCATTTCTTCATTCTCTCTTGCTTTCATAAAGAAGTAAACCTTAAGTAGTTTTCTTTACAGTTGTTGCTGAGGTACTATCACCCTTAGAGTGGGATAGGGTCATCCGAATTGGATACTTTTCCCTACAACACACCTGGGTCATTTTCCTTTTAATGGCATCAAAGGATCGCATATTGATTAATATGGCCCTTCCATAATTGCGATGTTATTTCACCAAATCCCAAATTGAAGAGTGTAGCCCTTACTCTCGATGGAATCAACTCAGCCAAATCGGATCGCTACAGGAAATCATACTGCTCTTTTATAAACCATGTGGGCATGATTACAACTGTCATTAACCATCACAGAAATCAAACCGGGGACGAGGAGGTTTCTCTAACTTCTTGTAGTTGACTGGCTTAAAGGAGAGTAGTTACTGCTTTTGTAGTTATGAGGTCGTTGTTTCATTGTTTTTTAGTCTACTTGTAAGAGGTGCAGAATTAATCAACATAATAATATAATTAAATTAGTGGTTCTCTTCGTTCTTTCACTAATTTAATTGCGTGAATCTATTATATACTGATGGATTTTTTTGTGCTTCGGGCTTCAAGAGCATCACTTAAAGGTTATGTTATGAAATCCTAGTATGTAGAAAGGTCAGTTGCATAATTGGCTGCTGAATATGCCTAGTAATCACACAACTCACCTGTACAACTATCAAAAGTGTAGTTCGTTGCATTTTGATAGATGGGAGTTGTCCATATGGTGGTCTAATATCGAGATTTTCCTTCAGACGCATCGAGAAGCATCAATTATACAAAGTTCCTCAATGATGGTCAAAGGTGGTTATGTCTTAAATGAGTTGAATGGGAAGCTCGAAGATTATGATGGTGAAAAGAACATTTTCCATGAGACTTAGCGTGGCAATAAGTAACGTTGAAAACCAGTCAACTCATATGTGAATTGTAATTTTTTAGTTTTGTGTTAATCTTTGTAATGATGTAATGTAAGCATTAAAGTGGGGACTTGGAAATAATGCTTACAATAGTATATATGTAGGATTAGTTTGGTGGTTGTTGGAGTTTTGATGAGATATTTTTTCAACAATATCCTCCTTGTTTGGAATCTATTGAATCTCATGAGCACTATTTATGTGACTTGTAATTTTTTTTGAAGGTAATATACGAATAGTTTTGTGTGCATCATGATTGCTCTTTTGATTTTCCATTATTTTTAACCCATAAACTCAAATATTAGTAGCTCCATTATGCTAGTCTTATAGCCAATGAATAATGTCCCATAATATCTTAATATATTAATACTAAATTGTTAGGGTTGTTCTAGTGAACTTGACTTGGTCAAGTTCTTGGTGGTTTTTTAGCTCCAGGTATATGGGCACCCATGGTTTTTCCCATGGTATTTGTGTTTTATGTAACATATTTAAAGGCCAAAAATATCCATGATTATTGGTCTTGTTGGCTAGTGGGATCAAGAAACCGTGCTTCTAGATACCACCACTTTTCTTGGTGCTCTATAATCGTCACATATGATAATAGACACTAAGGTATGAATATGACAGCCAAAGGAGAATGAGATTAACACGTTGTAGGGTATGTATGCAATCATTGGAATATGATAAGTGACTCATGGATATGATTCCAGGACTCTAGAGGGCCTCCTTACTCAATCCCACTAGCTGGAAAATTCTTACTTAGTCAACACCGGGAGTCTAGAGGTGCCCAACCTCAACCCCAGGTGCTCAAATAGAGATTTGCCCCCTTCCAAGGAGTCCAAAATCTATTGTGCCATCTTGGCATTAACCATTGGTCTTCATTCTGATCATCCTCAACTTTTGCTTTAGGATGGTGTCTACTCAAGCTGTTACACGGCCCGATAATTTGTTATCTCAATCCAGAGCCTCCAGGGGATCCAAACTGTTATAGGGCTCTAGATATTCTATCGCAACCCATATCCTCCAACGACACAAGCTATTATAGGGCTCCAGAGACCTTTGTCTCAACCCACAACTGTAACAACGTCCTTGCACATCCACCCATGTAACCGTGTGAACCAAGGTAAACATGAGACGAGAGGTTAGTATGATCATATTCGACCTCCTATATGACCTCAAGGAAATGGAATCGACAGAACATCACACCAGTCATCCAACATCATCAACAAAACCCTTAGGAGACAAGTCAACCACTAAGACATCCTGTCCCTGGGTCCCACTGTTTTTCTAGAACTCTTGGGCCATAGTCTTTCTCATGCTATGGGTAAGGGAGTGACCAGAACCCAAATTCGCTCTCATAGGCCTACCTGCCAGTGACCGTGGACCAGAATTTCTAGTTCTATGCTAGCGACCCCATGATTTAAGCCACTTTTTCATGCCCAAATCCCAGGCCAATGCCCAGAATGGAATGATACCTTAGAATCAGGAGATGTATAGGTAAACAATCATGCAAAAACAATAAGTTGATCAAGAACTTAACCAAACCCCTACTAGCCATGACAAGCATTTCATTAAACATATCGCGAACATGTAACCTACAAGTGTAAACAACAGAATTAAGTGTAGGGATCTCATACTTATATGAGAATTGATATGAACCATTGTCCTCTCATGCCATTTTTTGCATTTTCATCTAGTAGGTCATAAACATATTATCCATTCATGTACACATAAAAACATGCTGAGAAACATACATAGTTGTTGTAACAAAATGTGGATATAACCAACATAATAGGAATAGAAATACCATAAACATATCAACCATCAAAATCCATAGATACATGAGTACATTTTCGCATGAAAATCAAGGGAATGAATTTCTGATTAATGAATGCAATAAACCAACCGTAGATGGGACTACCATGTTCGACCTGACCATAGAATGGCTAAGCCAAATCTCTCTTCGGCCATTCACCCTTGTTCCATATTCCAAGCATGAATGTGGGATCTCATAGAACAAATCAGTCAAAACTCATCTAGGGCTTCCTCAATCCATCCACCTCAATCCATCAAACAGTGATTCCACCTCATAGTCAGACATCAAAAACCCATCATTAGATTGGTCTCCATCCAAGCCTTCCAGGGTTTCCAGAGTGTTTGTCCAACAAAGGCTTCCAGAACCAGTAACTCAAACCACAACTTATATAGGGCTTCAAGAGCATTTGTCCAACCAATTCTTCCAGTATGAGTAACTCAACCCACCAAGGGCTTCCAAAAAGTTTTTCCAACCAAGGCTTCTAGGACTAGTAACTCAACCAAAGTTGCTATAGGGTTTCCAAAGTGTTTGTTCAACCAAGGCTTCCAGGACTAATAACTCAACCCAACCTAAAGAAATATGAGAACCAACCAAAAACAAACAATGAAACTAAACCCACAATCACCATGGCTATCCAGGAAATGGAAAGGCTAGGGAATTCACTGTCGATCCAAGAAATCTTCCATGCCAATGACAAATCACAACCAATAAACCACATGCATATGCCATGCATGCCAAAACTAGTGAAGAAATCATACATGCAAATCAGTATTTGCAAGAAAATATGAAGCAGATGTTGATGTTGAAGCCTTCTTGCACTTTCTTGCTCTTCATTTGGCTTCTTTATCCAAGAATCCAAGTATGCCACACCCTACAAGAGTGCCCCAAGAAAACTCTAAGTCTCCAAGAGTATGAGAGAGAGAGAGAGAGAGTAATAAGAGAGATCGAAAACTGAACTGACAAAAGATTACCAACTGATCCGCAAAAGCATTTTTATGGATAAGACCACTATTTTCTTCATTTTCCATTATTTTCCTTCATTTTCCTCTTTGCATGCAACCTGTGACCTTTCACCTCCTTTTTCTCCCAATTTCCATTATTTTTCATAAACAAATGTGAAAAAAATGCCTTTTTTCCTTAGTCATTTCCTTTGCCATTTTCCTTAGCCATAAACAAACAAATGAACACCCCATAGGATATCTTGCCCAACAATTAGCTTGGAATAAGTGTCCCATCAACCGTAGTTATTGTTTTTAATTTTTATTACATGGAATTCTCAACAGGGTTGTTAGAGAACCCTCCCCCTTGGGGGACACCTTCCTCGGTATTCAATCACTCATATACCTCAGCAACCCATTGAAAGAAGACATATTTCTTATGGAGCTTTATAACAGAACTCGATGCAGTATTTACAATGAAATATCAGCTCAAGAGAAGAACATCATGACAACATGACAACATACCGCATAGTGGAGGTTCATATCATAACTCATTATGGTATTTACAATGATCATCATGTTGAGTGCCAATCCACATGACATCATAACATCATGATAACATAACCGCACGATAACATAATAACATAATAACATAACCATAATGACATGACACCCATACCGCATAGTGGAACCTTATAACACAACTCATTACGATATTTACACCTATACACATGGGTACATATAGAAACATTACCATAAATATAGATACCAAAACATATGCCAAATGGTATACCAAAACATATATCAAACATATACTAGTCATCATATCTAGGCACATATAAAAACATCATATAGCATATATCAAACCATCAGAAATCATATATTGAACCACCATAAAGCATATACCAAACCACCATAAAAAATACCAAACCACTATAAGAAAAAACCAAACCATCCTAAGAAAATACCAAACTACCATGTGAAGTTGCTTGCCTTAAACAAAAAACAAGAAATGATACATGACCCGCATCTGATCCGCCATATCCCATGTAGCTTCATCGGGCCCAAAGTGCTTCCACTACACTTTAACTTGCTCAATTTCTCAGTTCTAGAGCATGAGCACCTTTTTATGCAATATACACGGGATGTAACTGGAATTCTCCATTTTGTTCCACCTGCAATAAAAACTAGACAATCACATGATCAACACCCTTAACATAAGCAAAGATACATGGAAAACATCCTAGAATTTCACTATCGGAGGTAGTGCAAGTCGATAGGATGCTAGCCCAATCCATTCAATGTTGTTGAAAGGTCCACAAAACGTGGTGCCAGCTTGGCATATCAGCCAATCTGCAAGGAGCTCTTCTTTGGTTTGACGTGCAAGTACACCTGTTCCCCAACCTGGAAATCCTTCAAAAGCATGTTCCTATCTGCATAACTCTTCTTCCTATCCTGTGCTACATTTATATTCTTCTTGATCACCTACATTTCTTTCTCCATGTCTGTCAACATGTCCGTTCCAATAATTAGCCTGCCCACTTGATCACTCCAACTAATGAAAGTGTTACAACTCCATCCATACAATGCTTCGAAATGACTCATCCTCAAGGACTCTTGATAACCATTATTGTATGCCAACACAACCAATGGAAGATACTCCTCCCATTTCCTCTACTGGTGCATCACATACATCCTCAACATGTCCTCTAATATCTTGTTGATCCTCTTTGTCTATCCATCCATCTGCAGATGATAAGTTGTGCTGAAGGCTAACTCTATGTTGAAACTTGAAAATAACTTCTTCCAAAACAAGCAAGTGAAATTTGCATCCCTGTCTGACACAATCTTCTTTGGAACACCATGTAGCCTGACCACATCTCAGATGAATACCTAGGCTATATCACTAGCTAAGAATGTAGACTTCACTAGAATGAAATGGGAAACCTTTGTTAACCTATCCATAATGACCATGATGGAATCATGCTGCTTCACCGTCTTTGGCAACCCTGTGGTGAAATCCATGGAAATAACGTCCCATTTACACTTTGGAATCGTGATCGGCGATAGCAGTCCACCTAGATGTTTACACTTTGCTTTCACTCGGTGATAGTAGAAACACCTCACCACAAACGTTGCTACATCCATCTTCAAATTTGACCAATAATAATATCTCTTCACTATTATTAGTGTCTTATGATAACCTGGGTAACCTAAAGATGCTTTTGCATGAAACTCCCTCAATATCACCTTCTTGAGCTCACTCCTATCTGGTACATATATCTTGTCTCAGAACCTGACCAATCCATTTGTTGTAAAACGATATTCCATGCCCTACACATGTGGACTTGTACCTGTACCTGCACTACCACCTATACCTATACCAATCCATACACCTGTACCTATACCACTACATGTACCTGTACCTATACCTGTACCTGTACCTATACTTGTACTATCATCCTCTTGCAACTTGTACACAATCTCCATATACCTGACATCATGTTGTCCTACCTGCAAGATCCTATCCTATAAGTTTTTCCCATAGGAGCTCAAAGCTGCTAAGTGATGTACCTGTACCCATCTACCAAGAGTATATGCCACCCTTTTCTCTTTACCTTTGATGTACCTGATCTCAAAATCAAACTCGCTAATTGTAGCCAACCATCTAGCCTACCTGGCATTCAAATTCAGTTGCTCAAACAAATATCTCAACCCAATGTGATTACTCATAAGTACAAACCTCTTGTGAAAAAGATAGTTTCGCCACATCTAGAATGCATGTATGATTACTACTAACTCAAGGTCATGTGTGGGGTAGTTCTGCTCGTGCTCGTTTAGATTCTAGGACTCTTAGCTTACTACCTACCCATCCTCCATAAGGACTCCACCAAACCCTCTCTTGCAAGCATCTGTGCATACCACAAACTCCTTGTCTAGATCTACAATTTGTAGTACTAGTGCATGTGTCAATAACTACTTAAGTTTCTTATAGCTAGCTTCACACTGCTCAGACCATTCAAACTTCTTACCTCTCATCTACAAGGATGTAATGGGATAATCAATCTGTGAGAAGTTCTTTATGAACCTCCTGTAATATCCTGCTAGACCCATGAAAGATCTCAACTTGTCCACACTCTTAGGAGCTACCCACTCCATGAGGGCCCTTATCGTCTCTAGATCTACTACAATGCCTTCCTTGGAGACAACATGTCCTAAGTAGTGCACCTCAGTCTGGAAGAAACTACACTTGTTGAACTTAGCATACAACTCATGCACCCTCAATAACCTCAACATTGTTGCTAAATTCTCGACACACTCTTCCTCATTTTTAGAATATATCAGTATATCACCAATGAACACAATAACAAACTTATCCAAATATAGGCACATCACACTATTCATCAAACACATGAATGTAGTTGGAGCATTAGTTAATCCAAATGGAATAATAACAAAATAATAATGCCCATACCTAGTCCTGAATGCAGTCTTGTAAATGTCCTCCTCTTTGATGCGTACCTAATGATATCTGGATCTCAAGTCAATCTTCAAAAACATTGTTGCTCACTTCAGCTACTCGAACAAGTCATTAATCCTTGACAAAGGGTACATGTTCTTGACAGTCACTTTGTTCAATTGTCTGTAATCAATGCATAATCTGAGAGTGCCACTTTTCTTATTCACAAACAATACTGGTGCACTCCATGGTGATACACTCGGCCTAATGTATCCCTTGTTTAATGTTTCCTTCAACTACAAATTTAACTCAACCAACTCAGATTTTCTCATTCTATAAGGTGCTTTAGATGCTAGAGCTTCCCCTAGCACTAACTCAATACAAAATTCTACCTCCCTGTAAAGTGGAAACTCTGTAATGTCCTCAAGAAATATATCATGGAACTACTGCAAAACTAGATACTTGTTCAACACATCTGCATCCTCAACCTCCTTACCCTTATCACTATAAATGTGTACTACAAACAACTTGCACCTCTTCCTGTAGCTAAGTTTTTCTTTCATAGTTGTCACCATCCTAACTGATGTGGCTTTCTTCTTACCTTGTAAGACTCTTGGTTCTCCATTGTCATCAACACACTCAATAAATTGAGTATAGCCGTCTACCCTGGTTCTATGTAGATACAACTGATGAGCCTCATCATTGAGTAATTATATGGGCCTTAATTGGCCTTAATTCACTTCCTAGCTTAGTAAAACCAACTATTCTCACAACTTATTACATACCTTTGATTATATTTTTCTTATGAGATGAGTTAGAGTTGGATATTTTTCTTTGTGGTATATTGTGCATGTAATGTAGGAATAAAAGATAAAATCAAAGAACTATGGTAAAATACCTTGCTAAAAATTCGAATGGGACAAGGGAGAGGAATTACAGGAGGTAAATCCTTCTCATTTACTGCCCCTCCATTCAAATATCCCTCCATCAGCTGAAAGTGCAAACAACCAAATCAGGTGTATTAGAAGACAACCAAGCAAGTGAAAGTACGATTTTATCTTGTGTTGGGAGCCAAGCCTCCCTACTAGAAGGCAACCGAGCTAGTGAAAGTGAAAGCACAAGTTTATCATTAAGTTGGGAGTTGTACCTTCCTAATTTTGAGGGAAGTCATTGGAGAGAGGCTTAGGACCTCAGTTTTTTTAGTCACCAGTAGTTAGTTACTAAGAGTTAGCAAGAATTCAAACTTTTGACTATAGAACTAGACCTGTAACAGTTCTTGATGTAATATAGTGTTTTTATAATGAAGATGAGTTTTGTTCTCAGCCAACACTGAGTTAACTCAAAGGGTTGAAGCTCTTGGGTTAGGGCTCGAGCCTAGCAACCAAAGCTCCTATTTATTGTATTGTTAAGTAGTATAGATTTATGTTCATCTGTTGAAGTAGTTCATTTCCATTATAACATTAGAATAGATGAATGGTTTGATTGCTCATTTGCTTCAGTAGGTTCATTCCCATTACAACATGATAACATAGATTTCTGGTTCTATTCATTTACTTAAGTAGTTTCCTGCTTTTATGTCTATTTGTTTAAGTAGTTGCATTTCCATTACAGTAGGGTAGAACATATTAGTTTTGTTTGAGTTTGATTCATTTATGCTTTCGTTCAATTAGCATGGTAGCAAATGAAAGATCCACAAGGTTTCCCACAGGTGTCTTGACCTCACCTCCTCCCTCTCGGACCATGACATGAGGAAGAAACCCTACAGCAACCCTAAAAAGACATGGTTTTGGTTTTCACAGGGAGTTTGGTGTTTAACACAATCACTGAGCTCATTTCATATCAATCTGTTCCTTTAATGGTCATCTGCTCCTTCACTCTCTTCATGTCATTTGATCTCCCTCACATCCTTGTCATTCTCCTTCAGCATGAAAAGCTGAGCGAAAGCTGTTAATCCACGTTCAAATGGTTTTTAAGCGTAGATCGCCTCACCAGAATTCACTTTTAGCGTTTGACTTTGTGTACTTTAAATCCCAACCATCAATCTTCCTTGACATATCCGATGGCTATCGCATAAATGCTCACCAACCCGCTCGGTCAAATCTCCACCGTAGATATGCCTTGCCAGATTCGATGGCCTTCGCGCGATATCGCGTCTATTTCTGTCCGATCGTTATCCACCCGAGGGCACGTGAAATGAGTAGTTTCCATGTGCTACATGTCGCCCGGGGAGGCTAATCGCGTAAAATTTTAGGAAACCACTTTCAACTTTGAGGGTGCGCGATATACTACTTACTGCCCTCTAAACCCACTCCCCCATTTCTTCACATTCCTTTAAGCACTCCCATCTCCACTGTCGATCTGTCTCCTGATCTGATGACCATCGCATCACCCGATCACTTTATCGCCTTAAACTCCCACCTTCGACCTACCTCTTCTAATCCGACGGTTGTCGCTTCACCCGATCACCAATTGGATTGGTCGATATCTGTAGTCCATCTGCCGATTGATTTTGCCCATCCATCTCTTGACTTCACCTTCGCGACATAATCTCAACCGTCCATCCTGTTAGTTAACCTTGTTCTCCCATCTACCTACGTACCCTCCTGCGATCTAATCTCAACTGTTCAATTTCCTTTCACCCGCCTGATTCAACGGTTCTTATGCGCTATTGCTCCCTCACATCCTCCTTTGACCATTTTATCTTTGGCAATTTTTCTGCTTAAGCACAGACTTAGCTTATTTTCCTTTGCTTTCACCTTAGAATAATTTTATGCTCTTCTACATCTGCAACTTAGATAGTTGGCATTAGATTAGTGTTGTTTAGCAATTCTGCTTACTCTAGCTATTTCCATGGTTAATTAGGTTATGGTGTGATTTAGGATTGCATGTTGTTTTCTTCATTTTTGCAGTAGAGTAGCTCTCCCTTAGAATAGATTTTCTCTCCTTCCATCAAAATCAAGATTCTTCTAACCCTATAGAAGTCTGGCTTGGAACCCATGGGGTCTCTTGCTAGATGGGCAGTGACAACAAGAAGTACCTTCACTTCTTCTTGTGTATATAGCACAGTCACCTCCAAGTTTGTAGAACCTCGGGTTGATAAGTAAAGATGGTAGCCCTTGGAGTTGCATAATTCTTGTTGCAATGCCTAGGCTCATCACTTTTTGGTGCCGTTGTCAGGGAGGTGTCAGAGTAGGAGTGATTATTGCTCCTTCTTCTATTTCTAGTCTCTAACTTTCTTTTCTTCTACTTCTAGTCTTTAATTTTCTTCCATTAGTTTGTTTCTACCAAAGTAATCTAGTTTATTTCTTTCATTTTTCATTTATCTACTTTCCTTTCCATTACGCAACTAGAATTTCAATTCAGCAAGTAGTTTTCTTCTTATTAGTAGTTTTTCATTCAATTAATCAATTTCATTCTGTAAGTAGTTTTCTTTCTGTTAGTAGTTTGTCATTCAGCAATTTCAATTCAGTAGGTAGTTTCCTTTTTGTTAGTGGTTTTCATTCAATCAACAATTTCCTTTCTGCAGAGTACTTTCCAGCTTTAAAGAAAAATCTTACAAAAAACCAAAAACATTCCCTTTCATGCCTAGTAGGAATAGGGATAATTCAAGAAAATTCTTTCCAAATACCCTCAATACATCCAACAGTCAACATTCTCTCTTCTACGGTGACTGTGAATTGGAAGAACCTTTAGGTGAGCAACCTGACATATTTGAAGAACCTATCGGGGAAGAAGAAGAGGAAGAACCCATTCCTACTGAACCAATGGCTGAAAACCAAGATGACAGAGGAAATAAAGAGAGATTTGAGAGTGCCTTCCCCATTAGGGAAACCAATGGGGACACTAAAATGAAGAATATAAGCCCCTCTACTCTACCTTATTTCCATCGCTTGACCACAGAGGACCCTGACACTTTCTTGTTTGAGTTTGTTGTTATATGTCGAACCTATGACTATACAGAGGATGAGAAAAAGTTAAAATTGTTTCCATCTACCCTCAAGGATGCAACATTGTGTTGGTTCATGGGTTTACCTGGAGATATCATCATAACTTGGGCTCAGATGCAACAGGCATTTAACAAAAAATATAGGGAATACTATAGGTCAAAAGACATTCAAGAATAGATTTTTAGGATGACCATAGGCTAGGATGAATCCTTAAAAGACTATGAAGAAAGATTCCAACTCAGTTACAAAAGGGCCAGGTGCCCACTTGACCCTGAGTTGCTGAAGCTGGTCCTGCTTAGAGGAGTAAGGGAGGATATCCTAGATACATTGCATTTGTTAGCAGGAGTATATATCTACCAACTACCCTATGAGGATTTCAGGACTGCCTTTAGAAACCATTCTAGGGAAACCAGGAAAATGGGTAGGAGTAGTCAACCTATGACTAGTACATCATCTTCCAACTCATCCATCAAGGGTGAAATTGGAAATATGCTGGAGGACTTCAAAAGTGATATACTGCAAACCCTTGCCATGCAATTATATTCCATGAATATCAAAAGGAAGCAAGATGAAGCAAAGAGATCATTGGCCATCTTTTGTCCTAGATGCACCAGGAGGCATCCTAGGAATGAATTCCCATTAAACTGTATTGAGATTTGCTCAGTTTGTGAAGAAAACCACTCCAAAGACAAGTACCCTTCTTTACCTGGACCCAAAGTTGTATATCAAGGAGCTGAAAGGGTCACTGAGCATCTTTGCTACATCAACCAAAGGTGACCTCCTAGGCCTAGACCATACCAGCAGGGTATGCAAGGATCATCCGATGCATATTACAAACCCAACCAAACCACAACTATACCTTTGTGGGGACTCCCTGCTCAACCTTCATGGTCTACACCCCATCCTTGGTCCTATGCACATCAGTATCATTCCCAGCCAGCCAGCCAACTAGTCATTTCAACCTTACATTCAGCCACAACACCAGTGGAATAACCCACCCCAGGGGTGGCAACCCCAAGCCAACAATGTTCCAGCCCTATTGCCTCCACCACCTACCCAACCACAACTCCTGTACTCTACTCCACCTAGGCAACCCTAGATGCCTACCCAACCAAATCAAAACCAAAACAATAGGAAAGATCAACAAGGATACGGTGGAGAGACATCATACCGAGCTTACGCTATAGAAATCCAAGAGATCAACCTAAGATATGGGAGAATTCTCCCAGATAACCAACCTCCCTCTCCACATAGCGAGATTGAGGAAGAAAGAGAGGAAAGCAACCTTAAAGAAAATTCACCCTTTCCTGAAAGATTAGCCCAATCACTCCAGTCTACGTCAGAAGAAATTGAACTTCTGGGAGAATTGAAAAACCTATGTGTAAAGATCCCCCTTCTCCATGCAATCAAATATGTTCCTATTTACAATAAATTGATTAAGGAGATGTTCTTTAAGCATCCAGGAAGAAGAAAAAGGGATGCCCCTACCATTAATTTCATTCGACAGTTATCTGACTTAATGTTGGGGCAGGTAATATGTCCACAATACTTAGACCCTAGAAGCCTTGTAGTTGATGTGCACATCAATGGAACCATTGTCCCACAGACTCTGATTGATCTTGGGGCTGCCTTTAATGTGATGATCAAGGACACCATGCTCAAGCTTAACCTCCAAGGGTCATTAAGGAATACCACAACAGTGTTGCGGCTTGCAGAACATTCCATAGTCACCTCTGAGGGAATTGTGGAGGATGTGATGGTCTCTATTGATTCCTAGGAGTACCCTGCAGATTTCCTAGTTCTCTAGCATAAGGCTAAGATTACTGGTTACCCTCTCATCCTTGGGATGCCATGGTTTGCCACAGGTGATGCCTACATTAGCTATAGAGCTGGGAATATGACCATTAAGAATGGGCATATGTCCAAACAGATAGTCTTATACCCTCCTACTCAACCCTCCCTAGAACATGATCTACCTTTATGTTTGGAGGAGGAGGAAGAAGATGAGATTTATTTTGCCCAAATTTATGCTATGGAAGCAATCATAGGAAGAGGAAAACAAGAGGAAGATGACTTAATTGAACAACTGCTCCAAAGTCCAACTCCTAGTTCATTACCCTTAGAAGAAGAAGTAAAGCAAACACTGAACAATCATCGAATTGAATTATGCTTGGCCGATTCCCACCCACTCTAACTCAAAACCATAGAATTTGGCCCAGACAAAACCTTGAAGATTAATCTATCTCTTTCTAATTTAGAAGAGGAACAACTATGAAAATTGTTGAAAGAGAACCTAGAAGCCTTCGCTTGGGGCTATAAGGAAATGAAGGGAGTACACCCTTTAGTGTGTTTTCACCACATATACATCAAGAAAGTTTGCAAGCGAGTCAGACAACCACAAAGGAGAATGAATCCAGCCCTTAAAGACATTGTCAAAGAAGAACTGCAAGAACTGCTAGATGCGAGGTTCATTTACGCAATCTCTGATAGTAAGTGGGTCTCTCCTTTAGTGTTAGTTCCCAAGAAGAATGGTAAGTGGAGGATTTGTGTGGATTATAGGGAATTGAAAAAAACCACAAAGAAGGATCATTTTCCCCTACCCTTCATTGACCAAGTGCTAGATGGCCTGGCAGGGAAGAAGTTATTTTCTTTCCTAGATGGATTCAGTGGGTACAACCAAATCCAAATCTGCCCAGAAGACCAAGATAAAACCACATTCACCTATCCTTGGGGTACTTTTTCCTATAGGGTCCTTCCTTTTGGCTTATGCAATGCTCCTGCCACTTTTCAGATAGCAGTCTTGAGTATTTTTGTTGAACTAGTGCATGAAGTTGTGGATGATTTTACACCTTATGGCTGTGATTTCCAAGAAGCCCTAACTAACCTAGGCAAAGTATTACGCAAATGCATTGAAATGAACCTGTCTCTCAGTATAGAAAAATGTGAATTCTTAATGACTGAATGGACTTTGCTAGGTCATTCCATATCTTAGCAAGGACTGCAGGTGGAACCAAACAAAATAGCCATCATCCAAAGGATCCCACCTCCACAAAATCAGAGAGATGTCAGGAGTTTATTGGGGTTAGCTTGATACTATAGAAGATTCATAAAGGACTTCAGCAGGTTAGCCTCTCCTTTGTTTGTATTGTTGGCCAAAGATTCTGAATTTATATGGTGAAAGAGCTGTCAAGAGGCCCTAGACATTCTATAGGGTAAATTAACCACTACACCAATACTTAGAGGTCCAAACTGGGCCCTCCCTTTCCATATCCATGTTGATGCCTCACATAAATCCATAGGAGCAGCCTTAGGTTAGGTAGATGATAAATTGCCTTATGCCATCTATTTTACCATTAAAAACCTATCAAAGGTTGAGTTAAATTATACTATGACTGAAAAAGAACTCTTGGATGTTGTGCATTCATTGAACAATTTTAGGAAGTACATTATGGGCTATCAGACATTTGTGCATACTAATCATGGTGTAATTAAATATTTAATGAACAAACCATATGTAAATGCTAGAATCATAAGATGGTTACATTTATTGTAATAGTTTTATCTAACTATTGTTGATAAGCTTGGTATGGAGAATGTTGTTGTTGAATTTCTATCTAGGATGAATCTACTTGCAGGTGAAGAACGGATGGTGGATGATCAGTTACCAGACGAGAATTTGTTTGTTGTTTCAATGCTCTCCCCATTGTTTGCTGATATAGAAAACTATTTGGTATCAGCACAATTCCCACCAAACCTTCCCTCCATAGAAAACAAAAAGATAATCAGGAAAGGCGCCCCCTTCACCTCGATTGGGGGCAATCTATTCAAACTTGGCCCAGATCAAATCTTGAGAAGATGTGTAAGGGAAGAGGAAGTCTTTGACATCCTTTTGACCTGTCATGATGGGCCTTATGGAGGTCACTTTGCAGCAAAGAGGAAAACATTCGAAGTGTTGCAAGCAGGCTATTATTGGCCTACTCTTCATTAGGATGTGAGGAAGTACATTAGTCAGTGTGATCGGTGCCAAAGGGTGGGAAAGCCTACTCCAAGAGATGAAATGCCCCTACAACCTCAAGTGAATTTCGAGCCATTTGACAAGTGGGGCATGGACTTCATTGGCCTACCAATCCTCCTTTAAAGAAAAAACAACACATAATTGTGTGCACTGATTACTTGAATAAGTGGGATGAAACCAAGGCAATTAAGGCAGCAACAGAAGAAAAGGTGGCTAAGTTCCTAAGAGAGAATATATTCTACAAATTTGGGTACCCTAGAGAGCTAGTCACAGACCAAGGTAGCCAGTTTACCTCCAACATGATTGGAGAACTGCTCAAGCATCACAAAATCAAGCATAAGACCTCCACTCCTTATTATCCATAATCTAATGGGCAAGTGGAGGTGACCAACAATGCATTGGAGAACATCCTAACCAAGGTAGTGAACAACAACAGAAAGGATTAGGCATAAAGACTAGTTGAGGCCACCTGGTCCTATAATACAACATGGAAGAGAACTACTGGATTTACACCCTATGAGCTGGTCTATGGGAAAAAGGCTTTGATGTCCATTGAGTTTGAATATAATACATTGAGGATGGCAGCCCAACTAGATCTGGATCTCATTCATGCACAAAAATAAAGACTATTCCATTCGAATGGCTTAGATGAATTCAGAATGTAGGCCCTCCTCCATAGAGAGATATTTCAGCTTCAAGGAAAATCTAGCATGACAAGCACATTAAGGTGAAGAAATTTCAAGAAGGAGACTAGGCATTGTTATATGAATCTAGGTATAAAGACTTCAAGGGAAAGCTAAGGACAAGATGGCTCGGACCTTATGTGGTGGAAAGATACCATGACAACGGTTCAGTGCAGATCAGAACTATAGATGAGGAATCCATTCCATTACTAGTTAATGGACACAGACTAAAAATGTACAAGAGGCCTTTATCTAAACAAGAGTTCGTTGACATTATCAATAAGACAATGATGATGGTGGAGCAAGTTTCAGCTTCTCCCTCATCAGGTCACTGAAAAGAAAAAAACAGAATAAGGATTCAGGTGAAAAACTCCATGAGGTGCCTGAGTCCCATCTTTGGGTTGAAAACCTCCATGAGGCGACCCAAGGATGAGAAAAATGGAAAGAAATAGAAGATCCCTGGGTGAAAACCTTCCTTGAGGCGCCCAGGGAAAATATCTAGGGTGAAAACCTCTCTGAGGCAGCCTAGGTGTTTTTAAAAATATATATATATAATAAGAAAAGGAAAAAAACATAATTGTTATTTGCAGGAGGATGAGAAAGACAATCAGGGAGCAAAGATAAGATCCAAAGGGGGCCCTGCCTCACATATGTTTATCTCCTCCTCTCCTTACCATGAATCCCTCCATAAGTTCCATTGTTTTTCCCTTCATTGCTCCAATTTAGGCGAAAATTGTGTTTTCTATAGGGACCCCTCACCTCATCCATTACCATCATCCCTACCTTCACACACACTCCTACTCCCTCTATCCATTCAACAACATCAGATCTACAGTCAAGAAACCATCAACAGACATCAGAGGAGGAAGAAGAATGACCATCAACAACACCTCTGATCTTTGACAATTGCAGTGTGGCATTAAGGCCACAGGAAAGTATCCTGCTCACTCACTCCTATGCATCATTTGATCAAAAGTTGTAAAGGTTAAGAGGTAGTTGGTTTGCAAGTAAAAAGGAGGCCAGTAAAAGGGGGGGTGCTAGTGGATTACATACACAAGAAACTTTGTTTTCTCAAGAATTTTCTCATTTCCTCTTCATGCCTCATAAACAAGATGCTCATCAAGTATATCTCATCTGAGGGTAGATACAATATTGTTTATGGCTACCATTTTAGAATGCTTTAAGAACTAAGCTTTGGGGTAGAAACACCAGTCCACCAAAGATTCAACATACCCTATTTTCTAATGCAATCACTCATGGACTCAAGCAGCAGAATAAAGAAAGGAAATTTCCAACAGTCGGCTCACCATGGGTTGTTCAGAATCCTCATTGAGCACGCCCTCCTAAACCCCAGGATCCCTATAACATGGACAGTCTTCAATGACTTACCAATAGAGGATGACATCAAAACCTTCATCTATGGTGTTAGCCCTTCTATTAGTGAGGAGGAGGAAAAACAAGAAGAAGAAGATACAGAGCTAGATAGGGATGAGGTGGATAAGGAATAAACTAATACATAGGGAGATGATGAATAAGACACTAATACAAAGGAACATGATGTTGAAATAGAAGAGGAAGAAGGCATTAAAAAAAAAGGACCAGCAAGAAACAAAAGAGCTAAGTGGCTTTAGGGACAGAGAAGCAGTTGAACAATCACATTCCATGTCCCTAATCCGCACCAATAATCTAAGTGCAAATGATCCTCAACAGGCACTTAGATATCTTGCTGCCCAAGAGCAAGCAATTTCACATTTTGAGGACATGTTTAGGCTGCCAAGAAATGATAATATACATGCCTGCATAAGGAGATAGAAAACACTACCACATAGCTTGAATATCAGAGAATATTAGTGGGAAGAAGTAGAAAGGAAAGCAGGCTTCTACGAACAAGAAGAAGAGACCACAACAGAAGCATAGGATGTCAGAGAGGCTACCAGAGCCACTAAGTTGCTTAGAGGATATGAAACACTTTCAGTAGGCGGGTGATGATGAGATGCATCATTGAGTAATTATATGGGCCTTAATTGGCCTTAATTCACCTCCTAGCTTAGTCAAACCAACTATTCTCACAACTTATTGCATACTTTCGATTGTATTTTGCTTATGAGACGAGTTAGAGTTGGATATTTTGCTTTGTGGTCTTATGCACATGTATTGCAAGAATAAAAGATAAAAGCAAGGAACTATGGTAAATGACCTTGGTAAAAACTCGAATGGGACAAAGGAGAGGAATTACAGGAGGTAAATCCTCCTCATTTATTGCCCCTCCATTTGAATATCTCTCCATCAACTGAAAGTGCAAACAACCAAATCAAGTATGCTAGAAGACAACCAAGCAAGTGAAAGTATGACTTTATCTTGAGTTGGGAGCCAAGCCTCCCTACTAGAAGGCAGCCAAGCTAGTGAAAGTGAAAGCACAAGTTTATCATTAAGTTGGGAGCTGTACCTCCCTAATTTTGAGGGAAGTTGTTGGAAACTTCAGATGTATAAATAGAGAGGCTTAGGACCTCAGTTTTTTAGTCACCAGTAGTCAGTTACTAAGAGTTAGCAAGAATTCGAAATTTTGACTGTAGAACTAGACCTGTAACAGTTCTTGATATAATTCAATTTTTTTATAATGAAGATGAGTTTTGTTTTGAACCAGCATTGAGTTAACTTAGAGGGTTGAAGCTCTTGGGTTAGGGCTCGAGCCTAGTAGCCAAAGCTCCTCTTTATTGTATTGTTAAGTAGCATAGCTTTCTGTTCATTTGTTGAAGTAGTTCATTTCCATTAGAGCAGTAGCATAGATGCATGGTTTGATTGTTCATTTGCTTCAGTAAGTTCATTCCCATTATAGCATGATAGCATAGATTTCTGGTTTTGTTCATTTAATTAAGTAGTTTCTTTCTTTTCTGTCTATTTGTTTAAGTAGCTGCATTTCCATTACAATAGGGTAGAACAGAGTAGTTGTGTTTTAGTTTGATTTATTTATGCTTTCGTTCAATTAGCATGGTAGCAAAGGAAATATCCACAAGGTTTCCCATAGGTGTCTTGGCCTTACCTCCTCCCTCTGAGACCATGACGTGAGGAAGAAACCTTGTAGCAACCCCAAAAGCACAGGGTTTTGGTTTTCATAGGGAGTTTGCTGTTTAACATAGTCACTGAGCTCATTTCATATCACTTTGTTCCTTTAATGGTCATCTTCTCCTTCGCTCTTTTCCCATCATTTGATCTCCCTCACATACTTGTGATTCTCCTTCAGCATGAAAAGGTAAGCGGAAGCTGTTAATCCACGTTTAAATGGTTTTTAACCATATATCGCCTCACACAGCAAAATTGACCAATCACCGCCTGAATTCACTTTTAGAGTTTGACTTTTTGCAGTTTAAATCCCAACCGTCGATCTGCCTTGACAGATCTGATGGCTATTTCACATCCACTCACCAACCTGCTCGATCAAATCTCCACCATAGATCTGCCTTTCCAGATCCGATGGCCTTCATGCGATATTGCGTGGATTTCGGTCTGATCGTTATCTTCCCAAGGGCACATGAAATGAGCGATTTCCCTGTGCTACATGTCACTTAGGGAGGCTAATCGCATAAAATTTTAGGAAACCACTTACAAATTTGAGGGCATGTGATATACTACTTATCGCCCTCTAAACCCACTCCCCCATTTCTGCACATTCCTTTAAGCGCTCCCATCTCCACCATTGATTTGTCTCCTGATTTGACAACCATCGCATCACCCGATCACTTTATCACCTTAAAATCCCACCATCGATCTACCTCATCTGATCTGACGGTTGTTGTTTCACATGATCGTCAACTGGCTTGGTCGATCTCCACCATCCATTTGTTGATTGATTCTACCCGTCCATACCTTGACTTCACCTTCGTGACATAATCTCAACCGTCCATCCTATTAGTTAACCTTATTTTCCTATCTACCTACGTACCCTCCTGCGATTCGATCTCAGCCATTCAATTGCCTTTCACTTGCCTGATCCAATGGTTCTTATGCATTGTTGCTCCCTCACATCCTCCTTTGACCAATTTTGATCTTCGACTGTTTTTCTGCTTAAGCACAGACTTAGCTTAGTTTCCTCTGCTTGGACCTTAAGATAATTTTATGCTATTTTACTCCTACAACTTAGATAGTTGGCATTAGATTAGTTTTGTTTAGAAATCATGCTTAGTCTAGTTGTTTCCATGGTTAATTAGGTTATGGTGTGATTTAGGATTGCATGTTGTTTTCTTCATTTTTGTTGTAGAGTAGCTCTCCCTTAGAATAGATTTTCTCTCCTTCCATCAAAATCAAGCTTCTTCTAACCCTATAGAAGTCTGGCTTGGAACCATTGGGGTCTCTTGCCAGATTAGCAGTGACAACAACAGTACCTTCACTTCTATTTGTGTATATAACACAATCACCTCAAAGTTTGCACGAACCCTGGGTTGATAAGTAAAGCTGGTATCCCTGGGAGTTGCAACATTCTTGATGCAATACCTAGGCTCATCAACAACCAATGCAGGCCCAATAACATACTATATGAACCCAACAGTGATACATTTAAATGTGCTACTATAGGCATACCATTTATGTCAAATGCGCAAGCTCTTACCAAATGATGCACTTGCTTCTTTCTATCTATAAACAATTTCACTAACCAAGACTCTACATGCAACTCCTTATTCAAACCACAGTTATCCACCAAGTGAGGACTAACATAGCTATAATTAGATCCAGTGTCAATCAAAATAGAGATAACTTGATCACAAAGCTTACCATCCATCTCAATGATAGATGTATGGTGTTCTACCTGCCTTTTGTCCATGGCTTCATAGATACAAGGAATACTCTAGCCTACATCTCCTACAGTCTGTACCTCTTGTGTATTGTATATCTGAGGTCTACCACCCTGATTCTGTGGACAATTTCTCCTGCGATGATCTTTGCCACAAGTCCAACATTCTATAGGCTTCTATCCTTCATCCTTATTCTTTTCTTCATATCAATGTACATATCCACTATTTCATGCATTGAACCTCTTAGGTGGTGAAACATTCTCCTTGTTATCTATACCGTGTGGCCTTTCTTACTTTTTATCCCTTTTTCCTTTGTTCTCTACATTACCTCTCCAACTTAGCTTAGTTTCGGTGTTGTGCTTCGATTGTTTATAGCAATGCTTTAGTTTTCGAATGGCCTCCTCCAATGATCTAGGATCATCAAATTCAATCCTATCTTTGAATGCAATCAGTAGTCCACTAATGAATCTCTAAATATTAGACTTCTCCTTCTTGAGGTAAGGCACATTCCTCAACAGTTCCAAAAACTTACTGGTGTAGTCATCATCTATCATGGATCCCATATTTAGTTCATAGAATTATTTTTCCCTGTCATCAAAGTATCTCTCTGACAAATACTTTTTCTTGAATAATTGCTAAAATTCACTCCAATTCAAATCTTCCTCATTTATGTCCCTGACATTCTTCACATCTTCCCACCAAATGCCTTCTTTAACTTTTAATATTGAAAGTAGCCACTCTAGCTTTCATGTTCTCTGAGTAGTCATGCAATGTGAAGAAATTCTTCATATCAATTAACCAAGCCTCTGCATCCTATGATCTCTTTACCTCTCCATCAAAATTAGGTGGCTTTTCTTTCTTAAACTCATCTGGTAAGTATCCATTATCACTCCTCCTGTAAGGATGATAACTATGACGATCATAGTGCCTATCTTAACAAGAACTAGAAACATACATGTGTCTCCCTTCTCCTCTCCGTAGTGTCCAACAATATTCCATCTTAGATTGTGTCATCTCTATTTGATCAGTGACATCCACGCAATCTACTGCCATATGCCCCATTAGTTTTTTCCTCTTGCTCATGATTGATCCAATGTGGTCCTTGCAGGTAAAAATTTGACAAGCTCTGGAGTATCACTGTATTTACCTCTGCTATCTTTTCCTGTGTATGTATGATTCTTTCATTATATTTCTTATAACTCCTCATCTCTTCCTTTAAACTTCTCAATGTTACTGCCAAATCGGAAGAGTTCACAACACCATACTGCTCTTTGAATTCATAGGAAGAGTCTCTGTAGTCAACCATCTTGCTAGCCATTTGATATTTCTTCCTTCAAGGAATAATACATTAGATAAACCAAATGACAATAAATCAATGTATGTTAGTATAGCTCGAGGAGGATACCTTGTCTTTAATATCACCAAATCAATGTGATACATGTATAACATACTCATAACAACATATCGACATACACAAGTAAATGTATCAACTCATAAACATCACTCTAACTAGGGTCCAATCATCAATGCAAGACCATATCAATAATGCATGCTATGACCTCATGCATGACAACAAGCATCACTCCATTGTACACATTTCCACATGCAACCAACAATATGCATAAGTAATGGAAAATCAAACTACACCAACGCATAAACGCATGTAGTCGAACATAAGCGATCAAATCTTGTAATCAACCTACAAGACTGATACATGTAATCCAAATATTCAAGAATTTAACCTAACATACAAGGGTTTAGGTAGGCACCATAAAATCAACATGTAAACAACATATAATCCATATAAAGCCACTCACGTACTTATGAAAATGCATTTCATGAAATCAATATCAAATTCTCCATGATAACCATAATACAACCATACTTAAGCATCAAGAAATGCAACAAGTACATGGTATGTAAGTCTAAGAGACACATATGCAACTGACATGCATGCATGACCAATACCTTCAACCCATCTAGTGCGAGAGCTGAACCATGCTTTGATAGCACTATATAACACTCTCCTCCCACATGCACCCAAGTAACCATGCCAATAGGCTAAACATGAGACGAGAGGCTACTTTGATCAGATTAGACATCTTATGTGACCTCAAGGAAGTGGAATCGATGGAACATCACACAGAGTCATCAAACATCATCAAAAAAACCCTTAGGAGACAAGTCAGCCACTCAGATATCCTTTCCCTCGGTCCCACTACTATTATAGACCTTTTAGTCCATAGTCGCTCTCATGATACGGGCAAGGGAGCGACCAAAACCCAAAGTCGCTCTCATAGGCCTGTCTTCCAATGACTATGGACTAGAATTTCCAGTTCTATGCCAACAGCCCTAGGATTTAAGCCACTCTTTCAGGCCCAGAGCCCAAGCCACTTCCTAGAATAGAATGATAGCTTAGGATCAAGATATGTATAGGGAAACAATCATGCAAAAGAAATAATTTGATCAAGACCTTAACCAGACCCCTACTAGCCATGATAGGCATTTCATTAAACATATCGGGAACACGTAACCTACAAGTGTAAACACCCGAATTAAGTGTAGGGATCTCATACTTATCCAAAAACCGCTATGAACCATTGTTCCCTCGTGCCATTTTCTACATTATCATCTATTAGGTCATAGACACAATATCCATTCATGTACAAGTAAAAACATGCTGAGAGGCATACGTAGATGCTATAACAAAATGTACATATAACCACCATAATAGGAACATAAATACCATAAACATATCATTCATCACAATCCATATATACATCAGTACATTCTGACATGAAAATCAAGGGAATTAATTTATCATTAATGAACGCAATAAACCAATTGGATATGGGAGTACCATGTTCCACCTGACCATAGAATCGATGAGCCAAATCTCTCTTAAACCATTCACACCCGTGCCATATTCCAAGCATGAATGTGGGATCTCATAGAACACATCAATCAAAACTCATCCAAGGCTTCCAGAGGTCATCCACCTCAACCCATCAAACAGTGATTCCACCTCACAATCAGACATCACAAAACCATCATTATATTGGTCTCCATCCAAGCCTTCCAAGGCTTCTAGAGAATTTGTCCAACCAAGGATTTCACAACTAGTATCTCAACCTACATCTTATCAAGGGCTTCCAACGATTCTAGGAATAGTAACTCAACAAATGTTGTTACAAGGCTTCTAGAGTGTTTGTTCAACCAGGGCTTCCAGGACTAATAACTCAACCCAATCTAAGGAAACATGAGAACCAACCAACAACGAACAATGAAAGTAAACCCATAATCACCTTGGCTATCTAGGAAATGATGAGGCTAGGCAATCCACTGTCGATCTAAGCAATCCTTCGTACCAATGACAGATCACAACCAAGAAACAACATGCATATTCCAGGCATGCCAAAACTAGTGAAGAAATCATACATTCAACTTGGTACCTGCAATAAAATATGATATAGCTGCTGATGCTGATGCCTTCTTGTGCTTTCCTGCTCTTCCTTTTCATTCTTGCTCCAATAATCCAACTATGCCACACCCTCCAAGAGTGCTCAAATAAAACTCTAAGTCTCCAAGAGTATGAGAGAGAGAGAGAGAGTAACAGGAGAGCTCAAAAAATGAACTCACAAATGGTTACCCATTGCTCCTCAAAAGTTGTTTTTTTTTTTTTTTTTTTTTTTTTTTTTTTTTTTTTTTTTTTTTTTTTTTATGGATGAGGCCTCTATTTTCTTCATTTTCCATTATTTTCCTTCATTTTCCTCCCTATGTGCAATATGTGACCTTTCACCTCCTTTTTCTCCCAATTTCCATTATTTTCATAAATAAATGTGCCAAAAATGCCTTTTTGCCTTTTAATGCCTTATCCATTTCTTTTTCCAATTTCCTTTGCCATAAATAACCATATGAACACCCCCTAGGATGTCTTGCCCAACATTCATCTTGGAATAAGTGTCCCATTTACCATGGTTATTGTTTTTAACTTTTATTACATGGAATTTTCACCAGGGTTGTTATAACAACTTCCACGGACCCAAGATGTTAGAGAGCCCTAGGGATTCTATCTCAACTCACAACCTCTAGGGACCCCTTGCTATTATAGGGATCCAAAGAGTAGCAACTCAATCCATTTCCTCCAGGGATCAAGGGTCAATCCCCTTCTCTTCTCTTCGGCATTGCCTGTAGAGATCTAGTGTCAAACTTCCTCCTTCGCTCCACACTATTTATCGTTCTCTCTTGTTGCCTCTGCATTCTCATCTCTCACTCTATCCTCTCTTTTTTCTTCCCATTCATCCTTTTCTTGGTTTATTCCTCAGTCACCATTATTATTGCATCCTCCCTGGTTTGTAGTGTGTTGTCCCTTTTCATAAATTCTTTTTCTTTCTTTCTTATGGTTTCTTCCCAAGAAGCATGGGCTTGCATACCTCTGTGTTCTTATCATTTAATTTCAAGAGCTATTTTTCTTGATTTCCAGCACCAACTAGTCTTTAATGATTGTCCTGCATTTGCGGGTTTCTCCTTGACACAAGAAACCATGGCCACCCAAGCAAGCAACACCCTTCCCAAGTCTGGAATTCGTGTCTTTGACTTAGACCCAAATTTGATTTCACTTTGTCGTACAATATTTACAATACCTTTATGATGCCATTTGCATGAGAAAATCAGGTGGTGTTGTCACAAGATTGATGAACCCTTTCCTTATACTAGAATGGAAGTGGGAGGTAATTTCATTGGATTTTATCATTGGTTTACTTAGAACTAGGAGGCATCAAGAATGAATTATGGTTGTGATGGATAAACTGTCAAAGGCTATACATTTTATACCTATTCAATCTACTTACAAAGTTCTGCATGTAGCATATATTTTCCTAAAGGAAATTTTTAGGCTACATGCGATACCAAAAAATATCATATCTAACAGGGATGCAAAATCCACTTCAAATATTTGGAAGGCATTATTTACAATAATGGGCACATTATTAAACTTCAAAATTGGGAATCACCCACAAACATATGGAAAAACTAAAAGGACCAACTAGATCCTTGAATACATGCTATGCATGTTTTATTTTTCCACGACCTAGGTGTCAGGGATAAAATATTAAATATACGAAGCTACCAAACCAAGAATTACAACGATATTACTTTGCACAGAGAAACAATATTAAATCTACTGGTGCACAAAATATGGACAAATTTTTACAATTTTTGGTCCAAATTCATTATATTAATAAACGTATAATACAATAGTCAAGGGCTTTAGTACCAAGGATAATGGAACTCATACATCCACTGATACAAGACACAAAACTAGGGCTTGGTGTTATTCGATCGACAACCAATATTCCCATACAAGATACACTTACCATCTCATTGATGTAGCACGCTCTCTCAGCTCCTCTTGGTTGTACCCTGTACCTACCTGGTCTTGAAACTACTGATCTGTAACGTGTGCCTTTATCAATGCTCCAAGTCCATCTGGCCACTTAACCTCGCCTATGAATATTCTCACTAGTTGTGCCTTATTCCATCAAGGGAAAACACATTGAGATTCCTATTAAGTTGTTCACAACTTTGTTTGTGAACAAATCTCAATCTTCCCACTACTTCTCCTTTGCTACTTAGGGACTTCAACCCACTATGGTCTTCTTGTGTTTCTCCAATGAAGACAAACATTGGGCACGAAGGGCTGCCACCTATCACTACAAGATGTCCATCTCCCACAATGAACATGGGCTAGGGGGACTGCCCATAATCTACTGTAGAAGTACTTCTCCACACACAATTCTAGGGCTTCTCAAGTGCTCCTCTTGTTCGTCAACCGTTGAGGTCAACAATTGCCACTCTAGAAACCACCTAAGTCCATGAAGATGGTGCACACCGATCTCCAACTTGGGCACTATCACGTTGTTCTCCAACATACCATAAATCCCCATTCCACATTCAAACTTGTCCCACTCTCATGCTACCATCCAATAGTCCATGAGTTACCAATGCTTTCTATAGCATATGCTCCTAGTTAGGGCATCCAAACATCGAGGAGACCCTTACATATTCATGCTATCAGACTCCTCAAATATGCATCTTCTAAGACACTATATGCATCTCATGAGTTCATTTGTTATTGCTACAAAGTCTGTAATATGGTTTGGGATAATATTAGTCTACATCAGCCCTAGATTCTTGCCTCTAAACCTCCTCTACAACTATGGTTTTCTTCTCATTGTAATATGCTCCCTTTGCTGCTATCTAGGGACAAGTTTGCAATGGTTTTGGCTCCTCCAACAACCACTATAACTTTTTTCCTCTTTGCACTTCAACTACTTGAAAATATGAGATGAAACCACACCATAACTTGCATACACAACCCAGAATTTTCCTATTCTAAGACCTCATCAAATTGTCCTTTTCTATGACTGACATCCAACTAGCATCAACATCAACACAAGACATGACACACATATCATGCAACATCATGTTGCTCATCTTGTCACAAATCCTATTGTTGATGATGACTACTCATAGAATGTCCACAACACCACTGTCCAAACTCCTTTCGAAAAAACCTCAACCCTTGAAACCATTCAACATGAAAGAATCATTACATACCTCTTGTTTCAGATGGAGTTTACTGCTGTCAAACTTGTGATATGGTTAGGTTTAACTTCAATCCTCATCAACCCTATTCCATGCTTTAGCAAGCCTACCTATACTGCAATGTCTTTCCAATATACTCCACTTTCCTTCGATGCACCTAACGGCTAGTACGTACTTGATTCCTAGACCATTTGGCCCTCTCCTCAAGCTGCTACAAATTCAGCCTAGGTTTGCTAAGATTTAGGTACCTGCGACTCTCTTTTGGAGGCATGTCCACACTTTAAACTATATTAAAATCAATCAAGAATCTTCCTATAGCCCTTGGTCCCTCCCACAAAATATCTCAACCCTCAAACAATCACTAGAAGTACTAGAGCCCATCCTCCTATCCTTCGCTTGAGGTATACTCCTCTCTGCAGCCAAAAATGAACCAAAATAGTCACAAGATGCTTGTGCTCCTCTCTAGTTTGGTCTCCTAGGGATACGACCTTATTTCATATTCTTTCCTTTGAATTAACTACACCTGGATGATCATTATAAGCCTCTCATACGAAGTCCTTTTATACTTTTTCTAAGGGCTCCATCGAGCTACCCTTTGAGGGCTTGAAAACATGTCACAAGTCTTATTAACATCAAGCTGACCTTGACCTTATGCCACCATGCCCACATCCACCATTCAAAAATTCATAACTCCATTTCTACAACTTTGAATCATTTGATTTTTGATGGATTAGAATCATCTCAATGTGCACTATCATCTACATTTCTCACTTCTCGAAATTGTGTCATAGATCCACACCCACGTGCTTGGGTGCAAAGCCCATAGGATTGTGTTTCATGCCCACAAGTGCTATTGTGGCACTCCAAACTCCAAACTCTCAATCCTCAAGGCTTGGAGTACCTCCCAAGAAAAATAAATCAACACTCCCTCTTAGCAAGGGAGGTACTTCGGTTAACACCCATGTTGTTCCCTATGACTCCCAAGGGAATACGGCCGGGGTAACCACTAACCAAGCTTTGGATTATAGGTTCTATCCAACCTGTAATCAGAGAGGGATCTCTCTTTGACTGTTTTAACTTTGTTCTTAAGAATTTAGGCAAGATATGAGGTGAGGGTTTGGTTTGAAAATTTTGGTTGAATGATGTCTTTCAGTACTTACGGTGATATTTTCAGACAGTTTTAGACCATTGGGCAATGGAGTCTGTAGTTGCAGGTTGTTTGAATTTGTTGAGTGTGATTATTAAAGCAACATGGCCATTTAAATATTTCATGAAACAAACTTGAAATTGTAATGATGAAGTGTGTTTAACCAGTGGAAGGCAATTAAGAAATTTCCACTAAGTTGGTGATGTGAGAAAGAGATGTATTGACCAAGAGCAGGTTTGAATTCCTTAACAATAATCACTGTGAAAGGTATAGTTTGGAAGTGCTGCAATTAAGAATTACACTCTTATAACTATAACTGAGGAAAACATACATAATAGCTTAGATTGAGTTCAGGGTATTCTATGAATAAATCGTGAAACTATTCTTTTTCTTTGCCATTAAACTGTGAAACACAGAAACATGAATGGATTATGAAGGAAATAACAAGCATAACGAACAGGTTAAAGAAACTTATTGTTCCATGAAATAGGCAGGAGTCCTATAGCATTCAGTAAGCACACCAAAACGCATCAGACAACACAGAACTTTGGAAATTCCATCAGCTTTGTTGTATTAAAACTCTGAACATTTACAGCATAGTATCTCCTGAAGAGAAAATCAACAACCCCTGCAAGCTTATGCGAGGGGGAATATATACAATCGGTTATACAAAAATATCTGAACCGCTGAGTCACTTGATAAATAAATGCGCTCACCAAATTTACAAAATAGCAGATAAGGAAGTTATTACTGCTCTAAATACAAAATGAATACTCTTTAATTCTGTCAGAAGTCTTTTTGACCTTTGGAGGCCACTGAGTCGGTTGAGCGTTCTGTATTAATGTTGAATGATGTGTCTTTATGGCTTTGTCATGATGTAGCTTTCTCGGCCCTGTCATCTGTAGCTGTCAGTATTGCTTTAGTGGCCGAATTGGTTTGCTGAGCTGGCTCAGTCCATTCTTCCCAGACATACTGAATGCATCATATTTTTCTGAACATGATGACTTATATTTTTGATGAAAAAACTTGATGAAAGCCTCTTGTTTACAGTAACAACTGTATCATTTTGGTCCACCATTCCTGTGTAGGCAGTTGATGTCTCAAAATTGCATCTAAGGTTTCATCTGCCTCTGTATATTTGTAAAAGTTTGGAGGCACTTCAAACAAATGTTTGATCTCATTCATAATAAAGAATAAGTTCTCTACTCTGTCATAGAGACTTTGCCCAGATGCTGGCCCTGTTTCCTCTGAGGTACTTGATCCTGCAGTGATCTGATTGGTGGCAAAATTATTCACCCTTTTGGCATAATTTTCATGTGAAAGTAGCCTCCCTGCGCTGTTCAGCAAGCCAGGAAGGGCTCTGCTCTGTAATGCTACAAACTTATCCATGAATGTGTTTACTTCTGTTTGCATGTCCTGGCTTCTTCTATCCAATGTTTGTACCAGGCTTCTCAATGTGAGGACCCTCTTTATCAGTAGGATGGTTTCAGTTCTATTGGGGATCCCCATTGCTGCCAGCTGAGGACCTGTGCGGTTATTGAGAATGTTGATCATTTTATTGGCTATCTCAGGCATATTGCCTAGAGATGCTCTTGCTCTTTGGACTTCCCTGTGTGCTTTGCCTATGAGCTCCATTTTCTCATGAATAGTCTCTATATACTGCCATTGATCTGTGATTGATTGGCCAATGTTGGCCCATAAAACTGTCTTGACCTCAGCCACCACTTTGTCAAGGGTGAGCTCTTTCTCCAGCTCCTTTATCTTCTCCTTGAGAGCCTTTATTTCCCTTCCCTTTTCAGCTACACTTTGTTTGGATTTGTCATATTTTTCATTTAGCTTAGCTAAATTCTCCTTGGCTTCATTCAGCTCTTCCATCTGGGCTTCTAGGACTTTAATTTCATTCATCAACTTCTGCATATCAAGGCTTGGAGCCTGCTCTGATGTTGGTGCTGGTGTTGATGTTGATGGAGCTGTCTCAACTGTCTGCTCTGTAGGAGGAGTGACAATTTGAGGGGGTTCCTCAAGGTTGATTACTTGTGGAGGGAGCTGAGATGCTTGGCCTCCTTCTTTCTGCTGTAGGGCTGCCTACAATGCAGCCTCTGTCTCTACTAATTTTTCCTCTGTCTGGACAAGTTGTTTATGCAGTGTTACCAGCAATGTTGATACATCCTGGTCCTTTCTTTGCTGGGCAACCTCCTCTGTTTGAGGGTGAAGAGTTGCTGGGATCTTTATCATCTTCCTTAGAGCTGCAATGTCTGAATCTCTTATCTTTAGCAGCTCCTTTATAGCTTTAGGGTCCTTTGGGTCATGCCCAAGCTCTATGATTATATCCTCCAGAGACCTGATCCTGTTGTCTTTAGCCTGGGAGGATGCCTTTTCTAACTCCAATTGTGCAGTGGTATTATTCAAAGAATTCTGCAATCTATAATTCACCAATGTATTATCTGCTAGGGTAGCATACACCATCTCACCCGTCTGTTTATGCAATTCAATTTGATCCATTGGGTGGATTTCTTTGGACAAGATTTCCAAGTTTGTTCTTATATAATCAGTTACAGACTGTGGCTGCAGCGCTGTTGGCTTGAAATGGCTCATTATCATTTTGCCCTCTTGCATATCATATGCAGACATCAACCTCTGCTGGTTTGTAGGAGCCATTTTCAACAAGTGGTTGTATAGCTGTAACTTCAATGGCTCATTTATGGTCTTGATGTCTATGAATTGTTTCTTTATGCTAGACTCACCCTTTCTTTGTTGCCCTGAGGAGCTGACATCTCCTCCAAGTCTTCTTTGCTGCTCTTGCTGTAATGAGCTAGCTGATACCTCTGTGCTGGGGGGACCCATCTGTGTTTGACCAAAAGGCATTTCCTCCTCTGAGAAAGGATTGAGCCTTTGTCTCTTTTCCCCTTGCTGTGATGTTGCGGTGCTAAGGGGAGTTTGTTCCTCTCTGTCTCTCTTCTTACCCCTCTCTTCATTTATAGGGGTTTGGAGCACCGAAGTCTCCACTGTAACATTCTGCACTGAGGCCTCATTTTCTTGCGTTTGCTCATCATTAGGACCAGGAGCCTCTGCCATTTCTTCCTGCTGTTCAGGATGATTTTCAGGCTGTTCTTCTTGGGCTGATTTCTGTTTTGTTTCCTTGCCTTTATCCTTGGCTGAAGTCTCTGCTGTGATTGGGGCTTGGACTGTCTTTTGTGGAGTTGTAGATGATGAGGCAACTGCTCCCACTTGAGTGCCTGGCAGAGAAAATACCTGTGAACAAAGCTCCAAGTCAGCCAACTTTTGGAGATTTCTTTTTCCTCTTTGAGCTAGTTCTTCTTGTGTAGTAGCTTCTTCTAAGGTGCCTTCCCTCCATTCTAGTTGATTTGCATATTTTTCTATGTGAGGCAACCTTAAATGACCATAACTGGCCAGCCTATATCTGATCATTCTTAAGCTTATGAAATGAGTGGGGTCGTATGGTTTCCAAAGGAAACTGGTCTCTAAGCCAAGGCTTTCTAGCATTCTATCTGCCTCTTGCCAACCTTCCTCCCTTTTATTGCAGATGAAGTTGCCTAATTGGTTTCTAACTTTAAGCTGTGCGTTCTTTCCCCTGCTTGAAAAATGGAGTACATCAGCATTCCCAAATTGCCTGAAGTATTCGAGGGCAAACAATCTCATGGGCACATATCTGGGCAATCTGTATGGGGGCAACTCACACCCATATATTCTGATAACTGTGTGGTTTTGGTAAAAATACCAATCCCCAATGCTGTATACCTTGGACAACTGAAGAATCCTCTGCATCTCATCAGTTAGTCTTGGAGGAGGTGAGCTCAGAAGCAAAGACATGGCTGGGTGGATGAAGAGGTCTATAAACTCACAATAACTATATGGGGAATAAGATCTGCAGTGGAAAGCAGAGGACCAATAGACCACTGACCTTGTATTACCTTGTGCATCCACTCTTTTCACAGGAAAATGAAATTTCTCATGCTGATAGTATAGGATTAAATGGTAGATATAGGAGGTGTATCTGAACACCCTTTCTCTTGCCAAGTCTATCAATTGTTCATGTATTTTATTGGAGATGTAAGTGGCATAGTCATAACAGATTGGGGGCTTACCAGAGGAGAACATGGCCATCATCACCTGCACTGTTTCATCAACAAATTCTATTGAATTATAGCCCAGTATGGGACTAATCATGTCTGCAAGGTCTCTGCCCAATTGATTCAGGTATACATGGTGAATGGGAGGGTACTTCATAGTCTCAGAGGTTGAATCAATGAACAATTGATTTATCTTAGTGATTTGAGCATCTGTCAGTTTAGCTCCTTGTTTTATCAGATCCAATAGTGACAAAGGAACTAATTTCTTATCAGTCTTGAAGTTCAGCATCTCTCTGATGACTGCAGGGGTGACATAAAAAACAACTGAGCCTGAAGGGTCAAGCACAGCCCTCTGAGTGGGGTCATAGCAGTCAGCACATCGGTGGATTAGGTCTGGGAACTGGTTGACCTGAGGGAGCTTGAAGATGGGGAGGAAAGAGTCCCAAATGCCCAATATATCCATTCCACTATCATGCTTGAGTTTCAATTCATTTAGCAAGTGAATGTGATACTTGCTATGCACTAGCATTTCCTCTGATATTTGGTAATCTTGATCTGCTAATGGTTTCCACTCCAACTCTCTCTGAGGGGCATTCAATGGAGCAACATTCAGGGCAACTGGTGCTACTGGTGTATCCATGTTTTACCAGTGAATTTGGTTTTAATTTCGACTATTTCTGGGAGAAATATCGTCCTGCGCGGTAGGTTAGGTAATTTGCTGAATTACAGTCTGTTTCAGAGCAACAGGGGTGTAATTGGGCACAATTGGCCGGTTTAAAAAAGGAATAACTTAGTTTCAAGGTGTAGCAGGCCTATTTCTCAGGTGAAAATGGTCAATTTCCTGGCTTTTAATCAATGTAGGACGTAACAGAGTGCGCAGTCAGAGAATTGGTAAATACCTGGTGTTATAACGATGGAGGAGCTTGGTTGCAGTCAAATGCTGAGCGGCAGCAGCTCTGGAATGGTCTTGGTAGGTTGGCGGCAGCGAAGGACGTGAAAATACATGCAGGAGGTAGAGCACAAAACGTTGAAAAAGTGCGCAAAAATGGAAAAATTCGGCCAAATATGGGATTTTTGGCGTTGGCGCGAAAATTCGGATGACGTCAGCATGATGTCATCAGGTGGGGTCAGGGTCGGGTGACGTGGTGGCCTGTGAGTGGTGCACGGGGACTGCATAGGTGGCGTGATAGCTCAGAGCGATGGCGGGCGGGGGCGCTGATGCGGCGGTGAAGTGGCGTGGCGTTGGCCTGACTGGTCAGCGATAAACCAGACACGGTAAGCGGTATGATATTGCACCGCTCTTTATACGGAAGCAGGATTGTCAGAAGGTGGCCTGATAAGATTTGGGGGCGACGCGTGGCAGAGGCTTGACGTCACCCTCTGACAAATTTCGGGAGGTAACGTCCGGTCTTCGGGGCCTATCCGATATGGATGTGGTCCGTCGGATGGGAAAGCCCAGATCCGACGGTCGATGGGTCGATAAGGTGCCAGGACAATACGGCAGCGGGCGAGGAATATTTAATTGTTATTCTGGAAATGCGCGCCCAGGCGGACCTTTGGACTTTGGTGGGTTTTATGGGTTTTTTCAATGTATTTTCTGTGAAAATGCGCATCGCACCAAAACTTTGGATAAAGCAGAACAATGGGTTTTTTTGGTGTGTTTTGCAAATAGCGCAGGTTAGGGGTAATAGTGGGTTTTTACAAGGCCTTTTGCAAATGAAGTGGGTAAATGATTTCAAAGGTTTGTGAAGGAAAAAACAGGGGTAGGGCTTAGGTTATTAAACTGACCAGAGGTCAATTTAATCCCTGACTTTGGACATATGGCTATAATGCAAGGGGGAGGGAATATTTGTACATTGCTTGGGGTTTATACACCATAGTGTTTATAATAGTAGGGAAGAAGGGGAACATAGGGGATTTAGATAATAAGAAGTTAGGAGTTAATATGAGTGGAGGAGGTGGATAAGGGGGAAAAACCACTAAGTTTATATGAAATCAACTTAGTTCAGGAAGTAGATCAAAATGAAAAGAATTTTACACAAGAAATGTGGTTATTAAAGAAACAAGAACCAACAAAAGACTTTAAATTCTTCCATGAACATAGGTAGTATTGGGATGTTAGCAATGAATGTGATGGGGGATAATCTGGAAGTTAGACATGCTTCATTGAGTTGCTGCAAAACCTGCTGAATAAGAGACCTGCACTGGCACCCTGTTTTTCCTTTGCTTAGGCCAGTGAAATGCCATAAACCATGCTTTTTGCAACCCCAACTACCTACCCATTCTATTGCCTAGTATTTTTTGTTACTTATAGGAGGGTGCACTTAGACTTGCAAACCCTCATGTACCTTTTCTTTTCCTTTTGCTTTTTCTTTTGATTTTCTATCTAAGGCTAGCCTTATTGCTTCCAAGGCCCCAGATTAAACAGTTGGGAACCTTCATTCTCTACCTAACTACTTTATCTGCCAAGATTTAACTGTTTGGACAGACTTCTTTCTCTAATCTACAACAAAAATTGAAACATGGCATGATCCAGCTTAGACTGTTGGATCACCCATCCAAATTCAGTTAACATCAAGCTATGTACACATATTGCATTCCCTTGGAAATATGGGATCTTTGCATCACCAAAGCAGAGCATATTTGGAACTTTCTTTGCCAATCATGAAATATGAAACCTATTGGTATAGGTATCTAACAGTGGCTCCACATGGGGATGGTTTTTCTTCTTGAAAGACCAAGAACAGCAGGTCAGAATGCCTTGGCCCTTGACTTCTTTTTACCAAAACTTGGAGTTTTCCTCCTTGAAATCTCAAAATTGTGCCCTTTCCATCTTGGTAGATCTCTGAACTTATTTGTCTTCTGCTGATAACTTACAAAACTGGGAAAGCTGCCTTTTATACATGTAAACAGAAAGTAATATATACACCCTATAATGTACAAGGGAAAGTCAAACTATACACATGGGAAGTAGTCAAAATAGTGCTTCAACATCCTGCCATTCACAGGACCTTCATCCAAGTCAGTTTCATTCAGATTTTTTAGGAAGTAAGTGTTGTTTCCTTGCACTGTTTGGATAACAAATGGTCCTCTCCAAAGAGAATCAAATTTTCCATGTTTTCCTTTATCTTCCCTTCTTGAATCCCACTTGAGGACTTTGTCACCCATGTTGAAATCTTCAGCCTTAGTCCTTCTATAAAAATCTTTCTTTAACTTTTCTTGTAGAACTTGAACTCTGTAATAAACTTGGTCTCTAGTTTGCTGCAAACATATTATTTGATTGATCCTTCTTTGCATGTCATTTGGTTCAGCTTGACTTTCTTGAAGAAGTTTCATGACAGGGATCCCTAAGGATGAAGGGAATTTGGCTTCTAATCCATAGACTAACTCATATGGGCTGACCCCAATGGATCTCTTGGTTGTTAGTCTATCTGCCCATAAGGCATTCACAAGCTTTTTATGCCAATTCTTCTTATTCTCTTCCAATACTTTCTTGATGATGTTGATAAGACTTTTGTTAGAAGATTCAGCTAAACCATTTCCTTGAGGGTAGTATGCTGTAGAATGACCCAAAGTGATATGGAATTTGTGACAAAAGTTCACCATCTTCTTGGATCTGAAAGCAGCAGCATTGTCTGTTATTATCTTGTTGGGGCAACCAAATCTAGACAATATGTTATTCTCCAAAAACTGAATGATAGTTGAATCATTGGCCTGTCTACATGGGATGGCCTCAATCCATTTGGTGAAGTAGTCTGTGGCTGTGAGGATCCATCTATGTTGGCCTGAAGATGAGGGATGAATTTCCCCAATGAAATCCAAGCCCCATTGTTGAAAAGGTCTCTCTGTTGCAATACGCCTCAAAGGAAGTGGCAGTAACATTCTCTTTCCTTCAAACATTTGACACTTATGGCATGAAGTAGTGAAATTTTTAACATCAGTGAACAAAGTGGGCCAATAGTAACCAACCCTCAGTATCTTATCCACAGTGGACTTCCAATACAAGTGTCCACCACAATCACCTGCATGAAATTCTTTCATGACATTGTTAGTCTCATTCTCAATTAAGCAGTTTAACAATATACCCTCATGGTTTTTCCAAAGCAAATTGCCATCCATGACACAAAATTTTGAAGCTTTCATTTTTAGGAATCTAGATTTGGTTCTGGACAATCCTGGGGGAGCACACAGGTTTTGCAACACATAACATATATCAGAATACCAAGAGGATTGTTCAAAGGCTACATTGATCTTTGGAGTCGCCAGCTCCGGTTCGTTGTCCAGTTGGTTAATGTCCAAGTCTTGAAAATTTGTTTCAGACATTAATTTAGCCAAACCTTGGCCTTTTATCAGTTTTGTGGGTTTTATTTCAATGTCAAATTCTAAAATGTTGGCAATCCATTTTCCTCTTCTGCCCTCCAAGTTTTCTTGAGTGAGTATGTCTTTCACAATGGGACTTGGTACATAAGCTATAACATGGGAGTACAGGATGTAGATCCTGAAGTCTTTGATGGCTTTGACCAAAGCATAAGCTTGTTTTTCCATGATCTGATATTTCAGAGGTGCATCTATAAGAGCTCTACTAAAGAAGGCGATAGGTTTCTCATTTCCTTGGTCATCTTTCTGCAATAAAACAGCAACAATGGTATGCTGGGAGGCAAAAGAGAAAATGATAACCTCTTTGTCAAATTGGGGATTTGTTAAGACTGGAGTTTGGGTAAGGGCCAATTTGATGCCTTCAAAAGCTTGATTTGCTTCTACTGTCCACTTTACTTTTGAATCGTTTTTTAACATGTTGTTTAATAATCTGATTAATTCTGCTAAGTTTGGGATAAACCTCCTTAAAAAATTGATCTTTCCCAAGAAGGCTTGTAACTCTTTGATGTTTCTTGGATGGGGCATTTGCAAGATGGCCTGTATTCTGTCTGGGTTAATTCTGATGCCATCCTTAGAAATGATGTGGCCTAACAGCTTACCTTCTTCCAAACCAAATAGAGACTTCTTAGGATTTAAGGAAATCCCATATTTTCTACATGTTATGAATATCTGTCTCAAGTGTTTCAGATGTTCTTGGTCAGATTTTGAGAAAGGTGTGAGGTCATCTAAGTAAATGACAAGAAATTCATGGATCTCTTTAGCAAAAGCAATGTCCATTGCTCTTTGAAATGTAGCTCCTGCATTTTTCAATCCAAAAGGCATTTTAACATATTTGAAAGTTCCCCATGGGGTTGTGAATGCTGTTTTATCTTGATCATCAGGGTGGACTAGGATCTAATTGAAGCCTGAGAATCCATCAAGTAATGATATTCTTGAAGCCCCCACCACTCTTTGGAGAATGTGGTCCATTTTAGGTAAGGGATAATTGTCTTTGAGGGATACTTGGTTTAAATTCCTTAGATCAACGCAAAGCCTAATCTCACCGATTTTCTTTCTTGTGGGCACCAGATTTGAAATCCAATCAGAAAACCTAATTGGGGCTATGATACCAGCTTTAAACATTTTTTGTACCTCTTTTTCAATTGAAGGGAGAAGCATAGGATTGATCCTTCTCAATTTTTGCTTGAATGGCTTTTGATTAGGCTTGAGAGGGATGGTGTGTTGGATAACAGAGGTGTCATAGGATTTCAAATCCTCATAACTCCATGCAAACACATCTTGGAACTCTTTAAAGAGGTCAATGTATTTAGGCTTCTGCTCAGGAGGTAAAGATGCAAACAATTTTATTATTTTGGGTTTTTCAGGAGTCCCAATGTTGCATTCTTCAATGGCAGCATTAAGGGGCTGCATTTTCGGTTTTCTAGGGACATCATTTGAATCAAAAATGTCCTCCAATGGAGTTAGGCTGTTGGCAAAAAGTTATCCTTTAGCTCTATGATTTCAGCCTCTGCACCAGCTATTTCATCCAAATGCAGTTGTTCAAGTTCTTGTATTTGTTGCTTGTCAAAGCTTGTTGAAAAAAGCATTTGACTTGTTGTTTTGGGTGATATAGCTATTTGGTCCTGTTCACTCAATGGTTGCATGTCTTTCACAGAATCCACATCAATGTTCAAACTTGAAAATTCGTGCTGCAAGGTTAAGAAATTATTTATCTGTGTCATCCTCAAATACTTGCCAGTCTTTAACATTGTTTGGGACAGAAGGTCTGTGTTTTATCTCGGCTGTAAAACAATGGTTAGGTTCAAAAGGCAATTTGCACGTACTAGCAAATGTGGCTAAACTATGTGCATGCAGATTGTGGGCTCTAGCTATTTTGGTTATCTGAAATTCAGTGAAGGTTTTAAGCATTTCAATAGCAGCAGACCTATATGACCTTAGTCTTTTGTCATTGGTGACAAAATTGCCTTTCACTTGTTGGATAATAAGGTCTGAATCTCCCATGATTGAAAGTTTTGTGGCTTCTAATGATTTTACCAGTTTGAGGCCTAGCAAAAGAGCCTCATATTCTGCCATATTGTTGGTACATCTGAAATTAAGCCTATAGGCCCGACCTTGTGCATGATTGCTTTTTTTTTTATGAATCCACACTCCATCTCCTACCCCTAATTTGTTGACTAATCCATCAAACTCAAGAAACCATAAGGTCTCTTGTTTTAAGGGATTTTCACCATCCTTTTTATGACTTGGGATTATAAGTTGGAGTTCTTGTTTTTCATCTGGTTTATCTTTTAGGAGTGACTCATCAATTGGTTTCTCAATTTTGATTTCTAGGGGACTTGGTTGCTCACTCTCATGCATATTCTGTTCAAGTGTGACCGATTTATTATCACTCTCAGGACTTGTATCATTATTGAACAGAATAAAGGAATCCATATCTGAATGGACTGCATAAATGGGGAAATGTTGAGGCTTTTCTTCACTGCTCACCATGTATTTCATAAGTGACTCTCTATATAGCCTCTTGGGTTGACCAAAGACTGAGATGGTGGCATATGACATGTCTAATTGCAGGGAACCTTGGATTTTAGCCCCCCATGGTCTTGATAACAACATTCCATATTTGGGTGGGATATCAACAACTACAACATCCATTAAGATTGTTTTGTTTGGATACTGGAGAAGGGATACACATAGATCTTTTATCAAACCTAAACACTTAACTTGGCTGGAGTCAAATGAAAATAGGTCCTTATATGGTCTTGTAATGTCTAGGTTAAGTCTCTCCATCACTGATTTAGGCATAAGGTTATGAGAGGCACCTGAATCAAACATTGCATTGTGTAATATTTTATCATGAACATGCAAGCTGACATAAAAAGGTAAGATCCCTATAACTGTTGTTTTTCCATCAACCTCTGGACCGAAAAGTAGTTCTGGGGTATCATCCAACACATTGACATCATCTTTATTATGGGTAAGTTGAAGGGACTTTTTGATTTGTTGTTTGTAAATGTCATGCTTGGCTAGCTCTGAAAGAGGAATGGCTGTCTTCAATTTGCCAATTTCAGCTTCTAAGTCAAAGGGTTTTTCAGATTGGACCTTGGTATTGTAGTTGACAACCCTTTCTTTGTTGTTCAAATTTTCTTCTTGGTTTTCACTCTGATCTTGAGGCTTGTCCTTTTTACTCATATTCTGGGGAGTAATGCTTGGATTAGGCTGCAAGGGTGATTTAGCCATTGATTGTTGATTTGGGGAAGATGCTTAAGTTATTTCTTCAACTGTTACTTCATTTGTAATTGAATCAGTTTTGTCAATTGGCCCTGTGACAATGGTTTTATTAGGCAGTGGAGTGTCCTTTATTTTCTCAGGCTGTGTGACATTTACAGTTCTGCTCCTTAGCTTGTATTGCTTATGAACTTCATAAACAGCTGTGTCATAGCCTTGTTTAAAGTCGAATGACTCGCTTGACTTGGTTTGGAACTGCTTAATGTCATCATCCTTATGATCTTCTTGACTCAGAAAAACTTGTTGATCATCATTCAGGCCCATTAGGTTAATGTGGGTGTCATCTATTTGTTCATTAGAAGTGGATGCTTCTGTATAATTTTCTTGGAACGAAGGTCTAATCTCTGGTTCAGAATTTGCTTTACCAACATTAGGATTTTGGTTTCTTCTGAAATTGGGATTCCTAATAGGATTATTTTGTGGTGCTTCCCATGATGACTTCCTCTCAACTGATTCTACTCTGTCACCTAATCTCTGCATACTAGTGATTATTGCATCCAGTTTTTTATCCCAGCCTGAAGGCTCTTCTTTAAAGGTAGTCTTTCTCTCAGTTCTTGTCCTATTTCTCTTGGCTATCAGGTTGGCTTCCACACTCACTGCTATATCTTGCATTTCAGCTAAAGTTCGAGGAGCCCTTTCCCTTAATTGATATGCCATATCTGAATCAAACCCATCAGGAAATGTATATAGGGCCAGATCCGGTGGGGGTCTAAGATTTTGGGGAATAGCATTGTAGACATTATTAAATCGAGCACAGTAATCCAGGACAGTTTCTTGTGGACCTCTTTTAATTGTATTGTATTCGGATAAAATGTGAAGTGGATCCTTTTTCTTCTCCCATCTGTTGATAAATGTTTGATAGAGGGCTTCAGGGTCAGCTATTGAGTTTGCTGTAAGTGACCTAAACCATGTTCTTACATCCCCTGTTAGGCTTTGCACAAAAAATTTCATCCTAACCCCATCATCATCTATTTCGTAGTTTTCAAAGTAGTCCTACATTTTCTTAGTATGTTGAAGGGCTGGATAAGAGCCAGTACCATCAAAGTATGAGATCTTTCTTTGGTACTCTTGAGGCATAGGAGCTGGATTGGCCGGTAACTGCAGTGGGGCATACCTATTAGCCATGTTTGTTGGGATAATAGGGAAAACAGGTATGAATGGGACAAGTGGAGCAAATGGGATGAAAGGGGTGTGTGTAGTTGATGGAGTGGTTGAAAGGATACCTTGTGAAGTGGATGAAGAACTAGGAGATTGTGGGCTAGTTGTATGAGGATGTAGAGAAGCCTTAGCAGGGGTTGGAATGTCATTTTGGAGACCTGCTTCCGAACTTGAGTCTGATAAAGTCCCTTCTGATTTGTGTCTCTTGAGGATTCTTGCAATCAAGTTTGGATTTTGAAACTCAGGTGCTGGATCAGGATCTGGGTTTGATCTTGTGCAACGAGTTTTCTTCTTAGGAGCCAGCTTCTATAACTTTCTGTGTGAGAATTTCTAAGGAGGTAGTGATCTTTTGACAAGGACTGGTCAGTTATAGCACAACTATATGAAACCTGATACTGAATAAACATTGACTGAGGCAGCTTTTATATACTCCTGCAAATGCAAAGCAGAGGCAGTTTCTAAGGCTATCTGGCTGTCACTCAGGCTTTATCTACAACATTAAGAATTAGATAGGAGGTTGCAAAGTTCATCCAGGTCCCCAGTGGAGTCGCCATTTATGTTAACACCCAGGTTGTTCCCTATGACTCCCAAGGCAATACGACCGGGGTAACCACTAACCAAGCTTTGGATTATAGGTTCTAGCCAACCTGTAATCAGAGAGGGCTCTCTCTTTGACTGTTTTAACTTTGTTCTTAAGAATTTAGGCTAGATATGAGGTGAGGGTTTGGTTTGAAAATTTTGGTTGAATGATGTCTTTCAGTACTTACGGTGATATTTTCAGACAGTTTTAGACCATTGGGCAATGGAGTCTGTAGTTGCAGGTTGTTTGAATTTGTTGAGTGTGATTATTAAAGCAACAGGGCCATTTAAATATTTCATGAAACAAACTTGAAATTGTAATGATGAAGTGTGTTTAACCAGTGGAAGGCAATTAAGAAATTTCCACTAAGTTGGTGATGTGAGAAAGAGATGTATTGACCAGGAGCAGGTTTGAATTCCTGAACAATAATCACTGTGAAAGGTATAGTTTGGAAGTGCTGCAATTAAGAATTACACTCTTATAACTATAACTGAGGAAAACATACATAATAGCTTAGATTGAGTTCAGGGTATTCTATGAATAAATCGTGAAACTATTCTTTTTCTTTGCCATTAAACTGTGAAACACATAAACATGAATGGATTATAAAGGAAATAACAAGCATAACGAACAGGTTAAAGAAACTTATTGTTCCATGAAATAGGCAGGAGTCCTATAGCATTCAGCAAGCACACCAAAACGCATCAGACAACACAGAACTTTGGAAATTCCATCAGCTTTGTTGTATTAAAACTCTGAACATTTACAACATAGTATCTCCTGAAGAGAAAATCAACAACCCCCGCAAGCTTATGCGAAGGGGAATATATACAATCGATTATACAAAAATATCTGAACCGCTGAGTCACTTGATAAATAAATGTGATCACCAACTTTACAAAATAGCAGATAAGGAAGTTATTACTGCTCTAAATACAAAATGAATACTCTTTAATTCTGTCAGAAGTCTTTTTGACCTTTGGAGGCCACTGAGTCGGTTGAGCGTTCTGCATTAATGCTGAATGATGTGTCTTTATGGCTTTGTCATGCTATAGCTTTCTCGGCCCTGTCATCTGTAGCTATCAGTATTGCTTTAGTGGCCGAATTGGTTTGCTGAGCTGGCTCAGTCCATTCTTCCCAGACATACTGAATGCATCAAATTTTTCTGAACATGATGACTTATATTTTTTGATGAAAAAACTTGATGAAAGCCTCTTGTTTACAGTAACAACTGTATCATTTTGGTCCACCATTCCTGTGTAGGCAGTTGATGTCTCAAAATTGCATCTAAGGTTTCATCTGCCTCTGTATATTTGTAAAAGTTTGGAGGCACTTCAAACAAATGTTTGATCTCATTCATAATAAAGAATAAGTTCTCTACTCTGTCATAGAGACTTTGCCCAGATGCTGGCCCTGTTTCCTCTGAGGTACTTGATCCTGCAGTGATCTGATTGGTGGCAAAAGTATTCACCCTTTTGGCATAATTTTCATGTGAAAGTAGCCTCCCTACGCTGTTCAGCAAGCCAGGAAGGGCTCTGCTCTGTAATGCTGCAAACTTATCCATGAATTTGTTTACTTCTGTTTGCATGTCCTGGCTTCTTCTATCCAATGTTTGTACCAGGCTTCTCAATGTGAGGACCCTCTTTATCAGCAGGATGGTTTCAGTTCTATTGGGGATCCCCATTGCTGCCAGCTGAGGACCTGTGCGGTTATTGAGAACGTTGATCATTTTATTGGCTATCTCAGGCATATTGCCTAGAGATGCTCTTGCTCTTTGGACTTCCCTGTGTGCTTTGCCTATGAGCTCCATTTGCTCATGAATAGTCTCTATATACTGCCATTGATCTGTGATTTATTGGCCAATGTTGGCCCATAAAACTGTCTTGACCTCAGCCACCACTTTGTCAAGGGTGAGCTCTTTCTCCAGCTCCTTTATCTTCTCCTTGAGAGCCTTTATTTCCCTTCCCTTTTCAGCTACACTTTGTTTAGATTTGTCATATTTTTCATTTAGCTTAGCTAAATTCTCCTTGGATTCATTCAGCTCTGCCATCTAGGCTTCTAGGACTTTAATTTCATTCATCAACTTCTGCATATCAAGGCTTGGAGCCTGCTCTGATGTTGGTGCTGGTGTTGATGTTGATGGAGCTATCTCATCTATCTGCTCTGTAGGAGGAGTGACAATTTGAGGGGGTTCCTCAAGGTTGATTACTTGTGGAGGGAGCTGAGATGTTTGGCCTCCTTCTTTCTGTTGTAGGGCTGCCTGCAATGCAGCCTCTGTCTCTACTAATTTTTCCTCTGTCTGGACAAGTTGTTTATGCAGTGTTACCAGCAATGTTGATACATCTTGGTCCTTTCTTTGCTGGGCAACCTCCTCTGTTTGAGGGTGAAGAGTTGCTGGGATCTTTATCATCTTCCTTAGAGCTGCAATGTCTGAATCTCTTATCTTTAGCAGCTCCTTTATAGCTTTAGGGTCCTTTGGGTCATGCCCAAGCTCTATGATTATATCCTCCAGAGACCTGATCCTGTTGTCTTTAGCCTGGGAGGATGCCTTTTCTAACTCCAATTGTGCAGTGGTATTATTCAAAGAATTCTGCAATCTATAATTTACCAATGTATTATCTGCTAGGGTAGCATACACCATCTCACCCGTCTGTTTATGCAATTCAATTTGATCCATTGGGTGGATTTCCTTGGACAAGATTTCCAAGTTTGTTCTTATATAATCAGTTGCAGACTGTGGCTGCAGCGCTGTGGGCTTGAAATGGCTCATTATCATTTTTCCCTCTTGCACATCATATG